>CM065480.1:30085959-31285959 GCA_032873175.1 Leptopilina drosophilae
GTGGGGGTGGGTTGGTGTTTTGGAGAGTTTGGTAAAATTTGGAAGTTAGTTGATTGTTTAGATTTGTTATTTTTTTGGTATTAGTGTGATTTTTGGGTTATGGTTTGTTGTTTGTGTTGTATTGGATTGGGAGGGTGTAGGTGTTGTGGTTTGGTGGTATAGGTGGGTATAGAGTGATTGTGGGTGTGTTTGTTTGGGATATGGAGGATTTTAGGGGGATGGTTGAATAAGTAGGGAGGTGGGTGGGTTGGGAGTAAAGTTTGATTTAGGAATTGAAGAGAGGGGGTAGTAGTTGGGTGTTTGTGTATTGTGGTTTGTGGATGGTAAAGGGTGATTGGTGTTTTTGTTAATGTATGTGGGTGTGATGTTTGTTAAGTGGTTGTTTTTGGTGATTTTTTGGGGTGTTGGGTGGAATATGTTGGGGGTGGGATGGGTCTGTATTTTTTGTAGTAATGTGGATTTTTGGGAGGGTGTGTTTTGTGGGGGGAGGTTTAGGGGGTGAGTGAGGTGGTGGTTTGGGTGGTGTGAGGAATGGTTGGGGGAAGTGTTGGGGGGGGGGTGTTAAAATGGTGTGGGAGATGGGAGGGTGGATGTAGTTTGGGATTGGGGTTGGATGGGGTTTGGTAGAGTTTTGAGTTGAGGTTGTGTGTTGAGAGGATTTGTTTATTGTGGTGTTTTTTGTGTGAATGTTGTGGTTAGTTTTTTGAGGGATTTTGGGTTTATGGTCAGGGAGGATGGGGAGGGTGGGAGGATAATTGTTTGGTAAGTTAGATTAGTTTTATGGTTGGAGGGTATTTTTAGAGGATGTTGGGTATGGTTGTGTAGTGTGGTGGGGTGTTTGGTAGTAATAGGGTGTGGGGTGTAATGATTTTTTTTATTTGGTGGAGTTGTGGGAATGAGTAGGATCTAGAACATTGTTTTGTTTATACTTATAATGGATCTTATATATGTTTTGATGATGAACTTTGTTTTTTCTAAAGCATTCATAGGGTGAGGTTGTATGATTTTGGTGTGAAGGATTTATTTGACATAAGTGGGTTAAGGATAAGTGTTGATAAGATATATTTATATTTAGTTAGAGGGGTAGGTAGGTAGTGGTGGTGTGTATGTGTGAAATTGTATGGTGATGTTTTTTTTTTTATGTAGTTAAATTATTGTTATTTTTATGATTGGTTTTGAAGTGGTTAAGATGTGTTTTTTTTGTGTAGGTTGGGTGGATTGTTTTGTATGATATTTTTGTTTAATGTATGTTGTTTTTTGTATTAATTTTTGTGTTTGTGTGGTTTGTTATTTGTTTTGGGTTCTAGTGGTGTTATTATGTCTATTTTGTTTTGTATTTGTATTTAATTGTTTTATTATTTGGTAATTTGTTTTATTAGTGGTTATGTTTATTTTATTGTGTCAAGTGAATGTTTTTTGATGTGTTCTTAATTAGGAAATAATATAAGACGTGTATAACTGATTAGGTGAGAGTTTAATTGGTAGTTAGAAGTAGTTTTTTTTTGAGTTGAATATAGTTATTGGTATTATGTTGGTGTTATTGGTTATTGTTTATGATTATGATTTATTATTGATAGGGTATTAAATTTATTTATATTGTTTTTAAAAGTAAATTTTACGGTTTGTGATTTATATTTATAAGAGTGACTAGTTGGTAGTGGGGTTATATATTTTGGAAGGTGGTTTTTAATGTTTTGGGTTTGTTAGATAATTAGGGTTGATAGTTTATGTAGAGTTTAAGTGGGAGGGATCGAACCCTTAATTCTCGTTTTGCTTCTCCGGATTTAAAATTCCTTGTTATTTTCGTTGTGTTTAACTTTTTCTTTATTTTTTTTAAATTGATTCGCGATTTTTTTTTAAATAGTCCATTGTATTTTTAATTTCTATTCATTCAAAGTATACACTAAAAATTCCTCTAAAGAAACCTGTGGTTTTTTTAAGGTTTTTGTTTAATTTTTGTGTTTAAGACCCGTAAGCTAATAGGTTAATTTTTTATTTTTGTGATTTAAAAACAAATTTCTTTTTAACATTAATCCTCTCACTTGCCCAAGTGCCTACCCACTTACAGCAAGGTTAAGTCAAGGAATTGGACGCGTTTATTAAAGAAACCAGAGCTTGCCGTCGCAAGACTAGTTACTGTTCCCTGTGTTTGACGTTAGCGAACAAAAAAAATCTCTTATACCGCACTTTTGTGAATTAGAACATATTCTCCTGTGTAGAAACAGATAAACAATTTTAAAACATTAAGTCAATGAACATAAAATGAATTAAACATATATAATACCTTTCTCATAAATTATATTAATCTTTTGTGATAATGTATTTTGTGTAACCCTGTATGGGCGAAAAAAAAGTTTATTATGAAAATTTTTTTTTAATATTCAACAAAAATATTTTTCCTTTTTCAAGAATATAGAGAAAGAATCCCACCGCTGCCACCAGTTTGTTAAAGTAGAAATTAATGAAAATTAATTATTTTATAAAGAGATGTTAATTCGACTCTAACTAAACGTGTCCTTCGGACGAAAAACGTAAAAGGTAGTGGATCCCCTCTCTACTTAACTATTATTCAGTTAATAGGTTGAGATCCTTATTCTTTAAAAAAGGAAAAGGAAATATAATTTTTAGGTTATGAAAATTATAAACAAATTAAGATGAAAATAACAGTAATTATATTTTATCTGAGAAATTACCTAATACAAATAAATTCTAATTTTTATGTGAGCATGGAAATAAAATGATGGTGTAATGTATAAAAAGAGTGCTTATATATGTGTGAATGAAAAGTGTAATATGTGTAATTCGTAGAGTAGAAATATAATACTCACTACTCAGTATTTCCTTCGATTCGTCACTTTAATCCAATGTAGTCTTTTCTTTTCGCGACGAAATTATGAATAACTTTATTTGTTTCACAGATTCTTTATTTTTTTTAAACCTTTTCTTGTTAACTCTTTTATTTTTTTAATTATTTTTTAAGATCAATATTATTTTTCACTTTTTATCTTTTCAATTATATCGCTTTATTTATTCTTTATTATTTTAATCATATATTTTTTAATTCAACCTTCTATTTTTATACTATTATTTATTTATATTTTTCTCAACTAAATTCACTTTTCTCAACAAACTTCTTATTAAATTCTTCAAACCTTTGAGATTATTTCACATCTACACGGCTAACTTGCCGGACTTAAACTTCAGGCTTCTATTGCCTAGACAGAAAACTACAGGCTTAATTGCCTGGGCTAGCTGTCGGCTACACGGCCTAAACACAACTGCCCAGATTTCCTTGTGTCAATCAATTTTATTGAAAGACGATTTAATGGAAAAATCGTATATTAAGTTTATTGCACTTGACTGTTGCCAAGCCAATTCTGCAAGCTTGCAGATTTAGGCAGTGGCGTGATCCGAGTTCAGTGACTTGGATGCACCACTCCTTATATTGAGCAATTTACTTTACTTTAATATTTTCTAACTATTTCTCAAAAAGGTTAATAAACTGTTGTCAAAGAAAAGGAATTTATTAAAAAATATGGTATTGTTTTGCAAAACGCGAAGGAATGTAAAATTCAATGAATCTCTTATTTAAAATAGAATTGGATTTTTATCTAATTGAAATGCATTGGATTAAAATTATCGAAGCGAAGAATGTCCCTTTTGTGAAATTACAAAGGGTTGTTTTGTGTAAATGTTTTAAAGTTTGTTAACAAAATCTTATGTTGTGTAATTTGTTGTTTATAGTTTTGATTTTCAGATATTATAAATAATTATTTATGATATAAAAAGTTACGGAGTTCGGCCGTAACAGAGGATTTTTAATTGAAGATGAAATAGAGTATTTGCTGAGATTACACTACCGTCCGAAATTGTGCGAACGCTTACACCGCGAGTCATTGAAAAACATACTTGCATTAAAATAGATGTAACTCGAAGAGAAATAAACGAAAACATTTTTTCTTTTTAGCTTTGGAAAGCTAATAAAATTTCAAAAAAATGTATATTTAAATCAAATTGCTTAAATAGGTTTCAGTATATCGTCTTACAAAGTTTAAAAAATAATTGTCATTTTTCCCTCATTTCTTACATTGACTTTAACCTCTTGCATGCTCCAGGAAAATTTACAGAAAATTTTGTCATTTCACATGAATATTCCTTGGAATCTAAGCTTTCAATTGATTCCAAGAACAATAAAAACCGTTAACGGGTTTCCTAGAAATTAAAAGAATTGTGCGAGCGTGTACAGAAAAAAATTCGACCGTCAATAGCTCGCTTTTTTTGTCAGGCTAACACTTTCGTTCGTGCGCCAGGGCCGAAACAGAAGATTTCGATTGGGCGCTTTTCCGAGCACTATTTCTTTCATTATTTACGCTTTTTCTTGGAAAATTAAACATTTGTATAGCACCAAAGTTAACATAATGTACTTTTTAAAAAGAAATTTACATTTTAGTATATTAATTGTACAACAAATTAATTTGGATAAGTAAAATTCAATTTCCGAGAAAATTGTGCAAGTTTGTCAAATTAAATTTTTTAATTCTAAAAATATCGTTTTTATTACATTTATTTAATTTTAATAACAGTCTAATTAACTTTTTTTTATAAAATTATAAATGGTATAAATAATTGTTCAAATTTATTATCATTATTTAATATGTTTGTCCCTATAAGGGCAACTAGAAATTATACACTGTTTTTGGAGTCCTTCCATCGAACAAACTACAGATATCACTCTTTTGTAACAAGGTTAAGTAGAGAGGATAATTCGATGTCAAATATTGTTGACTTTTTTTATAGTAACTTCTTAAGATTCACCTCTTCATTGCGTATGTTTATTTTCGACTTTTAAATTAAAACTACTTGGCGTTGATTAAACAGTTAATTCCTTATATAAAATCAGCAGATATGCAAATTAGGTAAAGAAAGACATTCCTATTTATATTCCTTTAGAGAAAGAAAGAAAGGTAGCCGTTACTAAAGCCAGCGTTACTGGCGCCGTTACCCAGATGTTACCTATTGTGTTTCAATTAGAAAGTTTATATATATATATATATATATATGACTTTTGTCTATAATTTTCCTTGCGATGAAGGAAGATACCTGGGTCCCTCATTTACAAAGGCTGTTGTTCAAGGGTTCGTATTGTTTGTGGTAATCCTTCATAGGGTCTAATACAGGTATATATGGCCTCAGAATCAATCTACGAGTGCGAAGAGGACACTCACGCTTAGGGCTTACCACCACGTTCTTAAATATAAAGAACGAAAATTTAATTTCAAAATCACATCGTCGATTATGTTCCTTGGGGCACGTTCTACGTGTCTTCAACGAAAAAATTAATTTTAAAAAAGGATTTATAATTCCTGGTGAATTCACTCACTATATGTAAGTGAATATAAACTTAAATAAATAAGTGAATTATAAATGTGAATACTTCGTGAGTTAGTGAATAGTAAGTATTAGTGAATATAATTAGTGATAATAAGTGAATAGTAAATTAATAATAGAATTACATTAACATACTATTCGTAAATTTTTTTCAATCATTATTTATTTAAATAATTAAATTGAGTTGTGTTTAGTTTTAATAAAGTTAATTTTTTATGTTTATTAATAAGTTTATAAAAATTTGTTATAAATTTATAAATCATCTATAATTGGATAAAAGGCAAAATTGGAAATTAGTTATATTGGATAAAAAAGCTAGAAATTGGTTATATTGGATAAAAGGCAAAATTGGAAATTAGTTATATTGGATAAAAAAGCTAGAAATTGGTTATATTGGATAAAAGGCAAAATTGGAAATTAGTTATATTGGATTAAAGTCAAAATTGGAAATTGGTTATATTAGATAAAAAGCAAAATTGGAAATTGGTTATATTGGATAAAAAGCAAAATTGGAAATTGGTAATATTGGATAAAAAAGCTGGAAATTGGTAATATTGGATAAAAAAGCTGGAAATTGGTTATATTGGATAAAAGGCAAAATTGGAAATTGGTTATATTGGATAAAAAGCAAAATTGAAAATTATTGGATAAAAAGAAAGCTGGAAATTAGTTAAATTGGTTTAAAGAAAAATTGTAAATTGGTTATATATTGGATAAGAGACAAAATTGGAAATTAGTTTTGGATGAAAGACAAAATTGGACATTGATTATATTGGATAAAAGGAAAAATTTTAAAGTTTTGAATAAGGAGAGAATTGTAAATTTGTTTTTATTTTCTATAAGTGGCAAAATTTGGTAATAACATTGAATAAAAGGAAATTATAAAATTTATAATTAAATGTATAAAACTTGATCTTAAAATTCTAATGTAATATTACTATTTTTAAATTTTTATATAATTCCTTGATATAAGTAAATTTTATAAAATAAAAGAACAATGTCTAACAAAGGAGAAACTGTTAATTTGACTACTCATGATTTAAGTAATATTGTCACTGAAGGAGCAATGCTAAATAATGATCATATGTATGAATTTCAAAAGCTATTGGGAAGACAATCAAATTTTTTTTATAATATGCAAAATACTTTGTGTTTACAAACACTTGATTTGATAGTTCCAGTCGAGAAAAGTAAGCAGCACATTCAAATACTTTTTAGTGGATCTTATAAATCTGGTCATTGGATTTGTACTTATTATGATGGAATAAACCTTTACATTTTTGATAGCCTTAATAAAAATTATTTAAATCATGATCAAAAAGATTATTTAATTAGATTATATCCCCTTGAACCACCAGTAGTTTTCACAACTGTTGATCAACAACCAGAATACAATCTTTCTTGTGGAGTATATGCAATAGCATTCGCAACATCGTTGTTTTTCAATATTATGCCCCACTCTGTCAATTACTATTATTGTAATATGAGAAATCATTTAATGCTAATGTTCGAAAACAATAGTTTTTATAAATTACCCTCTGTACAACTTTCTAATAGTAGATCTTGCATAGTTGCTTATGACTGCAATTGCCTTTTAAATAAAAATGATATTCAACTTCTGTATGGAGAATCAAACTTTTCTAAAAACTCTATTAAGAAAGAAATTTCTTTCCCGAGCATAATAAATGAAATAAATGAAGGAAATATTGCATCAACAACACTTAAACAAAGTAGGGCTAAAATTCAAAAAAATTATCGTGAGAGACAAAAATTAAAAAGGTAACATTGACAATGAAAAATATTCAGAGGAAGCACACACATCCATTTCTTTCCCGAGAATAATAAATGAAATAAATGAAGGAAATATAGCATCAAAAACACTTAAAGAAAGTAGGGCTGAAATACAAAAAAATTATCGTGAGAGGCAAAAATTAAAACGCACAATTGATAACGTAAATTATTTAGGTGAAAAGCACACTTCAACAAAGAAAAAACTTCAAGTCGAATCCAAAAATTGAATATACTGAGAACCTTAAATTAAAAAATGAAAATAGTGATACAAGTTCTTTGTTAAAAACAAAGAATACTCAATTAAAGCATCAAATTAAAAATGAGTTAAATGTTGAAAATTATCTAGGTCCGATGAATAATTATTGCACACATTGTCAAGCTAAACATTTTAAAGATGTTAAAGTTGCTGGTAAAAAAAGTTAATTTTAATAACTGCTGTAGTCATGGAGGTGTTGTATTAACTTCAATACAATATCCAGATGAATTAAGGCTTTTGTTAGAAGGGTTTCATAAAAAATCAGGTCACTTTAAAAAGAATATAAGACTATATAATAATTCTTTTTCTTTTGCATCTTTAAATGCTAATGTAATTAATTTTAATGGCAGAAGAAGAGGACCATTTTGTTATAAAATTCAAGGTCAAATTTACTATTAAATTAATAGTGCTTTATATCCGGATAAAGTTGAGGATCCATGTTTTGGTCAATTATTTATTTTTGACCCTAACGAATCAATCAGATACAGATTAAAAAGTAACGAAAATTTGGACGAAGAACTTTCACAAAATATAGAAAATATTATGAGAACTTCAAACGCATACACACAATCTTTTATAATGATGTCAGAAATAATTAAAATTAAAACTGAATTAGCAAGACAAAAAAAAGTGAAAAAATTTCTGAGTTACAATTGTTTTGTTCACGTTGAAAAAAGGTTTTGATAAAAAAAGATATAATTTTCAAAGTTACAATGAAGTTGCTGCTATTTTCAATACAAACTCAGAAGGAGAAATACCAGAATCTTATGTAACAGTTTATAATAAGTCTACAAAGGAACTGAAATCAGTTAGTAATTTAGATCTGAATGTTGAACCATGGATCTATCCCATATTTTATCCACTTGGAAATAAAGGTTATAATATTAATATGCTTCTTAGTGATAGTGATTTTAGAAGTAAAAAACATAATATTTCTAGGTCTATACCTATTGTAAATACAAAATTGCTATAAGAGATAAGGAATTTAATCAATTTTTATATGAGGGAAGATTGTTTCAACAATGGGTAGTTGATAATTATGTAAAAATAGAGAAAGATAGATTGCAATTTTGTGCAAACAATCAAGCTCAATTGAGAAGTGAAACATATAAAGGATTAATTGATTATTTACAAAATAATGAGTTAGAAAATGATGTACATGTTGGAAAAATGCTTATATAAAATGCTTATATATGCTTCCACTTTTATAGGATCACCTCGTAATATGATGCAACAATATCAGGATGCCGTGGCTATTGTTGGTCGTCATGGTAGACCAGATTTATTTATTACAATGACGTGTAATCCAAATTGGAAAGAGATACAAGAAAATTTATTACCTCATCAAACTGCTTCTGATAGACCTGATATAGTAACTAGAGTTTTTGCATTGAAGGTGAAACAACTTTTAAATGTTATTGTTGACAACAAATTATTTGGAGAGGTTAAGTATTATGTTTATGTTATTGAATTTCAAAAGCGAGGATTACCACATATTCATTTGTTAGTTATATTGAAAAAAAATTCTAAATTATTAACAGTTGACAGTGTTGATCGTTATATTTCTGCAGAAATTCCTGATGAAAATAGAAATCCTTCTTTGCATAAAATAATAATGCAAAATAACATTCACGGACCTTGTGGAGATTGGTGTTTAATTGACGGTAAATGTTCAAAAAATTTTCCAAAAAGTTACCAAGAAGAAACTACAATTGAAGAAAACTGTTTTATTCGTTGTCGTAGAAGAAATAATAATATAACGTATGAGCGACCAAATGGATTTGTTGTTGACTATTCTAATGTGGTTCCATATTGCCCTTCACTTTCGGAAATATTTAATTGTCATATAAATGTGGAAATAGTTTCAAGTATTAAATCTGTTAAATATTTATATAAATATATTTTCAAGGGTCATGATGCTGCATCCATTATTATTACAAATGCAAATGGTGAGGTTACTGTTAATCACAATGAAATTAATCATTATGAAGAAAATAGGTATGTAGGTCCTGTTGAGGCTGTTTGGAGAATTTTAAGTAAATCTTTAGGGAAAAAGAGCAATAGTATAAATGGTTTACCCATACATTTACCAAATGAACAGAATGTTATTATTCGCGAAAGGAAAGATAATAACAATGTTTCATTTGATATGCAGAAAAATACAAAATTGCTCGATTTTTTTAAACTTAATGAGCGTGATAGTACTGCTCGTCAGTATTATTATACACAAATACTAGAACCTTTTTCGTGGATAAAAAAAACTCTTGAATGGCAAAAAAGGAGTCGTAAAGAAAAAGTATTGGGAAGAATGTATTCAGTTAATCTACGCCAATTGGAATTATTTCACCTTAGATTATTGTTTCTTACTGTAAAAGGAGTAACTTCATTCAAAAGTTTAAGAACAGTTAATGGAGTTATTCATGAATCTTTTACATGTGCCTGTTTAGCATTAGGACTCATAGAAGAGTGAGTGGATTAGGACAATGGAAGAAGCTACCTTATGGATGATGCTTCATTCACTTCGACAATTATTTGTAAGAATTCTAATTCATTGTCATCCTGTACATCCGGAAAAACTTTGGGAAAAATTTAAGGGTCAAATTGTCAGAAGACTATTCAAAAATTGACAATATTGAAGCTGAAAAAATAGCTTATAGAAATATAAAATCAATGTTATTGAATGAAGGATATTGTTTAACTGATTTTCAGGGTTTATTAAATATAGATGAAAATTTTCCTGCGCAGGTTGATGATATAAATATTTTTGAACATATAAAAATAGGAGAGCAGAATTATACTAAATTAAACGTTAAACAAAAAAATATAGTTGATTATATACTTGAAGTAATAAAAGATTCTTCTTCTAATAGTTCTAAATGCTTATATATTAATGGTTGTGGAGGATCTGGAAAAACTTTTTTATATACTACCTTATGGCATTTATTAAAAAGTAAAGGAATAAATCTTTGTAACATGGCATTTACAAGCATAGCTGCCACACTGCTTCCTAATAGGAAAACTGTACATAAAGTCTGAGGCTTACCTGTTCCATTGTATAATGATTCATCTTCAAATATTAAAGTTCAGTCAAAAGAAGGACAATTTTTAAAAAATATTCATGTTTTTATTTAGGATGAAGCACCAATCGCTCCAAAATATGCCTTAAAAATTATGGATAAGTTATTAAGAGATATAATGAGATCAAATGAAGTTTTTGGTAGAAAAATTGTAATTCTAGAAGGAGATTTTCGACAAATTTTACCGATAAAAGAACGAGGTACTAGATCAGAAATAATAAATTTATCAATAAAAAATAGTCATTTATGACAACATTTCACAAAATACACATTAACAGAAAATATGAGAGCTTTACCAGAGGAAACAGAATTTGGAGAACTTCTACTTAAAGTTGGTAATGGCGAATTAAATGATAGAGATGATAACATCGAATTACCAGAACATATTATTCAACAAGGAAATATAGATATTTCTGAAGAAATGTACAGTCATTTGATACAACAGAAAAAATTTAAAGATTTGTCAATGTGTGCAATTTTAGCACCAAGAAATGTTGTCGTTGATGATATTAATAAGAGGGTGGTAAATCTCTTGGACAGTAAAGGTGAAAAAATATATAAAAGTATTGATTCTACTGAAAGTTGTGATAATGGAAAATTTTCTAAAGTTTTATTACCAGAATATTTAAATACTTTCTCTCCACCTCCTTTACCACCACATGAATTACATTTAAGAATTAATTCTGTTGTAATGCTTATTAGAAATCTTAGTATTCATGAAGGATTATGTAACGGAACAAGGTTAATTGTTTTAGATTTACCACATAATGTTATTAAATGTAAAATATTAACCGGAGATAAGAGTGGAAATATTGTTTTTTTACATCGAGTAACTTTATATTGTGAAAATTAATATCCATTTACTTTTAAAAGACGACAATTTCCTATAAAATTGGCTTTCGCAATGACCATTAATAAATCTCAAGGTCAAACTTTTAATAAAATATTTATTGATTTAAGACGAGATGTTTTTAATCATGGTCAGATGTATGTTGCATTATCAAGAGTAAAATCATTTGATTCCGTAAAAATATTTTTAGGAGATAATAGAAGTAATATGTATATAAAAATTATGTTTATAATGAAATTTTTTAGCCATTTAAATTAAGTTTAGAATAGGAATTTTTTATTTATTAAAGTAAAACTTTTAAAGTTTGAACAAGAAAATGAGAGTGTCAAAAATATATAATGTAAATTTATTTCTTGATTTTTCACATATTTCATTAAAAGAATTAATTTATTTCTGTTTAAAATTTTAAAACTTTTAAAATGTGGTTAAAATTATACTAATTTGAAAATAACAATTTTACTTTAAAATGGCTTAAATGTAATATCTAAGGTTATATTTGCTTCCATATCTCAGAACCAGCAAAAGTTAGAGATTTAAATTTGTTTAAATTATAGGTTTCCTGGGTGACCGAAAATAAGAATATTTTTATCCCGATTCGTAAATCTCTTTATAATTTTTTGCATTTGTAATTCTATAAAAAACATTCTTTTTGCTTAATTCTTGAGCAGTGTAGTTAAAATAATGATTTCGTGACCCAAATGTGTTAAATTTTTTTTAATACTTGATATAATCATATTTTTTGGGTCGCTGAATCCAAATATTTATTACTATCTCAATTTTTTCTTTAAAAAATGTTGTGTGTGACTATCAAACTATTAAAATAATGTTATAGAGCACATAAAAATACATTTGTTTGACCAAGGTTTAGTAATTTTCAACTTATTTATGAAAAGTAATTCTTTTATTTAAATAATTATTATTTTTATGGCGAAGAAGCAATGTGTTCATGAAATGAGCAAAAATGTAAAATTCATATAATATTTGTTATCAATAAATTATTTAAAAAATCTTTTAATATTTTCAATCATTAAATCTCTTTGAATATCCAAATTATGTAAAATAAATTATATGAGTTTGAAAAGAGATCTATAAAGCTACAAATTTGACCAAAAAAGAATTTAAATTAACTAAAAATTTTACAGAAAATTTTTAAAATGATGTAAAATTAATGTTTTGAAACTTGAACTCGCAGAATATTAAGAATATTAATTTAATGTTACTAAATTTTACACATTTATTTTAAAGTTTAACTGTAATAATAAGTATTTTTTATATCAAAATTTCAGTTTGTTGCACTTTTCTCCAAACTTTTAAAAGAAGACAATTTCCTATAAAATTGGCTTTTGCAATGACTATTAACAAATCTCAAGGGCAAACATTTAACAGAATATTTATTGATTTAGGAAGAGATGTATTTAATCACGGTCAGACGTATGTTGCATTATCGAGAGTACGTTCATTTGAATCCGTAAAAATATATTTAGGAGATAATAGAAGTAATAAGTATATAAATAATTATGTTTATAGTGAAATTTTTGAATAATTAAGGAGCCGGATATAACACCTGCCGCTACGCGCCGCCGTAAAGGACCATACCAGTCAGTGAGTAGTGAGCGCTTCTGGGCCTCTCACTGCTACCTGACTGGTATTATTTCTTGTAAAAGCGCGTAGCGGTAGTTGATACATCCGGCCCTTCAATTTTAATCAAGTTTAATTTGCTATATTTATGTTTATCGGAATTTTCAATGTGAAATATTTACAGTACCGGTCAAAATGTTAGTTCATCTATTTTCAAAGGAAAGAAAAAAAATTTGTAACATAAAATTTATGAAAACTAAACTTTTTTCGGTATACGTATGTAATATAAAAAAATATGTTTTAATTTTAAAAATTATTTTTCTTTTAATAAGATTCAACAACCAAATGGATTATATACAAATGTTTAAAAAAGCTGAGAATAATATTTATTAGCATAAATTTATTATCATGCAAATAGAATATGTGAATTTTTGGACTGCTAATCGAAATCACGAAGGGTTGTTAGTGAAGAAAATGACCACCATCATTATTTGTTAATTTGTATAACTGTTTGAAACTATCGCTGAATGTAACTAAATACCATTCTTATTGTAGTCCTCTTTTTTAATAATTCTATTATCTGTTTTCTATATCCTTAAAGCAATAAAAGCTTCTAAAATATTAAGATTTCCCCTTTTCCCAGTTTTTCTTAAGGGGGGTAAGGTTTTAAAATTTTTTAATACATTTTCTTAGAATTTTTTTAATGATTGTATAATATCTCCAGAATATTGTGTTAAAATTTCAAGTTAATTATAGCAAAATTAACGGAGATATGAGTATTTTAGTCGCGTAAGTACAGGCTTCAGGATTAATGTTTTTTTATTAAGAGATCTACCCACTTTAAACGCCCTAAAAAAGGTTATTTTTGTACATTTTTTCAGGTTTAAATAATAAATATTGGCGTATGAAGTTTTACACGATTTTTGCTTTTTGCAAAACTGACAAAATAGTGGTCATTTTTCGAAAAACATGTATAGAAATTTGTTTTTTTATCCCATATGCACAAAAATGGCGCTTTTAGATAGCTAACGACATGGAGTAAAGTCACTCATTTGTTCGACCATATGAAAATGGCGTCCATTTTCTCCCATTTGCAAACATAACCGCTGTTCCCATGCGTTATTTTTGCCCAAGGGAGAAAACGGCCGCCATTTTCATATAAGTCGAACAAGTGAATGACTTTTACTCCCTGTCGTCTGCTATCTGAAATCGCCACTTTTGTGCATTAGAAATAAAAAATATCGTATGTTACACAGGAATAAAGGCAGCCAATTTGTTTACGATGATTTTATTTATTAAAGTACTAAGTTTTAAAGTTTGAACAAGAAGGTGAGAGTGGCAAAAATTATTAAACATAAATTTATTTCTTGGTTTTTTCTCATATTTCATTAAAAGAATTGAACAATTTCAAATTTACTATTTGAAATTTTTAACCTATTAAAATGTAATCGAAATTATACTGATTTGAAATTAACAATTTTACTTAAAACGAAATAAATGTAATATCTAACGTTGCTTTCATATCTCAGAACCAGAAAAAGCTACAGTGGATTTTTATTAGAAATTGTTTAAATATTATTGGCTCTAACCAGTTAACTGATAACACAGCCACACAAAAAAATAAAAGTTTTGACTTGGGGGTCTCACTATGTAGACTTTATGTTTCTTGGGTCGCTGAATCCGAATCCGAGGTACATTTAACCCCATCAGATCAGGATTTTGACATAACCTGAAAAAACCAATATAGCGGACACGTTTTTGAAAAATTCATCGGATTCGATTAACATTCGTTATTCGGGGGGTTTTTGGGGTCGCAATATGGCGAACACGTTTTTGTATATTTGAATTTTGAAATCTGACTTTAAATTCGTATTCAGCGACTCCAAAAACTCCCGAGTAATGAGTTTTAAAGCGAATCCGATAAATTTTTCAAAAACGTGTTCGCCATATTGAATCCGCCATTTTGAATTTTTGAAATCTGACCTCAAATTCGTAATCAGCGACGCCAAAAACCCCCCAGTAACGAGTTTTAAGCGAATCCGACAAATTTTTCAGAAACGTGTCCACCATATTGAATCCGCCATTTTTAATTTTTGAAATCTGACTAAATTCGTAATCAGCGACCCCAAAAACCTCCGAGTAACGAATTTCAAGCGAATCCGATGAATTTTTTAAAAAACGTGTCCGCTATATTGGTTTTTTGAGGTTATGTCAAAATCCTGATCTGATGGGGTTAAATGGACCTTTGATTCGAATTCAGCGACCCAAAAAACATAAAGTCTACATAGTGAGACCCCCAGGTCAGAACTTTTACTTTTTGTGCGAGTGTGTAATGTATTATATAAAATAAACAATCAACCATTATAGAATTAGTAATGTATGTATGAAAGAAAACCTAATTTCCTTTTCTATGTAATTTTACCTTGCCAAAGTAATGAAATTGTGAAACAAAAGAAAATTTATTCAATTATTTTCTTTTAAAATGTATAATTGAAGTTCTGTTTACATTTACCCCAAGTTTTCGAATTCTTGGGCTAAATGTAAACATTTAATTATTTATTAACTAAATTGACGAGGAACAAAAATCAAAGTCAATTTTTATTAAGGCATTAATAAGGAAGAATGAAAAATTTTAGTTTGATTTTTTAATTTATTTTTATGCAAATGCGAGACAAAATATTGAAACAGTAAAACTTTGATTTTCTATTGTTTTTGCATTAAAAGATAACTTACACTATGGCATTGCCAATTGTAAAAATAAAATATTGGTAATATTCAGAACATCTTGTAGGTGAGCTGAGGTAAAAATATTGACGTTGAACTTATTTTTAAATTTGTAAATTTAGCTAAAACATCTACTGTTTACATTTATCCCCAAATGACCCTAATTTGTTATTGAAAATTAATATTCCCAGAGTAAATTTTACTATTTTTTAAGCAAACTTATTATGAAAACTGATAAAAAATTTTTAAAATTAACAAAACAAATATTAAATTTTAACTATTTCCAAAATAAATTTTAATACGCTGATAGTTTATTTTACTAAATATTTTCTTCGGATATTATAAAATTTACTCTGAAAATAATGATTTTTAAATAGTAATGTTTACTATTTCCACAATTAATTTTTATACTTAAAATTTTTTTTAATTTGTATAAACATTTATTTTTGTTTTAAAATTCCATGAATTATACTATATTTGCAGTCAATTTTTGTAAAAATTAGTAAAATTTACTTCGGAATTGGTAAAAATTTTCTCTAAAAATAGTAAAGTTATGTATATACAGTAATACTTAATATATATACTTATTAATATGATACTTAATATCAATATTTTGCTTATTGTCAATTTTATTGAATAACCTTATATTAAGTCTATCAACATTTTTTATATAAAGTTTAGAAGAACTTAGTAATGGATTTAGAAAAAAATGCAATTAAGGGAAAAAATCTTGAAAGTAAACGATATATGCTTTGTCCACTGTTAAAAACTATTTTCAATTACGGTGGTCATTGTAGAATCATCTAAAATAATAAAATCAAATATCATTTCAAAACAGACGACTAAATACAGGTTGTAAATCTCAAAATATTCAAAACATAAAAAATTAAGAAAATTACAAGCTTTTGAATAACAAAATGTAAAAAATATATTTTTGGTCATATATGATTCACATAAAAAAATATCATTTTAAATATTAGTTTTGCGATTATAGGTCTTGGGTTAGCTATATGTGCGTCTGGGTTTCGATCCCCGTAGGTCGTAGGTTTCAGATTTTAATACAATTGTAAAAATTTAGTGCTTAATACTTTCTAGCTTGAGTCTCTCAGAAGGTAGAGTCGATGGTGCAAAATTTGAATTTTTATTATTTTTATAATTATAAAAATTATAAAAATTGTCATTTATTTAATACAAATTAAGATTTAGTTGATCCAGAACTGTTTTAAGTTTAAGCAAACAATTTTGTATTTCGATTAAATAATTAATTATTTGATTCAATTAATGAAATATTAATCTTAATTAAAAGAATTAATTGTGATAAATAATTGAATATTTGATAAAAATAAAGATTTAGTTACTTAAAAAAATTATTTTATTGATGCAAATAAATATTTATTTCATACTGTCAAATAAAATACTCAGATCTAATAAATATTTACTTAGTTCAAATAAATATTTATTAAATAATAGACAATTAAACTATTTAATTGAGTCAAATTATTTTTATTTGATTCAATTAAATTATTTTTAGTGTAGAAATTATGCAAATTATTTCCTGAAAGAAAGGAATGAGTTGGTGAACAATATTGTTATTGAGAAATAAAAATTATGCAATTCAAGTGCAATTTAGGAATACAAAATTTAAAACAAAATTTAATCCTTTAAAATAAAATTCTTTTAATAAATATGTTTTCATCTTTCGAATAATGTTAGAAGCTTTTTCAATGTTAAAATATTTTCATATTGAATAGCAGAAAGAAAGGGGGCGCGCAAATAAAAGTGACTAGTATTGTATAATATAAGTTGCGGTTGCAACTTTTAGATTGTAAGAGTACTATGTACGAAAGGGCTTGTCCCGTATACTTGTTAAATAAATAAATAGAATAATGTCACTAGATAGAACAGTTATTATTGGAAAAGAAAAAAATTCTTCTATAAACGCAGTTAAAAATAGTTTTTTTAATGTTGTACAAAATGATAGTAATAACAAGTTAAAATTGAAAAGTGAAAATGATAATTTAAACAACTTTGATAAACTAAATTTTATCTCTAAGAATCTTAAAAAAAGTAAGGCTCAATATCAGAAAGAATATCGTGAAAGGGTTAAATTTAAAAAAATTAATGAAACAAGCCTTAAAAAAGAAAAATTCTTATTATCAGAAAGAATATCGTAAAAGGTTTCTAAAAAGTAATAATAATAAATTAAGTTCTTCAGTTCTTTCTACAAAAGACATGAATGTTGTGGAAAAGAGTATTTGTAATAATAATAATAATTTGGAAAATTAATTAATTTCTTTAATAAACATAGATTAAAAAAATTAAGAATGTAAAAAAGTTTGTTGCAAGCTAAAGTCGTCACACAAAATAAATACATTAACAAATGAATTATATACCCCTCTAAAAAAATTTAAAAAATTTATTCACAAAATGAAATTAATATTGAAGATTATTCAGGATCTACGATTTATTGTTGCAGTCATTGCAATGCAAAGCACTCTAAAGATGAAATAGTTAATGCAAAAAGGAACTCATTTAATGATTGTTGTGGTCATGGCGGTGTTAATTTGTCCACAGTTGAATATCCATACGAATTAAGAATGTTGTTAGAGAGGAATCACGAAAAGTCTGGCCATTTTGAAAGAAATATAAGAGCATATAATAACTCATTTTCTTTTGCTTCATTAAATGCGAATGTAGTTAAATATAATAGTAGAAGAAGACGAGGACCATTTTGTTATAAAATACAAGAACAAATTTATTACCAAAAAAATAATGCTCTATTTCCAGAAAAAGATAAAGATTCATATTTTAGACAATTATTTATATATGATCCAGAAGAATCTGTTCGTTATAGATTAAAACATAATGAAATATTAGATAAACAAATTCTACAATGTATGGAAAGAATAATGAGAGATAAAAATGTTTATACCAAATCTTTTTTAATGATGTCGTAGGTTGTTAAAATGGAAACTGAATTAGCCAGAAAATATAATGCTGAAATTCCTGATTTACAATTATTATTTACATTGAAAAAAGGTTTAGATAAAAATAGGTACAATTTGCAAAGTTGTAATGAAGTAGCTGCAATTTTTAATACAAATTCAGAGGGTGAAATACCCGAATCTTGTGTAACGGTTTATAACAAATCAGAAAAACAATTACAAGTAGTATATAATGTAGAAATCATACATTTCAAGATCTGTTTACATAAAATATAAAATAGCTTTAAGAGATAATAAATTTAATCAATTGTTAAATGGAGGTAGATTATTTCAACAGCGGGTTGTTGATAATTATGTTAAAATTGAAAAAGATAGATTGATGTTTTGTGCGAATAATCAAATACAATTAAGAAGTGAAACATATAAAGGATTAATTAATCATCTATATAACGAAGAGTCGAAAGGTAACGTACATGATGGGAAAATGTTAATACTGCCTTTTACATTTATAGGGTCACCTCGTAATATGATGCAACAATATCAAGATTCTATGTCTATTGTAGGACGTCATGGTAGACCAGATTTATTTATTACAATGACTTGTAATATGCGTTGGAAAGAAATTTAAGAAAGAAACCTTCCATAAACCACGTAGCCCCATTTTTTGGGAATTTTGACCCCCTCCTCCCCCCATGTAGTACGCTATTACATGTATTAGCGCCAGTTTTTCCTCTTGTCGTAGTCAATTACTTAAACCCCTCTCCCCCTCATGAGACTACGTAGTTTATGGATGGCCCCAAAATGTATTGCCTTTTCAATCTGCTTCCGATAGACCTGATATTGTAGCAAGAGTTTTTTCATTAAAAGTAAAAAATTTTATTAAAACTATTGTCGAAGATAAGTTATTTGAAGAGGTAAATTTTTTTGTTTATGTTATTGAATTTTAAAAACGAGGATTACCACATATTCATTTGTTGGTAATTTTGACAAAAAATTGAAAAATTTTAACACCTTGTAGTGTTAATCAGTATATTTCAGCAGAAATTCCTGATAAAGGCGTTAATTCTGAATTTTATCGAATTATAATGCAAAATAATATTCATGGTCCTTGTGGAGACTGGTGTATTGTTGATGGGAAATGTTCTAAAAAATTTCCTAAAATTTTTTTAGATGATACAACTTTTGAAACAGACAATTATGTTCTTTACCGTAGGAGAAATACAGGTAAGACGTATAATAGACCAAACGGATATATTGTTGATAACACAGACCAACAAAATTTTGTTGACTAACTAATAGAAGCTGATTTTTATAGGATTGTGTCCGTAGAATACGAATTTGACCTTGAAAATATTGGATTAGCTCTAGTTTTTTATCAATTTGCGTTTCATTATATAATGAATTATTATGCATTATGCATTTTTTGCATTTTTTGAATGAATGTAAAACAATACACAGAAACAGTAAATTTGTCTGCATAGCACCAAGTGAAAGCTTAAACACTGCTCTTGAATATCCAAAAACAAAAAATGTAATTTATGTACACTTTAACCTATAATGACCAAAGAAACATACGCTGTTCCATAAACGTATTAAAATTAACATTAGTTTTGACCATGTAAGGTAATTCAAGTAAAAATTAGTGTCCCTAAGGTTTTTTTATAATCGCTGCTTACAAATCTGCTATGAAATACAAAAAATACAAGTGGCGGACCAAATTTTTAGAGATAAATTACGCCTTTTATGATAAAAATGTAAAATTTAAAAAAAATTCTGCCATATTGGATCCGCCATTTTGAATATTAAAATCTAAATACAGATCAGTAAGCAGCGAACATAAAAACGCCTAGAGAGACTAATTTTTATTTAAATTGCCTTACATGGTCAAAAGTACTATTGTTTTCAATATGTTTGTGGAACAGCGAATGTCTCTTTTGACATGTGTTCAAAAATTAAATTTTTTGTTTTTGGATATTGAAGAGCAATGTTTAAACTTTCATTTGGTGCTATGCGAACAAATTTACTGTTTCTGTGTATTGTTTTACATTCATTCAAAAAATGCCAAAAATGCGTATTTTGTATATTGAAACGTAAAATGATTAAAAACTAGAGCCAATCCAATATTTTCAAGGTCAGATTCGTATTCTAAGGACGAAATCTTGTAAGAATCGGCTGTAACATTTTAGTCAACATGCAGTTGATGAAATTTTGTCGGCCTGCGTAATAAATTTGTTGTACCTTTTTGTCCTCAACTTTTACAAATATTTAATTGTGATATAAATGTAGAAGTTATGTCAAGTATTAAGTGTGTGAAATATTTATATAAATATATATTTAAAAGACATGATGATGCTTCTATTATTATTACAAATAGTAATGGCGAATCTGTTGTCAATCACGATGAAATCAATCATTATGAAGAAAATAGATATTTTGGTCCTGTTGAAGCTGTTTTGAGAATTTTAAGTAAACCTTTAGGGGGAAAAAGTCATAGTATTAATCGCTTACCTGTACATTTACCAGGTGAGCAGAATGTTCTTATACGTACAGAACAAGGTAAAAGCAAAATTTCTTTTGATTTAAGAAAAACATCAAAACTACTAGACTTTTTTGAGTTAAATAACCGTGATAAAAATGCTAATCACTATTATTATTCTGAAATTCCAGAACATTATACGTGGATACAAAGAAGTTTAGAACGGAAAAAACGATTACGCAAAGAAAAAGTATTGGGAAGAATTTATTTTGTTAGTCCATCGCAAGTAGAACTATTTCATTTGAGATTACTGTTGTTAACATGTAAAGGGGCTACTTCATTTGAAAATTTAAGAACAGTAAATGGAGTTATTCATGAAACATTTACTTCTACGTGCTTAGCATTAGAGCTCATAGAAGATAATTATGAGTGGACTAGAACAATAGAAGAAGCTGCAATATGGATGATGCCTTATGAACTTCGCAGGTTATTCGTTAGAATTTTAATTCATTGTCACCCAGTGCATCCTTCTGATTTGTGGGGACGATTTAAAAGTAAAATGTCGGAAGACTTTAAAAAAATAATGCATCTACAGAAGAAGATGCAGCTTATAGGAATATAAAGACTTTATTGTCTAATGAAGGATAAAGTTTAACTTATTTTCAAGGCTTGCCTGATATCGAAAATGAAAAAGTATCTTTAGGGATAAATAATGATATTTCTGTTATGAATCATAATTCTTTGGGTCAAGAGAAGTACAAGCAATTAAATGTTAAACAGAAATGTATTGTTGATTATGTTATGAAAGAAGTTGATGATTTCTCATAAAGTACTTGTGAATGTTTATACGTTGATGGTCCTGGAGGTTCTGGAAGAACCTTTTTGTATACAACATTATGGCATTTATTGTTAAGTAAAGGGAAAAAAGTATGTAATATGGCATTTACTGGAATAGCTTCATCTTTACTGCCTGGTGGAAAAAACTGTTCATAAAGTATTAGGTTTACCTGTACCTCTTTTTAGTGATTCACATTCTATTATTAAAGTACAATCAAAAGAAGGAAACAATCTAAAGGAAATTGATGTTTTTATTTGGGATAAAGCACCAATGGCTCCAAAGTATGCTTTAGAAATAATGGACAGATTATTAAGGGATTTAATGAAATCACAAGAATTATTTGGTGGTAAACTTTTAATTCTGGGTGGAGATTTCAGACAAATTTTATCAATTACAGAACGAGGTACAAAGTCAGAAATTTTGAATTTGTCAATAAAATATAGCAAACTTTGAAAAAAAATTTAAAATTTAGATTGTTAGATAATATGAGAGCTTTACCAGAAGAAAAGCAATTTGTAGACTTCTTGCTTAAAATTGGAGATGGGAAATGTAATGAAAAAGGTGATAACTTTTTATTACCAAACAAAATTATTCAACCAAAGGATATAGATATTGCTGAAGATACTTATGGTGACTATATAAAAAATAACAGATTTCAGGAAATGGCACTATGTGCAATTCCATCACCTAGAAATGTTGATGCGGATGAAATAAATAAAAGAGTAGTACATTTATTAAATAAGGATAAAGAAAAAATATATAAAAGTATCGATTCTACTGAAAATTGTGACAATGGTAATTATCATGAAGTTATTTCACCAGAATATTTAAATACACCTTCACCATCATGCTTACCACCACTTGAACTGCATTTAAGAATTTATTCTATTGTCATGCTTATTCGAAATCTTAGTATTAATAAAGGATTGTGCAATGGGGCCAGATTATTAATTTTAGATTTAATAATTAATGTTATGAAATGTCAAATTTTAACAGGAGATAAATGTGGAAATATCATATTTTCATCGCATTACTTTATATTGCGAAAATGTCTACCCTTTTACTTTTAGAAGAAGGCAATTTCATGTTAAATTGGCGTTAGCTATGACTATATATAAATCTCAAGGGCAAACATTTAATAAAATTGCTATTGACTTCCCACGTGAAAATGTTCTCGGGAATCGGTCCCGGGAAATTACCGAGAGTCACTACCAGGAAATTCTCGGTACTTACTCTCGAGAAATTCCCGGTAAAATCTTTTGACATTTGTCTTCATATTTCTCAGAGAATTTAACCTCAAGAATAAAAATATACCACTATAAAATCTTCAGGATCGTATTCGTGATTGAGATGACTTTTTGTTTATTATAGTAGTCACGTTAAGCATACAAATCGAAAGTCTACTATCATCATATTAAACGGATATCGATACCTAAGTGAGAAAAATTAATGGGCATCATAACAAAAGGGTTTAAGCACCAATTTTTTTAATTAGGATTTTCCCATTTAAGAAATAAGTGACTATTTACACATTTCCATTAAAAATTTTCTATTTTATTGAGTTTTTAAACAGTTTTCAATGAAAATTAGAATTATAAAATAACCTCAATTTTTAATAAAATTGTAATAGCACAAATTGTGTTAACTTTGAATTATTGTTATTATTTACATGAATAACAATTCAATTCGAGATTTTGTGTATTGCTTAATCTAGAAGAAAAATTTCATTGATAAAAATTAACGATTTAACGAATTTAATTTTAATTTAATGATATTTTTTATTTTAAAAAATATACCCTTTTTCATATTATAGGATTAAAAAAGTAAATGGATAAAAGTAAATTTTTAAAGTTTTATCTCAACAAAAAATTATTTATTAAGTGATTGTTTTGAAATCAAGCAATACACAAATTCTCGAATTGAATTGTAATTCATGTATATAATAACAATAATTCAAAGTTAAAACAATTTTTGTTATTACAATTTTATTAAAAATTAAGGTTATTGGTGCTTAAACCCTTTTGTTATGATGCCCATTAATTTTTCTCACTTAGGTGTCGAAATCCGTTTAATATGTTGATAGTAGACTTTTAATTTGTATGCTTAACGTGACTATTATAATAAACAAAAAGTCATCTCAATCACGAATACGATCCTGAAGATTTTATAGTGGTATATTTTTATTCTTGAGGTTAAATTCTCTGAGAAATATAAAGACAAATGTCAAAAGATTTTACCGGGAATTTCTCGGGAGTAAGTACCGGTAATTTCCCGGTAGTGACTCTCGGTAATTTCCCGGGACCGATTCCCGAGAACATTTTCACGTGGGTTGAGAAGAGATGTATTTAATCACGGTCAATTGTACGTCCCATTGTCAAGAGTACGTTCTTTTGATTCAGTGAAAGTATATTTAGGATATAATAGAGTTAACTGTATTAAAAATATTGTCTATACAGAAATTTTAGATGATAATGATGAAATTAATTACAATGTTAACGGGAAGTGAAGCAATAATATATTTTAATATACTTTTAAATACTTTTGTATTTCTTATCAATTAACAATATTTTATAATATTTTTTGACTTGTAAATGTCTGTTGTACTTTTTAAAAACTATCACATAAATAAAAATGTTTATTTGTTATTTTACATTTAATATTTTTATTTTATTAACCATCTTTGGTTTGTCTGACATATTTTGTCTAACATTTTTAATTTTTTAAATCTGATTGTGGATTGGAAAATTATTTATTTATAAATTTTAAAAGTTTTTTAGTACAACATTACAAAATGTTAAAGAAAACTTCTACTGATAAAAAAAATCTTTTATTAAAGAGTTTTTTTTGTAAACAATTAACTAAATTTTTATTATCAAATCTGACAATGAATTCTCTAAAATAGAGTGATTTTCAAGTATTAAAATAACTATTTAAAATATAGGTCAGTTGAAGTAAATATAAACAAGGGGATAATCAAAGCAGAAGTTTTCTCAGTTAAAATTTTTTTTAAATATATACGGCCTTAAACCATGATTCCTAAATCACCTCCAACAGGTTTTAAGAAGTTTACCATTTTCAGTTTGTTATTTAGCAGCAGTATAAACAAACATATTTCCTATTGCATAAAAGATTACAAATAATAGAAAACAACCGTTTCACATTTTAAACTTGCATTTGAAAAAAAATAAATAAAAAATTCATATTATTTACAATTATTTCTTATTAACGGTACAACAAAAATCAAATTTGATTTTTTCATTCTGCGAACTTTAATTAAAAATCAAAGACTGTTTATTTCCACCCTTAAAAACTGGTTGTATTAATTAAAATTTGTAAAGCAAGAAATTGTAAGAAACACTTGTATAGCCAAGTATGTAAGGCTCAAGACAGGTGTATAAACCAATAAATAAACAATTACGTAGAGAATAAAATAACCTAAATATGTAAACATAAAATTTTCAATAAAAATTGAGTAGTTATTTTAATGTCGTAAAAATAAATTCATAAAAATGTTTTAAAATTTTTATTTTTTAACGATTTTGATAAACTTTCTCAGAAAGAACATTCGAACAACATAAAATTTATTTCAGTCAATAAAATTTTAATTTTCATTATTGATTTTCTTGTATTCCTCTTGCGCCCAGGACGGTAAAAAATTTAGCATCCATGTCTAATCTTTCTTTTAGATAAACCAGATCCAGTTTTATTTCTTTCAAGTTTTTATTAAGAATCTATTCCCCGCATCTAAATGACGTCTCCGAATTTTAGATAATAACACTTGTAACCATATTGACTTAGGTACTGATAATAATATTGACTTTGCATTTCTTTTGTTTTTCTGTTAACTTGTATTACAAGTAGAAATTGAGGCTATTTTGTTATTTTAATTTTTATTTAAAACTCATTTAAAAACGCAATTAAAAAGAAAATCCTTTTACAAAAATGTGTTCATGAATTTATTAGATTTTTTTATAAAAAATCTCAATTTTGAAAATTCTTGGCTTTGACCCCTTTTGTCATATAGTCCCACCCCTCATATAATCCTGATATTTTTTCTCGACTTGCGTGCCGTGTATCAATTTTAATTTTTATTTGAAATCAAATTCTTTCATTTTCACAGTATTAACTAATTTTTTACGAATATAAAACTCAATTCAGGTAAAAATAATAAACATTGACAATTTTAAGTGTTTGAAATTTTTTTTACTTAATACAAATCTTGCATAGTAACATTGCCACAAGATTTTTTCAAAATTACATGCTATCTCGGCATTTACAGTGATGTATAACTCCATAAATTAAAGTTTCTTTTTTGAACAGATAACCAGAAGTTCTATCCTTAATAGAATCTCAGTAGATCATCATCATCATTAATATAAAATCAGTAGATATGCAAATTAGGTAAAGAGAGACGTAATAATGGTTTTTGTTTTGGAAGACGAAGTAAGAAACAATAAGATTTTTAGATTTAGATTTTTTCTTCCTTGATAGAGGGAAAGAAAGCTAGAGGAACTAATTGTGCGAATTTTGTTCCTCTACTTATTATTGTTCACAATATTAAATATACAATACTTAAATTTTTTTTAATTATTTTTTTATCGAATGATTTTAATATATTTTTTTAATTGTTTATTTTAATTCTACTATTTACCAATGAATGTTGCAAGTATTGTTTTAATATTTGTGTACGAAACTCGCCATTGCAGTGCGAGTTCAACTCGCACTTGTCCAATTTTTTTTTAATTTTAGTTAAAAATTTTTTCTTAGATTTTTTAATATATTTTGTTTGTGATCAGATTGTAAAAATATACTAATAAACCCATTTTTGGTTAATAGATCAAATAATGTGACAATTAGAAAAAAAAATTTTTTTCTAACACACGCACCGAAAGTACATCATTTCTCACCTATAAAGAGGGTGGAAAGTACGTCTTTCCCAGAGGCAGGGAGAGAATGTTACTTTTCCTCCCCGTGACGTCATAACGGGGAGGGAATGTAACATTCTCTCCCCGCTGTGATGTCACGGGGAGAGAAAGTAATATTTTCTTCCTGCTGCTATAAAAATTTTTAATTTAAAAAAAATTTTTTCTTTAATTTTTAAAAATATAAAAAGAGCTTTATACTTTTTAAGATTAAATATGTATCATGTTGTTATTTTTTTATTAATAATGGATTTTAAATAAAAAATATGACAACAAAAAATTCCATTAAATAATTGCATATTTGTACTTTCGTTTACGTGTGTTACAAAAAATAGTATGTGCACCACGGAAGGAAAATGATTTTCGCCTCGTGTGTTTGCAGTTCTCGACTTCACCCTCGGGAAAATCACTATTTTCCTCCCTAGGTGCACAATATACTATTATTAAAAAAATTTTTTTTTAGATTTTTTAATATTTTTTTGCGATCAGACTGTAAAAATATACTAATAAACCCATTTTTAGTTAATTATATCAAATAATGTAGAAATTAGAAAAAAAAATTTTTTACTTAAAAAAATTTTTTTTTCATTTTTTTTAGATTTTTTAATTAAT
Source organism: Leptopilina drosophilae (assembly GCA_032873175.1). Taxonomy (NCBI): domain Eukaryota; kingdom Metazoa; phylum Arthropoda; class Insecta; order Hymenoptera; family Figitidae; genus Leptopilina; species Leptopilina drosophilae. The sequence goes on from CM065480.1 coordinate 30,113,417, forward strand.
TTTTGTGATCAGACTGTAAAAATATACTAATAAACCCATTTTCAGTCAATTAGATCAAATAATGTGAAAATTAGAAAAAAAATTGTTTTTTCAAAATTTTTATAGTTTTTCCTTGACAACGCAATGGCCATTATTACATAGCAAGTTCTCTATATTTTTCATGTAATATTCGCGTTAAAATACACCAGTATGCCAAATTTTAACTCTCCATGTTGAATAGTTTAGAAGTTAAGGGGAGGAGGGAATGGTCACTTTTTGTGCATTTTTGGCCAAAAATCATGTTATTTCCTTGACAACGCTATGGCCATCACCTCCAATCACATTCTCTATATTTTTCCTGTTATCTAAATGTGAAAATACGTATCTGAACCAAATTTGAGCTCTCTAGGTCAAAAAGTTTAGCAGCTAGGGGGGGACACGATTTGGCTACGGACACAAGAGTCTCACCAATAGGGTTCCGTCGGTACACCGAAGGTGTACGGAACGCTAAAAAAGAAGAATTTCTAACCTCACTTAATAAACAAAGCAAAATTGTCAAACAATCGATGATTTAAAAAAAAATTTTTTTTTAAATTGGCGTTGCAAAAGAAAGTGTACGTCAAATTTCATTTAAATCGAATAATAATTACTAAAGATATGATGATTTATGTTTTAAAATTCAATTAATTTTATAAGTTAAAATTTTTCGGTTTTTGGTCATTATCTGCCAAAATAATTATCGTGCAATAAAATGTTAAAGGAAAAAAGATGCGTCTTCAATTTTCTACAAGATTGTATGTTTAAAAATTCAAAATTTCAACTTTGTGAGAAATGGTTTATTAGTAAAAAACTGTTCTTTTTATAAAAGCACCCATTTGTGTTTGTATATTTTATTTTAATTATTATTATTTTAATTACTGTTATAATTTTTATGGTTTTTTTTATTTATTTTAAATTTAGTTTTAAAATCCATTTTGCTTAAAAATAAACTTCATCCTCTCAACTTTAAAGTAATTAATTAATATTTCATTTCTTTTTTATATGAACTCTGAACGATCTTGCATAAAGTAAAAGCCTTGTAATGAATCAATAATTAATTGATTAATAATTTATTAATATATAGGTCGGACATTGTTTGCCAAGCGGACAACCCCATCTCTCAATTTTTGTTTTTATTAAAAAAATGGAGAATCTTATGAAAAAATTAGCTTAAAGTGTCTACATTTGAATCCCGTTGGGCTCTGATCTATTTTAAATAAGTTTGCAAGAGGGATTTCGGGGTCGTAGAATAAAAATCATAAGTTAGATTTATAGCAGGGAGTAAGACTAAGGAGACTCCACTACTGCTATGGAAGTGAAACTATTCGTCAAGTTGAGAAGGTTATGTTTAATGTTTGTGATTGTTGTGCGTTTCAGGAATATTATTAATAATAACTATTAATAAATTGAAAAAAATAAATTTAATAAATATATATGTGTATACAAAAATATATATTAAAGAGTGTATATTTTTCAGTGGTAAGTAATATATTAATAATATAATTAAATATTTATATATGTTCAGAATAAATTTTTTTGGTATATAACTACAAAGTGTTTTATTCTATGTAGAAATAATTGAAAAATTCGTAAATAAATAATATTTACGAATTTGTAATTTACTTTAATTATATACTTTATAAATAAAAAAACAAAACAATCATTGTAATATGATGTTTTGCATCCTGGGATGCAACAAGCCATAATTTTGTAATTTTATTGTCATACAAGAAAAACACTGGAAAATAAAATAATAAATTTGTTTGGAAATAATTCGTTCTATTACTCAAAATAATTTTATAAATCATAAATATTAATTGTAATGTAATTAAATCTAATAATTGTAAGTATAATAATATTATTAAATCCTACCTACATATAAAATTCTGCTCCAACAAAATATTTTATTTTAAGAAACATGTGAAAAAAACACAACCATAACCTTTTGATATGTTTTTGTTTTCTCACGTGCTTATATTTTACGATTTAAAAAGAGAGGGAAATATACGCATGTACTGCGCATGCGCGCAGAGTATAAGTTTTGTCATTCTGCGAGTATAGTTCCCCTACAGAAAAAGGTTTCATTACTGAGAGACTTCACACAGTCAGTGCAGTCTCCTTAGTCTTACTCCCTGATTTATAGAATGAAAAAAGGCGGATCCAATATGGCGGAATAAGGTTTTTAAATTTCCTCTGATTTGCTTCTTTGTTACTTGGGGTTTTTAGGGTCGCTGAATGAAAATCTAATGATTATTCACAAAATTCAAAATGGCGGACCCAATTTAATTTTATAAATCTCACTTATGATTCTTATTTTGTGACCCCCAAATCCCTCCTGCAAGATTATTTTGAATAGATCAGAGCAATTATTAATTATTTATTGGCTTTTATTAAAAGCAATTTTCGTATTTTTTGACTGTAAGCTCTAAATTTTATCCGCCATCTTGAATTTTTAAAATCGTCCAACGGTATACAAAAGTAGAAACTTTAAGCTAATTTTTCTAAAAGGTTTAAATATTAGAATAGTAAAAATTGTGACGAATGACTAAAATGGTGTCAAATTTGTCATCATCATTATATCAAAAACCAAATAAAACAAGACTTACCAGAAGTGACGTCAATGGCCTCGGACTTTTTTTCACTAGTGTCGTGCGACAACTCTTTAGTTGTTTTTTGTCTATCACTGCGTAATGTGGAAATATCTTGACAGCCAGGATCAATTAAAATTGAATCACTGCAATCTTCAGCTTTTATTACGATTGACGATCCTGACTGATTACTTTTTCCATTAATGGGTCCGTTACCATTCACACCGATATTTACGTTTCCGTTTCCATTATCCGTTTGCTTTAAGAGAAAGAAAGTTTTTATGTTATTAATTCTATAGAAGAAGTAAAAAACAATAACAACAAAGAAATATCTTGACCTCAATTTACATTATTTAATTGCACGCAATGGACATAATGTGTGTGTGGATGTGTGGAGAAAAATATTGTTCACGTTTTTTCTCAACATTTTTTAAGTAGTACAACGAGAAAAGTAAATAATTTCAGAAAGAAAAAAATCAAAATTGCTCTTTTAAATGTTAAATAAGATATAAATTTCTTTAAAATTAGTTCTACCTTTTTTTATTTCTATTTATTTATTCACTTATATTTTTTTTTATTTTTATTTTATTTATTTTTTTATTTTCATTCACATTTCTTGTTTAATCGTTCTCTGTATTTTTGTTCATTTATGCTTTTTCTCTTTTTGTTTATTTATTCATTTATTTAAATACTTAAAATACTTATTTCTCTAATTATGATGTTTCATATTAGGGGAGAGTGGGGCAAGACGGGGTACTTAAGGTTTAAAGCGCAAAAAAACGAAAATTACACAGGTCTACAAGGTTTTTTTAGATATCGGAGTGGTTTCCCATATATTTTTGTGCGCTGAATACAATCTCGGTCTCTCGGATTTTGTGGAGGTAAACATCCAAAAAACGTGTTTTTGACGGTTTTCAGTATTTTTTTCTCATAAACCTGATGTGCTAAAGACTTCTACTTAGATTCAAGTTAAAGCTTTATTCGTTCACTTTAAGACCCATATGCGTAAGATAAAAAAAATATAAAAGATTTTGAGAAAAGTCGGGGTAAAGACCCCCAAAATGTACTTTTGAGGCATTTGAGGGAGGAGGAAAAAAGTGGGGGTAATAAGCCTCAAAAAATTTGTTTTGGTTCTTTTGGTTATTGGAGTGGCATAAGGCAGAGAGATCTTGAGTCTCGTGGTCTCAAGTTCTAATCTTTAACTAGTTCAGGACTTTTTCAAGAAAATTCAACAAGTTGTCCAGAAATTTTTTACAATTATCTCCAAACAGCTTAAAATAATATTTCAATCTACGACTTTGTAGCATTTCTTGTTTTTTCCATATTCCTGAGTTCTTGAATAAGTTTCTAAATAACTCTTGAAAAAAGTTTTTCTATGTAGTAGTATAGTGGAAAGTGGGGGGGCTGCTTTTCTGATAAACGGGATTAAACACACATCATGTTCAAATTATGCTCATGTTTGAACATTAATAACAAAAAAATCTATAAGTAAAAAGTATAGATTTGACTTTTGTACTTGAAAGAGGAACTCAAAATCTGTAGAGTGCTATTAATAACTTTAAATTAATTTTCTTGGAAGCTAAGGCACGTTTTGTCGTGGACCGTCACATTTATTTATTTAAATTAAAAAAAATTCTTTGTAAATTTGACAACTTTTAAACTACACTCCGTAGTTCAATAAGTCCTTTAACCCAAGCAAAAATTGAGAACTGGCGCAGAACTGCGCCAGTACTGCTCAGTACTGGCGGAGAACTGTCCGCCATGGTTAAATCAGTACTGGCATTTCACCGAAATGATAACGCTTTTCAGTACTGGTTCGATGTTACTAGTGCAGTACTGGTTTAGTACCCGTGTAAAAAAATCTTCTGGCGCTGGCCTGAATTAGACCAGACCGTCTATTTTCCAAATCTAGTGAAAAATTTGTTTAAATTCAATCTTAATATAATAAAAAAAAATTAATTTATATTTGCAAACATGTAATAATCCCCAACTTTTAATTTTTAATCAAATAAATGTTTACAACGCAGAATAAACGCAAACCTATAACGAAATAAAATTTGACACTGCGGGGAATCGAACCTACGACCTACAGACTTCTGGCCTAACACTCTAACACCACTACCCTATCGAAGCTACAGGATAATAAATTTTAATTTTCGACACCTTTTACACTTACAATTAATAAAGAGCGTTTAACTGCATAATTAAGTTAAATTATTATTTAATTAAACCAAATTAAAATAACCAAATAAGTAAATTACCTAATAAATTTCCATAAATTACTTCTAAAATATCCATAAATTACCAATATTAAATATTTTAGGTCTAATTTGTGTTTTACATATTTTAATAAATTATCGTATAAATTTTCATAAATTACCGCAAAAATTTTCATAAATTACCAATAAATTAAATTTGTAGTCAAAAATTTATCGTCAAAATTTTCATAAATGTCGATGTCCACATGAAAAGAGCCCATTTTTGGCACTATTTGAGTTATCTATATGGGCGTATTCCTGGCAAAATTTGGAAAATTTTGAGTAGTCATAGAACTTTTTTGGTTAAAAATTCGCTTAGTTACGAAATTTCAAAGTTTAGAACGCCACAAACCTTATTTTGAATAAAACGGAATTAAAGATTGCGATATCAACTAATTGTTGTATCTCTAGTTCATCTTGGAAGTTATTCAGATAAGAATTTTTTTTAGTCCAGGGTACCTAAAAGATATAAAACCAATAGGTTTTAAATTTTTAAAACTATCCCCCCTCTTAATTTTAAAAATACGAAAAACCGACAATATGAGCCCTTTTCTAAAAATGAGAATTTTTCTATTAAAAAACCATTTTTACAAGATTAATGATTAGGTACAATTTTACTGTGTCATTTGAAGAAAAAGAATAGATATTACACTTATTAAAAATTTTTTTGACAGTCTCTATTATGAAAAAATTGACGTAATATCCAAATATTCATTTCGAAAATTACAAAATAAAGATTCAAACATCAATATATCTCTGGTTCTTCTCGGAAGTTATTCAGATAAGAATTGTTTACAGTCCAGGACACCTTAAAAATGAAAAATCAACAGGTTTAAAATTTTTCCACACCTCCATTTTTAAAATGCGGATTACTTTTGCAAATGACCGACAAAATGGGCCCTTTTCTTTTTACTAAAGAACCAATGAAATTAAACAGTTAAATTATCAATAAATTAATGAAAACCACATGATTCGACTTGGCAAAACATGTAGATTGATAATAAAAAAATTTAAAAAATTAAGATTTTGCTCCAAAATTACTAAATTGCGACTATCTTGAAAACTGGATCCGACAATATGGGCCCTGTTCATGTGGACGTCCACAAATTATCTCATAAATTTCCATAAATTACCACGAAAATTTCCATAAATTACCGATGTTAATTTTTTTAGTTCTCGTTTGTGTTTTACATAGTTTTATAAACTTCGTTAAAATGTTGATAGATTACCGCATTAATTTTCATAAATTACGGTAAAATTTCCATAAATGACTGAAATCCAAAATTTTAATGATAATTTTTGCTTTACATATATTTACGAATTATTGTGAAAATTTCTATAAATTATCGCAAAAACTTCCATGCTAAAATAAAAGTTTTTAATTGTAACTTATGTGGAACATATCTTTACGAATTATTGTGAAAATTTCTATAAATTACCGCATAAATTTTCATTAATTAGTTCCTAACTGACTATTGTCAGTTTACCGTGAATGCAATACTGCGCCAGTTGTGAATACTGCCATTTGACAGAAATTTTTGCTTGAGAAGATATTAAAAAACTTGTGTTAGCCATCAAAAAGCAGTTAAAATAAATTAGAATGTGGTTGGTACAACACGATTTTGAAGTTATTTTTAAAATTTAATTACTTTTCTCAGTTGATTCAATTCTAAATTTTTAACTACATAAGAAGTATTAGAGTAATTGAAAAAGTAATTAATGTAACTCCTTTTCCCTCTACTACCCAATAGTAATTTAACTTTTCCAACAAATTTTCTTTAGTGTAGGTTTTTGTATCAATTTTTCTAGTTATATTCATTTCATATTTTTATTTACATTTATTTATTGATTTTAAATATTTTTTTATTTTATTTATTTTAGGTGACTTTTTTCTACAATAATTTATTTTCTTTATCTAGATGTGACTGCACTCCTAAAGACCAACAAAATTTAGGTTATGTTTGTAATTTCTTAAATGAAAATACGGAAAACGAAATCAACTCGCAATGTAAACAAGTATAATTAATTCTTCATTCATAAAACAATTAATAAAGACTGATTTTCGTTTTAAATTAAATATAGAAACATAGCCTCAAAACATTTTACTTCTTAAAAGCAATGAAAAAAAATTTTCTGTACTTTTACTACTCTGAATGAATATTTGGACCTACATTCAGAGTAGCGATTTTACTAAATTTCAAGTAATATCTACACAGCACACAAATAAAAACCCAATCTCATTTTTGTTGCATCTCAAAATAAGACTATGATAAACGCATTTTGAGACTACGTTTTTTCAGTAAGGTTATTTTTGATTTCTTACACCTATCCTGTGCAATTACAACAGCGGCTGTAATCTTGCTACACTGGATTTAGGTAATATTTGGACCCTCTTTCAGAGCAGTTTGTACAAAAATTTAGTCGGTATCATTTGCATACAAAAATATTTGATAAGATGGTATTTTGGACAAAACTGTAAGTAAGTTAAATTATCCAATGTAAAAGAAACCAGTTGTTATTTTGTACAATATACAAATGCTTGCTTCCCAGCGGGCACAAAGACAAAAAACGTTCTTTGACCGTCTGTAGAACGTTTAATGTCTGCCAATTTACGTTCTAAGAATGTCCGAACGTTCCGAAACATTTTTGGAATGTTCGGACTTTCTTAAAACTTAAAACAGCAGACATTAAACGTTCTACAGACGTTCAAAGAACGTTTTTTGTTTTTGTTCCCGCTGGGTTGTTATTTTTCACATTTTAAGTGGTATTTTACTCAATCATTTCAATAGATATTTCAGACAAATAATTTTTCAATTTTCTATCAAAATAAATGTATCTAATAGGTTTTTAGAGGGCGCTGATTGCAAATAATATTATTTTTTTGTAAATTCAAACTGGCGCATCTTCTATATAGCATATAATAAATTATAATTCATTAATAAATTTATTCTCTTTTTCACCGAAACTATTTTGGGGGCGCTGATTGATATGAATAATATTTTTTTTGTAAATTCAAAATGGCGGATATTCTATATAACACATAATAAAATTATTCTTTTTTTCACCCAAACCATTTTGAGGGCGCTGATTACTAAGAATATTATTATTTTTTGTAAATTCAAAATGGCGGATCTTCTATATAGAATATAATAAATTATAATTAATTAAAAAATTTATTCTTTCTTCTACCCAAACCATTTTGGGGGCGCTGATTACTATAAATAATATTTTTGTTGTAAATTCAAAATGGCGGATTTTCTATATAGCATATAATAAATTATAATTAATTAATAAATTTATTCTCTTCTTCACCCAAACCATTTTGGGGGCGCTGATTGATATGAATAATATTATTTTTTGTTAATTTAAAATGGCGGATCTTCTATATAGCATATAATCAATTATAACTCATTAAAAAATTTATTCTTTATTCAACCTAACCATTTTGAGGGCGCTGATTACAGTGAATAATATTTTTTTTGTAAAATCAAAATGTCGGAACTTCTATATAGCACATAATAAAATTATTCTTTTTTTCATCTAAGCCATTTTGAGGGCGCTGATTACTAAGAATATTATTATTTTTTGTAAATTCAAAATGGCGGATCTTCTATATAGAATATAATAAATTATAATTAATTAAAAAATTTATTCTTTTTTTACCCAAACCATTTTGGGGGCGCTGATTACTATAAATAATATTTTTGTTGTAAATTCAAAATGGCGGATTTTCTATATAGCATATAATAAATTATAATTAATTAATAAATTTATTCTCTTCTTCACCCAAACCATTTTGGGGGCGCTAATTGATATGAATAATATTATTTTTTGTTAATTTAAAATGGCGGATCTTCTATATAGCATATAATCAATTATAACTCATTAAAAAATTTATTCTTTATTCAACCTAACCATTTTGGGGGCGCTGATTACAGTGAATAATATTTTTTTTGTAAAATCAAAATGGCGGATATTCTATATAACACATAATAAAATTATTCTTTTTTTCACCCAAACCATTTAGGGGGCGCTGATTACTAAGAATAATATTATTTTTTGTAAATTCAAAATGGCGGATCCTTCTACATAGAATATAATAAATTATAATTAATTAAAAAATTTATTCTTTCTTTCACCCAAGCCATTTTTGGGTCATGTATACTATGAATAATATTTTTTTTGTAAATTCAAAATGGCGGATCTTCTATATAGCATATAATAAATTATAATTAATTAATAAATTTATTCTCTTCTTCACCCAAACCATTTTGGGGGCGCTGATTGATATGAATAATATTATTTTTTGTTAATTTAAAATGGCGGATCTTCTATATAGCATATAATCAATTATAACTCATTAAAAAATTTATTCTTTATTCAACCTAACCATTTTGGGGGCGCTGATTACAGTGAATAATATTTTTTTTGTAAAATCAAAATGGCGGATATTCTATATAACACATAATAAAATTATTCTTTTTTTCACCCAAACCATTTAGGGGGCGCTGATTACTAAGAATAATATTATTTTTTGTAAATTCAAAATGGCGGATCCTTCTACATAGAATATAATAAATTATAATTAATTAAAAAATTTATTCTTTCTTTCACCGAAGCCATTTTTGGGTCATGTATACTATGAATAATATTTTTTTTGTAAATTCAAAATGGCGGATCTTCTATATAGCATATAATAAATTATAATTAATTAATAAATTTTATCTTCTCTTTACACCCAAACCATTTTGGGGGCGCTGATTGATATGAATAATATTTTTTTTATTTCAAAATGTCGGAACTTCTATGGCATAGAATTTATTACCAATTTAATTATTTAATAATTTAAATTAATTACGTACCATAATTAATGTATACTAGAACTAATTTTTGCGCGCCACGCGCGCCTATTTTGTGATTTTCAACTTTAACTACCAATATGAATGAAGTAGTTTATATCATCTATTACAACCATTGTGATGATTAAATATTTTAAGATAATCGAATTTTCTTTGCCTGTTTCTTATTTTATATTTTAATATTTAATATCATATGAAGGCTTGGCTTCTTGGCTTTCTTCAAAGAAAATAAAATTTAAATTTTTAAGTTTTTAAAAGTTCTACCTTATAGGAAATAAGATGGCGCATCTTTTTTTCCTTAAAAATTTTTTTCTAAAACAAATATTTTTCATAATAAACATGAAAAACTGAAAAATTTTGCTAATAGAAAATCATTCAATTTTAAAACATAAATCATCATGTCTTTGGCAAATGTTGATGCATTTAATTCAAAAAAATTGTGTACACTCGTTTGGGTTCATAGAAGACGATGACATAATAAAAATTTCGAAAAATGAAAATTTGTTTAAACATTTTTAATGGTAAATAGAGCTTTGTCACCAAAGACGTTTTCTTAACTTTGACAACAAAAAGTCAGCGAGGAATTTTAAGATTCAACAAATTTCCAGTGAGACATTTGTTGATTATCATGTAACAAAGTTTTCTGTAAATTTTCAAAGAGATTCCTTATTTATAAATTTCCAAAAATTTAAAATGGCGGCTTTAACAAAAACCTCAAGTACCAAGTCTCGAGCGAATCCGAACGATTTTTAACATTTTATTCGCCATGTTGAAGCCGACATTTTTAATTTTTGAACGGTGACTTTGGATTCGTAATCAGCGACCCCAAAAACTCTCGAATAACAAATTTGAAGCTAATCCGATGATAAAAAATTGATATGCACCAATGCTTAGATTCCTAGTCATTTTTACCAGAGCGTATGAATCATTAGGGGGGGTACTCGGTAAATACACGTCCTCTGCAATTTCTACATTACTTTTCAGTTTTGGTTCTTAAAGACTAAGGTTTAATCTTTCTTTTAAGACATATTAGAGCTTTTTATGTCTTCCTATTTTCTTTTTACAGGTCTTCAAAAAGTGCAAAAACACCGTTTTTTAATGAATCAACCCCCTATTTTAGGGGTTTGAATAAATTAAAAAGAAATTCTTGTTATTTTCTTGTTCACTGACACCCAAACTTTCAATAAACACAAAAATGTTGAAATAAACACAACATGACCATTTTTTTGTTACCCAGTGTTATAAGACATGTAGGACTGGTTCAAGAAACAGATTACTTTTATTTTTTGTGTGCCTATGTTATTTAACAAAATATATAATTTATGTTTGAAACGCATCAACAATAAAAATACAAATTTTACAATATTGTTAAATATTAAAATGGTTCTTTAACAATTATAATAATATTGTTATTCATTTTTCAGATGATGCTGAATGATACGTCATGAAGAAAAAATGCATATAACTGTTTCTTTTGTAAATTAATAAAGAAATTTTACAAAGAGAATAAATAAATTTATAAATGACTGTGTGTAAAGTACTTATTTATATGGACAAATCTCAGGAACTTTTAAGCTTTATGTTCCTGACATTATTTTCATTTAAACAGCCTAAATATAAAAACTAATAATTTTTAAATATTAACATTTTTTAAAAAGAAAATAAAGATTACGATTTGACCATTTATATAAATTATTTTGTTCATTTTTTATATGTTTTTCTTTATTAAAGTTCACAATACCATGATTTTGCAAGTGTCACTTTCACTTTTTCTAAAACTATTTTAACTGTTTTAATTATTTTTTTTGGAAAACAAGATTGTTACTGTTATAAACTATTTAAAATTATCTTATCAATTCCATAACAAACTTAAAAAAATAAAAAGTATAAATTATAAAAGATATAATCTTCTAAAAAATTTCCCTCAATATTTGTGTCGCTGGTCAATTTAAAATAGTTTTATAAAATAAACATTAAAAAACTAAATGGTCAAATATATAATTTCTTTAGATTCTTATTTAATTTGCATCAAAATTAGGACACATATGACTTTAGATTTATTTAAAACTGTGCATACGTTTTTATTTTTTCTAATTCTCATTTCATTATTTTTACGTAAATATTCAAAATGTCGCTTGGTCAAATCAATCGTTTTCTAATCAATCTAAAGTTTCGAATTTATTTGTTCCATGTTATTTATCACGAAGCAATCAAAAATATAATAAAAAGTGACAAAATTAAAGAAAATCAAAGCAAAGAAAATAAAAAGCGAGAAAAAAGGAACGCTGAATAAAAAATTCATCAACGGAAGGCACTTAAGTAATATTTATTTACTTTTTATTAAACGTTCATAAAAAAGGTTAGTGTTTCTTCAAGGTTATATTAAGATCCTCGATATTTTTAAAACAATTCATTCAATCAAATAATTACAAAAGTTCATGTTACTATTATATGTTACATGTTACATATTATACGTAAAAAATTTTTATAATTTTTTTTTGTATTTTTTTCTTTATTAGTTGTATTAGATGTTTGTTATATTTATTTTCATGTTTAATTATGTTTTTGTGATACTGATAAATAACATGCTTAAGTGTAAGAGATAAAATGTTTATGTATATCTTCTTGCAGATTTAAAAAATCTAACAGTACTTTCTTTCCAAAAATTTATATTTTAAAATAGAAGGCAACCAAATAACGGTTGTACAATAATAGGAATGAAATTTATTTTGGTCGAAGATGTAATACTAAAAATTTCAAAATTGTGCACAAAATTTTTTTTGAAATATTCTAATTCAAATGTTAAATCTTCTAAAGATTTGCCCCTAAAACAGTGTGTAAAAAATTACTTCACGGACACATAAAATGTTTTTAAACTATAATATACTGTTTCACAAAAAAATGATAAAATCCTAAAATATTAAATTTTTTAGCAAAACAAACTGAATTAAGTAGAGTCAAAAATTTCACTATAAACATAATTTTTTATATACATATTACTTGTATTATCTCCTAAATACATTTTTACGGAATCAAATGATCGCACTCTTGATAATGCAACATACATCTGACCATGATTAAAAACATCTCTTCTTAAATCAATAAATATTTTGTTAAATGTTAGTCCTTGAGATTTGTTAATGTTCATTGCAAAAGCCAGTTTTATAGAAAATTGTCTTCTTTTAAAAGTAAACAGATATAAATTTTTACAATATAAAGTTACTCGATGTAGAAAAATAATATTTCCACTTTTATCACCCGTTAATATTTGACATTTAATTACATTATGTGACAAATCCAAAAATAATTAACCTCGTTCCGTTACATAAACCTTCATTAATACTAAGATTTCTAATAAGCATTACGACATAATTAATTCTTAAATGTAATTCAGGTGGTGGTAACGAAGGTGGAGAGAGAGTATTTAAATATTCTGGTAATAAAGCTTCAGAAAATTATTCGTCATCACAATTTTCAGTAGAATCAATACTTTTATATATTTTTTCACCTTTACTGTCTTAACTGTCTTTACTGTCACTCTCTTATTAATATCATCAACATTAACGTTTCTAGGTGCTAAAATTGCACATCCCGACAACTCCTTAAATTTATTCTGTGGTATTAAATGACCATACATTTCTTCAGCTATATCTATATTGCCTTGTTGAATAATATGTTCTGGTACTTAAATGTTATCATCTATATCATTTAATTCGCCATTACCAACTTTAAGTAGGAAATCTACAAATTCTGTTTCCTCTGGTAAAGCTCTCATATTTTCTATTAATGTGTACTTTCGGAAATGTTTCCATAATTTACTATTTTTTTTGATAAATTTATTATTTCTGATCTAGTACCTCGTCCTTTTATTGGTAAAATTTGTCGAAAATCTCCTCCTAGGATAACAATTTTTCCACCAAAAACTTCATTTGATTTCATTATGTCTCTTAATAACTTATCCATAACTTCTAAGGCATATTTTGCAGCCATTGGTGCTTCATCCCAAATAAAAACCTCAGTGTTTTTTAAAAAAAGTGCTTCTTTTGACTGAACTTTAATGTTTGAAAATGAATCACTGTACAGTGGAACAGGTAAGCCTAAAACTTTATGAACAGTTTTCCCGTTAGGAAGCAAAGTGGCAGCTATACCTGTAAAAGCCATGTTGCAAACATTTATTTCTTTACTTTTTAATAAATGCCATAAAGTAATATATATATATATATATATATATATATATATATATATATATATATATATTATATATATATATATATATATATATATATATATATAAAAGATTTTCCAGATCCTCCACAACCATTAATATATAAGCATTTAGAACTATTTAAAGAAGAATCTTTTATGACTTCAAGAATATAATCAACTATATTTTTTTGTTCAACATTTAATTTATTATAATTTTGCTCTCCTATTATTAATATGTTCAAAAATATTTACATTATCAACCTGTGCAGATAAATCTTCATTAATGTCTAATAATCCCTGAAAATCAGTTAGACTATATCCTTTATTTAATAACATTGATTTTATATTCTTATAAGCTGCTTTTTCAGCGTCAATATTCTCATGTTTTAAATAGTCTTCTGACATTTGACCCTTAAATTTTTCCCAAAGTTTTTCCGGATGAACAGGATGACAATGAATTAGAATTCTTACAAATAATTGTCGAAGTGAATGAAGCATCATCCATAAGGTAGCTTCTTCCATTGTCCTAATCCACTCACTCTTCTATGAGTCCTAATGCTAAACAGGCACATGTAAAAGATTCATGAATAACTCCATTAACTGTTCTTAAACTTTTGAATGAAGTTACTCCTTTTACAGTAAGAAACAATAATCTAAGGTGAAATAACTCTAATTGACATGGATTAACTGAATACATTCTTCCTATTACTTTTTATTTACGAACTTTTTTTCCATTCAAGAGATTTCGTTACCCACGTAAAATGTTTTGGTATTTCTGAATAATAATGCTGACGAGCAGAAATATCGCGTTCATTAGGTTTAAAAAAATCGAGCAATTTTGTATTTTTCTGCATATCAAATGAAACATTGTTATTATCTTTCCCTTCACGAATAATAACATTCTGTTCATTTGGTAAATGTATGGGTAAACGATTAATACTATGGCTCTTTTTCCCCAATGGTTTACTTAAAATTCTCCAAACTGCCTCAACAGGACATACATATCTATTCTCTTCATAATGATTAATTTCATTGTGATCAACAGTCACCTCACCATTGGCATTTGTAATAATAATGGATGCAGCATCATGACCCTTGAATATATATATTTATATAAATATTTAACAGATTTGATACTTGAAACTATTTTCACATTTATATGACAATTAAATATTTTCGAAAGTGAAGGGCAATATGGAACCACATTAGAATAGTCAACAACAAATCCATTTGGTCGCTCATACGTTATATTATTATTTCTTATACGACAACGAATAAAACAGTTTTCTTCAATTGTAGTTTCTTCTTGGTAGCTTTTTGGAAATTTTTTGAATATTTACCATCAATTAAACACCAATCTCCACAAGGTCCATGAATGTTATTTTGCATTATTATTTTATGCAAAGAAGGATTTCTATTTTCATCAGGAATTTCTGCAGAAATATAACGATCAACACTGTCAACTGTTAATAATTTAGAATTTTTTTTCAATATAACTAACAAATGAATATGTGGCAATCCTTGCTTTTGAAATTCAATAACATAAACATAAGACTTCACTTCTCCAAATAACTTGTTGTCAACAATAACTGTTAAAAGATGTTTAACCTTCAAGGCAAAAACTCTAGTTACTATATCAGGTCTATCAGAAGCAGTTTGATGAGGCAATAAATTTTCTTGTATTTCTTTCCAATTTGGATTACACGTCATTGTAATAAATAAATCTGGTCTACCATGACGACCAACAATAGCCATGGCATCCTGATATTGCTGCATCATATTACGAGGTGATCCTACAAAAAGTTGATGGCAATATAAGCATTTTTCCTACATATACATTATTTTCTAACTCATGATTTTGTAAATAATCGATTAGTCCTTGATATGTTTCACTTCTCAATTGAGCTTGATTGTTTGCACAAAATCATAATCTATCTTTCTCCATTTCTACATAATTGTCAACAACCCATTGTTGAAATAATCTTCCCCCATATAAAAATTGATTAAATTCCTTATCTCTAATTGCTATTTTGTATTTACAATAGGCAGACCGAGAAATAGTATGGTTTCTACTTCTAAAAACACTATCACTACGAATCATATTAATATTATAACCTTTATTTCCGAGTGGATAAAATATGGGATAAATCCACGGTTCAACGTTTGGATCTAAATAACTTACTAATTTTAATTCCTTTGTAGACTTATTATAAACATGGGTCTTCACCTTTATTATGGATATAAAGCACTATTTATTTGGTAATAAATTTGACCTTGAATTTTGTAACAAAATGGTCCTCTTCTTCTGTTATTAAAATAAATTACGTTAGCATTTAGAGATCCAAAAGAAAAAGAATTGTTATACAATCTTATATTCTTTTTTAAATGACCTGATTTTTGTATGAAGTCCTTCTAGCAATATTCTTAATTCTTCTGGATATTGCACAGAAGGCAATATAATACCACCATGACCACAAAAATCATTAAAACCATCTTTTCTGCCACTAACTCTTTCATCTTTAAAATGCTTTGCTTGACGATTATAACAATAATAATTCATTATTCCTAGATAATTTTCATTAGAATTTGATTGATAGATAATTTTGTCATTTGATATGCTTGACTGAGGAACAATTGATTTTTGTGAACTAAATGTATTTATTAAATCAATACATTGATTAGAATTAACAATTTTAGAGTCATCAAGCAAAGAGCTTATTTTATTTTCTTTTTTTAATTCATTCGAATTAACATTTGTCGAATCATAAAACAAAGAGGTTTTTTCATTTTCTTTTTTTAATTTATTTTTTCCTCTATATATTTTTTGGTATTCTACTTGGCTCTGTTTTGTTTTTACAGACGAATCATCTACTTCGTCTGAATGATTGATAATATTAATTTTTCTTTTCAATTTTTGTTTGGCACGATAATTTCTTTGATTTTCCACTGCACTTTTTCGGGCATTTTTAAGTAAAGAATTTTTTCGCTTACACTGTCATGTGCATTCGTTATTGGAGAAATAGAAGCAAAGATATTTTCTAAATTAACAGATTGATTCTTGTTATCATTATTTGAATCATTAACTTGATTGAACAAATTTTTATCATCAAACAAAGATTTTATTTTATTTCCTTTTTGTTAATCATTAAGAATTACATTTATTGAATCATCAAATAAAGAGCTTGTTTTCTTCTCATTTGATTTCTTTTTATCCCTGTATTTTTTTGGTATACTGCCTAGCTCTTTTTATTTTTACAGACGAAACATCTACTTCGTCTGAATGATTAATAATATTAATTTTTCTTTTCATTTTTTGTTTTGCACGATAATTTTTTTGATTCTCCGCTGCACTTTTTCAGACAGTTTTGAATAAAGAATTTGTTTCCTTTACACCATCATGTGCATTCGTTATTAAAGGAATACGAGTAATAAATAAATTAATAGATTCATTTATGTTATCATCATTTGAATTAATAACTTTACAGAAAAAATTTGTATGCTTCAGTAATCCTCTATATTCTTTTTGACATTGTACACTACTTTTTTTATAGGAATCTACTTCATTATTTATAACTTCATTCTTTCTTTTATCCGAATGTTGTTGTTGGAAAAAATACAATTTTTTTTAATAAATGTTAATAACAATGATAGTTATTAACTTTAAAATTAGTTTGTAACAAAAGAGACATAAATTACTTAAATAAACATAAATTTGCCTGTAAAAAATACAATTTTTATAAAAAAGGACCAGTGTTATCTATTCGTTAATTAACGAAATTATTTAAATAAATTGAATTATGCATTATTATTTATCAGGTGGTAATACTAGACTAATTTAAATTGATTTCGATCATGAGGAATAAAAAAATAAAAAATAAACACAAATTTTTTCAAAAATTCTTGTAAATTGTTTACTTTGAGTAACAAAAAAATATATAAACAATTAATAATTGAAACAACAGTTTCGGAGAAACTCTTAGAAAAATTTTATTAAATTTCATCTAAAACTTTCCGAAATATTGAGATATAGAAAAATTATAACAAAAAAATTCAAAATGGCGTAACTTCAACAAATTTAGAAATTTTAAAAAAAATTTTGGCATACTTGTTTCTAGTCCCCAATACTACAATTTCATTAAATTACAGCCTAATCCAAAGACCCCATACAAATCGCATATTTTCTGACGGAGTCTTACATATATATATATATATATATATATATATATATATATATATATATATATATACGTACGTACGTACGTACGTATATGTACGTGCATGTACGTGCATGTACAATAGACCGAAATTATTCCATGCTTTGAAAGCAGTAAATTTTCAAAAAGTTGTGAACTTATAGGTTAAGAGCTTCAAATGTCAAATGGATGTAAACAGCAACATCTGTTTATTTCCTACGTTTGCTGTTGGCTCATTACTAAGAGTGCAGTCCCATGCTGGTAGAATCGTGGAGTTATGCAATAGATTTGACCAATCAAAATAAGTCTTATGAAATCCAGTCATTTGATTGGTCAAAACTGTTCCACTATTATACTATTCTACCACCATGGGACTGCACTCTAAAGCCCCAAATGTAAAAAAAACGCCTACCATGAGCTTGTAATCTACTACACTGCTGTCTCTCTCTCTCACTGCTCTTTTCTTCTGCAAAATCACGAAATTTAACCTCCTGTTTCTAGTCTTCTTGAGAGATCATTATATGTAAAGCTAAGCACAGATGGCAGCATAATAGCAAGATTTTTCTAGCGCTTAATTTTTGATTTCGCGAAAAGTCACATTTGTTTTATAAACAAATGGGCCAAATAAATAAATACTTTTCGTGGAATTGTTTAAGTTAAAAATTGAATTACTTGAGCGAGGAATTTGTGTCGCAGGAAAAAAGACGGTTTTGCACATTTTTAATTTTGGATCTACCAACATCTTTAAACAGTTTTTCGTACTTTATTATAACCAATATTTCTGATCTAATGATTTTATTCTTCATTTACATGAACAAAAACCACTAATATTGTTTAAATAATATTATGCAACAAGTCACATTTAAAATTTTGCACCATAAAATCTTATAGTGGTGCTGCATACTAGTGACCAAGTTTGGCTGTGAGGATCCCCATTACAATCCTCTTGCGCAGTCTATTCTGATATGTCTATGTGATTCACAGATAAATCGTCTCAATTTTAATGCGCAGCAAAACAAAAAAGTATGTACGCGCATCGTCATGAAAGTCGAAACGGTTTTCAGTAGATATTCTAAAATCGGACTCTAAACAATTTAAATTATTCAAATTAAATAATTCTTCTTTTTAGATTAATCCTTCTATGAAACTAGTAGATATGCAAATTAGGTAAAGAGAGACAGCCTATATATATATATATAAAATAATCCTTATATAATATAATAATATAATATATAATAATATATAATAATCTTATATATATATATATATGATTTCAGGAAATACCCGAATTTCCTAGAGATTCATAGGCCAAACCCAAATTGCCTAGGCGAAACCCGATTTATGTACAGTTGATGAGAAGAGAAGTGTATATAGAAATGTACAGTGAATTGGTGGTGGACGCTACGTCATTCAAGACTTGCGCATTGAACTATATTATGTACTTAGAGCGGAGTCGCAGATCTCCTCTCGTTGTTCTTTTAGTATTAAGATTAACCTCAAACTGAAAGGTTTCATTCTGTAACATTGACTATACAATAAAACAAAAGAGTTTCCTCGTGAAGCAAGTGAGACTAAAAATTGATTAATATAAATATTAATCCTTAATTGGTCTTAATTATTCACAAGAGTTTTTCCCTCCGTTTTAACGGAATTTCTACCTGTTCATTTATTTCAAATCTCCCGGTCCCTTTTCAGGGATAATGCTAAAAATTGAATCCGCGAATCAAAATACTAGTGAATTCGCATTAACAACAATTCCGCTCGTAACAGACTGGAGTCCCATGGTATAGCGTTTTGTACCTAGACCATGAGTGTGAGAGAGATGGAGATACATATTTGCTATGTTTGCACGAATGGCCTAGTTACAAAACGTAACGCAAAACGATGCCATGGGACTCCATCCTGATGCAACGAAGACGTGTATTATGTACGTCCCTCAAAAATTTCAAACAATGAATTTTTTTGTGGCGGGAGAGATAAAATACGTATGTAACGTAATCTGGTTGGTTCCAGAATGAAATCGACGCCATTTGATTAGCATTGGGACGCATCGCGTCTTCGTTGCGTTTTGGTTCATTCTGGAACGAACCTATTGAAAGCTGCCTCTACAATTAGGAAAAAAATTGATAAACGCTCGACGCAGACGCGAAACGCGAGAAAAATACATGGTATTTTCTCGCGTTTTGCGTATTACTTTCTAATTGTAGAGGCAGCTGAAAAAGGCCTATAGGGTCCCAAAATTATGGGTTGCGTCTGTTGCTATGTCAACATATGCTAAAATCAACGCAGAGTTTTAGGATCCAATTGGAGAAAGACCTTCACCATTCAGTGAACCAAGACACACATTTGGCACGCAATGTCGCTGGTAGTACAGGCTGTTTTTGAGGTTCACGCTATCAGCGCTAAGAAAATAGAAAACGTGGTTGGTTGGGTTAGGGGAAAGGTGAACTTTAATTGGCTAAAATCTAAATTAACCGTTTTCGAGCTATAGTTTGATGCTGGTACGATGCTGGGTTGAAATGATACAACGTGAAAACCGTGCATAAAAACGGTTAATTTATATTTTAGCCAATCAAAATTCACCTTTCCCCTAACCCAACCAACCACTTTTTTTATTTTCTCAGCGCAAACTGCGTGAACCTTTGCCACAGGGTGTTTCTGACATTCGCTCTTGGAGTGCACTCAGAGCGCGAAGGGGTTCTCAACTATTCTGAAGAGTTAATTTAGTAACACTTGCTTTTCATTGGTCGAGCACGAGAAGCGTGTTATCCAAGCTTTAGAGTATAGCAATATTGTACAAAAAGGTCTAAAATGCGATTTAAAATCTAGAAATAAAATTTTAATTAAACTTTATAAAATTTCCCAAATGAAACTTTCTAAAATTAAAAGCCTTTAGTTTGAAATTTTATTAGAAATTCAGTAAATTATAATATATTTTAAATGTTTATTTATTAGTATCCAAATTTAGGAGGTTCAAATTGTTTCTATATGATTAAAAATTTAAGTGTTTTTAGTAGCATAGTTACAATTTTAATTAAAACTGATTATTAAAATGTCAAGTTGTACTATATGTTTAATATTTTTCCTTTTTTAGTACTTAATTATGACTTTTATTTGGTTTTTTAAAACCTTTTTTTTGCTCTTTGAAAACTCTACATTGTAAATTTACCAAATATTTTAAAACATTTTTAAGTAAAACTTTTTTTCTACAAGTTATGTACAATGTAAAATTAATAAAAACAATTTTAATTATAATTTTTTTATGCGTTAAAAATAACTATTTTATTCCAAGATGACATATGTATTTTGTTGACTTTCGTTAAATAGTAATTTTTATTATAATATTCATTAATGTTATTACTATTGGTATATGATTAGTCTATTAATAATTAATTAAAAATATATTATTAATTAATTAATTAATTAATAAGTTATTAAAGTTTTAATAACTATATTTTTTTAGTTTACGTATATAAATAGTTGGTACCAGAAGCTACCGAACCCAGAAACCAACCCCCCTTCAACGGATCTTGAAAACACAATTTTATGGTGCCCCATGGAGAAACCACACGAAAGCGGGCGAAGCCCGCTTTCGCTAGTGCCTCGCTTATTTCTTGTACAAAAAGGGAGTCAAAGTGGTTTTCTAGTTGGTACCAGAAGCTACCGAACCCAGAAACCAACCCCCCTCCAACGGATCTTGAAAATACATTTTTTATGGTGACCCATGGAGAAACCACACGAAAGCGGGCGAAGCCCGCTTTCGCTAGTGCCTCGCTTATTTCTTGTACAAAAAGGGAGTCAAAGTGGTTTTCTAGTTGGTACCAGAAGCTACCGAACCCAGAAACATCGATATTACTTATGCAATATGGATAAGCGAAATATCAAAATATTAGAAATTACCTAATTTACATAGTATTTTTAAGTTTTTTGCATTTTTCTCGAAAAGTTGACAGTTTTTCAAAAAAATGTATAGAACATTAAAGTTGTATTTTGTAGAGATCTACAACTTTTATATATAACATTTTTTACTATTTTGCGATTCTTAGAAGTAAAACGCAAAAAACCACAATTTTATGGTGTTTTTATGGTTTTCACCATAAAAATCAAATTTGCGCCAATTTTCACTATGATTTTCGTAATCAGCGCACAAAATTACGTAAGTATACGAAGTTTCATTAAAATCGGGCGGGGGTTGTTTTCGGAAGTATATCCGAAAAAAGTAACCTTTTTTCAGTGTGAATAAATTCTTTGAACAAAATTATTTTGAATTTGATAATTCCTTGTTACTCTAACTTAATAATGATTCTAACACTCTGTTTTAAAATTAATTATGTATTAAAGTTACGTTAAGTTTAAACTCTCTTATAAAAAATTTTATTTAAAAAATATAAAATTTGTCACAAAAGAAAAAAGTATTTTTCGGAACGTTAAAAAAATAATTATCCTTTTGAATCCTTTTGAACATATGTAAAACATCTCATTTGTTCTATACAACAATATTCTTTTAATCCAAAAAGTGGTAATTTATATAGAATGTTTTCTAAGGTTTTTCGTCCCTTTGTATCTAGTTTATATGAGAGGACATTAGATTTTTTTAAAATCTCCAATATTTTAACTATTTTTAAAAAGAATAATGAAATGAAACATAAATTAATCATTACGGCTAAAGATGGATACAGGAAATATGATAATGTCAACACTGTTTACAAAATAAATTGTAGAAATTGTTCTGCTTCCCTGGCGGGCCGGTTTCACTGAATATCTACCGAATTCGGTAGAGGTTCGGTAGACGTTCGGTAATTGGTCGAAAATGTAAATAAAAAAGCAGAAAATGTAGAAAGAAACGATTGAAAATAATAAAAAAAGTGTTAAAGTGTTAATTTATCCAATAATTAGGATAAATGATGTTGTGAATAATTAAATATTCATGTGTAAAGTGGGAAAGAGCTAACCTGACAGTTGACATAGTATGTGAAATTAATAAATTTATAAAGCAAATTAGTGTGAAATGTTAAAAATAGCAGCCAATAAATATTCTTTAATATTTAAAGTATTTAATTTATTATTTAGTTTTGTTAATTATTGCATATTAATAATACAAACATTAATTAAAGTAATAATTTTCTCTTTTTGTATAAAGTGTCGATAACAATATTAGGTAGCCGCGCATTTGTGACGACAGATGGCGAGACTGGCATTTGTACGCCGTTCTGTTTTATCACATTCAAAACAAGAAATAGGAAAACGAACATTTCAAGATTAACTTCATATAAATATATAATAATTAATAACACATAGTTCCAACTCCCAAAAGAAAAAATGGATGTTTTAGACCAATAAAAATAAAGTTGAAACTCCTCCCTCGTAAAGAAAGACATTTTTTATTTGCTGGTTAAGTTACACAAAATAGAGAAAAAGAGTTATATATTTAAAAAATAAAACATAATTCCATCCGACAAAAGAAATAATGGATGTTTAAGACCAATAAAAATAAAGTTGTAACTCCTCCTAAATGAAGGAAGCTATTTTTTTATTGGTTGGTCAAGTTAGGCAAAATGGAAAAAAAAATTTATATTAAAGAAAACATATATAGTTCCAACCCCCCAGAAGAAAAAATGAATATTTAAGACCAATAAAAAAATAAACAAACTCCTCCTACTTTCAAAATCAATTTTTCTATTTTTTGGATGAGTTAAACAAAATGGACAAAAGAAGTTATATTTGAAAAATAAAACATATAATTCCAGCCCTCAAAAGAAATAATGGATGTTTAAGACCAATAAAAATAAAGTTGTAACTCCTCCTAAATGAAGGAAGCTATTTTTTATTTGTTGGTCAAGTTACACAAAATGAAAAAAAAATTTTTATTCAAAAAAATAAAACATATAATTTCAACCCCCAAGAGAAAAATGGACACTTTTGGCCAATAAAAAATGAACAAACTCCTTCTACTTTCAAAATCAATTTTTCTATTTGTTGCTATAGTTTTAAACAAAATGGAGAATAAGAGTTATATATTTAAAAAATAAAACATAATTCCATCCGTCAAAAGAAATAATGGATGTTTGAGACTAATAAAAATAAAGTTGAAACTCCTCCTTCATAAAGAAAGCTATTTTTTTATTGGTTGGTCAAGTTAGACAAAATGGAAAAAAATTTATATTAAAGAAAACTTATATAGTTCCAACCCCCCAGAAGAAAAAATAAATATTTAAGACCAATAAAAAAATAAACAAACTCCTCCTACTTTCAAAATCAATTTTTCTATTTCGACGCCTCCCGTTCATATAATGCTTATTGAAAAACGAATGCAAGATGATTCTTATTCATTTTTTGGTGCAAGACAATGCTTATTCGATTTTCCGTGCAATAAAATGCTTATTCAAAATTGTGTGCAAAACAATTGCCACTGACAGAACAATAAATGTAACCCTAAATCTTCTTATTGATATTAAATGGCAATTAAATATCTGAGAATTTCAGTACGTGTCTATTGTTATAAGAAACTTTAAACACGGATCCTATCACACGTATTAAGAAATATTTTTTAAGCCATTGCAATTATAAATTATACTGTATTAAAAATTTTATAAAATTCATAGAATAAGCTAATTTCAGAATGTACATTTTCGCATAGAATTTTGAATAAGCATTTTATTGCACGGAAAATCGAATAAGCATTGTCTTGCACCAAAAAGTAAATAAGAATCATCTTGCATTTGTTTTTCAATAAGCATTATATGAACGGGAAGCGTCGATTTGTTGGATGAGTTAAACAAAATGGACAAAAGAAGTTATATTTGAAAAATAAAACATATAATTCCAGCCCTCAAAAGAAATAATTGAAGTTTTAGACTAATAAAAATAAAGTTGAAACTCCTTCTTCATTAAGAAAGCTATTTTTTTATTTGTTGGTCAAGTTACACAAAATGAAAAAAAATGTTTATTCAAAAAAATAAAACATATAATTCCAACCCCCAAGAGAAAAATGGACACTTTTGGCCAATAAAAAATTAACAAACTCCTTCTACTTTCAAAATCAATTTTTCTATTTGTTGCTAGTTTTAAACAAAATTTTATCGGATTTTGATTATTATTAAATTTGCAGGCTCTAGACAATTTTTAATAGTAAATTGTAAAAAAATCATATTGCGCCGCGGGCGTGCGACCTGCACGGGCAGCTTGATTATCTTTTTTAACCCATTAAACTTGTCGGGTCCACTCTGAAACTTTTTGCAAAACCTTCTTATCATTTACAGGTATGTTTTGAAAAAAGAAAATTAAAAATTTATCATACCCAAAGTTAAAAAAAATTAATTTGTTTATAAATTTTTTTTATTTTTTTAATAAAAAATGAAAAAAAAATTTTTGTTTTCATTTCCTAAAAGTCGAAAGAGAACTAAAACTTTCGTTCTTTGACAACTTTTTTCTAAACTCAATATTTTCGGACTTATAAGCTACTGAATATAGGTCTACGGTTAAAAGTGCAAAATTTCGAAAATTCATTACTCGAAAATTTTGACAATTAAACAAAAATAAAAAAATACGTATCTGTTTTTTTTATACAGAATAGAAAAAAATATTTTTGGCCGATTTTAAGAGGTCGACTAAAATCTCACGTGGAAGCGCCCATATAATTCCAACCTCCGAAAAGAAATAATGGATGTTTTAGACCAATAAAAATAAAGTTGAAACTCCTCCTTCATTAAGAAAGCTACTTTTTTATTTGTTGGTCAAGTTACACAAAATGGAAAAAAAATATATTTAAAAAATAAAACATATAGTTCCAACCCCCCAAAAGAAATAATAGATATTTAAGACCAATTAACGTAAAGTTAAAACTCCTGCTTAATAAAGAAACCTATTTTTTTATTTGTTGGTTAAATTACAAAATTTTTTTCTCTATTTTGTTTAACTCAACCAACAAATAGAAAAATTTATTTTGAAAGTAGGAGGAGTTTGTTAATTTTTTTAATGGTCTTAAATATCCATTTTTTCTTTTGGGGGGTTGGAACTATATATGTTTTCTTTAATATAAATTTTTTTTTCCATTTTGTCTAACTTGACCAACCAATAAAAAAATAGCTTTCTTTATGAAGGAGGAGTTTCAACTTTATTTTTATTGGTCTTAAACATCCATTATTTCTTTTGACAGATGGAATTATGTTTTATTTTTTAAATATATAACTCTTTTTCTCTATTTTGTGTAACTTAACCAGCAAATAAAAAATGTCTTTCTTTACGAGGGAGGAGTTTCAACTTTATTTTCATTGGTCTAAAACATCCATTTTTTCTTTTGGGAGTTGGAACTATGTGTTATTAATTATTATATATTTATATGAAGTTAATCTTGAAATGTTCGTTTTCCTATTTCTTGTTTTGAATGTGATAAAACAGAACGGCGTACAAATGCCAGTCTCGCCATCTGTCGTCACAAATGCGCGGCTACCTAATATTGTTATCGACACTTTACACAAAAAGAGAAAATTATTACTTTAATTAATGTTTGTATTATTAATATGCAATAATTAACAAAACTAAATAATAAATTAAATACTTTCAATATTAAAAAATATTTATTGGCTGCTATTTTTAACATTTCACACTAATTTTCTTTATAAATTTATTAATTTCACACACTATGTCAACTGTCTGGTTATCTCTTTCCCACTTTACACATGAATATTTAATTATTCACAACATCATTTATCCTAATTATTGGATAAATTAACACTTTAACACTTTTTTTATTATTTTCAATCGTTTCTTTCTACATTTTCTGCTTTTTTATTTACATTTTCGACCAATTACCGAACGTCTACCGAACTTCTACCGAATTCGGTAGATATTCAGTGAAACCGGCCCGCCAGGGTTCTAATGTTGGTCCGTATAAGAGAATAGTATGTGTGCGTATTAATGAACACAAAAATCCAAAAATAAGTTTTATTGTAAATCATAACAATTCACTAAACTATTCATTTGACTAGAATAATTTTTTAATAAATACGAATTTGACAGAATTTATTTATAAAAACGACTAATTTCTGAGGTGATTCATATCTAGTTTACTTTGACACTTCTCTTTTTTATTTATTTTTTTTTCATTTTTTATTTACAGATGTGTTATTCGTAGAGCTGTGCAAAAAGCTTGAAATGCCAAGCCGAGCACGAGCTTGACTCGAACTCAATCGAGTACTCGAAAGTTTCGAGTACTCGATTGAGTTCGAGCTTATAAATGATTAAAAAAATAATAATAAGTAAAAAATATCGAATTCTCCCTAAATCTCTTAAGTTAGTTAGTAGGTTAATTATTTTAACACCTAACGATTTTCTACGATCAGTAAATCCCTTAAATTCGAAATTTTATACTTATTAATAGTTTTTTTGTAATTTAAAATCGAGCTTTTTGCACAGCTCTAGTTATTCGCCTTATCTTTATCGATACCCGTTTGTATCTTCTGAAAACTTATAATGTGAATTAGTGTCTAATTGTTAGCGTTGAGATGAGGACGTTTCCTCTTTCTTTCGTTTTTATATATGTAGGGGAGAGTAGGCTACATTGAACCAGCGTCAACAGTGAACCACTTTAATTTTCTAAGAAATGACTGAGTGTAATTTTTTCTTATTTAATATATAAATCAGTATTACCGAAAGCGACTACGTCCAAAAATTTCGAGCACGTAGGTTTATTATTTACAAAGAAAAACGAAAAAAATTGTTTTTCACGTACAAAACAAAAAATTTTGTGGAAATATAATGAATTTTTTTTATTGAAATAGGAAGTTTTAAAAATTAGTAAACTTGTGATTTATGTCGCTTAGGGTGTCAACTTCAATATTCCGATGTGATAAAGAATTTTAAGCCTTACATAAATTTATTATAAACAATTTTTGTTGTAAATGTCATGTGAATGCAGTGAGTGCGGCATCATTGAACCACCCGAAAAAGCGAAGAATTTTCAATTTTAAGAGTGGTAAAGTTGTCTGCTCTACTAATTAGTAAGAAAAATACTAGAAGACATGCTTTCATCACAATTATGAACGAGATAAACTCAAACTGTCACTTTACCTACCTAACCTGACATCAAAATATATTAATCTCCTATATTAACAAATAATAACTCTTTAACAACAATTTTTTATTTTTTTGAGTGAAAAATAATATTTTTTACAATGTGTAAGTGGAAATATTATTTTTGAAGTAAATTGTAGTGTTTTATTAAGGGTGGTTCAATGTAGACACAGATTCTTTAAAATAAGAAAAGTGTAACTTGTTAGAAAAAAATAAATTTAATTATTTAATCATAATAATTTGTGTTTGTAACGTGTATAATAACTAAAGGAGTACTTCAGCTTAATGTTGATACAAAAACCTGATCAAAATTTGTAAAATTTAATTAGTTCTTGGACTTTAGAAAATACCCGGTTCAATGTAGCCTACCCTCCCCTACTTGTAATTTATCTGAAGAGAACATCCTTTCTGTTGATAACGTGAAAGAAATTGTTTTAATTTTTTTTCATTGGCTTGACTCGAAGTGATCGTTAACTTTAATACATAATTAATTTGCTATGATTGAATTAATAAAATGTAATTAAATATTTATTCTTTTAAGTATATTATTTTTAATCATACATTTAATAATTTTTTATGTAGATGTTGCTTTCGCATACATAAATATTTAATGTGTAAAGGAACTTTAAAAAAAATTAACCGAAGATATAGGGTAACAAAGGCACATGTCTGCATTCGAAATTTTTATAACCCTATTAATGAAAGTGCTAAACGTGTTATGAAAAAGCGTTGTTTAAATCTTGAACTTACCCTTAATCAAACTTATAAAAATGTTTGTCGTGAATAAGTATATTAAATAGATTTATATCCTCTTTTTGACATGTTACACGGTAAAGAGAGGTTGATTGAAATAGGTTAAAATATATATTAAATATCGCGAAATTGTGAATCATTTCAATGCAAAATTTATGTAATTTTTGGAGTTCCAAATTTTAATTTCTTTTAAGATAAATAGGACTGGGCAGTAGAAAGGAACATAAAATATTCAAAAATACAACAAAGAAATTTTTATTATAAATGTAATTAATAACGAGTGCACGACACTGATACTCACCGTTTAGAGTAAGGTTTTCGCGACTTTTGAACACATGTCATTTTTGAAATTTTATGTAAATATTTTAATTTAGTTCAATCAATGACCTTTTAATGACTATCTGTTCCATATAATCTAAACCAACTTCTTATTTTCTCTCTAATTGCTTTTTCACACAACAAAGATGTGACTTTAGTCTTCTGTTTTTTCCTTATATATTTTTAAAATATTTTTTTCGTTCATCTTGTTTCTTGCTTTTATAAAATTTTTGTTTCCCTATCTTGTCAATTTTTCTCTCATTTCTTTATTTTTCAGCTTTTTTTAAATTACTTTTCTACTCCTACTTGATTTTTGCGATTTAAAATTATTCGTTAATAATATTATTTTTTTAAATAATAATTTTGAAAAAATAACCTTAATTATTTTAAAGTTAAACATTTATTTGTTTAAAACAAATATCATATTTTTGAAAATAAAGTTTCTGTTATAAAATAATGTTAAAATTTACTTTCGAAAATAAATGGTTGCTGATAACTAGGTGCCAATTTCAGATTCATTTCATTAAAATAAATTTTCTTTTCATTCTTTTCATCTATTTATTAATAATCCATATCCAAACTTAGATTCTTCTCCTTTCATCAGTATTTCTAATAGTAATAATTTATTTTATATTACTATTATTACATTTCAATCTTATAAATTATGTTAGATTCAGGGAGAAGGGTAAACGAGTAACATTGGCTTGGAATCCAATGAAGCAAGTAATGCTGAGGATTAGAAAAAGAAATGGATTTTACCAACCGAGAGATTTAAATCATTTAAAAAGATTGATAAATAGACAGGACATGTTTAACAACATGATTGTAGAATCAGTCGAAGATGGAAATAACTATGCAATCCTCTGTACAAGTCGTCAATTGTTAGATGCTTTAAAAATGGACTTAAAGTTTTAAACAACCCTGTTTTTTTATTACGTGTAGAAAATAATGCCGACGTGCTAGAAGTCTCCATTTAGGTTTAAATTCTAGAGAAATTAATTTAATTTATTATTATTTAGTTTTATATTATTTAAATTATTAGTCAAATCAAAAAAGTTATGAATCAATTAAACAATTTTCAAATAGAACAACTTTTTAATGTGCACAATTATTTTATTAATATTTTAAATATAATAGGTTTTTCTAAATAAAAAAAGCAAAGTGATCCATTACGCCCCGGTGGTGTTTGTTGAAAATTATGTAATTTTTTATCAATACCGTAAGTATTAAACAAAAATTCTCAAATATTCTTTAAGAACAAATGTTTAAAGCTCAAAACCTGATATACAAAATTTTTTTACAAGTAATTTTGATAAAGATATAACAAAAATTTTAAAAATTTACTTTAGAGCGTAGAAATTGCTTTTTCTACCGTATTCTTAACAATAATAAAATAAATAACAATGAAATTTGGCATACTTTTACAAAGTACATTATTTTGACCAAAAACCGAAATTAATCGAATTTACCACTTTTGAATAAATTGAAGTGATCCAGTAAAAGTAGAGCGCGCGCGCATATGAAAAAGTTGTGCTATATGAAAATTTTTGACTGATTCACAACTTTTTAGATTTGGTTCTTATATTTGACAGTTCAAGCTTTAATTTAAGCCTATTTAGAGACTTCTAGCACGTTGGTATCATTTTCTACACGTGATAAAAAAAACAAAAAACAGAGTTTTTTGAAACTTTGAGTTAATTTTTTCTTCAAAATCTCGATGCGATGGGCACTTTTGGAGGTCATATTAATATTCAGCAATGAAAATTCTATAAGAATATCATTATCCGATCTTTGAATCGGAGAAAAAGTAACTTTCTGTTAACCAGTGTATTTATTAGCAAATTTAGATTGATTTATTTGAACTTTAACATGAATATATAACGGGATCAGTTATTCATTTTTTATTTTCATAATTTTGTATTGTTCATTCTATTTTATTCAAAGGTCACTCCAAGGATTGCAAATATCATGCATTTATACATAATTGTGATGCAAATAATGGACAATGTATTCTAATGAATATTCAATATAGATATTTTACTAATTTTAATCAGTTAAATATTTACTATATAGCAGTTAATGACAAAAATGTATTTGTCGACTAAGCTCGATTTATAAAATTCGCTGATTAACAATGATACTAAAAGTAAATTAGTATTAAATTTCAATTCTTAAAGTAGTTTAAAGTTGGTCATTATAGGGAGTGTAGTCTTAAGTTGTCTCTCTTAGCCATCTGGTATAAGAGTATTGAGGAAATTATTTGTAATCACGTCGGTAATTGTGTAATTGTGTTTAGTGATAGCTTTTCTATATCGTCGTATTATTGAGTCCTATATAGAATGATTTTTACATTATGAATACAATATGTGGGGTATTCTTCGTGAAATTTTCACTTACAAATTTTTTAAATTCTATATGAAAAATAAGTACCTGTTTTTCTCATTTGATCAAAAATTAATAAATATACGATTTTTTAAAGAACGCCTTTAGAAGCAGAGGACTTTTGAAGCACCTTTTTCCTGTTATACCAAAAGATTAAAAATTATGTACTATATGAAAATTATTATTTTTCTTGAATTATTTAAGTATATGTATAAAAAATAACGTTAATAAAATTAAGGAAGCACTAAATAATTATATTCGACACCAAATTGGCGTAAATTGAAAAATAATGTTATTTGTCACTGGTTATAATGAAAGAAAAAATTAAAAATCGATTAAGGTAAATGCGTCAGTGCTCGTCAGTGCTTTAGTCGTCGGCAGGTTGTCACAACTTAACCATGAAATAAGACACACAGTCATTTTATGCATGAATAAACAATATTTTTGGTAAGTTTCAATATATCGACATCGACGACCGATTACTGACACAGTCAGTTTTCGTACCTGCCGATTACTAACGCATTTGCATATTTTCGACTTTAACCCCTTGGCTGTCGACGAGATTTCCACTGTTTTGGCCAAAAGTGTTTTGTAAATTTTTTTTTTATTTTTATGAAACTTGGTATCCTAAGGTTTTAGGGATCACTGATTACGAATCCAAGGTCGGTTTTTTAAAATTCAAAATGGTGGATCCAATATGACTAACAATTTTTTTTAAACTGATCGGACTCGCTTAAAAATGGTTACTCGGGGGTTTTCGAGGTTGCTGAACACGAATCTGGCGTTAGTTTTTCAAAATTCAAAATGGCGGTTCAAAATTACTAAAAAAAGGTGGATTGGCTAGAAATAATATAATTTAAATTTTAATTAAAATTGATACTCAATTTATTGGGTATCAGCTTAATTTTCAATTTTGATAATGTAAATTGGGATTTTAAATCAGAAAGGCTTAAAATTAATGAGC
Organism: Leptopilina drosophilae; assembly: GCA_032873175.1. NCBI lineage: Eukaryota > Metazoa > Arthropoda > Insecta > Hymenoptera > Figitidae > Leptopilina > Leptopilina drosophilae. Next base: position 30,146,027 of record CM065480.1, read on the forward strand.
AGTGAGTTCCAAGCAAATCTATACAATTTTGCTCCATGATTCTATCACATTAAAGTCGCCATTTTGAATTTTGAAAAACGAACCTCGGTAAAGATTTTCAGGCAAATTGGATCAATTTTTCAAAATAATGTTTGCCATATTAGATCCGCCATTTTGAATTTTGAAAAACTAACGCCAGATTCGTGTTCAACGACCACCGAACCCCCCGCGTAACCATTTTCAAGCGAATCCGATCAGTTTTAAAAAATAGTCCGCCATTTTGAATTTTGAAAAACCGACTTTGAATTCGTAATCAGCAAACCCGAAAACCCCCCCAAGTAGAGATTTTCAGGCAAATCGGATTAATTTTTGAGAATGATGTCGGCCATATTGGATCCGCCATTTTTAATTTTGAAAAACTAACTCCGGATTCGTGTTCAGCGACCCCAAAAACCCCCGCGTAACCAGTTTCAGCGATTTTTAAGAAGTTTTAAACCACCTTTCTTAAGTTGCGCATATATGCGTCAAGATCACTTTTGGCCAGTTTTAAATCCTCGCATATATGCGTCCGCGACAGTCAAGGGGTTAAATGCAAATAAATATTACATAGTATTTGATTTCTTAAAAAGTGATGTTAATTACTCCTCTTTATAATCCCCTTTAATCAATAAAATTTGTTTCATTTGAAAAAAATTGTCTTTGAAACTGCTACACGGAAAAAAAAAGTCCATCAACCATTAATGGATTAGTATATTACTTTGAGACGGGACTCTTTTTCCGTTGATGGTTACTTAACTTCACTTAACAATTGAAAAACATCTTTGAAGTATTAAAAAAGAGTCATGGAATGATTAGAATGCCAGTATGTGACCAATTGTTTTAGATTTAATGGTGAATTATTATATCAATGGATGTTTGAATGTTTACGAATCATTAGTAAAGTTTGTGAAACGTTAGTTGACTCGTAGTCTAAATCGGTGCTCTTCACCAGCGCATTGTTGCGCAGTGTACCGATGCGCATTTCTTCCGGTTTCTCTATAGTCCATGTGTTTTTGCTGTCTGCTATACAAGTCCCTATATACTATTATGTGCAATGTGAATATTTAACTTAACTAATAATTTGCAGTTTGATTGCGTCTAGAAATTGACCTCGATGAAAATATATTTTCTTTTATATTTCTCGCTAATTAAAAAGTAGTTATTAGTGCAAAATCATTTCTCACAAGTTGTGAAAAATTTTGTTATTTGGTATATAAGAACAGTTCGCTTCTAAACTTAAAGTGTTATAAGTGTGCGTTTCTACGTGTGGTTATTATAAGTGCGAAAATGTATTGGTCTAAAGCGTCTAAGAGTGTAAATAAAATATCGGAACTGTGCAACGAAAAAATGTGTTTATTCTGTACCAAATAGTGTCTAAAATTAGGGATAATTCTGAAAGAATAAGTTGAATTTTTTGAAAGCTTTTGATAGTCATGGAAAATTTAATAGACAGTTTTCTAAATTTTAGTGAACGAGTTTTATATATTGTGACTCCAAGTATGTTATCCATTCAATGATTTTGTGTCCCGTCTCAAAGTAATATACTAGTCTATTAATGATTGATGGACTTTTTTTTTTCCGTGTAATTAGTCATTTTAAAATTGAAAAATTCCTTAAGCTGCCGAGCACTGGCGCATTTACCTTACTTTGGTTTTGAGATAAATTATTTGAATTTATTTAGTGTTTTCGTCTTATTAACGTAATTTTTTATTACTTATTTGAAAAAACCAATTGAATTTTTTATCTTTTGGTATAACAGAAAAAGGTACTTCAAATGTCTTGCTTCTGAAGACGTTAAATTTATAAAAATCTTAACTTTAATCATTTTAATCAAATAAAAAGCATGTATTTATTTATTTTTTATATAGAATTCTAAAAAATGGTGGTTTTCAGTATATTCTTTTCGATTAAGCAAAAACGTCGTACATTTGAGAAAATAAATACACATTATTTAACTACTTTTGTTTAGATTTTGTTCAGCAGTGTAAAATATAATGAGGAAGGTCAGTGAGGTACAAAATATTTAATACTTTTTAAAATTAGTTACTTTACAAATTATTTTAATGATACTTAAATGAAGTTTAAATAACAATTATGTCATTATTTATCAAATGTCATACCACGAAATTATAGATTAACCAGTACATTATCTTTTAGAAATGCAGCGGGACCAACTTTACTAAGAGTGCCAACTTACGATTATTCTTCCCTAGTTATTACCCAATCAACTATTCATTGATTATTCGCATGTCCGAGTTACTGATGCACGACGAGACTCTGTCCTTTCATAAAAGAAAAGAGATGAAAATATTACATTCAATTGTTTTCATTGTTTTTCTCGCGAGATTCTCGGTTTTTCGAGACGAGACTCGCTCAAAGTGCATCACTAGTCAGAGTTTTGAAATTTAAACAATTAAAAAAGTAAACAAATTATGCGCTAAAAACACTATTGTTTTTCTTAAGAAATTCGTATCGTAAATTAGAGTGTCAAAGTTTGCAATAAAATTTTGGAAAGTGTTAAATTTACCCTTCCCATTTTTGATTGTCCAATCTCTATTTTGGTTATTCACATTGTCCGGGCATCTGATATACTCAAACAGATTAATCTTTGTTTCGTGTCAAAAGTGCTGCCGTATAGCTCATTTTAATCCGTTATTTTACTTATTTATTTAATAGACAAATATGACTCCTTTCTAAACTTTGACTCTCTAACTTATGATTTTCATAAAGAAAGTGTAAAAATATTAATTTTTATGGGAGAAAAAGTTGTAACAAAATTTTGATTTTACTGTTTGTTTGTTTACATTTCACAACTTGGACATGCCCTTAATGTTAAATATTGTAGAGTGTCGGAGCTGTCTTCATTCTAATGACAAGGCGCACTATCAAACTGTACAATGCAATTTTCCGTAAACTTCAAAGACTCTGTCCGTTTTTAAAGTTAGGTTTGAAGAATGTAATGGCTGATGCTGAGACTGCTTTTCATAGCAGTATATGCAAATTGTTCCCTAATTGTAAATCACATTTTTGTTGGTTTCATACCAAAAAGGTAACAATAGTTTTTTGCTTATCAAATAAATACATTTGTGTTTATTTTTACATTAGATATTAATAATATTTAAAGTAAACGTTGTTCAAGATATTCTACTAATATGATAGTTTAATATGTATAAACCTGCTTAGAGACTGCTGCTTAGAGCAAGAGAGGACCTCGTTATCCACATTTATTATTACTAATTGATAAACCGTTAATAACCCTATAAGTCTATGTTGATCAGACAGCGTATGTGATGCTTTGAAAATTAAGATTGTATTAAATTCATTACGTACAATGTCCTCTCTACCAATCAATTTTTTTCATTGAACCGTTAGCTACCTTTTGCGCCCTGCTGCGAACAACATTTTTTGTCCTTCTTCATGGAAAATGTGTTATTAAGTGCACACATACATTTGAATGAATTGTTTTTTGTTCTATATTGTTAAAAATGACTTGTGATGTCATTTTTTAAAAGTTAAGGACACTGAATGCACAAATAAGCGATGAAATAATTGCGCCCGCTTCTATAATGACAGTTGGCGGGAATGTATTTTGCGCCAGCTCACCTTATCTCTGAGCAGGAATGTCTTCATTGTCTTCGTGAAATTAAATCTTCTTCGATCCTATCTTGAAACCCAGCGTCTCTAAAACGGTTTTTGAATTAACGCCTACAATGGGACGCATAATTATTCTCCAGATATCATTTTTCCGAAATGTCATTTTACTGAACTGCACTTTTGCGAAAAACAATTTTTGCGGAAGGCATTTTTTTAATTGTCACTTTTGCGAATCGATATTTTTGCGAATTGTCAAATTCGCGAAAAGTCATTTTTGCGAAAATTACAAAAGTAACCTTGTTAAAATACTTACACAAATTGCTATACCGAATCTATATTCGTTATAGCAATCTTTACAAAAATGACAATTCGTTAAAATAACAATTTGCAAAAATTCGCAAAAGTGCAATTCAGTAAACTGACATTTCGGAAAAATTATATTTAGGAAATAATCATGCAACCCGGCTACAATCTTCCCAAGAAATAGGCATTGTCAGTTTTGACGATACCAGAGAGGTGCTATGAGCGTCTAAAGAAAGGATATTAATACGAGAAGTTCTTCGTCTAATAAAAAAGACGCGGCCCTACCATCCTTAACTCGTTATATGAAATTGTCTATAATTAGCGTTTTTCTGTCTATTGACTCTAATATTCTAACTCCGAACGATTCTCGCACATCTCTTTCTGTAAAAAATTTAAATAAAATTTTTACAGAAAAATTTTCCAAATAAACTATTATTCTATGAAAAAGTTTTTGTTAAAAAGTAGTATAAGAACTGAGAACTTCCACAAGCCGGTGATAAGCGTCGATTGACCAAAAATAGCGGCGTCCTATCGGCCTGCCAGGCGATTTTTCGTTTCGACGTAATTTTTCGGTCACATCGTACACCGGTATTTAATTTGAATATAAAATAAAGATGGAACTTGGGCACTAACCTCCTATCCGATCCAAGCGAGCAAGAATATCCATTTTTTAACTCTCCTTTGAAATCGGAATAATTATCCGCGGTTATATATAAAATAATGCATCTGTATAAGTGTCACATAAGTTGCCTGAAATTGATACTCCAAAATTGACTTTAAAAACATATAAAGTGTTATAAATGATATTTTCAATTAGTTCTAATATTAAAAATTTAATTCAACAGTCAAAATATCTCAAATATTTCAACAGATTCGCGATTAGCGTACCAAAATACATTGAAGTATTTTTTCGGTCTACCGTACTTTATATTTTTCTTTGTGTTGACCATATTTGGGACTAATTTTACTAATAACGATTAAAAGTTAATCAATGATTAAATCATGAATCCACCAATGACAATCCGTTAAACTAGCCTTAAACATTGATTAACCTGTAATTGAGTTTAAATCAGCCTTTAAGAGTTTTAATTCTTATTTTAAATTTAATATATTAATTATTTGACCTTGAAGATGTAATTGTTTAATGTAATTTCTAAGGCTAAACGAAAAAAGTGGAATAAGATTGGTTTAAAAAACGTGACAAGTGAAATTATCGATTTTGCTTGCTGTTTGGCATTAGCGCCAGCAGATCGATTTAACGAGGGAATCGACATACTTTATGAAAAGATAGGTAATCACGATGTTCGTTTGGGAAGAAAATTGTTAAGATTTGTAAGGTACTTGCAAAAGTATTGGGGGAGAAAGAAAGAGAAACTATGCGTCGGCAACCTTCCTCACAGGACAAACAACTTATGTGAGTCATTAAATAGCAGATTGACAAATAGATTGGGTGGTTGTCATCCTCCTGTTTGGAAATTTGTTGGTAGGTATATTTAAATATTAGTATTATTTTTTTCATACTTATATTCACTCATAACAATTATAAATAAAATAATAGTAAATTTATGTTATGTTTTAACTAACAAACGACACACACTTAACATGAATAATATGTTTTTCGATTTTATCACTTTTTAAAGATATTCGTTTTTTTACCAAAAGCAATAAAAAAGAAAAATGTATAGTAAGGTTATAATAAATAATATTTATGATTTTTATTTAATTACATATTGTCCTGACAAAAAAGTTCACAGTTTCCTCGTAATCATCTTCATGTTCATTAAAAGACGTAGTAGACTTGTCATTCAATTTTAAAATTCAGTTCTATAATATAGTTACCAGATATGTCATTAACAAATTTTTATCCATTTCATTGAAATGCCGTTCGGACTTTTTCTGGATTCTCTTAATACTACATTTAATTTTATTTTACTGCAACAATATATTTCTGTTTTAGATATCAGAGAATTAAGATTTCCATTGTTTTTTGACGTTGCAAGTTGACATTTTTACTATTTGTTCAAATTAATGCATTTGTCAAAAACAATGCTCAAACGTTTATAATACATCACAATCAGAATAAAATTGTTTAACTCTTTTGATCATCAATTAAAAATGAGACTTGAATAATCCATTTCGAAATTATACATTTTTACTATTAATAATGTAAATACATTTAAAATTTATTCCTTTTCTGTAGTTTTATTACAAAAAGTAATTGTGGACGAAGAAATAAGATTAGAAAATCTAAATGATGGAATGATTATTGGAGAACCAGCAAACAAAAGAGACTTAGAAAGAAATTTAGTTATTAGTTTGGCAAACAGAGAATTAGATTATGGAGCGTCAGTTATACAAAATATATTTATGATATTTTAGGGAAAGATGTATGATTTAATACAACAGCTATTACAGAAAGTACTGTTGATTTCAAGTATACTTAAATTATATTTAAGGCTATGTCCAAGTTGCAAAATGTAAACAAAGCAAAATGTAAACAAAGCAAGCACTAAAATCACCTTTTTATACATCTTTTTCTCTTACAAAAATTACCATATGAACACTTTTTTTACAAAAATGATAAATTAGAGTGTCAAAGTTTCCAAAAAAATCATTTATGAGTGTGATCAGTAAATAGCAATTAGTAAAATAACTAATTAAAATGACCTGTGAAATAGCATTTTTGACGCGTCGCAAGAAATAAACTATTTGAGTATATCAACCGCACTGATGATGAAGAAGTCTCATATCAGCGATTGGACCTTCAATAGGTGGAAAGGGAAATTTTTCCCTTTCCTCCATGAAATTACAAGGAGAAAGGGTAAAAACTTCTTCATCGTCCGTGCGGTTTATATAGTCAAACACTTTATTTTTCGCGACCTGAGACTTTGTTGCTTTCTACGCAAGCGCAGAGCGAACTAAGAATGCATTGACAGCACCATGTGGAAGTGCACATTTTCTTTTGAATGAAACTTAGTTGTTTTCTCATTTTTTCAGCTATGCAAGGCGTAGTTACCAAATAGAATACGTCAATTCACCATTTTAATAAAGAAAATGTAAGTTTATATTCATTTGTAAAAATAGGAACCGCGAAAAAAAGTTCACAATTCGGTCTTCTGTTACTGCTTTTTTTCGCGGTTCCTATTTTTACAAATGAATATAATCTTACATTTTCTTTATTAAAATGGTGAATTGACGTATTCAATTTGGTAACTACCCCTTGCATAGCTGAAAAAATGAGAAAACAACATTTGTAAAAATAGGAACTCATTACAAACTCATTACAAATGAATATAAAATTACAATTTCTTTATGAAAATGGTAAATTGAAGTATTGAATTTGGTTACTACACCCAGCATAGCTGAAAGCATATGAAAATAACTGCGTTTCAGAGTAAAACAAAATGTGTCTTTCTGCATAGTGTTGAAATTACAAGGGGGAGGGTAAAAACTTCTTCATCGTCCGTGCGGTTGATATACTCAAACAGTTTATTTTTCGCGACGCGTTAAAAATGCTATTTCACAGGTAATTTGAATTAGTTATTTTAGTAATTACTGTTAATTGCTTATAGTGAAATTTGATTTCATTGGAAACTTTGACATTCTAATTTATCATTTTTCTAAAAAATAGTTTTCGAATTGTAATTTTGGTGAGAGAAAAAGATGTATAAAAAAGCTGATTTTAGTCTTTTTTGCTTACATTTTGCTTTGTTTACATTTTGCAACTAGGACATAGCCTTAAATATAATTTAAGTGCTAATCTATTAAATAAGTCCTTATACATTTATTTATTTTGCTGTTTAAAAACGGAAATTATATCAAATCTTCATATGATTTGGTGACTTAAAATATTTGGAAAAATTGAATAAATACGAAGAAAAATATGTTTGCTTGTTGTAATGAGTGTAAAAAGCGAGTTTCTACACAAAAAACGTGAAATTCTGAAAAATGTAAAAATAGTATATTGTGCATCTAGGGAGAAAAATGGGTGATTTCCACGAGTGTGAAGTTTGCAGTTCGAGGCGAGTGCTTGCGAGCGAAGCCGAGAACTATAAACACACGAATTGGAAATCATTTTTTCTCCCGAGTTGCACATACTATTTTTTCTAACACACGTATACCGAAAGTACAAATATCTGATGAAACATTGAATACATCTACGTAACGATTGAATACAAATAAAAAAAGTTTGTTACGTAACTTACGTGAGTTACGTAACTATTGAATGTAATTGAAAAACTTAGTTACGTAAATTGCGTGACTTGCGTAACTGACGTAAGTAACTTGACATACATCAGATACGCAAGTTACGTTACAAACATCACATACGTAAGATACATTACTTACATCACATGCGTAAGATACGTAACTAACATCAGATACGTAATTTACGCCAGTCGTTTAAGTTACGTATCTCACGTAACTGATTCACTGATGGTCATACTTTGATTTATACATCGCACCTAATAACATTACCCAGAAGGTAAGTTACTTTTCCTCCCTGCTAATGACATCAGCTACTTTTCCTCCCGGCTAATGACGTCAGCGGGAGGAAAAGTACTTTTCCTTCCGTTCGCAGGAAAAGATCAACTTTTCTCCCGTTTGACAGGAAGGAAATGGTGTACTTTCGGTGCGTGTGTTAGAAAAAAAATTTTTTTCAAAAAATAATAAAAAAAATTTTTTAAACAAAATTTTTTTAATAATTTTTTTTAATTCTATACACAGAAAGGAACAATTTATGTTCTTAAAATTTTTTTCCTAAAGTAATTGTTTTTGATATATCAACAATTGAAAAAATGGCTGATTTTTTAAACAAAGGATCATTTTTCTTAAAAATTATCGTATAAAAATTTTGAAAAATGCGTTTTAAAGGTGATAAAACTAGCTTTTAAATTATATGTCTAGCATTAAATTGTGAAGATTTTCAATAAAACTGTATTACATTAAAAAAACAAAAAAAACGGAAAAGGTTATTTTGCAATAACATTATTTACTCATTAACAAAATTATTTTTTTAATTTTGATTTTATGTAATGTTAAAGCTGAGGAAATGAGCTTTCAAACGATATTTTTTTGAGCTTTGTAACTTCAATAGTAAACAAAATACAAAACATTTTGTAAAGCCTTCAATCGCTGTAGGGTGGGCAAAAGTTATTGAGCGGCACTGTATATTAAAAAAAATTTTTTCAATAATTTTTTAATTTTTGGATTTTTTTAAATAACTTTTTTCTATATTTAAATTTTTATTAATTCTTATCAAAATTGCATTCCTGACATAATGCAGGAAATTTATAGTAATTTATAAATTTTTGAGGTACCTAAATAAATTTTTTTGAGTAGGGGAGACCGGGGCTAAACCGGACAAGTCAAATATTTCCGAAACCGTGAAGAATTTCAAATCATGTAAATAACCTATGAACGCGCAATTTCGTGATGCATATGCTGCATGAGGTTTTAGGGACGTGTCATTTTTCTTGTAATAATAGTTGCCGTTAATATGTGAAAATGTCATTTTTTGAGGTAAAAGTAAAAAAATTTTTTCTTCATTTTTTTCTGTTTTTATCGTTAAAATTAAAGTGCAAATTTCATACGGACATTTTTCTTTTAGCTCAAGGTGTACTGAGTTTAGTAGAAAAAAAGTTTAATGGAAAACATTAAGAAGAAAATAGTATATTGTGCATCAAGTACAGAAAGAAGCTGTTTTCCGACGAGTGCTAAGTTTGCTGCTCCGAGCGAAGCGAGGGCAGCAATTTGCACGAAGTCGGAAAATCTTCTTTCGTACGTGTTGCACACAGTACTTTGTGCAACACCTGTTTACCGAAAAAAGTTATTTTTATACATTTCTAATCAATAAATATAGTTTTATGTTGATTATAGTGTATATTATACTGTTTACAAAAAAGTGTGCAGGAAAGTATACTTTCCTGCACACTTTATCAAAAGTGTGCGGGAAAGTACACTTTCCTGCACACTTTTAAATGTGCAGAAATTTACCACTTTCTGCTGCATTTATGTCAAAGGAAAGTAGCTCTTTTCCAGCAGGGGTTGCACAAAATATATTGCAGGTTAATTATTAGATGACGGTGTGGGGCTGAATCGGACATCGTGGTAAAAAACAACCAAATCTTTGAATTCTTTAATTTATTTTATATTAATTAACTATTTTATATTATATTCTTTGCTTAGAACCACTTTATAAATAAATAAAGAATTTATTTTAAAACTCGAATTCGCAAGCGAGTTGCTACAAACAGACAAGCCTGAAAACTGTAATTCATTTTATATTATATTAATTACCGATTTTACATATTGTATTATATTCATTGTATAGAACTATCTACAAATAAATAAAACAAGAATTGATTTGACTTTTTTACCAAAAAAAATGAAAATTTGTATCTCATTCTTTAATTAATTGGCCGTGTCCGATTTAACCCTATGGGGTGTCCGGTTTAGCCCCACCAATTTTCGGATTTTCGTTTTTGAGGTAGTCACCTTCGCAGCAATATATCTCTAAAGCTATTGTACTTTTTTAAATCGAACAAGTGCGATTTGTAGGTGAAAGTACAAGCTTCAAAAGTGTATATCGTCGGCTTGGTGGAAAACTGTACCATTTCAAGAATTTGTTATAAACTATACCATTTCAAAAGTTTGTTATAAAACATACCATTTCGATGAAGATCTATAAAAGCGTTGCACTAAAGAATTTCTAAAGATTAACAAGCAATTAATTTAAATTATTAGAAATTTTTAAATAATACATTAAAAAGATGAACAAGAGTATATTTAAGATACCGCTTTTTAAAAATGCATAACCTTATTTTATGTCTAGCATCAGTGTTGATAAAGTTGGAAAAAAAGCAAAAAATTTTTTTTCTCGAAATGGTATGTTTTAAAAACATTTACCGAAATGGTACAGTTTATAACGAATTCCTGAAATGGTACAGTTTTCCACCAAGCCGACGATATTACACTTTAGCAAAAAGTATGTTTTTGTATGAGTTTTCTGGTCAAAGACCAAATTCGTCCGGTTTAGCCCCGATCTCCCCTAAATAAAAGAAAAATTTTAAAAATATTTTTTAAAATTTATGGAAATTTATAGGGTAATCTACGGAAATATATGTTGCAATTTATGAAAATTTATGGAAGTATATGTTGTAATTTTATAAATTATTTTAAATCATTTTTCGTAATTTATTAACATAATTTAAATGAAAATAAATTCGTGGCAACTTTTAGAAATTAGTACGTTAATTTATGAAAATTTTTAAAGTAATTAATGTCACAACTTACTAAAATTATAGTTTAAACAAGGTAACTTTTATTTGTTTAATTTTATTTGGAAAAAATTACAAAAATTGTTGTAATTATAAACTTGTTTATACAACAAGTTCAATGAATGACAAAAAAGGCTTTACCATGACGCAAAATAAATACTGTTTTTTAAAATAAACTATTAGCAATTTTCAATCGGTTTCATATTCCTATCTTTTATATTCACTGCAATAATACGACTATACATTATTTGCTAAAAAAAATTATTTTTTTATTTATTATGAAAAATGTGAAGGCTTCACCATGACGATTCTGTGATTCCCTGTACAAGGTTGACCCTTAAGACGTAAAAAAATGAAAAACAGTATAACAATTTTTTTCTTTCGTAATGAAACACTATTGAGGGAACTAAATTGTTGCTTGTACTAAAGAATAACGAAATTCTGATTTTATTTTTATGAAATATTTCAATTTTTTATAAAGGCTTCACCATGACGCACAAAACTGGGGACAACAAATATCATCAGAAAAAAAAGTAAATTTTTTTACAACCAATTTAATTTTTTCAATTTTACACACTTAGACATTAAAAAACTGTTATCAATCATTATTTTTATTTGAGAATTTGACTAAAAATATTTATTTTTGTTTTGTAACTGACCCTTGGGATAGGCTTCACCATGACGATTTGGCTCTTAAATTTGCATTTAAAAAAACATTTAATCTTAGAAATTAAAGTGGCTATAGGTTTTTGTTTGTAATCACCGGAGTTACTTTTTTACGTTGGATTCATTATTATATGTGCAATCTGTTTCTCAAAAAATACGTGAAGTGTACCAGCACAAAATAAACAATGTTCTCAACGGTTTAGAAAGTTCTTTCAAATTCTATTGGAAAGAAAATTTTATAAAGATTCAATACCCGTCTCCAAATTTCATGAGCCGCAATTAGGAAAGAAGTAGCTACATTTTTTCTGGCGGGCGGTACGTCTTTTTACCGCCCGGCACGTTAACTGACAACGCGTCCACACAGTGTCACAGTGCTTTTACAATTTACTGTTCAAAATTGTCAACAGACTACAATTTTTAACCGATTTGAGTGTTCTTCGTTTTAATTAAAGGGGAATAAATTCTTAAGACATCTCTCAAGGCCAATTTTTCAGTTTTTAATTGTTTATAATTTTTTATTTAATCATAGTTAACAAATTAATACAATTTAAAAAAAAATGTAATTACTTCTTTCCTAATTACGGCTCACAATATTTGGAAATGGTTATTGAATCTTTCTAAAATTCTCTTTCCAATAGAATTTGAACGAACTTTCTAAAACGTTGAGAACATTGTTTATTTTGCAATTGAACAATTAATTTTGCAATAACATTTAGTAATTTTTAACAATAAGGTTTTTAATTTTTTCAAATAAATCTATAATATTTAAGGTTTACAAAAATGCAACGTTCTTTAAAACCCATTAATTCTATCACGAGATATGAATTTTTTAATTAAGCATTGTAAGAAACTTTAATTGTTTATAACTCAGAGAAATTTTAACTTTTTAAAAAATCCTTTGAACTGTTAAATAAACTCATAATGAAGCTTGCATTGTATGTGTTTTCGATACAATTCAGTAAATTTCAAATTTAATGGTACACTTCACGTATTTTGACTCATCTATTTATTTCGAATTTTTTAATTTTTGTATCCATATAATATAGCAATCAATAGGGCTTTTGAGTTAAAATTAATAATAACACAGCTCAACAAAAGAAAACTTACTTTTTTATGAGATTTCATAGTATCCATTAAAGACACTGAACACGATCCCGGGTCACAAAATTGGCCATCACGTCAGGTTTTTGAGAAAAGTGGGGATAAAGACCCAAAAAACGTGTTTTTGAGGGTTTTCAACATTTTTTTTATCCTAAACCTGAAGCGCCAGAATCTTCTACATAGACTAAAATTAAATCTTGAATTGTCCATTACAAGACCCATATCCGTAAAACCAAAAAATTTAAAAAATTTTCAAAACATGAGTTTGAAGTTATAAATATGACATCCCCCATCTTGGATCCGCCATTTTGAATTTTTAAAAACTAATATCGGAGTCGTAATCAGCTACCGCAAAAACCCCCGAGTATCAATTTTCAAGCGAATCCAAAACAATTTTAAAAGTCCATTAAAGTATCTTAAAAACCACATTTTTGGAAACTTCAACCTCATGTTTTGAAAAAGTTTTTTTTTTTGGTTTTACGGATATGGGTCTTGTAGTGGACAATTCAAGCTTCAATTTAAGTCTATGTAGAAGTTTTTGGCGCGTCAGGTTTAGGATCAAAAAAATTTTGAAAATCCTCAAAAACACGTTCTTTTATGGGCCCTGAGGGGAGAGGAAAGTTCTTCGCACGAGGTAGCGATTTGAGGCAAGCATAGCGCGTTTGTGTTAGTGCTGTAACCGGAAAAGCCTGCGAGTGTATTGGTGCCTCTAGTCGGCTGTTACACAGTTGTGTGTTGCCGTCGACCACTCTCGCACACGCGCAAACCCACAAAGTGACACTTTCAATCATTAATATAAAATTTTGAATTCAATGGATTTGATCCATTTACATATTTTGGCTGCAACCTTGCGCCTTCTTTATGTTTTATAGAATTAACATTTGGATAACAATTTTACATTTAATATTTGAAATTGTTGGTAATATTGCCGCAAGGTTCGATGTAGGCAGCATTGATTGCGCCGATATAATTATTAATAACTGTTTACTATATTTATTATTTAGTAGAAGGAGTAAAGAAATAATAATTTCTTTTGTCCTTCTAATTATTTCTATAAGCATTTCTTAGTTAAAGGCATTCTTGTGATGAGGTATTCGGCGTTATCAGGGTGTCAAATATCTTTAGGCACAGCGTCGCCGCGTTGCGACGTTCTTATATGCTGGACATAATTTAAAATTAATATTTATTCTACATGGTTGCCAAATAACTCTTTTCAAGGAACTAGTATTCTAACAATCCACCGTGAAAATTCCAGTTTTCGTCCCCGAAAACCTTCATGCCTTGAAGTTAGAGATGCACGTAGTAGAGCGATGTTTTAACAAAATTTCTTTAATATATCGAAAATAATTATACAATTTTATATATTTTTTTGTTTGTTAGACCGTATAATTAATTTGTTGAATAATGATAGAAGGCCTAAATACGGTTATTTAAATGTTGTTTATTAAAATCCCTACTAGTTTCGAACCATATATGGTTCCTCATCAGGGGATGAATAATTTTATAAATACATTATCCAAATATTGGACACATCATAAAGAGATTTCAAAGAGGATTAACATATCTGAAAGAAACATTTCCAATTGTTTCAATTTTAATTTAAAAAGGTATTTTTAAGGTTATGTTTTAATTTGTGAAAGAAAGAGAAAATGAAAAAATTTTTTCCTTACCCTTTAGAAGAACATTATAAGTATGTAGATAAAAAAAAATTTTTTTAATAAAAAAAATTTAAAAAAAAATTATTTTATATTAATTAACTAATTTATAGTAAAGATTTTGAAGAAGCACATTTTTTGAAATAAATGTGCTTCTGTGATTAGAGAGTTTTGACAGAAAGGTTGGTTTATGTAGCAAGATCCAGGTATAGCTGATAAAATAGATCTCTATATTATCAAATTTTTCAAAATATGTTTTAAAAGAAGTAATTGAATTATAGTATACTTTATCTAAATTGTCAATATCTGTTCTATAATTAATACTATTAGTATTATTTTTTATATAGAACATTTCTAAATTTTTTCTTTACCAATTATTTATTTCAATTTGTAAAATATTTGTATTGTCAAAATCTAAAGAAAGTTTATTATCAAAGGTATGATTAGTTAAAGCATTATTATTTTGGTTGTAAGTGACATATCTTTTATGCTCTTTAATTCTAGTTTTAAGATGTCTTAAGGTTTCACCAATATAAGAAATGTTACAATCCTTGCATTGAATCCTATATACACATCCAACTCTCTGAAATTTCTCTATTGGATCTTTAAATTTTGGAAAAATACAATTTTTTAAATTATTAGAGTCAGTGAAAACTAAATTAAAATTATGTTTTTAAAGATATTAATAACTAAAAAAAAAAAAAAAAAAAAGAATATCATCGAAATTTTGAATGTATGGTATACTTATAATTTCTTCAGTTGGAAAAATGTTGTTTTTTATTTTTCTATGTAAGTTATTGGTAAGATCATTATACCTCTGTGAAATCTTTTTATTTAACAGATCGGTAGGATATACATTAAGTAACAATATTTTTTAAAAATATCAAGATTTTCAAGATGAAATTGTTGATCTGACAATTTTATAGCCCTATCAACTAGAGTGTATATAATACCAATTTTATAACTTAACCCATTAAGGACGGGATGGACAAAATTTGTACATAATGTTTAAGGACACATTTCAATCTTAAAAAAGGCCAAGAAAAATTTGTGAATATACATTTCTTATGTATCAAAAGTCGCTCTTTCGAATGGCGTTCTCAAAAAAACTGAAAAATGTTAAATAAATAATTTAAATAACAATTTTCAAGAAAAAACACGAATTTAAAAATTTTTTTTTTTGGTTTTTTCAATTTTTTTATAGCTAAACCCTTCAACATAACTTCCATTGTAAGAAATATCGCGTCAAAAATTGTAGGGGAACAAGTTAGGAATATTTTGAAAATTAAATTTTTAAATGGCTGTCTCAAAATGGCGGCTAAAGTCACTTTTTTATAACAA
Source organism: Leptopilina drosophilae (assembly GCA_032873175.1). Lineage (NCBI taxonomy): Eukaryota > Metazoa > Arthropoda > Insecta > Hymenoptera > Figitidae > Leptopilina > Leptopilina drosophilae. Next base: position 30,161,982 of record CM065480.1, read on the forward strand.
TATTATAAACAAATGGAGGAAATTTTCAAAAATAGTTAATTTTGCTTGAAACTTGTTACTCGGGGGTTTTTGGGGTCGCTGATTACGAATATAACCATAGTTTTCCAAAATTCAAAATGGCGGATCCAATATGGCGGATGACTTTTTAAAAAATTGATCGGATTTGCTTGAAATTCGTTACTCGGGGGTTTTTGGGGTCGCTGATAACGAATATAACCTTAGTTTCCCAAATTTCAAAATGGCGGATCCAATATGGCGGATGACTTTTTAAAAAATTGATCGGATTTGCTTGAAATTCGTTACTCGGGGGTTTTTGGGGTCGCTGATTACGAATATAACCTTAGTTTCCTAAAATTCAAAATGGCGGATCCAATATGGCGGACGACTGTTTTAAAAATTGATCGGATTTGCTTGAAATTCGTTACTCGGGGGTTTTTGGAGTCGCTGATTACGATTATAACCATAGTTTCCAAAAATTCAAAATGTCGGATCCAATATAGCGGACAAAAAATATTTTAAATTAATCAGCCATTAAAGTATTTGGAATATTTGTAATGTTGCCCGATTCTCACCGCGTGGAGGTAAACGTTCTTTGGAGAATCTTTTTTTTTTATTTTAAAAATTTTTTTTGCTTTTATATTTTATATTTTTTTTTTGTTTTTGTATTTTTTATTTTTATTTTGTTTTTTAAATATTTTTTACCGATTTATAGAAAAAGTTGATACTTTTCTTTCTTTAATTATGTATCTTTGTTGTGTGATACTGAAAAACACAGCTTGCAAAAGTATTGATTGCATTGCTGGCAAAATAAATACGTTCTTATTTCACAAGAATCGTTTGAACAGTATTTCCTCTTTTTTGACGTTTCAAGCTTGTGATTTTTATATTATGAATTTCACTTTTAGTCAAATTATGTCTGACAATCGCTAACGCAAAACCTTTTGCTGATACCTTTTTGTAGTTTCAAACTTTCGTCAAATTATATATTTTCTCATAATTATGAATTTATTGAATAATTAGAAATTTAATTAACATAAATTTAATTAATAAGTAAATCATTATTATTATTATTATTATTATTATTATTATTATTATTATATAATTATATTATTATTAATATTGATAATAAATTATTATTAAATAAATCATTGTAATAATTATTTTATTCAGTATAGTGTGTATTTAAAAATTACTCATTTAAAAATTTCAGCAAATAATTTATATTCGAATATTAATAATTATGAACTAATTAAATAATTAAGTGATTTAATTGAATAATTTTTAAAAAATAATGTATGAATTTAATGAATGTAGATAGTATATTGTATATTTAAAATTCACTGATTTGAAATTTCCCGCCAAATTAGTTCTAAATCTACCGGTAGATGGATGTCTTTCTCACAATAGATATGACTTCAGTTTCATTATAAATACAACTCACTTTTGTGTCTCTTTTATTTTATAAGAAATTGATTTTCACTTTCTTTCATTGAATCGTTCAGCAGGTTTGTAAATTCCCTTTTTTATTCTTTTTTATGATACGTTGTATAACAAATTTTGCAAAATTTATTTTATTTTATTATTGGTAAATATATTAATACATTTATTTTAACTGTTAGGTTTTTTTTCTTGTAATCACTGTTGATTTGCTCGAATATTATTTGGTTTAAAAAATGCCTCGTCGAAAAAGAGATTCTTTTGGAAATAACAAGTCTACGACATCTGAGACTTATTCAAATGACATATTTGAAAATGATGACAACATTGATTTGGCAATAATTCCCAATCCAAATACTTCCGATATCGATGACTGTTCTGAAAGTAAGTCTAGTGATTGTGATGATGAGAATGATGCATCAAATTTCACTGAGAAAATACTGTCATATAGACAAGTTTTTAATCATTATTCAGAAAAACAAAAATTTTTAGAAAAGGACCATGAGTATATTTGGATTGATGGAGAAAAATCATATGATTATGGTTTCCAGAATGAATATTTGTTATCAGATAAAGATAAACAAACTATTGCTCAGAGTACACCTTTTCAAATGTTTGAAATGTTCTTTTCAGTATCCATGAAGGAATACATTATAGATTCATCTGCTGAAATTGGCTTACACATTTCAATGCATGAGCTTAATATTTTTTTAGCTATTGTAATCCTTACAGCATTTAATAGTCGGACATCCGAAAAAGATTACTGGTCTTCAGATCCTATTTTAGAATATCCGATTATTAAATCTGCTATGAGTCGAGATCGATTTCTAGAAATTAAAAGAGGTTTGAAGTGTTCAAAAGAGGGGGATGAAAATCCAGATGATTTTGCTTGGCGAGTGCGTGCCCTGCTGGAAATGTTCAACGCAAATTCAAAACGCTTTGGGTTTTTTCAAACTGCTCTTTCGATAGACGAAATGATGGTGAAGTTTAATGGACGATTACACTTCAAACAATTTATTCGAAATAAACCAGTTCGATTTGGAATCAAAATGTGGGCCCTATGCGGTTCTGATGGCTTTTTGTTTGAAAGCGACATCTATTGCGGGAAAAATTCGAACAATGATGTATTAATCAAGTGCGCCTTAGGCAGCCGCGTAGTTCTAAACATGACAAAAAATCTGCTTCTATCCACTCCTAAAAAAAAATTAGACAAGTACCACCTTTATTTCGATAACTATTTCACGAACCTTGATTTGCTCGTCCATTTGAAAAAAATTGGCTTGAAAGCAACTGGTGTTGTCAGAAAAGATCGAGTTAAAGAGAAAATTAATTTGGAGAAAAATGCTGTAAGGGGTGACTTTAAAGTAAAGCATGAAAGAAACAGTGGCATAAATTATATCACACTACTCGATTCAAAAGAAGTCTGCTTGCTGTCAACATGTGCTGGTGTTGAACCCTTAAATGATCGAAAACGGTACTCAAAGAAAAGTAGAAGTAGAGAAGAAATTTCGATGCCTAACGCTTTTTCAAATTACAATAATTTTATGGGTGGAGTTGATCTCCACAATCAATATTGTAGTACCCTGATGTCTTCTTTGAAAGCAAAAAGATGGACCTGGTCGATGTTACAGCATTTTATTCAATTATCTGTCTCCAATGCTGTAATATTGTCAAATGCTGTTAGAACAGAAGGCAAGAAGGTATCAGCAAAAGATTTTGCGTTAGAGATTGTCAGACATAATTTGACTAAAAGTGAAATTCATAATATGAAAAATCACAAGCTTGAAGCGTCAAAAAAGAGGAAATACTGTTCAAACGATTCCTGTGAAATAAGAACGTATTTATTATGCCAGCAATGCAATCAATCCTTTTGCAAGCTGTGTTTTTCGGTATCACACAACAAAGGTACATAATTGAAGTAAGAAAAGTATCAACTTTTTCTACAAATCGTTAAAAAATATATAAAAAAACAAAATAAAAATACAAAAACAAAAAAAATATAAAATATAAAAACAAAAAAAAATATAAAAAATTTAAAAAATAAAAAAAAAAGATTCTCCAAAAAACGTTTACCTCCACGCGGTGAGAATCGGGCAACATTACAAATATTCCAAATAATTTAATGGCTGAAGAACGTTACTATTTATATTAATTTTAAATATTTTTTGTCCGACTTTTGGATCCGACATTTTGAATTTTTGGAAACTAAGGTTATAATCGTAATCAGCGACTCCAAAAAACCCCGAGTAACGAATTTCAAGCAAATCCGATCAATTTTTAAAACAGTCGTCCGTCATATTAAATCCGCCATTTTGAATTTTGGGAAACTAAGGTTATATTCGTAATCAGAGACCCCAAAAACCCCCGAGTAACGAATTTCAAGCAAATCCGATCAATTTTTTAAAAAGTCATCCGCCATATTGGATCCTCCATTTTGAATTTTGGGAAACTAAGGTTATATTCGTAATCAGCGATCCCAAAAACCCCCGAGTAACGAATTTCAAGCAAATCCGATCAATTTTTTAAAAAGTCATCCGCCATATTGGATCCGCCATTTTGAATTTTGGAAAACTATGGTTATATTCGTAATCAGCGACCCCAAAAACCCCCGAGTAACAAGTTTCAAGCAAAATTAACTATTTTTGAAAATTTCCTCCATTTGTTTATAATATTGTTATAAAAAAGTGACTTTAGCCGCCATTTTGAGACAGCCATTTAAAAATTTAATTTTCAAAATATTCCTAACTTGTTCTTCTACAATTTTTGACGCGATATTTCTTACAATGGAAGTTATGTTGAAGGGTTTAGCTATAAAAAAATTAAAAAAACCAAAAAAAAATTTTTTAAAATTCGTGTTTTTTCTTGAAAATTGTTATTTAAATTGTTTATTTAACATTTTTCAGTTTTTTTGAGAACGCCATTCGAAAGAGCGACTTTTGATACATAAGAAATGTATATTCACAAATTTTTCTTGGCCTTTTTTAAGATTGAAATGTGTCCTGAAACATTATGTACAAATTTTGTCCATCCCGTCCTTAATGGGTTAAAGGATGGTGTGAATAAAAATTCATATATCTGCCTGTCCATATAGATTTACGAAACCAATTTGTTACAATAAAATTATTTTTGTCAATTGAAAGAGAAAGATCTAGAAAATTAATATTATTGTTGTTAGACAACTCCAAAGTAAATTTTAAATGTTTATCGATAGAATTGAATCTACATAATATATCGTCCACCTTATTTGAAGGTGCACAAATTAATATATGGGCAATTCTCTGCAATCTTTAACTTTTGAGTGAAAGAAAAAAAATTACTAGCACATTAATAAAAATTTGTATATAAATTAAGATTAGTATGTAGAATTTAATTTTGTAGTTAAAAATGTAATATTTTGAAGGTCTCATATATTTTTATTCATTTCTAATTAGACGATTTTTTTATGGTTAAGATGAATTATTTCCTTTATTGTCGATTGTTTTGGATTTGAATATTTAGGTTGCATTTATTTTTTTGCATTTAAAATGAATAATATTAATTATTTTTTAATATTCTTTTTTTTATTATTCCTCAGATTTTACATTTTCGAAATAAAAGAGCAGAAAAATGATTAACTTTGAATAAAAAAGTAAGTAAAAGAAATTAAAAATTTCTGAACAAAACATTCAACAACTTTCAAAGTTAAAAGTGAAGTTGTCAATTTTCCAGACTGACAACCTTGAAATCCTCATTCATTGCGTCACATTTACGGTCCTGACTATTTCGGTCCTGACAGTTTCACGAGTACTTCCTTATATTTCGATAATATCTAAAAATTTTAAGGCGTACTTTTACATATAGTTAAAAAAAATAATTGTGCAAATGTGCATACAAATTTGATAACATTTTATAGCTTCCTTTAGATGTGCCAAGTCATTTACGGTCCTGACATAATCGTATTCTCTTCCGAATTTAAGAACAATAATATTGAATAATTTCAATATAAAGTATTGCACAAAAAAATTTCAACTGGTCACAGTTTCAGTAAGTTTTAAGCTTTCATTCTATATGTTGATGAATTAATTTTAGGAAGGCACTCTTGTAATATTTGCAAGTACGTTTGTATTTACGGTTCTGACACGAAACTAAGAGAAAGCTTTTGAAATTCAAAAAATTTGTTTTCTAAATGCTTATTATTTTCAAATTTCTCTTAAAATAATCCTTAGATATTCATTTACTTTTATGTATTTGTCTTTTAATTCTATTTTATTGTGACAACTTATAAAATTTATCTATGTTTCCGAAAGTGCCTTAAGGGACTCTCTGATTTGCTTACTTTTCAACATTAAAAAATATATAAAAATTACTAAATAAAATTTATTAATTTTGAAACGAACATATTATATTATTATAAAACATTCTTTACATGGAACAATAATTATTTTTAAAAAATATTTTATGTATATTGAGTAATTACATAATAAATATGAGACACTGAAAGGTTAAGGGTTCCAGAGAATTGCCCATATCATCAATATATCGAAAATAAAAAATAATCTTATATGTGATTTTGTCCAAAGGAAATTTCTCTATGTATGTAAGAATTTATGTTTCCTGCCAAATCACATCATCAATAATACATTTTTTCCTTTTCGTTTATTCTCAAAATCCTGCTGCGACAGTTTAGAAACAAATACACAATTTTTTGGAAGGAAAATTTTAAAAATAGAAATTTCTGATATATCAAGTGAAATTAAATATTTACATAAAAATTTACATTTTTTTAACATTAAAATTTTAAGATTAACTAATAGTAATTTTTACGGCTTTAAAAAAACAAGTTTATTTAAATTCAGCCCTTGGGAGGAAGCCCCACGCAGAAAGGACCCTGTCGCGCTCTGGTACCTTAACAATAATTTAAAGAATACCATCGGTTTTATGCTGTTTTGAAATATATATATATACTAGGGGGGGCTCCGCCCCCCTGCGCGCTTCGCGCGCCAACCCCCAGATTTTAAATTTACTTTTATTTATGGATAATATAAAGATTGTAAAATGCGATCTTATGATATTAGCCATTCTCAAATTTTCAATCTTTGTCATAAATTTTGAAGTAACATACTAGCCTACAAGTTAAAAAAAATTTCTTTTGGATAGGCTTTGACGTCCTATTTCGCGCTTCTATTTGAGGGGGCAAGCTCTGACCTGTTGGTAAAACACAGATTAAATTTTAACGTAATATGAAGGCCCACATTAAGGCCCCTTTTAAAACCCGTAGCTCAAAAAAATTGGTAAAATTAAACATGCATTTTTATTCGTTATTTATCCTCTTTTTGACATAGGTCAAAAAATAGGTCAATTTTGACATATGTTTTGATTTATGTTTTTGCCCTATAGGTAAAAAATAGATCAAATTAGAAATAGATTTTGACGTAATGTGAGGCCTTTATTTATTCTCTTTTAAACCTATAGGTCAAAAAATAGGTCAATTTTGACATAGACTTTAACGTAATGTGAGGCCGTTATTTATCCTCTTTTTGACCTATAGGTAAAAAAAAAGGTCAATTTTGATATAGATTTTAACGTAATGTGAGGCCGTTATTTATTATCTTTTAAACCTATAGGTCAAAAAATTGGTCAATTTTGACATAGATTTTAACGTAATGTTAAGCCGTCATTTATCCTCCTTTTGACCTATAGGTCATTTTTTACATAGATTTTAACGTAATGTGAGGCCGTCATTTATCCTCTTTTTGACCTATAGGTCAAAAAATAGGTCAATTTTGACATAAGTTTTGACGGCCCCTTTGGGATAGGGCACCCTTACAGAATCTTGAAACAGCGGCGGCGATATCTTTTTATAATATAGGTAGATATATACATATATGTATATATTTTTACCACTCGTCACCTATTTTATAGTCCAAAATGTTACGGCGCCTCTAGAGAGTAATTTGACAATACCGATACGCGTAGCACTAAACTAAATGTGCGTGATTGTAAATTGGCCTAATTTGCCTCGTTAAAATTATCCGCGCCTCTTAACGAGTTGAAATAAAATCATATTTTCAAATACCTCCCATTTAAACTTGAAAATGGAAAAACAACAGGCAATGAAATTTATGTTTCCTCTTAGAATACAAATTCTGATTAATATAGCCGCTGAGAGAGAAAATAAAGTAAAATCCTTTATTTGTTTATTTATAATAAAATGAGTGGGTTTTTCTTTTTTTTAATTAATTCCTGTCAAAATAATTTAAGAACGAAAGTATTAAATCATTCAGGTAAAATAGAATTTAATTTTCTAAAAAAAATTTATATAGAACCTATTTTAGTGAAATTTGACAATTCGTTTCAATTTTAAAATTATTATTCTCTGCAATTTTAAATAATTTAATTACTATTTCAAAGACACCTTAATTGAATATTGCAACTAAAGATTGTCGATTTGTAGCTTATAAAATTTACAATTAGTTATTGTCCCTGTAAACCCTAAAATTTAGAGGGAACAGTCTAAGTTTATGTAGGGATGGTTGCCACATCTGACGGCATTTATGCAATCGTTGGTGCTTGCTTGGCAGGCACCTCGCGTGGTCGGCGGCGACGGCTGTATTCAACGACACTCGCTGGCGATACTTCACGCGCTCGGCATTGATATTTGAGATAATTGTTAATAATTTTATCGCGAAATTTAGCCAATTTTTGTCTAATAAGTATCACATTGTTCTCTGTAGTCAGGGCTTCAACATTTTTCCTATCCCGGCGCAATGCGGATTCCGGATGAAAATGGCCCAAAAATGGCTCTAAAGTGGGGCAGTTCGGAATTTGCTAATAACTTTTACAAAAGTTGACCAATTTTTGTGAAGAGTATACCGGGGTATTCCTCGGATCCCTAGCTTCAACATTTTTCCTATTCCGGCGCAATGCGGATTCCGGATGGAAATGGCCCAAAGACGGCTCTAAAGTGGGGCAATTCGGAATTTGTTTGTTTGTTTGTTTTTTTTCAATCTGATTGCAAAACTTTGCTTTTCTCGACTCTTTTGTCTATTAGTAACATAACCAAAATCTTCAAATGTCTTTTAACATCATGTTTTACTCATATTAAGGTACCTTCCAAAATGAACAGTAGAGCGACTAGATCGAAGCAACTACCCTTGGATACAGGGTTACAATTTTATAAACCCAGGCGTGCAACTGATAGACGACCTGATTTGAAGGAGTTATTTGATCGTTTAGATGAAATATATTTCAACGGGAGGCTCGCAACTGCGGGTTATACCATACGATGGGGACAACAGATGACTTTCACCTCAGGGTGCACCGACTTGCCCGCGCGCGAGGTTCGTATAAGCTGGGAGATTCATAGGCTTCTCCCTGAAGAAGAGCTGATCGGCACCATGTTACATGAAATGATTCATGTAAAATTGTTCCAAGAAAGAAAGGATGCGGATAGTCTTAATCATACCCAAGTCTTTCTGGATGAAGTGGACCGTATTAACGCAATGGGACCTTATCGGGTATGTTATTAAATATTTATATTATATTAGGCATCTCAATAAGCTTTAAAATGTTAATTGTATATATTTTGTTTCTAAGACGGACGTCATTCACGATCTTCCGCGGAGGGTAATTTATCAATTACGTCCGTACGTCTGGAGATGCAGGAGCTGTACATACGTTCTACGGTTACCCAACTCTCGGACGCCTGGTCCGCTCAATGTTCACTTAGTTGAGGGAGAGACGTTTGTGAGAACCCTTTAGGGGTTCGAATCCATGAATTAGATTAGGAAACTAAACATGGGTTCCTTCGTTTCAGTGCTCTTAGTGGTTGTATATAAAATAAAACTAAATTAACACGCGAATCAGTAATCATTATTTAGACAACCTATCAACAAATCTTCTCAATATATGCCTGTATATACATACGCATACGCATACGTATATATATATATATATATATATATATATATATATATATATATATATATATATATATATATATATATTATAAAGTATTTCTTTCATCGGAGATAGCTAAAATTTAATATTTAGATTATATACTGAATAAATTCTTAAACTACTCTCTTTTATGTAACATAGGAATCTTAGTGAAGTAGTAATAAAATTAAAACAAAGTCCTTATATTAGTATAATGAGAAATTTTTATATTGAATTCATATTAAGAGTAATTACTTTCCTTTTGAAATATAGAAATTGAATCAAGAGAAATATAGGTACGCATATATATTTAATTAACTTTATATTGGAGAAAAAGAAAACCTTCATATTAAATTCGTATCATGCGTATTCAATACTTCTTTCTCTATCTATAATATTATATATATATATATATATATAATATTTTTTTAAGACTTGCGAAACCAAAGATGCCTCGAGTGGTAATTTTGGATTTTTATTAGGGTCGTTGTCAGCACTAACCCCTTCAAGTTGAGGGTCTTCCTTGTCGTCTTGCTGTGTTCTTCAGTGGAGACTGTTGGCGAGAGGATGGTTGTTGATTTATTTTAATGGAAGTCTCCTCTACCTGGATGCAGCTTGGAACTTAACCCTTCGGTTAGTCATTTGATCTTCGTTGTTGACTTATCTTCAATAGTTGCAGATTTTATCTCCCCTTTTGGAATGGTTGTTGGCTTGAACAAGACTGTTTTTGATTGTACAGTTACCTCTTCGTTAGCAGTGGTTTTACTGGAAGACGGAACATCTTCGTATAGTTCGGTGGTACTCTTGGGTGGTGGAATCTCAGTAATTGGTCCCTTTCGTCGTGGCATTGGGATGAGTTTATTTTTTTTGGTGGAGAAAATGGATTGAGACAGCTTATACATTCCGGTTTTAAGTGGTGTCCGACATAGGTATACAATAAGCAGTATGAGCAGCAGAGAAATAGCCCCATAGGAACCGTAGATCAACGCTGAGTGTCTTCCTCTATGGTACCGTTGCATGGCGAGTTCTTGTAGCTGTTGTTCAAGTTCATCTAATGTTTTGGAGTTCAATTCGAAAGTGGTCAATCTCGAGTCAGCGCTAACGGTGGATTTCGTTAAGATTCTTGTGTCCGCTAACAGGTGATTATATTTTACTAACGTTGGGGAGAGTTTCGTCAAGTTTAAATGCAGATCTGATTGGAATATAAACTCTGATTGTCCCTCTTGAGAAGTGGTGGCTGGTATTATAGCGTCCTTAGTTTTGAGGGAACATCCAGGGCCCAACTTGAGGATTCCAACTCCATTCAGAGTAACCTTGATCGGACTCATGGAATGGCAAGCAACCGTCGCCGCTTCTGGGGTGGCAAAAGAAAACATCCAACTTCCAATGGTGGTCAAAGGTTTCCAGTAGGAATCCGCTTCACTAGTTATATGAACATCACAAAATCTAAAAGCTTCTGCGTTGGGCCGAATTAGGAGCAGGCTTCATAAAATGTTCTTTCGCGGAGATCATAGATAGGAGCACCTTGGAGACAGGCGTTAAATGATGTTGTCGACTTACAAGCATTCCATTTCTGCTCTTTTAGCAGCAGATATGTTCGCTGCTCTTCATCAATAATAAGGTAATCGAATTTAGATTTTATATAAGCTCTTCCGGTATTATTTTCAAACATCTCCTGAACAGTTGGTAGGGAGTTAATTTTGAAGGCTTGATAGTTGTACTTTTCCAGGAGAGGGATGTCAATGAGGACCTTAATTTAATGGTTTTTACACAGGATGGTGATGGTGGAGATGCGCATCAATTCGTCGATGCTGATTCTTGGTCCAGTCAATGGAAACTGAACATCCTTGAGGTTGTCCTGTACTTCTCGGAGGATCGGTTCCAGTTGCTCAGATGTTATGAGGCCAGAATGCAAATGTCCCTTCCTAGCTTCGTGAACTGCTTCCAACATGGTGTTGGTGGCCTGTATGCTGTGATCAAGTCCCAGTCTTAATGCTTTGAAGATGGCATATGTTAGATTTCTTCTCTCCATTTCTGCCTTTGACGAAATTGCGTAGTCATCATGGATGGTAAGGTCTTTTTAGTATTTTCTAGCTCCTCGATTTGGACTCGGAACTGTTTTTGTAGTTCAGCGGCCATTTCCTATCTATCTTCCCAATCATAATATCCAACTAACTCGTTGCACCATTCTTCGTCAGGTTTGCAGTGTTGTTTCATTCGTTCCAGTCTGGTCCTCAAATCATCGAAAAATCGAGTCTGCTTGCCCACGTCCAGGAATACGTCAATCCTCCAGTTGCTGACAGACCTTCTAAATTCTCCAATATATTCGAAATATATTCCAGCGCTGGACTTAAAAGTGGTGATCTGGTAACGATCACTTGGAACAATCATATCTACGTCGTGGGAATACAGCTGCTTGGTCTTCATTGCTAGGATCGAGAATAGGCATAGCAGGGTTATAGCAATAGTCGTCATCTTTCCTTGGGTTATTCTAAAAATAAAAAAATAGGTTAATAAGGGATCTAGAGCTGGGGTTTAGGTCTCATAATTTGGTGGCTCTGATCTTGTCCCTATGTTTCGCGAATCTTTCACCGTTTTTAGTTTCGAGGATCACATTGTTATTTTCCGTGAATCCTACAAGGGTGTATGGTCCTTCTGCTCGCTTGTCGAACTTATTGGACCGGACTTCTTTAAAGACATACACCTGATCGCCTAGTTTGGCATTCAGAGGTCGTGCCTTACGATCGTAGATTTCTTTTGACCGTTGTTTTGATCGAACTAAATATTTAGCAGCTAAATTTTGTAGTTCGTTCATCCATGTAATTAAGTCCTTCAGATAGGATCCATATGCTTCGACTTCGGGCCCTTCAGGTAACGAACTAGGTGCATTGGCTAAATGTCCAAACACAAGTTTGTATGGGGTAAAATTGGTTGCCTCATGAACGGATGTATTATAATTAAACATCGCAAACGGAAGCAAACGATCCCAGTCTTCAAAATCCTTTGCGTAATGTTTAATATAATCCGTCAGTTCGATGTGACTTCTCTCAAGTGCCCCGTTTGTTTGTGGTCGATAACCAGATGTAGTAAGTTGTTTGACACCAAAGATCTTTTCCAACTTACGCATCAGGGTGCTAATAAAACTTGCTCCTCTGTCTGTTAGAATGCAAAGGGGTGCTCCAAACACAGAGAACAAATTAATGGCTACCGCATGGGCAATTGTTTTTGTTTCGATATTCGGAATTGGGACCGCGATGCAGTACTTGGAGAAATTATCCTGCATTGTAAGGATGTGCCGATTTCCGTTTGGAGTGGTTCGCAATTTTCCGACCGTTTCGAGGGACACCTTGTCGAAAGGCATCGCCGGATTGTCGGTAATAATCATCGGCTCTCTCGTGCGGGCTCTACCGAGTTTGTTTTCGAAACAACTCTTACATTTCCGAATATACTGAGTGACGTCGTCACGCATCCGAGGCCAATAGTATCTCTCTCTTATGCCTAAGCAGGTCTTGCTTATGCCTTTGTGCCCACCTATCAAACTAGAATGAAATTCGGAAACGATTTTATCACGTAGTTCAACAGGAGGTAATTCAATTTTTCCGTGGCACAAGGTGATGATTGCGTCGCCACCGCGGAAAATTCCTGCGACAAGATCCGACATTTTATTTTGAGGGAGTGTACCTAGCAGGTCCCCGGAGTTTGCCATTCGACAAGAATTTTGATTGTTGGATGCTAAGGCTTTTCTTAAATTTTTTAGTCCGATTATAACATCCTTCCAACAAATTTCATCGAAATGACACCTCTTTACAAAGATTGAATATACTTTATATATACCATTCGGGGTAATAAAAATTTGTCCCTTCATAGGTCTACTGTCACTAATGTCTTGCAAGTCGATATTTTCTGTGTCAACTAATAGCTTTGAAATTGGATCAACTGGTACGCAATCTTCGGAAAGGAAATGAGCGTAATTGTCTCGTCTGTACGTCAAAGGTTCTGTCCATTGATTTACTACATCACCAAGGGGATTACTGTTGATTCGTTTCGATTCTTGGGGCTTACTATCACAACCGCGATCACTTTCACTAGATTCCTCACGGGATGATGGGAAATCGAAATACGAATTCTTGAAGTTTAGGAACGAAGAACTGAGAGGCGCGCACTTCTTTACTACATCAGTGTTTGTGTCTTGTATTCGCCTAGGTTTTATGCCTTGGCTCCTTACAGTGATCTCCTGAGTGGAGTTGACACCTTCATTTTTGAATCTCGTGAACGGGGTGGACTGCGCACGTGGGATAGTTGATGGGCCTGGGGTGGATAATTCAGTTTCCATCAAGGGTATTTGATCATCCTCAGAGTGTTCAAATACTTCTGGAATGTCCTTGAATCGTACCGTACTTTGTCTCCTTGATTTAGTGGATTTGCTGGTTATGGGAGTTTCCTTCTGTGACCCTGACCCTTCGACCGTAATGGGCAATTCAGGTTGTTCATTTGCTAGCCCTTCTGATTCCGTTTGTTTCTTTGATCTGCTCCGGTTGAAGTCGTCCAGGAACTTCTTTACTCTTCTGTGGAGGTCGTCCTCGGTTCCAACTGCAGGATCAAGGCTTTCTAAATAATTTAGATGCTCTTGATCTTCTTCGCCGTCGGATACATATTGCCTCCGTGGACTATGATCTAGTCCCTCGTAATCCCAGAATAGAGTGTTGTTAGTTGGATTAGAGAGATTTAACCCAACGTTAGTAGTTGTTTGGTCGAATCTATTGACGGATACATCCTGGACCAGCTGTTTAACGTTAAGTGGTGATCGCTGTTCTGCGTCCTAGTCATCTGATTCACTAGTTTCATCATCATTGTTATCAACCTTGCGTTGACCTGCAATGATCACCTCTTCTAGAGGTAATTCCTCAAGGTCCAATTCCGTGGATGGCGACGAGTCTGGTTCATGGTCCTTTAAGGCTCCTTCTCTAGCAAGGCGATCCGCGTTTTCTTACCGATGATTCCCTCATGTCCGGGGACATGTTCCCAAACAACGTCAAGAGGTTCAATTGCCTTGATTAGTCGTTCATAGGGCTTCCTATTCTTGACCGGTTAATTTTCTTTTGTCTTCCAGTCGTTTTGTTTCCATTTTGGTATCCATTCCTTGACGCTCTGCACCAAGTATCGGGAATCTGTTTTGATCCTTAGTTTTTTGATGCCCGCCTTTTTGGCCTGTCGAGCTGCCGTAGTGGCTGCTTCGATTTCGGAAGCGTTATTCGTTTGACGTCCGTTATAATGCCGAGAAATGTTTAAAGGATTGTCTGGGCCAAACCACACGCCAATTCCTGCTTTTGGACTGGATCCTCCATTTTCGCAACAGGCTCCATCAACGAAAACATCCGTGTATGAATCAGGGCCTTGACTATGAGGGGCGTTGGGTTTGAGCTTAGGTGATTTGGGCGGAGTAGCATGGACAGGAAGATGTGGGAAAGCACTATAGTCTTTTCGGAATACTGGGGATCCGAATCTTCGTCTGTTCCATCCTCCGATTCTTCTTTTGCACTTTCATCACTTGATGATGAATAGAACGGTTCCTTAGTTGTTTCCTTCTTTGGGGATGTGGTTCCTCGGGGTCGTAGTCTGTTGGCGATGCAGCTTTCATCCGCTTCACTAACGGGAATATCCTGCGGGGGTCGATAGGTTTCATCACTATCAGCCATTGCAGATTTGGTACTTCCGACAGGTCGTCCTCAACGAGGAGGTTCCTTGGCAGCCGTCTTAGCAGGATTTAAATTAGGTTTAGTAGGGGGACCCTTTGAACTGCTTGGTTGTCCCGTGCTGGTTCTTGGTTCCGGATCTTTTGGACGCTTTAGGATTGTTTTTCTTAGTTTTGTTACCCCTTTCGCCTTTGAGGTAACAGAGAATCTTCTGGGCAAGGTTGACTTTTCTGTATTCCTAGGATTTAGAATCTTTGGTACAGTTCCAGTTCTGGATGAAGGTCCAGATTATGATCTTGCTTGTTTTGGGTTTAAGCCCTCCTGTAGACTGCTGATTCGTTGTCGGGTCGTTGACGCACTAGGTTTTTCAGACCTTCCGGAATTTTCTTTTCTTTCTTTCGGGTTCACTCGCGCACCTTTTTCCGTTTCGCTGGTTGAGGAACGCGTAATAGGTAGTGCACGACACGTTTTCACTTTCTCGCTAGATTTGGGATCACTCGGTTCCGTTTTACCGGAAACTACTTTCTTGCGAGGTGCAGGCTTTTCGAGATCCGATGAGAATGATTCTGACCAACTGGAATCTGAGTTCGACCCGTTTCCTTCATCAACAGGATTTTTGGATAGTGCTTCCACAATCCTGTTGATTTTTCCGGGCTTATATTCAAACTTATATTGATAATTCTGAAGACGAATTCTCCATCTTTGAATTCGTGGTCCCGGATTATCAATATAGGTCATCCAGTGCACCGGCTCAAAATCACAGGCTAGAACAAACTCGCGGTTTAAAATGTTCGGTCGCGTACAGTATGGCTAAGCACTTTTTTCGGCTTTGGGGTAGAATTGTTCCGCACTGTTCAACACTTTCGAATAATAAGCCACAGGCAAATCAATACTGTCTTTTGTTTGCGTTAGAATTGCACCTACAGCGTGTTCCGAAGCGTCGCACGTTAGTTTAAAGGTCCCGCTAAAATTCGGATACTGTAATATAGGTTCACGACACAAATATCGTCGTAGATAACGAAAACTTTTCTTCTGGGGTTTTTCCCATTTCCACTCGGTGTCCTTTTTTAAGAGTTCAGTCAAAGGTTTAGCCCACTCCGCGTAGTTTTCGATAAACCGCCTATAGTATCCAGAAAGACCAAGAAAACTTTTAATGTCCCTAGGGGTTTTTGGGAGAGGGAATTTTCGAATTGCGGTGATTTTATTTGGATTCGGCTTTATTTCTTCTTCACTAATTATATGTCCAAGATACGCGACTTCGGTTTTTAAGAACTCGCATTTATCTGGCGGAAGTTTCAAATTAGCATCCCTAAGTCGATTGAAAAGTCTACGTGCTCGTTTGTCGTGTTCTTCAAGAGTGTCAGAATAAATTATAATGTCATCTAAGTACACAAACGCTTCATCATCGAGCATAGTACTTAGAACATTATTTAGCAGTCGTTGGAATGTAGGCGGGGCGTTCTTTATACCCATGGGCATCCGCTTGTACTCTTAGTGACCATTGCGAGACGAGAAGGCAGTTTTGTGCCTATCATCTGGGTGAGTTCCTACCTGATGGAAACCACTGGCAAGGTCAAAGACGGTAAAGTAGCGTGCAGTGCCCAATCTATCAAATATTGAGGTTATGTTGGGCAGTGGAAAAGCGTCTCCTATGATGTTTTCGTTTAAGACTCTGTAGTCTACTACTACACGCCACTTTTTCTCATCCGACGCGTCAAGTTTCTTTGGGACGATCAACAATGGCGAGTTGAATGGGGAATTAGAATGTCCTATAATTCCACTATTAAACTGCTTCAATAATTAAACGTCAATTTGTTCTAGGGCCTCTACGGGGGACATATATTGTTTCTTGTGAATGATTTTATCGTCAATGGTCGGAATTCTATGCTGGATAAGGTGAGTGCACGAAAGTTGTTCACCATTTAAATAGAATATATCAGCATAGTCTTCCGCCCATCCTAATACGATCTTTTGCTCATCTGGAGCCAAGTGAGCCAAGTATAACGCATTCTTGACCTTGATGGCTCTCTCAGAATAGGTTTGTCTTGAATTAAATTGAAAGTCTTCTGCCTCAGAATCTGTAAATTCTTCACCGGGGAATTTACAGAAATCGAACGGGATTAACTCCTGAGGTTTAAGGGTTATGTCAATGTCATTTTCGGTAGTGTTGATTGCCATAGCGTGGCATACACCATCCTTATTTGTGACAATGGCATCGCCTAGGTAGAGTCCTTCTGGGGTTTCAATTCGAGGAAGATATCCTTCTTTTAACCCTGTGTTCATTATATCTATCGCTACTGGGGTTTTCGTGTGGGATTTTATGCGTAGGACTCGAGCAAACGGTTTGATTTCAGACCTTAAGGTTTTCTTAGCCTCCACTGATTCCTTATCAACAAAATTGATAGGGGTCACTGGGGAAGATATGGTCACTAAGGTGTTATGCCTAAAAGAAATTTGGGCTTGGACCTGCCTTAGATATGGTCTTCCAAGGATACCATGGGTCGAAATCGGAAAGCAGTTTTTGACAACGTGAAATTCTACCGGAACATTATCGATAGTTAACTGAATGGTTCCCATTGTTCTAACAGCGTGATTAGTTATTCCCGTGATCTCAAGACACTTGTCTGGATCAAGTGTGAGCACGGGATTTAATGCACACATCTTCACGAGGTTAGTGCCAGACCCAGGATCTACGAGGAACCTTATTTTGTCATGTCTGAATTCAGGGGCGCTTAATTGGACTACTGGGGAGTCCTCGGCCTCTGATTTTTCTCTAAGGATCCTATGGAGTGTTCCGCGAAGTGCACGTTCTTCGGACGCTGCGGAAGGGGACTCGCTGGTGCGTCCGGACGGCGAGTCTGCTGGTAGTTTAGATTGCTAGCAGGAGTTGGAGACACAGCCCGTGGTGGGGTTCTACTAGTCCGATAGTTCTGATTTGATCTTGGATATTGATTCGGCATAGGTGTAGGATTGGGAGGAACTTGGGTCATTATTTGCGGGTATGCATAAGGTGCTGGATATTGCGGATTTTGAGGTTGGATCATGTGGGAAGGCGTAGGATATGGGAAGGGAGGGGGATATTGGGGCATGATGGATCTATAGAAATTCCCAAGCTGTTCTGGGGTAAGATGTAACATTTCAGAGGAAGCATGTTTGAAGGAATGGTTGGAATGATTTGTCACTCTGTCAGAGTCAGTTCTGCGTCTCGTTGTAGTGTTGCGTTTCTCAATTTGTCGTGAATATGAGCTTGGAGATCTTGTTCGCTCCTCGCTTTTGGATATATGGTAAGATGACGAACGCGATCTTTCGCAGTAGCTTTCCCGATCTTCAGCATGTTTTGCGAACTCTAGGGCTTCGTCTAGGTCACGTGGATTTCTGGCATCAACGAATTTTGATACTTCCGTGGAAAGTCCTGTTATGAACGAATCCAGGGCGCATTCACGAATGGGTTGCAAAATGATATTAAACTCTCTGAGTTCTGGGCCATCGTCATCTTCCCTTACTTCCCTAAATGTCCTATTATATTTTGGCTCTAGGGCATGACGGGCACCAGCGATTAGACCCTGCAAACGATCATAATAGTCACTCGCAGTTTCTGTCTGTTTTTGCCTAAGGGTTATTATGTTTTCGAAATACCACTGATATTTTTTTATTTGGGGCAAATCGCTTCCTTAGGTGGTCAAGTAAGTCGTCTAGTTGATCAAAATCCTTGTTTTTACAACTGTCCCATGCTGCTCCAAGTAATCGACTCAGAACGGCCCTAAGAAACTCTGGTTCGGTGGTATCCGTAAGGGAAATTCCTGCACGTTGCACGGCTTGTAGGAATTGCTTTAGTGAAGGGTTCCGACCGTCGAACAGAGGGATGTCACTTGCGCTTGTTCGTAAATTTAATCGATCTATGGCGTTAGCTACACTAGCGTCAAGGTTTTGCGGGGGTTGAGCCATGATCACACAAGGATATTTCAAATGCATAAAAGTGTTACAAGTAAATTTATATATAGAAAATTTATACTTACGGCTTTATATTTGTACGAAAAGTGTAAGTGGTTGTAGTCATGTGAGAGTAGAGACTCTATTTTAGTTTTCAATTGAGAATTAGATCTTCTCAAATTCCTACTTTCGCGAAAATGGAACGCTAATAATCTACCTACCCGTTGTACATGTTCTTCGGAATGATTAAAGAGTATATTCTTCCATTCGGGTGTCATTACTAAAACCTATTCAATTTTTAAATCCTCAAATTTCTTAGTCAAAAAGGCCATTACAGATTTCATTTTTCTTGCTATTTTCTCGATGCTAGTAACTAATAAGGACTGTGCAAAAGTAGCTTGCGTAAGTGTGGCCAAGGAACTATTAAGGAATGTTACCTGGGTCTCTAACTCAGACGATCGTTTGGACAATGTCGAGTTTTCTAAAACATGATAACTATATCTTTCCTCGATTGATTCAACTCCTTCTATTAACTCAGACCATTGGTCCTGGGAGAACCCAGTGACAATTGAGCTCCTTCGAGAAAACATAAGTTAGTTTAAAACGAGGCCAGCTTTGTTTTAATTGACAAAAGATTTAAATCGAATTTCACGACTTCTATTTTTGAGATGCGTGGTTTAGTTTTTGAAACTACTAACACGATGTGAGCAGACGAAATAAATGTGAGGGGAAAACCTTTCAGCTCGTTTAAGGTCAGCAACTCAGGTACTGATATAGGAAACCTTTTACTATACCTAACAAGATAGTATACGTCAGTCATTTAATTAGCTAATCAGAGTGTTGGTTTGCATTTAACTAATAATCCTGACGTCACTGTCGTAGTCGATTGTGTTGTCTGAGTCAGCGTCCGGTTGATTGATGTTTTGTCGTTGTACGGGAACTAATCTGGCGTGATTTTCTTGCGCACGAGCTATCTGCCGCTTTGCCAAGGCCTCCTCGATATCGAGGTCGATTTCAATAATTTGAACTTGTGGTTATACTGGAAGTGGTTGGACAGGCTCTAATCGTCTATGGATAGGTACGACCTTACAAATAGGTCTGAACTTTATCAAAGGTTTTATAAGGCTATAATAAAGCTCGGATTCTGGTTTCACAGCTGATTCCTGTGTGATCAAAATGCGTCGTTTACCGGCGCGTTTTTCTCTTTTTGGTTTCTTTGGATCAGAGGACATTTTTGGGTGACATGTTGTTAAAAAATTTTTTTTATAACAGTACGATAAATACAAGTTCAGCCAGAGATGCTCTCCTAGGCGGGATGATCAGTACTCACAACGGCGCTTCCTAGTGTAAGGGAAAGAAGAAAATAAATTTCCTGCTTTCCGAATTCCAGATGGAACTCACCAGGATTCGACCAGGAGTTTTTCCAATCCTGCGGCCTTGTACCCACAAAACGGCGAGGTTGTATTGCTAGTCGTTAGGATTAGTCGAAACTAGTCCCAACGATTACGCTTTGAAAGCACTATTGAATAATTGATTTTGATGGATACTTAGGAAATAGGTTTTGCAGGCGTCGAACTTTTCTGGTTTTTTTTAAAGGGGGATTGACAGTATCCCATGCAGATACTGGTTTTTCGCCCAATAACTCCAGAAACTGTCAACTAAGCGTAAGAATAGGAAGAGTCCACCACGTGGAAATACACCATTTGACCTTCAATCCGGAGGTGCGTCACTCCTAAAATATCCTCGTGGATATTGTTAAAATAACTCTCCGCTGGATATTTTAGTATGGGTCAATTTGGTTTCAAGGCCGTTTGGCAAATATAGTTATTTTTATAAGAAAGATTTATTGCGAGAATCGTCGAGTCACCCTTTAGAAGTGGCGATGTGTACACAATGGTGCCCAGGTCGTTAGGGTCTTTAGGAGCAGCCATTAACGAAGACAAAGTTTGACTTGGGTAAAAAAAATTTTTTTGTAAGTGGTAGGTGTAGATTTCTTATACGGTAAATTAGAAAAGACTCAGGTCGATGCCACTTGCCCGACCAAGGATAGCAGGATCGACTAACCAAGTATCTGAGTAGATCGAGTCTACCACATGAAAGAAAATTTTTTGATTTTCAAATTGCAGATATATCACGCCTACAATGTCTACGTGTGTATCGTTAACGTAGTCTCCAGTCGGGTATCCTAAAATGGGGCAGTCTAGTTTTAAAGTAGTTTGGCAAATGTAGTTGTGCTCATAGAAACTGTTTACAGATACATTAACTACTTCGTCTTGTAGGAACTCGGAGTTAATAACAATGACACCGAAGTCATTAGAATTTTGTAGAATTGTCATACGGACGTAAAGTAAATACACAAACAATTTAATTATTTGATTCTCGTAATTCTAGGGCTTGCCTCAATCTTACTTTTTCGTTGTTAAAATTTTCAATACGTCTAACCCTCAGTTGCAAGGTGGGGGTATCCGTAAGAAGGTCAGCAGATTGCACTAACGTTAAGGAGGGCCTTTTCAAGTCGTGATCATTCACAACTGAACCCTTATGAAACGGGAATTTTGGGTTGAATACTACAAAATAATGTAGTTTCTTTGGAAATTCTCCTTCAGAATTCGGGTTGTTCTGGAGGGAAGTATTTGTTCTAGCAAAGAGACGTCCAGATGAAATTGACTGAGAAATTTCAAGGTCTAAAAATTCCGCTGTTTTTTGGGAAGGGAGAAATTCTCCCCTTCGATCTTCGTTTCGAACCCTTTTTGGTCTATCCTTTCGACGATTTCGTTTTCCTCTCTGACGAAAATTAGCGGGAATAACTACTCATTGTTAGGTATTAATCGAGGTTTAGGGAAACCAAGCTAGTTTTCTCGAAGCATTAGATGCACTTTTCAAATGTAGAGCAAAGCTACACAGATTAATTAACTGCGAAATTTCGGAGACTTGTCATCCAGTGGGCAAACCACGGAGACTTGTCACGGACTAATCACAGAAAATCGAAACCAATATTTATTGATTTCCTTTTTGTAACCTTGCAAATTCAAAATTGTGATCCTTTTGGAAAAATAATAGAGAGGAAAAAATTTTTTTTTATCAGTCAAAAATAGTGCTGGTTATTAGTTAAGGAATTTCGGAGCCATGTCATCCAATGAGCGAATCACGGAGACTTGTCATCACGGACTATCCAGAACTAATATAATATAATTATTTATAATAAATATATGTATTTGCACGTTTTCCTGACATTGCATTTGTGGGAAATAAAATTTTGTACCTAATAAAGGAAAGACAGGCAAGATGTAAGAGAGGAAACGGAGACCCTTGATTTAGCGCTTTTTGGTAAATATTAAATTTTGAAAAATTGAAAATGGTGCCACTGGTAACAAATGTTACCAGGTAACGAAGCGGGGCGGTAACGCGTAGGAAAATCCCACCGCTGCAACCATCAGCATGTTACAAACGAGAATTTATTGATTTAAATATTGAGCTTTTGAGATGGCTCTAAATTCTTATTTGGAGAGGCTCCAAGCTGCCAAGGTCCGAAAAACCTTGTTTATTTTGTATGGACGTTATCCTACTTTTAAAAGTTGCCTTCTGATTCGTTACATGCACTATTTTAATAATGATTTGAATTTTAGGTTTAGTACTAAAAATCGCGATGTCTGATTAGCGCTATTTTCTTTTGTTTGCGAGATTGCACTTGTGGTGAGTGGACGCGGGCAATATCTATGCAACCGGCCGTCTCACACAACTGTGTAAAACTCACTGCGGATCTACCTTTTACCGAATTAGTCCGGGCAATATCTATGCAACCGATAATTCGATAATTAGTTTTGATCGCACTCGTGGGCCACCGATATTTGAGACGGACGCGGGCAATATCTATGCAACCGGCCGGTTATAAATAACGAGATTTCAGAATTATTAATTATATTAATAATTTCAGAATCTCTCCAAAATCAGCCCGCACTGGACTCCACCGGCTCGAAGAATTTGAAAATTTTAACGTCTGCCCTAAATCATGCAATTCGTGTTCCGAGTCGCTGACGGGCCTTTTTCGCGAAATTTCTCTGTCTCAAAACACTTGCCGGGTTAGACCCAGGAGAGGTGTCTTCGAGAAGAAGCGAGAATTCGTACTGCGATGATTGATATTTCGCGACAAGCCTCTAACCCTTACCTTTAGTGCAAAAAGTGGGGAAGACGGAAAATTTTAGGTAGTAGGAGTAAAGAGTAGGAGTAAATCGTGGACCCATTGGTCTATACATTTTTTCTGACGTTTTGGATCTCAAGGCAGGTCCGTGAGAACAGAAACGGTCTGTTAATATGATACTTTTTGAGACATTATTTTTTGAAATAATTAAGAATTTAAATAATAATTATATTGTTTAATTAATAAAATTATTATTTATCTTAGTTACTATAGTGCATATAATTTAATTATTGCAATTTTATTGTTCCTACTTTTATAGGTTGCTTGTATATGCATTTTACATATTGAGCAATATATATACATATACATATACATACAACCTAATGTCCTCCGGCATTTTGTTGTAACAACAATGTTACAACAAGATGTTTAACTATTGTTAATTGTTTTTATGTGCATCTGACTTGATTCGTAAGTTCAAATGTCATAAGGAATGCAAGCCTTGTAGTTAGCGTCAGCTGTAACGCACATGCGTTTGTTTTGAAGCTGTGGTCTACAGCTTATGGGCCCTGAAGGGAGAGGAAAGTTCTACGCACGAGGTAGCGATTAGAGGCAAGCATAACGCGTTTGTGTTAGTGCTGTAACCGGGAAAGCCCACGAGTGTATTGGTGCCTCTAGTCACCTGTTACACAGTTGTGTGTTGCCGCCGACCACTTTCGCACACGCGCAACCTCACAAAGTGGCACTTTCAATCATTAATATAAAATTTTGAATTTAATAGATTTGATCCATTTACATATTTTGGCTGCAACCTTGAGCCTTCTTTATGTTTTATAGAATTAAAATTTGGATAACAATTTTACATTTAATATTTGAAATTGTTTAGGTAATATTGCCGCAAGGTTCGATGTAGGCAGCATTGATTGCGCCGATACAATTATTAATAACTGTTTACTATATTTATTATTTAGTAGAAGGAGAAAAGAAATAATAATTTCGTTTGTCCTTCTAATTATTTCTATAAGCGTTTCTTAGTTAAAGGCATTCTCATGATGAGGTATTCGGCGTTATCAGGGTGTCAAATATCCTTAGGCACAGCGTCCCCGCGTTGCGACGTTCTTATATGCTGGATATAATTTAAAATTAATATTTATTCTACATGGTTGCCAAATAACTCTATTCAAAGAACTAGTATTCTAACAAGTTCTTCAATAATTAAGATATTTGAAAAGAATTATTGTTAGAAATAGAAAAATTTGATATTTTCATATGTGACGTTATGAATTGTCGTTTCTTCTTGTTCGACAATCTGAATCGTCACGCCATCTGTCAGAGAAATCCCCGATCCGACATATCAAGAATTGTGGTAATGAGAGACAGCTAGAACCGCCGGCTGACCCATTGGTAGTACACTCAGAAAAAGAGTTAGCTGCTATAGCCAATTAAATAGTTGCTATAGCGCGATCCAATAAATTGGATGGGGCAACTATTTCTTGGTTGATACATCCAACTTTTTAGCTGCATTACCTGCATAGCATATTACTGCATTACATACATAGCTGGGGTACCTTTTCGCATAGAAACAGTATGGAGACAAGAAGTGAAGGGAGTGATAGCGACAAGACACCCTTTTTTATCGATAAATCGTTGCCAGTATTGTGCCAGTCCTGTCTCGTCATTGGCTATTGTTCGGTCAGAATTTCCTCTGAGTGAGAGAGAAACTCAGAGGTGTTGAGAGATTGTCTGTAGAGCCGAGCCAGGTTAAAAGTTTATTAATTGAGTTTAAAATTAATTGGAGCCTGGCGGCAAGATTTTATTGATTTAATTTATTAATATTTTGATTGTTGAAAGCGTCAGATTTTGTCTGACGTGAGCAGAATTTGAACTAAAATTAAATTAGTTCGAAATAATACGTCACACATATTAGAATTCATAATAAATAAGTTTTGCTTATCTTTCAAACAAATTTTACTATTTTAAAAAAGTATAATTTACTTTATGGAATCTAAATTTATTTAAAAGCCGAGTAATATTTAAAATGTTTCCAGCAATTAATGCTCTGAGCGAAGCAACTTCTTAAATTATTACTACGCGGAGAGAAAAATCTAGCGATATACAAACATCTGACACAAGGATTTCCGAATATATTTTTAAAAAAATTTTACACAATTTTTTAAAAATTAAAATTTTTTTTTTGAAAAACTTATTTATTTATATAAATTTTCATTAATTCTGGTCAAAATTACATTCCTGACAAGAACGCGAATCAATTGATGTATATAAAGTATATGTTTCATTAAAATCTATAAAAAGAATCGCTAGGGGAGACTGGGGTAAACCCGCTCAATTTTTTTCAGAACGGTAAAAGCCTAGGAAATTATTCTCTAAATCCATATAATTTATATAATTTGAAAGTTTATGATTTCTACTAACAAAATAAAAAAAATTTTGATTTATCTTTCTTAGTTTTACTTAGGGAAAATTTATAATACACGAATACCAAAATTTAAAATCACAATTTTCCAGAGTAAATCCGCTCACCCCTCGGGGTAAATCCGATCACTTGATTTTTTAAGAATTTAAGGTTATCCCGACAGTTTTATTTTGTGTATATTAAATTTTTCCTTATTTCCGTCTTCAGTATGATTTATTAATAATAAATTATGAGTTCTATAAACAATAAATATTTGTTTATCAAATAATAAGTATAGGTTTCATGAATTGCAACTGCGAATTTAAATAATATTTTATTAAGAGAAAATTATAATATAGTTACAATTTTTGATGTAACAAGTTATAGATTTTATTATTGATAAAATATAACAAATCAAATTCGAAATTTTTAATTTAAAAATAAACAATGATTAAACGTGAATTGAACGAAGACAACAAACAGTAATTATTTAGAATCACGGCTAGTACTACAATATGTCTAACTTAGTCCAGACCCCTCTCCAACGGATTTGACTCCCTTTCTGCATTAAAACGTTGAAGGAAATCAGGTGCGGCAGGCTTAGCCCGCCTTTGAGCGATGTGTTGTGGATGCACCTTCAAAACGCCTTTTTTTAACGTTGGAGGGGGGTCTGGTTTTACTTGGATACCTTCTAGTACCATTTAGGAAGTTAATTTGACTCCCTTTTGCATTAAAACGTTTCTATGGTTATTTTCCGTTTTTTGTGTTTTTCTCGAAAAATACTCCCCAGATAGCACGACTTCTTGCTGTAAGGATATTTGTAGGGGTTGTAAGGCTTACCGCGTAAGACTGTTGTAGTCCTAAATGTGTCTAAAAATTTCCGCATTTCCGCAAGCTTATGAATAAAAGCTGATGTGGGATTACACCTAATCCTATTGTAAGCTTACTTGAAAAACTCTTAGTAGGCTTACATGTAAAAGTTGATGTAAGCTTACTTGAAAAACTCATAGTAGGCTTACATGTAAAAGTAAATGTAAGCTTACAAGTAAAGGTTGAGGTAAGCTTACAAGTAAAAGTTGAGGTAACCTTACAAGTAAAGGTTGACGTAAGCTTACATGTAAAGGTTGAGGTAAGCTTACATGTAAAAGTTGAGGTAAGCTTACATGTATAGATTGAGGTAAGCTTACATGTATGGATTGAGGTAAGGCTGTTGGAAGGTTATTATCATTGTGTAAGGTTCTTGTAAGGTTGTAGTGAGTTTACCTATTGTGGTTAATATTAACAAAATAATTTGTAACGTAATTAATTAACAAACATTAAATAAAAAAATTAAGTTTGTTGCCCTTCTCTTTATTGGAAACCAATAATTCTGTAGAAAATTTTGAAAACACATTTGGGGAGACTAGGATTCGAACCCGAGAACGACGCGCATTAACCTAACTTCCTAACTAACTGAGCTAAGTTGGGAACTGACATAGAAAAAATCAATTTTGCTTTTAATGTGAACTAAGAAAATTACTATCAAACTTTGAATAATATGTTAAGTGAAAATTGATAAATTGATAAAATGTATGAAGTAATTTTCTTCAAATAATAATTGAATTTCTGCAATAATTTGAAACTTCTAAAAAATTCTCCAAATTATAAAGTACAATTTATGAACTTTTTGTGCTTTTTTATACAAATTACGTATTTTTTTTTTAAAAACTAACTTTTACAGACTATAAGTAAATCTACGGACCTAGTCCTGTACACTGTAAACAATTTTTCCGAAAAAATACGGACAGCACGGAAACCTAGACAGTGAGAATTTTTCCGAATAAAAAATTGAAGAAATTTCCGAATTATTTTAGAACATTTTCCACCTTCGTTAGATATTTTTCCTATCTTTAAGTCATGATTTTTTCCGAATTTTTTAGAAAAAAGTTGTCAAAGAACGAAAGTTTTAGTTTTCTTTCGATTTTTAGGAAATGGAAATAAAACATTTTCTTTCATTTTTTATTAACCCTCCGTCACACACCTAGGGAGGGATTCCCTCTATAGTTCCAGTATTTTTTAAATAACTTTTGTTTTCCTCATTGCAAAATAAAATCAATCTCTATACCTTTCGACAATTTACTCCTCAACATATTTCTAAAAAAAACATTTAGTTTAAAC
This sequence comes from Leptopilina drosophilae, assembly GCA_032873175.1. NCBI lineage: Eukaryota > Metazoa > Arthropoda > Insecta > Hymenoptera > Figitidae > Leptopilina > Leptopilina drosophilae. The sequence continues at coordinate 30,189,667 of CM065480.1, forward strand.
ATAATTAATATTTAATTATGAAGCTTCAAAGCCAGAAAAAACTCGAAAAAGTGAGGTTATGTTAAATAAAAAAATCAAGTTTTCAAAATATTTTTTGTTCCACTGTTGGCTAATGGCAAAATTATATTATAAATGTAATTAAAATAAATTATTTAATGATTTTTTTGCTTATTTACTTTTTACTTCCTTGGAAGATGGTGCATTCGTGTAATTAAATTTTATTTTTGAGACTGAAAATTAATTTTATTAATTTTATAATTTAGAATAATTTACTACATACACTGGAATCTGGATCGGTGAGACTGATCGGGGATGGTGTCTCACCGATCCAGAGGATCAGTTGAGACTGAAAAGCAAAACAAACAGGGCCGTACGAAGGATTTTATGCGTGCACATTTCTTTTAAAATTTCATTATAATATTTTAATATTAATTAATATTTATTTTCTTTAGTTTCTCCTGCCTCAATCTTCGTAGCAATTTCATATCTTTATTTATTTGTTAAATAATGATTTATTTTTCGTGTTTCTGTAAATGCTTTAATAGCATCGGGCACTGCGAACCTTTTTTCTGTACAGTTATGTACGGCACTGATCGCCACTTTAGAGTCCCCGCTCGGCCCTCTACCTTTCCTCGCCTATAAACTATGTAAACAAAGTCTCAGCGATCCAGAGCTCACCGATCCAGATTTCAGTGTATTTATAAGTTTGTGTTAAAATTAAATTTATATTGATTCCTTTGTTTATGTTGTTATGTCGCTTATTTTACAATGTGGTGAGGGATTCCCTCTAAACGTGTGTAAAGTCGTAATTTTTTCCAAGGTGTGTGACGGAGGGTTAAAAAAATAAAAAAAATTTAGAAACAAATTAATTTTTTTTAACTTTGGGTATGATAAATTTTTAATTTTCTTTTTTTAAAACATACCTGCAAATAATAAGAAGGTTTTGCAAAAAGTTTCAAAGGGGGCCTGACAAGTTTAATGGGTTAAAAAAAATAATTAAGCTGCCCGTGCAGGTCGCACGCCCGCAGCGCAATGGGATTTTTTTAAAATTTACTATTTAAAATTGTGTAGAGCCTACAAATTTAATAATAATCAAAATCCAATAAAATTTGTAGGATCTAGACAATTTTTAATAGTAAATTTTAAAAAAATCCCATTGCGCTGCGAGCGTGCGACCTGCACGGGCAGCTTAATTATTTTTTTAACCCATTAAACTTGTCAGGCCCCCTTTGAAACTTTTTGCAAAACCTTCTTATCATTTACAGGTATGTTTTAAAAAAAGAAAATTAAAAATTTATCATACTCAAAGTTAAAAAAAATAATTTGTTTATAAATTTTTTTTATTTTTTAAATAAAAAATGAAAAAAAATGTTTTATTTCCATTTCCTAAAAGTCGAAAGAAAACTAAAACTTTCGTTCTTTGACAACTTTTTTCTAAACTCAATATTTTCGGACTTATAAGCTACTGAATATAGGTCGACGATTAAAAGTACAAAATTTCGAAAATTTGTAATTCGAAAATTTTGACAATTAAACAAAAATAAAAAAACAAGTATCTGTTTTTTTCGATACAGAATAGAAAAAAATATTTTTGGCTGATTTTAAGAGGTCGACCAAAATCTCACGTGGAATTGCCCTTATATATAAAAAATCAAAACTGTTTATACTGCGTTATGATAGGTCAACCGTGGAAGCTGCGCCTAGGAGCGTTCAACCAAGGAAGGCTGTGAAATTTTTTGCAAAGAATCAGTTGTAAGAAACATGTGGACCATACCATTTTTTTGACTTCTTTACAATTTCTAAAGATTCAATATTGTCAAAATTCTTCATCAACCGATTCGTAGTATTCTTTACTTTTTTTTCTTTATGATATGTATTAAGACGTTTGACAAATAAAATTGGGGTCCTAAAAACACTCTACGTTAAGACGTTTGAGAAATATTTAAAAATATTTTATACACAGAAAACATTTTTTCATGAAAAATATTTTTATATTTAATTCAACAGTTTCTTAATTTTAACAAGTAAAAATATAACTACCTACATTACCGTCAAATTCTGCGTTTATTAATATATAAATAAATATTATTTAATACTTTTGAGAGATTTTATCACTTAATATATTTTAAAAAAATTGATTAACCACTTCAGCGGCATGGCGTTCCAATTGGCGTTCCATGAGAAAGTGTCAGAACCGGCAAAAAAATGCGAAAATAACGTTCCTATTTAAACTTTATTCCTGAACTCTGTAATCAAATTAAGTCAACCAAACCAAAAGTTATTTATTATTTGAGATTATGAATCTTAAATGGATTTAAAAAAATTCAAATAGGCGGATTCAAAATTATCAACTATTTTGGCTGAATATTGGAACGCCATTCGTAAAAAGTATTAAAAATTGGCTACATTAAAACCTTAAAAAAACTATTAAACATCTCTAAAAAATAATTTTTTTTGTCCTATTCAACTTCATTTATCTCAAATAATAAGAATATTTTATTATGGCAAGTTTAACTTGACTACAGACTTTTGAAATCGAGTTCAAGTAGGAACGCCATTTTCGCATTTTTCTGCCGTTTCTGCCACTTACTCATGGAACGCCAATTGGAACGCCATGCCGCCGAAGTGGTTAATTTTTCTATTTTTGTGAAATATATTTGTGTGGCTGCACAATGTGGTACAATTGAAAGACAAATTTAAAAATTCTGCAGCATAGTCATGAAAGTCTTTGAAACTTCAAAACCCTTCAACAGTTTTTGAAATAACAAAAATGTGCAAACATGTTTTTTAAAATTGAGGTGGTTATACACACTCATTGCACTCTCGCTGCTTACCTGATTCTTTGGGGCAGGGCCGAATAAGCAGCATGTAAAATGGGTTCTTACTTCTCTTTTTAAATTAAATGGAATAGTAAATTAAAAAAAATTAAAGTATGAGTATAAAAAATAAAAAAAATATTTTTCTTAATTGACTATTTCTTAATATTTATATATTATTCTATTTTTCAAAATAAATAAAAATAATGTAATTGTTTCTTTAATTAACCCTTTAATAAAAACAGCAAGCTTTCTGAAAAAAGTTGTGCTTTCAGGGATGTGAATTTCTAAATGTAATTTTTATATGATATATATATAATAAAATTGAAATATTATTTTTAATCAGCAAAAAATTTTCCAGGATGATGAATCAACACAAGCAATGGATGTAGAAGACTTGTCAAATGTAAGTATGTTTAAAATTGTTATATGAAGACATCAATAATGCCCTACAAGGGTTCTGCGATTAGAATGGAACATAGTGTTCCCGAACGGATATTTTGTGCTGAATACAAATCCGGGCTTGAACATTAAAATTAATGATTCCGTAAAAAAGCTCGGTAGGAATATTTTGTTTTAAATAATAAATTGTTATGTTTTAAGTTATTACACTTTTTGCTTGTAAATTCCCAAGTAGCACGTAACATGACTGGAATGTTGCAGCAATGTTACATGTAATGTTAGTAACATTGCAGTAACAATCCAGTAATGTTCAAATGTCCGCCCCCATACATGTAATGTTACTGCAATGTCACTGTAATGTTGCATGAATGTTACAAAAGAAATTTTATAAAATTACTATTATAAGCAATTTTGCGATCTTTCTTTGTAACATTGCAATAACATTACCATGTAATGTTTCTGTAACATTACATGTAATATTGCCTTGGGGACGGACATTTTAATATTACTGGAATGTTACTGCAATGTTACTAACATTACATGTAACATTGCTGCAACATTCCAGTAATGTTACGTGCTACTTGGTTTTTATAGTTATTAAATAAATAATTTATTATTTCAAAGTTAGATATTTCAAAACAATAAATAAAAAAGTAAAAACAAAACACCTGTCAAATATAAAAAATATAATTATAAACTATACATGCTATTTAACTAAAAGTCGAAGACAAAATTAAATATGTTTTTTAATTGGGTCAGTCCATTATGTTTTAAAAATTGTAATATTTTATAGAAATGATCTTTAATATTCTGAGAATATTTATCGAGCATGTATTCTCAGAATATTAAAAATCATTTCTATAAAATATTACAATTTTTAAAAAATAGACCGCAACGACTTTAAGTGAAACATAATCTCTTACCAGACCTGAAACACTTCGGATATTCCTTTTCTGACAAGGTTATGTGCTATCTGGGACTATACAATATCATTATAAAACATAAGTAAGACTTATATAATTAATGATTTATTATTTTTCAGAGCGTCGAAGATGAAACACATAACAATATTGATGAAGATGTAAGAAACTTCGAAAACAAGACTGAAAAAAATGTGAGACATACACCAGTATTAATTAGAAAATATGTAGCTACTACTGGTGACGAAATGGAAGTAAGCAATATTAGTAGAGAAGAAGAAGAAGAAGTATTAGCAGAAAATACCGATAATTATCAAGATGACATTGAAAGTAACGACGAACGAATCGAGAAAGAAGAAGAAAAAAACATTAATAATGACAATATTGCTGAAAATGAAGACACAGATATACAACACGTACAATACCTTGAAAGAAAAGAAGATTATAGTAATGATGAATTGGAAGTTAGCAATGAAGAAGGTGAAGAAGAATATGAAGATAGAAGTGAAAATGAAGATATACTTTTTGACTACGAATATCTGCAACAACCTTTATATAATGGAAGTACAGTGTCATTAGCTGAATCTATTATTATAATAGTAACTTTCGCAGCACGCACAGCTTTAAGTAACACAGGAATTCAAAATTTACTGGATATTTTGCACATCTGAATCGGTCCAAATTGTTTGCCTGATACTATTTACAAAATAAAGAAAATCTTTTCTAAAGTCCTAAATATAATTACATATTATACCCTGTGTCCCAATTGTAACGATGTTGTAAAAGTTCAAGAAGGAGTAACTCGTTTAGCTCATATTATATGTACATCTTGTGGACATGACTGGAAAAAAGATATTAATGATGGTTATTTTTTTGCCATGTTTGATTTAAAAACCCAGTTAAAAAGATTCCTAGAGATTCCTGAAATTAATAAGGTATTAAAGGAGAATGAAGCATATAGAATGTCATACCGAGATAACATTGAAGATATATATGATGGTGAGTTGTATAAAAATTAAAAAAAACAATATTAAAATCTGCGTTTAATTTGAGTTTTAACTTTTTTCTGGATGGTGCAGCGTTTTTTTAATCTAGCTCTCGATCTTGTTGGCCTATTCTTTTGTCCTTAAATGAATTGCCTAAAGAATTAAGATTTAAAAAACTTTTATTGTGTGGATTATGGTTCGGCCCTAAGCAACCATTGACTTATGCTTTATTTAAACCATTAAAAGAACATTTTAGCGCTTTGATGGAAGGAGTAAAGTGGATTAATTTTGAAGGACAAGAAAATTTTAGTAAAATTGTTCCACTCTGCTGTTGTGCGAATTCTGTGGCAAGAGCAAAATTGCTTAATAATGTACAATTTAATGGGGCATTTGGATGTCCTTATTGTTATAACCCAGGGAGGTACGTGAAAATGAAAAACAAAGAAGGTGAAATAAATAAAAAGGGAACTTGGAAATATCCATTGTCCAGAAATGGACAAGAAATAGGTGAAATATATCAAGAACGAGAAGAAAAGGACGTACGAAAAGAAATGAAGGAAGGATATAACTTGCAAAACAAAAAGGCAGTGAAAGGAGAAAAAAAGAAGAAATCATATAAAGGCTTTAAAGGTCCAAGTCCTATGTATAATGTCAAGCACTTTAATGTTTTATGGGGATTTCCCCCGGATTGGATGCACTGTGTCCTATTGGGATTTATGTATTTAATGTTGGATATTTTGATTACCGGCTATCGCATGCCTTACTACATCGGTTCACCAATGAAATTAAAAAAATTAAATTCTGTTCTACTGAATATTAAACCACCATCGAAAATTCATCGACTGACGAGGTCAGTAAAAGATCGCCGAATGTGGAAAGCTAGCGAGTGGAAATCTTTCCTTCTTTATTACAGCATTCCTTGCTTAACAAATATTCTTAAAGATAAATATCTAAAACATTTTGCTTTACTGGTTGAAGGAATCGGTTTAATGTTATGTGTAATATTACTGAATATGATTTGCAAAAAAGTGAAAAATTATTATTGAAGTTTGTTATAAAGTTTGAAAAATTGTATGGAGCTAAGAAAATGAATTTTAATGTTCACCTTTTATTACATTTAACAAAAGCAGTAAAGATGTGTGGACCATTGTGGTGCTTTTCAACTTTTGCGTACGAATCACATATGTGTGTTTTAAAAAAGTGTGTCCATTCTTCTAAAGGTGTATGTTTTCAGATTGAAGAATCAATTGTTAGATAAAATTCACTACCACATCTGTCAGAAAAAATTTAGATGACAGAGCCTGTAAAAAGTGCACTAAAAAATGTTTTCGGGTTATTCGCATCTCGTTGGAAAGGAGACAATGAATAGTTGCATGCTATTAGGACGTGGTTTTATAGCCAGTTCATTTTTTAAAAAGGAAAAAATGTTATTAGAAAATGTAGGTTTTGAGAATGAATTATTAGTTGAATTCAAAAACGTTATTTTTAAAGGCGTTAAATATTCAACATCTTTGTATTGTGTAAATTTCAAGCGAAATTATAGTGTTATCAAAATATTAGGTGATACTTTTGCAAAAATGTTAAAAATTCTTGAAGTTAAAAACAATTGTTTTCTTATTGTAGAAGTTTTGAATTCAAAAGAAAAGAAAACTGGAAATACCACCTTTTCCCATATAAGAGAACTGTATGAAACAGCATAAAAAAATAACGAAATTTTTTTACTAAATAATTTTTGAAATTCGAATTAATATATTGAAATAAAAAAATTATATTATAATTTCATCATGTTTTGATATAGAATAAATTGATTTATATTTCCGATAAATAATAATGTGTTATATTAGATAGTTTTAGAATAATAATGTTTCTAAAAAAGATCAACATTTAAGGTAACGAAATCATGTCGTAGACCTACTTTTAGTTAATAATAATTTCAAACAGAATAAAATAAAAAAAATATATTGAAACAAAATCTATTTAACATAAAAATTTATTTGTTTAAAACCAGTCCTTTAAGAATATATTTAATGAATTAGTTTCATAATAAAAGGAATCTTTTCAATTTCAAAAGGTTTTACTTTTATTAAAAAAAAGAAAAAGATTAAATAATAAAAGATTTCTTTTACTTTTCAAAGAAAATCCTTTTATTATGCAAAAAGATTAGTTTTATCCAACAAATTATAAAATATTTAAAATAATAATCTTTAAAAAAAAATAATTTTAAAAAATAATTTTAAATTGTTCTGTATTATACATAGGGTCATTTGGGGTAAATGTAAACAGTAGATGTTTCAGCTCAATTTACAAATTTAAAAATAAGTACGACGTCAGTACTTTTACCTCAGCTCATCTACAAGATGTTCTGAGTACTGCCAATATTTTATTTTGACAATTGTCAATGCCATAGTTCAAGTTAACTTTTAATGCAAAAAAGATTGAAAATCAAAATTTTACTGTTTTAGTATATTGTCTCGCATCTGCATAAAAATAAATTAAAAAATCAAACTAAAATTTTTAATTCTTCCTTATTATTATGCCTTAACAAATGTTGACTTCGATTTTTGATTTTCGTTAATTTAATTAATAAATTCTGAAGTGTTTACATTTACCCCAAGAATTCGAAAACTCGGGGTAAATGTAAATAGAACTTTAACAACATTTAAAAAAAATAATTTAATAAATTATTGGATCTGCCATTTTTAAATTTTAAAATTTGATTTTATGTTCTTATTCAGTAACCTTAAAAACTTTTTGTTGCCAAGTTGAATAAAAATCTATTAAAATTTGTTCAAGTTATTCAAGTTTTACATTACTCATTTTTTAATGATTGATTGTTTACTTATATGATATATTACACAGCCACACAAAAAAATTAAAGTTCTGATCTGGAAGCCTCACTATGTAGACTTTATGTTTTTTGGGTCGCTAAATCCGAATCCGAGTTCCATTTAACCCCGTCAGATCAGGATTTTGACATAACCTCAAAAAACCAATATGGCAGACACGTTTTTAAAAAAGTTCATCGGATTCGCTTGAAATTCGTTACTCGGGAGTTTTTGGGGTCGCTGATTACGAATTTGAAGTCAGGTTTCAAAAATTCAAAATGGCGGATCCAATATAGCAGACACGTTTTTGAAAAATCCATCGGATTTGCTTAAAACTCGTTACTCGGGGGTTTTTGGGGTCGCTGATTACGAATTTGAAGTCAGTTTAATTTTATCAGCAAATGCTTTTGACATAACCCTAAAACCTACAATTTGTGCTATTAAACGCATGTAACAATATAGACGTACCGTCGGCATTAGCGTTACCCGTTGTACACCGTGAGGAGGTTGCACGATCGTATTTTGTACATCATGTAGCTCTTAAAAGGGCTGATTGGTATTGCTATTGAGAAACATATATTATTTAAATTGTTCTCCTTCTTTGAGCTGCATCGAGTTCTTTTTTCTTTGAATGATCTATGTATAGGATTTCTTTTTCGTTTTCTACCTTGTCCTAGCGTTTCTCTTTTTAACATACAGCAAAAATCTGCAAGCATATTAGCATCCCAACGTCCCTGGTAACGAGTTTTAACAACTTTAATATCTTGGTGAAAACGCTCCCCCTGTTTTTCACTGAAGTGTCCCGGGTTTTCCGGGAATTTATCAAGATGCGAGTGCAGAAAATGCAGCTTAAAGTTCATCAAGCATCCTAGTCTTTTATAGTCCGTGATCATCTTGTTAACTAGTTTTTTGTACTGTAGACTTTTTCTGTTTCCTAGGAAGTTTTGAGCAACTGATCGAAAACTCTGCCAGGCTGCTTTCTCCCGATTATTCATTGTTTCGATGAACTTATTATCCCTGAAGATTTTCTGAATTTGTGGACCATCAAATATCCCCTCTTTAATTTTAGCATCAGAAAGTTTAGGCAAAACCTTCTGTAAATAATTGAAACATTTACCTGCTTTATCAAGAGCTTTGACAAACTGCTTCATAAGACCTAGCTTTATATGAAGAGGAGGAGGCAGGACATTTGATGGATCTACAAGGGATTCGTGAATGACATTATGTGAACCAGGTGTAAGGAATTCCCTAGCTGGCCAATTTCCACCTTGTAATGATTCTGCCTATCTCTACTGTCCCATAGACATAAGTAGCAAGGGTACTTTGTAAAGCCAGACTGTTGTCCGAGTAATATGGTAACAATTTTTAAATCTCCACAAATCTTCCATCTGTGTTGCTTGTAGCCAATTTTATTCAATAGTACTACCATATTCTCACAATTTTCCTTCATAACAGTCGAATGAGTTATGGGTATAGGAGCATAGACGTTAGTATTATGCAGTAACACTGCCTTAATACTTCTTTTAGATGCATCAATAAAAAGTCGCCAATCTACTGCATTGTAGCAATTTTCTTTCATCTCATTCATGAGTCCATTAATGTCGGTGCAATAAGTTAGATCTTCATCCTTAGCAAAATATTTTCGAAAGTCTGACTCTCGATTTCGATACATTGATACCTTCGTACGTGGTGCAAGGAATTTTCGCTGCTTCATAAACGAAGTCAAAAACTCCGTTTGGTCCTTAGCCAAACCTAAGTCGCGTATGAGGTCATTTAACCCCTTGGCTGTCGACGAGATTTCCACTGTTTTGGCCAAAAGTGTTTTGTAAATTTTTTTTTTATTTTTATGAAACTTGGTATCCTAAGGTTTTAGGGATCACTGATTACGAATCCAAGGTCGGTTTTTTAAAATTCAAAATGGTGGATCCAATATGACTAACAATTTTTTTTAAACTGATCGGACTCGCTTAAAAATGGTTACTCGGGGGTTTTCGAGGTTGCTGAACACGAATCTGGCGTTAGTTTTTCAAAATTCAAAATGGCGGTTCAAAATTACTAAAAAAAGGTGGATTGGCTAGAAATAATATAATTTAAATTTTAATTAAAATTGATACTCAATTTATTGGGTATCAGCTTAATTTTCAATTTTGATAATGTAAATTGGGATTTTAAATCAGAAAGGCTTAAAATTAATGAGCAGTGAGTTCCAAGCAAATCTATACAATTTTGCTCCATGATTCTATCACATTAAAGTCGCCATTTTGAATTTTGAAAAACGAACCTCGGTAAAGATTTTCAGGCAAATTGGATCAATTTTTCAAAATAATGTTTGCCATATTAGATCCGCCATTTTGAATTTTGAAAAACTAACGCCAGATTCGTGTTCAACGACCACCAAACCCCCCGCGTAACCATTTTCAAGCGAATCCGATCAGTTTTAAAAAATAGTCCGCCATTTTGAATTTTGAAAAACCGACTTTGAATTCGTAATCAGCAAACCCGAAAACCCCCCCCAAGTAGAGATTTTCAGGCAAATCGGATTAATTTTTGAGAATGATGTCGGCCATATTGGATCCGCCATTTTTAATTTTGAAAAACTAACTCCGGATTCGTGTTCAGCGACCCCAAAAACCCCAGCGTAACCAGTTTCAGCGATTTTTAAGAAGTTTTAAACCACCTTTCTTAAGTTGCGCATATATGCGTCAAGATCACTTTTGGCCAGTTTTAAATCCTCGCATATATGCGTCCGCGACAGTCAAGGGGTTAATAAGGGTTGTGAAACCAGCTTTGCGCCTGAATCTTTAGTGTCTGCAGAATAGACAGTGGGGCTATCGTCATGGTCGCTCTCGTGTTGGTCGCTCTCAGACTCGTATTCATTAACATTCATCAATTCGTCATTTCTAACTGCATTAATGCCCTCGAAACCAGTTTCTTTATTGTGTTTGATGAATAAAATTGGAGCCTTTACTGTTTTCACTGTTTTCTACTCTATCGTTTGTTTATTCTTAATAGTAAAATTTTTACTTACCTTATTACAACAAATAAAGCAATCGTTTTCACTAAGAGGTTCCTTCCATTCTGTTGGACAAGAAATTTAGTTTCTTTTTTGTCTCTTTTCCAACGATTCAACATTATTCGACATGAATTTCAAATTATATTGGGAACCCATGGATGTTCACCAATATTCAAGTCGAAAATTCCTTTGTATGTGACTTTGATGTCATCATCTATTTTCTTCCGCAGTGAACTAATTTCGTACTTGGAGCAAATGTAACAAAACATATCACGATTGCTATCACAATTGTGAGATGGATTGTTACTTTTTCTTGTCGCATTGTACTCTACATTAACCAAGTTTCCCACCAATGAAGAGCTGCAGTTGTTGGATGACGACGCCTGAGAGCCTGCTTTCTCACTCTCAACCGCCGATACTGGGGTTCCGAGTCCCTGCATCGTAGCACGTTTTCTAAGTGTGTCTGCCATGACGGCATCAAAGCCATTATCCAGGGACTTAGCCGGATAGCGGACAAAATCCGTTGCCCACCGTCACTACGTGGAGGTGCCCTGGATGCAGGCACACGTAAGATATATAGTGATTCCGGGTGAATTGAATTACTAAAGTTCAAAATTCCTTAAAAGATCATATTTAGTAGATGCACCATTTTGAATTTTTGAAATTGACTTCAAATTCTCAATCAGAGACCCAAAAAACCCACGAGTAACGAATTTCAAGCGAATCCGATGAATTTTTCAAAAACGTGTCCGCCATATTGAATCCGCCATTTTGAATTTTTGAGATCTGACTTCAAATTCGTAATCATCGACCCCAAAAAACCCCGAGTAACGAGTTTTAAGGGAATCCAATGAAATTTTTAAAAACGTGTCCGCCATATTGGATCCGCCATTTTGAATTTTTAAAATCTGACTTCAAATTCGTAATCAGCGACCCCAAAAAACCCCGAGTAACGAGTTTTAAGGGAATCCAATGAAATTTTTAAAAACGTGTCCGCCATATTGGATCCGCCATTTTGAATTTTTGAAATCTGACTTTAAATTCGTAATCAGCGAATTTCTTCATAGAATTTTTCTAGGGAAGTAAAGTAACAAGATCATGCAAAAAAAATTTATTCATTTTACGTTTTAACAAAAGAAACTAATGTTTTTGGTGAAACATATAGATATTCTGTTTACATTAACCCCAAATGACTCTATTACAAATTTCAAATAATCAATATTGAGTTTGTTTAGAGATAACGTTTTTTGACATTTTTCCGAACTAATAGTAATATGAAAATTGTAAAAAAATAATAAATTTTTACTATTTTACAAATTTCTTATTTTTTAAGTGAACTAAAATATTTCATAATGAACTTTATGATTGATTCTTTAAAACTGAAATAAGCGTATGAAAAATGGAAATGAAAAATAATAGAAATTATGAGAAAAATCCTGTGGAATAAACATTAAATGAAAAACCGCTTAAAATAAAAGAATTTCGTTAAATTTAAATTAGTAGGAGAGAGTAAGGCAAACCGGACCCCCTAACGGTTTTTTGACTCCTGTGACTAAACGAATCAATCTATTTCATTTTTCGATGGCTTGTTTGAAAGATCATTTAATTACGCAACTTTTTGCCAGAGACACCTATACTTTATCTTGTATTGTTTAGTTGTTGTGTTAAGGTATTAGTCGCATGACTGGTCAATCTCAAAAGTTTGTATCACACACGGAAAAAAGAATAGCACAAGAGATGCGCCAAACAGTAGGACAAGTCGTGTGCTTTAATTCAGCGCGTCTGGTGTGCCTTTTTGGAACAGCAGACATACTTAGTTTGGCGCAGGCGCTGTGCTTTACAGCTTATACATCTTATAAGCACAGCGTCTGCGCTGGAAAAGTATGTCTGTTGTTCCAAAAAGGCGCACCAGACGCGCTGAATTTAATCACACGACTTCTTCTACTGTTTGGAGCATCTCTTGTGCTATTCTTTTTTCCGTGTATGACTGTAATTATGAAACGATTTTGAATGCGAGTTTTTGAAGAACTTTTGCGTCCGTACAGTCTCACGAGTTTCACATACGAAAGTTTTCAATGTATAATCATAACCTCAATCATGGAAAACGATCGTGGCAGCGTCGCAAGTTTGGAACATATCCATCTTAATTTCGCGCCGAAATTAGCAAACGAGCTGTAGTATTTAACCAGCGCGTTTACGAAATCGCATCTCCTTTAAAATAAATGTTTTAATAATTTTTTAATTTTGACATTAAATATCTTTTAAATGAAACGGTCAAAAATTTTTATATTTTTATAAAAGTTCACTTTAGTTCAATAAATAACACTTTAGTTCTTTTTAAAAATCTGACGATTAGTATAAGAGCAAAAATTAAAAATCTGTAATAAACTCACGCTTTCCCTATACCACACATGTTAAAGATCGAAACTTTGATTTCACTTTTTGAGACTTACAGATGGTCAATTTTATTTTAATAAGCGAATGCCTTGCAGAATTTTTCATCCAAGACTTATTTTTAGTGATAATTGTGTTCTAGTACAATTATCTATATAATATAATTATATATTAACTAGGGGGGCTCTGCCCCCCTGCGCGCTTCGCGCGCCAACCCCCTGATTTTGTATGATATTATATATCTTATGAAATTAACCATTCTCAAATTTTTAATCCTTGTCATCAACTTTGAAGTAACATATTAGCCTGCAAGTTAAAAAATTTTCTTTTGCATAGGCTTTGACGTCCTATTTCGCGCTTCTGTTTGAGGGGGCAAGCTCTAACCTGTTGGTTAGATCAAATTTTGACGTAATGTCAAGGCCCACATTAAGGCCCCTTTTAAAACCCGTAGCTCAAAAAAATAGGTAAAATTAAACATGTATTTTTATTCGTTATTTATCCTCTTTTTGACTTAGGTCAAAAAATAGGTCAATTTAAAAATAGGTTTTGATTTATGTTTTTTTTGGTCAAAAAATAGGTCAAATTAGACATTGGTTTTAAGGTAATGTGAGGCCGTTATTTATCCTCTTTTTGACCTATAGGTCAAAAAATAGGTCAAATTAGACATAGATTTTGACGTAATGTAAGGCCATTATTTATCCTCCTTTTAAACCTATAGGTCAAAAAATAGGTCAAATTAGACATAGATTTTTGACGTAATGTGAGGCCGTTATTTATTCTCTTTTAAACCTGTAGGTCAAAAAATAGGTTAATTTTGACGTAAGTTTTGACGGACGTCTAGGTCAAAAATGCCCTCAAAATAGACCTAAATTTTGAGGGTTGCGGGAATTGTTTGTCAAATTTTGACGTTTAGGTCAAAAGTGCCCTTAAAATTGACCTAAATTTTGACATATGTTTAGACGGCACCTTGCGAAAGGGCGCCCTTAGAACTTTCTGAAACAGCGGCGGCGGCGATATGATTTTATATTAATAGGGATAGATTATAATTAATTTATTGTCAAAATCCGTATAATTTACTCTATATAATCCGAATAAACACCTGTATTTCATTTAATTTTTTATAATTATTACTGTGTACAAATAATTATGTTTTCAAAATAAACGATGGAAAATGAAAACATTTTATACAAAAGACTTATGGGAATTTCCCATATACATATAATGAGCGAGGAAAGCAAACCTAAACCGCAGGGGTGCTAGGTATTTTTCGCTTTTTTCTAACACACCTATTTTGGTTGCAACAAATATTTTCTGTATTGTTATTGACAACGCATAATAATAATATTACAAAATATTTTATAAAATTTTAAAGTTTGTCTTTACGTTTATCTAAATTAAAAAATAATAATAATTGAAGAAAAACAAAATATAAAAAAATTTTTACCCGATTAATGATATTCTAAAATATTCTACACATCTGTTTAGAAGTTTAGGCTCTACATTTGTCTGAATGTAAAAAAAATACAATTTTTTCACTGAGATTTTAACCTTACAAATAATATTCTCCGTTTAAGAGTTTTTGCTCTACGCTTGTCTAAATCTTAAAAATCTATACTTTTTATAAAAAATATTGAATAAACTTAGAAAAATTCTCCCTTTTACTATTTTTTATCCAACAAAAAAATTGATCAAAATCGTTTAATATTTGTTCGAGTTATTCGATTATATCTTAAAACAGCTGATATTTTGAGAAAATATATTCGCGATTTTTACTTTTTATAATTATGTTTCGCGATTCTCTACCGCGAACCTTAAAATTATAATATTATATAGATTTCTTATATAAATTAATTCATGTCTATAAAATTCATCAGATTTAATTTTTTTATTGTTTTTGTGTACATAATTTAATTGTTTAGAATCTAACTGTGGACAATTTTTTAATATTATTATTTTATCAAAACCAATAGTGTAGAATCTAACTGTATTCAAACAAACGTATTAAAAAAATATTATTTGTAGAGTTGAAATGTATACAATTCGAACGTATACAGTCCGTCAATGTACAGTTCAAATGTCGTCGCTTGAGGGCAGCAACATGCTGACTCAGCTAAACGGTGAAAAAGATGCCGTTTCAAAAAGAAAAGTGAAAAACATGCCATTTCGCGAAAGCGCTGAGAAACATACCTTTTTCAAACGAACGGTGAAGAACATGCCTTTTCAACCGTTAATATTTAATATTCATATTACATTAATAATATTATATTAATTATAAATAATTAATAATATTATATTTATTATAAACAATTAATGATTAATTAGTTAATTTAATTAATTGATTAATTTATAATTATTAATATTATTATATTAATTATTTATTTATTAAATATTATATTTAATATTAACGGTTGAAAAGGCATGTTTTTCACCGTTCGTTTGAAGAAGGTATGTTTCTCAGCGCTTTAGCGAAATGGCATGTTTTTCACTTTTCTTTTTGAAACATGAAAGCATGTCGACGCTCAAGTACTCTTATACTAAGTCGGTAACAACGATCACAGTTACTTTAGAAATATCTGCATTTAAAAATGAAAATTTAATATTATAATCAATAATAATGCATTATTAGTGTAATATTGAAATTTTATAAGTTTTAAATCTAAATTCTTAATAATCAATATTAATAAATTATTCTTTTAATGATTATTAATTATAATTTAAATTAACCTCTATATTTCACCTATAATTAAGACATTTCTCATAATAACATTGCAAAAAACAGCGTCTTCTACATGTCTTAAAAGAAGACATTCAGACATTTTCAAAAGTCTTTTGTTAATAAAATGTTTTACTTGAGTATCTTAAATGACAAACATAACCTCTAAATGTATATGTACTTTAGAAGGCTAATATGACGCCTTTAAATTTCTTAAAATTGACAAAATAAATGTTTCAAACCAAGACACTATTTTTTTACAGTGAAGTATCATTAAAAAATTACTGGTGTTAATAATAAACAAAATTTATTATTAATTAACTTTTTTTATTATAATTATGTATTATTCTGAAAAATAAAAAAAATTAACTTGAAAGATTTTAAATAAATTTTCATGAAATTTTATGGGCATCAAGAAAAGTCAGAAAAAGACAAGAAATGGTCACAGCATTGAAATCGGTGGGAGTAAAGTAGGAGGAGCTTGGAAAGTTTATGGTTAGGAATGGTTAGAAATGGTGAAAAATGTTCAAAAACGTCAGAAATGGTGAGACTAATCAGGAATGTTCAGAAATTCTGACCAATCATGACGATTCCTGATTTCATTTTTAGTAGGAAAGTAGTATAATATGAATGTATTATATTATATTAGGGTCATTTGGGGTAAATGTAAACAGTAGACGTTTCAGCTAAATTTACAAATTAAAAAATAAGTACGACATCAATATTTTTACCTCAGCTCACCTACAAGATGTTCTGAGTACTGCCAATATTTTATTTTGACAATTGGCAATGCCATAGTTCAAGTTATCTTTTAATGCAAAAAAGATTGAAAATCAAAATGTTACTGTTTCAGTATTTTGTCTTGTATTTGCATAAAAATAAATTAAAAAATCAAACTAAAATTTTTCATTCTTCCTTATTAATGCCTTAACAAATTGAAAAATTCGATTTTAGATTCTTATTCAGCAACCTTAAAAACTTCTTTTTACGAAGTTGAATGAAAAGCTATTAAAATTTGTTCAAGTTATTCAAGTTTTACATTACTAATTTTGTAATGGTTGATTGTTTATTTTATATGATACATTATCAGTCAACTGGTTGATTTCTTTACATATCTACGAATAATTTTTTTTCAGTTTTTGCATCCCTTAAAACAGTTAGTATACTTGAAATAACTTGTTTCTTAACCCTTTAACGACGAGATGTGCTGCTTCTCAACATGAATTTCAAACGCCTACGATTAGTAGAAAGAATCCATAAAATTGTTTAAAAGTCCATATCCTACTATTTTTGGGGTCGCTCTTTCGAACGGCGTGGTCAAAATTTTCAAAAAATGATATTAAACTCTTCTTTTTTCCAAAAATACTTAAAAATGACAGATTCAAAAAATTCAAATTGGCGGATCCAATATGGCGGTCGAATTTTGTGAAACTCATTAAATTCAGTTGAAACTTGTTACTCGGAGGTTTTTGGGGTCGCTGATCACGAATCTGAAGTCAGATTAAAAAAATTTTAAATGGCGGAATCAAAATGGCGGCTTAATTTTCCAAATTACTCAGATTTGCTTGAATTTTGTAACCTAGGGGTTTTTAGGTCGCTGATTACAAATATGAAGTCAGATTCAAAAAATTCAAAATCGCGGATCCAAAATGGCAGCTTAATTTTCCAAAATTACTGAGATATGTATGAAATTTGTTACTCTGGGGTTTTCGGAGTCACTGATTTTGAATATGAAGTCGCCTTTAGCCTTTAAATAATTAAAGTTGCCCGATTCTTACCACGACTACGTAGGCAATATAGAGAATTTTTTTTTCTTTTTTAGTGATTTAAAATTTATTTTAGTCTTCTTTTTTTGTTTTTTTTCAATTTTATAATTTACTTCTTTCAACTTTTTTTTAAAAATTATTAATATGTATAATGCGCTTTTTATTAAAAAATATTAATTTGTATAATGCGCTTTTTTGAAGCATTTGTCACAGTAATATAACTGGCATGTTTTTCAGTATTTCCTTGCTCGGAAATAGAAAGTACAAAATTTTTGGCTATGTGCATAAGCAAAGATTATTTGAACAAAGTAAGAACGGGAAAGTCGTCAGTACACGACAGAAAAACAGCATTTACCTCGATACTGTTGCACCTCAAATAGTTTTAAATAAAAATTGAAAGAATTAAATTTAAAAATTGAAAAAGCAAAAAAATAAAAAAAACAAAAAAAAATCACTGAAAAAGTTAAAAAAATGATTCTCTTTATCAACTTTAATTATTTAAAGGCTAAAGGCGACTTCATATTCAAAATCAGCGATCCCGAAAACCCCAGAGTAACAAATTTCATGAATATCTCAGTAATTTTGGAAAATTAAGCTGCCATTTTGGATCCGCGATTTTGAATTTTTTGAATCTGACTTCATTTTTGTAATCAGCGACCTAAAAACCCCCAGGTTACAAAATTCAAGCAAATCGGAGTAATTCTGAAAAATTAAGCCGCCATTTTGATTCCGCCATTTTAAATTTTTTTAATCTGACTTCAGATTCGTGATCAGTGACCTCAAAAACCTCCGAGTAACAATTTTCAAGCGAGTCTGAGTAATTTTGAAAAATTTAGCAGCCATTTTGATTCCGCCATTTTGAATTTTTTGAATCTGACTTCAGATTCGTGATCAGCGACCCTAAAAACCTCCGAGTAACGAATTTCAACTGAATTTAATGAGTTTCACCAAATTCGACCGCCATATTGGATCCTCGATTTTGAATTTTTTTAATTTGACTTCATATTTGTAATCAGCGACCTAATAAACCCTAGGTTACAAAATTCAAGCAAATCTGAATAATTTTGAAAAATTAAGCCGCCATTTTGATTCCGCCATTTTAAATTTTTTTAATCTGACTTCAGATTCGTGATCAGCGACCCCAAAAACCTCCGAGTAACGAGTTTCAACTGAATTCAAAGAGTTTCACAAAATTCGACCGCCATATTGGATCCGCCAATTTGAATTTTTTGAATCTGTCATTTTTAAGTATTTTTGGAAAAAGAAGAGTTTAATATCATTTTTTGAAAATTTTGACCTCGCCATTCGAAAGAGCGACCCCAAAAATAGTAGGATATGGCCTTTTAAACAATTTTATGGTTTCTTTCTACTAATTGTAGGCGTTTGAAGTTCATCTTGAAAAGCAGCACATCTCGTCGTTAAAGGGTTAAACCTCGCTTAATTACAGTGGTATTTACATTTACCCCGAATTTTAGGAAAATTTTAAAATCTCGGGGTAAATGTAAACAGTCAGTTTTGGGCGATTCAGGTGCATCAATATTTTGTTGTACTTCATAACATTTTTCTAGGAAAGTAAAGTAACAAGTTCATGCAAAAAAATCAATCTATTTTATGTTTTAACAAAAATAATTAATATTTTTGGTGAAACATCGATATTCCGTTTTCATTTACTTAAAATGACCCTATATATATATATATATATATATATATATATATATATATATATATATGAACAAGATTTCAACTTTATAAAAAGTCAAATTAACATATTAGACCTTTTTACTGTAAAAAATTGTAAGTTCTACATCTAATCATGTACTAAAAGATCCCCAAGTTCGAGAATTTAAAAAAAATTTGTGCAAGCAAGATAAAATTTTGAGTGATTTCCGGGATAAATTACATGTATTTTCTTATGAAAAATTTAGTCGACTAGAGGCACGTGTTAATATTGCTCGATTTGCTTAAAATATTCAGAAAAATTTTTTTTTATACCTTGATTATTTTTTTGGGGTGAGATATATGTATATTAATAAAATAATATTATCTATATTCGAAATGTATTTAATTATCATAATTTCGAAAATTCCTCAATTTTTAAAAACAAAGTTCTGTGAATAACAGTTTTCTTAAAACCTTAATTCTTTTAATGTGAAAATAATAAATTAGTGTTCCTTTTATAATTCAAGAAGTTAAAAATAAAAAATTTGAAAAAAATAAATTAAAAAAAATTTTTTTTTAATTATTAATTTTCTGACATTATTTATACATTTTTAAAAAAACAAATCAAAAATTTGAATTCCTGAGAAAAATTTAGTCCAGTTTAAAAAAAGTGATCAAAATTCATTAATTTGTTTCAATGTTATGACAACTTTTACGAATTTGAAAGTTGAATTCAATTTTGGCGCGAACGACTGATGATTCCCCCCACTATGCTATAATAAAAGAATTACAAAAAATTGCTTTAATAGAATTAAATTTTGAAAAATAAAGGAAAAAATGTTTGTATATTTTATTTGTGAATTGCAAATTTTAATTTACGACATTAAAATCGTTTACATTTTTAGAAAAGAAAGGAAAAAATTTTAATAAAAAAATGTTTTGTTATATTTGTTTACGAATTTCTTTACACGGAGAAAAATGGAGTATTCAACTAACTATCTGGAGGGACAAACGGACCATATTTGAGGTTAAGTTTTTCGTAACCATCTCGGAGGGATACATAAACTCTACGATGACCAATTTGACTAACTCGAAGGGGGAAACTTAACTATCCAGAGATCAGGCTTAACACGCAAAACCTTATCCTCTAAGTTTGACTATCCAGTTTTCTCAGTGTAGTCGTAAAAATCAGTCGGAAACATCAATAACTTCTTTTTCAAATAAATATTTTATTATTATTATTATTTTCCCCATAAAAATTCACTCTGTAAATCTGAGTGTGTGAAAATTCACTTATCTCTAAGTTATCAGTCGTCTTCTAGATCAATAAGTGCATATACACTTGTAATATTCACTTATTTATAAGTGTACATGCACTTATTGATCGAGAAGACGACTTATAACATAGAATAAGTAAAATTTCACATATTCAGATTTAGAGAGCAGATATTCTAAAAAATCATAATCTAAACCTTTTTGAAATTAAACACTTTATAAAAATATCGTTATTTTATATTATGAATATTGTTTACTGTTACTCCCTTAAAACTATTATTTTATCATTTCAATTCAATATTTATTTTCTAGAATTTTTTATTAAAAATTCTTCTCTAAATCGACTATTTTAATCCTAATTTTTAAAAAAGTTCTTTAAGAATTTGCAAATACAATTTAACAAAATTTCGATTATTCGGAAATATTTTTAAAGATTCTAAAATTTATTTAAAAAAAAAATTTAAAAGTTACATACGAAAAGATATAGGGTTATAGTTGGGGTAAGCAGAAACAAATTTGCTAAATTTCGCCAATATTATAATTTTTTTTAAATCGGATTACTTTCTGTTTTCTTGTGTATTGTGTATTTAATTATTTTCCTATTTTCCGTTTGTCAATTAAGAGCAGTATATATAAAAATATTTCCTATTGCAAAAATAATTAAAAATCAAAAGGACACTCTTTCGCTTTATTAACTCGCGTTAGGAAACAAATACAGTAAAAAAATCATAGTAAAATTTATAATCATCTCTTATTAATACTCCAAAAAATCAACTTTAATTTTTATTTTGCAAACTTTAATTATAATTAATAATTAATTAAAGTTTGCACAATGAGAAAATCAAAGTTGACATTTTTGTAGCATTAATAAGAGATGATTATAAATCTTACTATGATTTTTACTGTATTTTTTCCAAATGCGAGTCAGAAATGTAATATATACAAATGCTTATTGACACACGGAAAATGTTTATAACCTGTTGGAGGTGATCTAAGGTTAAAGCCGTATTTATTTAAAAAATTTTTTATTTAACTGAAATAACTAATGTTTAGTTTTACCTATTGTTTTTATTTTCCCCATCTGACCCTAAATTAATTTATTAGAATATTTTTAATAACAATTTAAAAAATTTGAAGATTTAAAACCATTTTTATCTTATAACTTCACATATAATATAAAAAATGAAAAAATTAATTATGATTAAAAAACATTGTTTTTTATACTCCTTATTTATATTTTTGTTTTAATATTTTATGAAAACTTTTTGAATTTCGCAGAGCATATTTCACTAAATGTGAAATAATTTTTGTTAAATCATTCCTATACATAGCTATTTAGTAACGTCGAAAATTAAAACATAACCTACGTACACTGAAAAAAAAATTTATTTGATTGAAATAACCGATTATTTGACTATTATCAAATAAATATTTACTTGAATCAAATAATTTTTATTTGAATCAATTAAATAGTATTTGCTTCAAATACTGAAATATTTTATTCACATACAATTTATTTGATTCAAGTAAATATTTATTTGATAATAGTCAAATAATCGGTTATTTGAATCAAATAATTTTTTTTCCAGTGTAAATGAAGTTTTTCTTAATTTTATTTTCCAAAAAGTTCCAATACTATCAAAATTTTATGCACAATTACATTTAATTTTTTTATTTTATTACTATTATGTTAAAAAAACTTTATATTTGTTTAAACAATTAATTATTATTTATTTAATTTCTTTTTTACAATAACATTCAGTTTATTAAAATTGGAAAATCAAAATAGATTGTATGTTTTTAGAAATGTTGTGTCAGAAATTTGTAAATAACAACAATTATTTACATAAACAATTATTGAATTCTTATAATTAAAAAATCTTTCATATTATACTACTCTGTGTGAAAAGTTAGTAAATACAATTATCATTATTTTAAAAAATTAAAAAATTGTTAAAATCATAAAATATATGAAAAAAATAAATTTGTTACATCATTGTTAATACTAAGTAATAAAGAAATAAAAAATAATGAAAGTTTAAATAAGTTTAAAAATACACATGTAAAAACTCGCATAAATAATTACAATACGGTGAACTCCATGAGTTTTGACAGTTCGCTTAAATTGCTTTTACAAAAAGTTTAAAAGTAATTTCATAAGTGTGAATAAAAATTAAAATTTATAATGATAGATGAAAATAAATATGCACCTTCACAACAAAAGAGAATCTAAAAATGACACAATTTCTGCGTTTCTCAGTGCTCTACATTCAAAAATAATAAAAAACATCTTCACAGAATACAACTTAATATTTGAAGACGCAAACAATTTAATTTAGCAATAAAAACAGGGCCAAGTAAATGATAATATTATTTTTACAGCAATTATTTCAAATCTTTATGATTATATCACAAGTCTTAAGTTTATATTCTCAAAGTTTCAGGTTATGTCTCTTTACAAGATATATAGACTTTTATTTTTTTTAAATTTCATATTCGTACAGGTGTACAGGGTTTAAGAGGTACAATTTAAAAAAAAACTATTGTGCCATCCCGAAATTTGCCCACACGGTTGTGTGATAAAATAATTATAGCTTACCTAAAACTGTGCGAGTATAAACATACGACTGAGAATAAACGCAGAAATTGTGTCGTTTTCAGTTACTCTTTTGTTGTGAACGGGTATATTTATTTTCATCTATAATTATAAATTTAAATTTTTATTCACACTTATGAAATTACTTTTAAACTTTTTGTAAAAACAATTTAAGCACAATATAAAGTGACCCGACAGTAAGTTTCGCGTCATTTTGATTTTTTTAGCACACAGACATAAACGCACGATTTAAAAACCAAATAACATACCAAAGTATTAAAGCACTCTCTAATGAAAAAATTTCATCTTCTCACTTTATTGTTTGCATCTTCCCTTTTGTTTAATTAATCTTTCTCGTCACTGAGAAAAAGTTTTGGTTTAAAACTTTACCACACATGCAATGGTAACTGGCACCAGTTTGTTACAACTAAGAAACCCGAGGTGGCCCAACCGTAAAGGTGGTCCGATATATCAACATTTGTAATCACCCCATGCTAGCTGATAACTTTGTACAGTGTATAAAGGAACTAAAAATGGTAAGCGTTTACTTTAATCAAATAAACATTTTTCATTTATAGACAGTATTATAGAAATAATAATTATCATAAAAATATTAATACCTGTTTATTTTATTTTAGGAAGTTGACAATATTGATCAAAATATAAAAGGTACAGATAAAATGCAACGGATCGAAAATTTTATCGATGACAGGAAAGAAATGGTATGTTTGTTATTATTTGTTTTACATTTCTCTAAGTTAATAATTATACAATACATATAAAGTTAAACAATACTTTATGAAAAAATCAAAAAGAAACATTAAGATGATTAAAAATAAACATTAAACAAATTTTCAATTCAATTTAAATCATACCCTAATTAAATCAAATAAACATTTTTTGTTTATAAACAGTATTATAGAAATAATAATTCTCATAAAAATATTAATTCCTGTTATATTTTATTTTAGAACGGTGAGAATATTGACCAAAATATAAAAGGTTCAGATAAAGTGCAACGGATTAAAAATGTGATCGAAGGCAAGAAAGAAATGGTATGTTTGATATCATATCTTTTACTTTTCTCTAACTTAATAATTATGCAATGCATATGGATAATTCTTCTGAAAGTGCTATTTTTGAAAATCGATTTTTTAACTTCTGATTTTAATTGTATAGTATTATTTCTATAGAACTTACTTTATTTTATACTTAAAAGTAAGAATTCAAGTTGCGCAAAAATTAATGGTTGAAAATGTTAAAAGTTTTTCTTTTTTAAAGAACATTGACTTTGTTGCTCCAGTTGGCTAGTTTTATTTGTCTCGTTAGTTTGTTATAAAAATATAGACACTAATATAATTCACACAATTCATAATAAAATTACACTGTTTAAAAAAATAGTAATTTGCATATTTTAATACTAAATATATTTAGTTTAATTGAAATATAAATCTAGTTAAAGTATATGATTTTATAGTTATTTAGATTAATATTTTCAAATCAATGCAGGTAAATCCTAAAAAACAAAAGAAAAAATTACATTTTTTAAGGAAAAGGCTTCAGAGATGATAACTTCGGAAATGAAAAATAAATTTTTTTAACATTTATCCACAATTCACATTAAGGTTAAATTAAAATATATTTTTAGTAAAATGTACAAAGGGCTTAGGGGGTTAAGTATGCAAAAAGTGCCCCCGCTTCTATTTTTCTCAAATTTGGCCCATATGTTACTATCCATATGACTATAACTTTCTGCAATTTTGAACTCAAAATTCGCTTTTTTGGGGGGAGTTATGGAGGGGAAAAGCAAAATCAAAAAACTTATTTTTTTCGAAAACTACTGAACCGATTTTAATGAAATTTTAAGAGGTTGTAAATATAGATAAGACGATTTTAGAAAAAAAATCAAAATTTTATTTTCAAAAAAAATTTTCAAAAAATTTTTTTAGGGTTATTTTTTGAAGTGACCACTTTCTTTTTTGTTGTAAAAAGTACCTTATAATGTCCCCTTTAACATATATTTTTTTCAAATTTTTAAAAAATATAGTTTTTGAGTAAAATATCAAAAACCATGGTCAGGCTATTTGTCACGTACGATAATGCATAGTGATGCACTTCGAGCGAGTCTCGTCTCGAAAAACCGAGAATCTCGCGAGAAAAACAATGAAAACAATTGAATGTGATATTTTCATCTCTTTTCATGTATTAAAGGACAGAGTCTCGTCGTGCATCACTAATAATGCACATATATACATATGGGCCATATTAATGTGATAGGGTATAGCTAAATAAGTATGGAAAAAGTGACCCGAATATATTTTTCCCATTCATTCCTACCCACTTAAAAATAACTTTTTCAAATTTTTAACTTAAAATTTTGAGTTTTTTGGAACTTATGGAGGAGAAAAAATCGAAAAACGCATTTTCCTCAAAAACTACTGTATGTATTTTAATCAGCTTTGGATATGTTGAAAGGACAATTAAAAAGATTCCAATAAAAAAATTTCAAATTTTTTTTCAAAAAATTCCAAAAATCTTTTTTTTTTAAATTTCAAAATGAAAATTTTTCGAAATTTTCAAAAAAAATTTTTTTAGTTCTATTAAAGTGACATTTTAAAGTATTTTCTCATTTCATTCTCTTATGTGATCTACTTAATAAAAAAATTTTGCTCGACATGATTTCAAGGTGTGTCACGGTAAATAACTCAAAAACCCTACCCAGAACATTTTTATGTTGTATGCGAATGGTTAATTTTAAAAAAACTTTTAAATATTTTTGCAACTTATTACTAGTGGCTTATTAAGGTTGATAAATACAAATCTGAAGTTGATATAAAAAAATATTTTTGGACAAACAAAAAAATTTCGAAAATTTTAAAATCAAATTTTAGGATTTTTGGAGTTTTTTTACCGTGTCACACTCTAAAATCATCTAGGCCATTATTTTTTAAAAAATAAGACTGTTAAAGAAGTTAAATAAAAAATGTGTGATGTACCGCTTCAACGATCCAAAAAGAAAAAAGTTTTAAATGTAAAAATAAAATTTTTTGGATTTTTCTTTGGAAATAATTTTTTTGACATCGATTTCAGGCTTGCATTCAGAAAACCCATAACTATTATTTTGTAATTAAGTAAATAATTAATCAGTTAACCATTCGCATACAACATAAAAATGTTCCGGGTACGGTTTTTGAGTTATTTACCGTGACACAACTTGAAATTATGTCGAGCAAAATTTTTATTAAGTAGATCACATAAGAGAATGAAATGAGAAAATACTTAAAAATGTCACTTTAACAGAACTAAAAAATTTTTTTTGAAAATTTTGAAAAATTTTCATTTTGAAATTTTCAAAAAAAAAAATTTTTGAAATTTTCAAAAAAAAAAGATTTTTGGAATTTTTTGAAAAAAAATTTGAAATTTTTTTATTGAAATCTCTTTAATTAATTGTCTTTTCAACATATCCAAAGCTGATTAAAATACATACAGTAGTTTTTGAGGAAAATGCGTTTTTCGATTTTATCTCCTCCATAAGTTCCAAAAAACTCAAAATTTTAAGTTAAAAATTTGAAAAAGTTATTTTTAAGTGGGTAGGAATGAATGGGAAAAATATATTCGGGTCACTTTTTCCATACTTATTTAGCTATACCCTATCACATTAATATGGCCCATATGTATATATGTGCATTACCGTACGTGACAAATAGCATGACCATGGTTTTTGATATTTTACTCAAAAACTATATTTTTAAAAAATTTGAAAAAAATATATGTAAAAGGGGACATTATAAGGTACTTTTTACAGCAAAAGAGAAAGTGGTCACTTAAAAAAATAACCCTAAAAAAATTTTTGAAAATTTCAAAAATTTTTTTTGAAAATGTTTTTTGAAAAAAAAATTTTAATTTGTTTTTCTAAAATCGTCTTATCTATATTTACAACCTCTTAAAATTTCATTAAAATCGGTTCAGTAGTTTTCGAGAAAAATAAGTTTTTTGATTTTGCTTTCCCCCTCCATAACTCCCCCAAAAAAGCGAATTTTGAGTTCAAAATTGCAGAAAGTTATAGTCATATGGATAGTAACATATGGGCCAAATTTGAGAAAAATAGAAGCGGGGGCACTTTTTGCATACTTAACGCCCTAAGCCCTTTCACACCGTAATTTTATATTATCATCATAAATATTTCGTAAAAGTAACTAGTATTCTCAATCAATTTAATAATAAGCAAGGTTTCGGAGATGAAATTATTTTAGCTATTGTATACATTCAGTATACTCGATTATTTAATAATAAGCAAGGTTTCGGAGATGAAATTATTTTAGCTCAGAATATAACCGTTCAATAAGGGCAGAAAAAGAAACCCGAAAAAGTCTACCCGGAAGGAGACCACCGATAGCCTCACAACCGCTGAAAGAATAAGATTGAGGCTAGCAGAAGAGAGAAAAAAGAAACGGAAAACTGAAATTCTTGAAACGCATACAATAAAAAGACGCAGTAAGCAAAGGGAACCTAAGGAAAACTTATGTTCTGCGATACATCAAAATGTTTAAAAAAATTTACCAAGAAAAAGAACAAATTTTAGATTAGTTCTGTTACAGAAAAAGTGGAAGGTGATTCTTATAGCTCTTTTTAACGTAGAATAAATAAAAATGAATTTTTTAATAATATAATTTTTGAACTCCTGTTACGTCAAAACGAGAAACCTTTTTAAATTATACCTAACGTTCCTCGTTTTAAATTAGTTTCAAGAAAGAATCTAATTTGGGATGAGGATAAATCCTACTAAATGTTGTGAGAGAATAATATATTAAAAGTCAACAAGAAAGAAAAGTATTTACAAAAATACAATGAGTATTGTTTTAAATTATAAACCTTACTTTTAAGAATAACGATTACTGATGTTAAATGATCTGGTGATATTATCTGGTAATCCGATTTTAAATGGTGTTAAGGGCTAGTTGCAAAGAGGGCCTTAAACAGGTGTCCTTAATGTTCGGGTATTAGTCCTCTTGTTTACACTAATGAGATAGTGTATTGTATTTTGGTAATATTTGCTTCCTTTCAGACGGATGTCGCCTCCTTAGCAAATTTTGATGGTTCGAAAATTGGAATGTGTTGTTTCAATATAAGATAGATACTTGAATTTATTTTCAAATTGATATTTTTGAAAATAGTATAAATTACTTTTGGAGAAATAATTCTCTTTTAACTGTAGTATGTTTCAAAGTAATACTTGAAAATAATTTTTGAAGTTCACTTTTAAACGAAGCACTTTCGAAATAATACTTGGGGATAAACTTTTGTTCACTTTTAAGAATATACTTAAAGTTTACTCAACGATGATGGATTTACTACTAATTGATTTCCAAACAATTACTCTGTTTCTTGAAGATGTTATGAGGCTAGTTTCCAAATTATTACTCTCTTTACTAATCAGAAATGTTCACCCTTTTTATGTAAAAATTTCCTTATTAGACTAATGCTCATAGCTACTAGAATCGTCTCGACCTTAATAGATTTCATTGCGCATGACATCGCCTCAACCTTTATGGAGTAGAAGTCGCAACGTTTGTCTTTGATCCTCAGGAATAGTGCGTGTACATAATAATAATCTGTATATTCGATCTTGAATTTCTCGTAATCGTTATTCTTTCGATATTCTTTTGAAATACTATTCTTTCCTGGATTTGTAATAATAAACTTATAATATAATTACAATATTCGTTAGGAAATAAGCTGCATATAATACAAATTAAAAACACACGTAAAATAACAATTATAATATTTGTTAAAAAATATACTGAATATAATGCAATTTTAAATCATACAGAAAATAAGAATTAAAAGAACTGCATATCATACCATGACGAAATACATTATTGCATGGGGTCTTTGGATTAGGCTGTAATTGGGTGTAATTGTAGTATTGGATACTAGAAACAAGTGTGCCAAAATTTTTTTTAAATTTGTTGAAATTACTCCATTTTGAATTTTTTTGTTATAATTTTTTTAAATCTTAATATTTCCGAAAGTTTTCGATAAAATTTAATAAAATTTGGAAGGCTTATACTTAAAATCATGTATCTCCTGACTATCACATAACAAAAAATATATAAAATTTTTTTTGCCCAAAAAAGTCAAAAAAAATTTTTTGAAACCGATTTACCCGAGCGGGACCGACTTTTGAGTTTTCTCGTCAATTAATAAAATATTCCTTATAATTTTACCTTTTATTTACAAAAATAAAATTTTTGGAGACTCAAATAGTTTTCGAGATATTGCAATTTTTGTGGAAGCGCGACCACGTTTCAGTGCCAGCGATGTGTGAGTGCCCGGGAATCATAATTCTTACACATTACTGTTCAAAATTGTCTAGAGCCTACAAATTTTGTCCGATTTTTATGTTCTTGGTCTTCAATTAAAGAAGATAAATTTTCTAAAAGTTTTCCTGAAACCGTTGTTTTCATTATTAATTGTTTACATATTTTT
This sequence comes from Leptopilina drosophilae, assembly GCA_032873175.1. Lineage (NCBI taxonomy): Eukaryota > Metazoa > Arthropoda > Insecta > Hymenoptera > Figitidae > Leptopilina > Leptopilina drosophilae. The sequence goes on from CM065480.1 coordinate 30,219,521, forward strand.
TTGTTACTCAAAGTAAACAATTTACAAGAATTTTGAAAAAAATCGTGTTAATTTTTTATCTTTCCATTCCTCATGATCGAAATAAATTTAAGTAAGTCTAGTATTACCATCCAATAATTAGTTGTGCATAATTCAATTTATTTAAATAATTTTATTAATTAACAAATTACCAGATAACTCTGGTCCTTTTTTTTTAAATTGTATTTTTGCAGATAAATTTATGTTTATTTAAGTGAATTATGTCTACTTTATAAAATAATTTTAAAGTTAATAATTATCATTGTTATTAACAAGTATAAAAAAAATTGTATTTTTAGAGACAAATTTATGCTTATATATGATAAATAAAGATATAAAAAAGTAATAAAAAATTGAATAATTAATTTTTAATTTATATTTTATATAAATATAATTGTTAATAACATTGATAATTATTAACTTTAAAATTATTTTGTATCAAAATAGACATAATTTACTTAAATAAATTTAAATGAACATTAGGAATGGAAAAATAAAAAATTAACACGATTTTTTTCAAAATTCTTGTAAATTGTTTACTTCGAGTAACAAAAAAAATATGTAAACAATTAATTATGAAAACAACGGTTTCAGGAAAACTTTTAGAAAATTTATCTCCTTTCATTGAAGACCAAGAACATAAAAATCGGACAAAATTTGTAGGCTCTAGACAATTTTGAACAGTAAAGTGTAAGAATTATGATTCTCGGGCACTCACACATCGCTGGCACTGAAACGTGGTCGCGCTTCCACAAAAATTGCAATATCTCGAAAACTATTTGAGTCTCCAAAAATTTTATTTTTGTAAATAAAAGGTAAAATTATAAGGAATATTTTATTAATTGACGAGAAAACTCAAAAGTCGGTCCCGCTCGGGTAAATCGGTTTCAAAAAATTTTTTTTGACTTTTTTGGGCAAAAAAAATTTTATATGTTTTTTGTTATGTGATAGTCAGAAGATACATGATTTTAAGTATAAGCCTTCCAAATTTTATCGAAAACTTTCGGAAATATTAAGATTTAAAAAAATTATAACAAAAAAATTCAAAATGGAGTAACTTCAACAAATTTCAAAATTAAAAAAAAAATTTTTGCATACTTGTTTCTAGACCTCAATACTACAATTTCACCAAATTCCAGCCTAATCCAAAGACTCAATGCAAATCGCATATTTTCTGACGGAGTCTTACCCATATGCATTATGAATTAAATACAATATATGAAAATAAATACATACGTGAAAATATATAGTTAAATTAAGTATGTTAACAAGAAGTTACATACGTAACAACTGTTTTAAATGGCAAAAAATGGCTATTTATGGTCATTTTTCGGAATTTTTTTAGGTTCAACAAACAATTTTTTCAATTTGCAAAATTGTATCGTATAGTACCATGTATAAGCTTTAAACTTCATTTTTTAAAATTGCGTTTAATTATTTTAAAATAATTGTGTAGATAATATTTAAAAACAAAAAAATTTTAATTTGGACATTTAAGGCAGTATTACTAGAAATCCTAACGTGATGGGCTATTTTGGAGGTCGAATTCATATTTTATGTCAAAAAAGCTAAAAGAATCACTTTTTACTTTTTTTGTAACAAAACTAAGCCAAAATTTGCAGGCCTGTTTAATATATGCACAATGCATATATTTATATCTGTTATTACGGAAAAATTTATAGTTATTTATAATTTACTTAATTTAAACTATTGCATCGTTAACCCAAAATTCAGTCACTATAATCTCTAAAAACTCTAATTCACAAAGAACACAATATTCAACAAAATCTCATTAAAGCGGGTAACTGCTGAGAATTAAAATCGCGAGGCCAATATTATTTCATATAATATTGCCGATACAAAAGTCATCTGAACAAAATAGAAATTTCACGGCTTAAATACAAGTAGTGTATGTACTCAGCTTGGGGCAATATATGGTCATTCATTCGTTCTGAAGAAACTTAGTTATGCAACTAGTAATCTTCTTTAATACAAATTTTGTTTTCTCTCTCTCTGTATCTGGAAATTCGTAAATAAAGGTCACTAACACAACAAATCTCATTACGTCAATTCCAAAATTCCGGTGCTATAAAAACGACACCTAGTTCTTTTCCTAACTCTCGTCTCAACTATTGTCTCTAAACAACTTAAAGATCTTGTCGCTTATCATAAAAAACACAAATATGATACATATATTTAGAACACACAGTATTAGAGTTAGTAATCTCTCTCGAATTATCTCTCATTAACACGATGATATTAGAGGGAAATCCTTACAACTCAAAATCTTCTCAAAAATCAACGCTAATAAACATGATCGTCACCCTCGCTCACCATAAAACTTTCTCCTATTGGAATTTCTGTACATCTACTAGCAAAAATCTCCTACAACACTTCCGCCAAACGAGATCTTTCTGTCAAAATGTACGCACTACAGGGTACCCAATCTATCCTCACTCGACTCAGCACTCTGCACCTTACACACTTTCCCTCTCGTAAACTCGTCACCAACGTGCGGTATCTCTGCATATACAACGCCTATTTTCCGGAATTGACCCACGATAGGCAACACGCAACATTTTATAATCCGTTATAGGATTACGAAAATGTTAGGCAATAGAACGCAAACTCAACAAGTACTCTGTAATCTTTTTACTCTTAACCAGGGTACGGGCCTTTAACTCTCTGTAGATATCGTCATTGTCTACAATCTCTAAAAATGCACGCTTAAATAGTCTCTGAAATTGACCCCACGACCTAATATCAGGTACAATGGACGATAAGTACCATTGACTTGCCGACCGTCGCAAGACACTAGGAATTACTCGCAATAACTCTTGATCTCTCATTAAATTAAAATTTTTACAATCACTCACTTGGGTTAAAAATTCTTCTTGATCTTCTTTGCCATTCGCAGGGAAATGAATATCCCAATCCTTTAATAATCTCACAAATCTATACCCTAATCTCGTATTGGCGTCCGGGTCACAATCTTAGGTCGGATTTATTTTATTTTCTAGGCGACATATTGACTCTCGAGAACCAAAATTCATTTGTTCTCCAGCATTGATACTCAAAGAAAATTTTACGGGGGGGCCTGATAGGGCCAAGAATACGCCCTATCAGTCATTTCTTGTGCAAATTCACTCACAAACTTCCTCTCGGGGAAATAATCTCTCCGTCTATTATCCGTTTGCAGGTTCCCTACGGACATTATATTATCCCCGGAAAAACAAGCAACACTAACATGGCGCTGAGCAGGCCCAACTTGATCAATAGAATGTTCTACGTCTTTTTTATTCAAAATTTCAGGCACTGCTCCCCTGGACACATCTACTGGGTCTCAAATCACTAACATTCTCTACCTGATTTCCCTTCGGACACAAAAAGGGTGCAAAACTGGACTACGGGGCTCATTCTATAAGATTACAGGGTTCTAACCATCACCGGTCGTGTATACCGACGCAAAGGAAAATTAATTAATTCGGTCTTTATCCCGAACATAAATTTTATCTCTAAATATCCCGATCTCAACTCGAAAATATAAACAAGTTCAATCTCTCATAACACAACTCTAGTTTGTTAGTCGCGGTCGTCAATCAAGTTGGTTAATTGGTCTCAAACAATAAAAAACAATAGGGTATGTCACTTAAATGGTCGCTAAACTCTCTCACAGACACTAAAATAAACGGGACCAAAAATAAGACATACAAAATGCACAAAAACAAAATCGAACTCGAAATCACGAAAATATTTTACTCTCAAGAAAAATAATTTTGTCTGAAAGAAAAAAACGGATATTTTTAAACGTCAATGACATGCCGGTTTGTGATTATTTATAAACGCAATTTATCTCGCTCGACTGACTTCTCTCTACCGCCAAAAACACGACCCGCCAAAACTAACGCGTCCCCGTGCGAACTTGAAAACTATTGGTCAAAAAATTAACTCTTGACGACGCCTAACACATTATTAGGAATTCACATAAACTTTTTCAAATAATTTCTATTTTTCGATGACACTGAAAATTATATATTATCAGAGAAAATTCAATGGTCTCAATGGAAGGGAATAATTACGGTTACAAACCGCAGTTAAGGGCTGGTCTCTTAGGTCTCTAAATCGGTCACAAATCAGACAAAAAATTATAATTTCTTTATCACAATTCCTCTGGGCACAAAACAGAAATCAATTGTCTCAAAACTGGAGATCTCAGCGTGGCCCCACGTTGGGCACCAATTTATAACAAGAAAATTTATAGTTATTTATAATTTACTCAATTTAAACTATTGTATTGTTAACCCGAAATTCAGTCACTATAATCTCTAAAAACTCTAATTCACAAAGGACACAATATTCAACAAAATCTTATTAAAGGGGGAACTGCTGAGAATTAAAATCGCGATGCATTGACCTCCAGATTCTTTGGACTCAGTATACAAACTTTAACTGCTTCTTTGAAAACTCCTAACAACAGCGTCTCCAAAAACTCCAACGTATAGAACTCCAAACACATGGGAAACAATTAAATAATTACTCACAATTTATTAGTTAAAAATATATAAATAATTTACTAAATGAAGGGAAAGTTACTGGATTTAAATTGAACGTTATAAAATATTAAATATTGCAATGATTCTACTTTTAAATCTTATCTCATTTCCGTACACATGAAAATTACAAATGAGACAAACTACAACTTAAAATTCTCAAACTCAACCAACTCGATTGATATCTAAGCGACGAGTGTTCTTCAGATCCGCGGCTTTCCTGGAAACCTGATGCGAATTTCGGAAAACTCCTTCCTTATCACACCTTACGATTTTTCTTAAGAATCCTTCCTTGTCCAATTAGACCAAGGGCGTCGACTCCTTCGCATGCAAATGGAGGTCGTCGAGAGCGACATCGCCGCCGTCAACGCGTCGTTATAAAAATTGTAATAAATGATAAATATTAATAATAATTATAAATAAATAATTAAAGAATAATAATAATACAAAAGGTATATTTTATAAAATAATCGTTTATTTATTATTATTGTAGATTCGGGTTACTTGTAGAATGGATGAAAATAAAGGTAGTATGTAATCGCGCAAGCGTGAAAAGTATGAGTTGGGATAAATTGTCTGCTGCGCATGCGTGAAAAGTAAGAGTGGGATAAATAGTCCACTGCGTATGCGTGAAAGGTAGAAGTTGGGGTAAATCGTCTACTGCGCATGTGTGAAAGGCAGGACTGGGTTAAATAGTTTACTATACATGCGTGAAAACTATGAGTGGGAGATTATAAATGAGAGTTTTGAGAGAAAATTTGTCATTGTAATCTGTGAGCTCACGTAAAGTAGATAAAGCTGAGCTAATGCCGATTACAGTATTCCGACTTTTATTTTGTATCATTTTTTTGAGTTCTCTTAGATTAGAATTTGTTTTGTAAGCGTTTTTATTGTATTGTTTTTTTTGTACGTTCCCTTAGATTTGGTGAATGTGAGGTCACGATTGTACTCATCAAGGATACTTTCGAATTGTTATCGAGTTTAAACGTGCGATGGGCTAAATGGGAGAGTACATTTGAATGTTGACTGTATGCGAATGTTGTTTTAAACATTGTACACTTAGACACAACTGCGTTTTTGGATGATGCTGACATTTTATTTATAGAACACATTTATGATGCTTTAAAACAAAATGTCTCCATAGTGGTCAACGGTGTTTTAACTGCCAACTTCAAAAGAGTGTAGAATGAAAAAGAAGTGGTACAACCAATACCGTACACAGCCAAATCCAGTAGCTTCTTTCCGACGACCGTATTAGAGGAATGGTTTAAATCAAACATGAAGCAGCCAATCTGAGGATGTCGAACTTGACATTTTGTTTTAAAGCATCTTAAATGTGTTCTATAAATAAAATGTCAGCATCATCCAAAAACGCAGTTGTGTCTAAGTGTAATTCCATGAGAAGGGGTGTCAAGCTGAAACCTAGTGTCGACAGTGAAATTAGAAATTAATGTAAATAAGTATAATCTTATGCGTGCGAGTTAAGAAATTAAGTTAAGAAATTAAGAATAAAAAAGCGTGCATCAATGTACAAAACAAAAATGTAAAAAATATATCTGCAACCGACGTGTACACTACTTCTCATCTGCGTAAAGATTAAATGCACACGAAGAAAATTGTAAACAAAAAAGTGTGTTGCATTAAGCTACCGAGAACAGCAAATTGTATCGTTACCTTTGAAAATTATGTAAATAAGGATTACTTTTTTCATTATATCTTTCCCTACGAGTACTTTGATTCGCGAAGTAAACTCGATGAAACAGGATTTTATAGAATAAAAGAGAGGTTTTATAGTACTCTTTACGACGCTGGTGTAATAGATGATGAATATGAGCATACTCAAAAATACTGGTCTAAACTTTTATCTTTATATGAAAACTGGTGTGTTATTACTTGACGATGTTTTTGAAAACTTTCGCGAACGGAAAAACTAAATTCAATTGTCAAACTCTTTACGATTACGTTCACCTTTATGAGGCATTTTACGTGTAATGTCCTAAGTTGAAATTTCAACTTCTTGAAAAAAATTGAAACTCGGGGAATTTGTTGTTCTATCAAGTAGAAATGTGCCCCAAAAAATATTTTTGACTTTTTCGAAAATTTGAAGGGGGTAGAGGGGGGCCAATTTGACCAATTTTGCTAACACCGGCTACTTTGTGAATTTTTTCTGAACGTACTTTTAATGGGAAAATTTTTTCAGAATATGTTTCGTAAAGGTTTTTTCGTCGTCTTTTCAATGGTGAATTTTATTTTTTAATATTTTAAAAATTTATCCCAATTTTTGATCATTAATAGTTAAAATTCAATTTCCCAAAAAAGGGTCCGTTTTATTTGAAAATAAATTATTGCAAACAAAAGCTGAGGTTTTTTCCTATGCGCATGTAAATTTTCAGAATGCCCTTTTTCTTTGTTTTTGAGTTATTAAATTTCAAAGAATAAATTAATGCGCGCAGCGTCGCGGTGGCACTGAGCCGCGTGGTACCCAGCGTGATGCGAGGTGCCCGCGACGCTGCGCGCAGCAATTTATTCTTTGAAATTTAATAACTCAAAAACAAAGAAAAAGGGCATTCTGAAAATTTACATGCGCATAGGAAAAAACCTCAGCTTTTGTTTGCAATAATTTATTTTCAAATAAAACGGACCCTTTTTTAGGAAATTGAATTTTAAATATTAATTATCAAAAATTGTGATAAATTTTTAAAATATTAAAAAATAAAATTCACCATTGAAAAGAAGACGAAAAAACCTTTACGAAACATATTCTGAAAAATTTTTCCCATTAAAAGTACGTTCAGAAAAAATTCACAAAGTAGCCGGTGTTAGCAAAATTGGTCAAATTGGCCCCCCTCTACCCCCTTCAAATTTTCGAAAAAGTCAAAAATATTTTTTGGGGCACATTTCTACTTGATAGAACAACAAATTCCCCGAGTTTCAATTTTTTTCAAGAAGTTGAAATTTCAACTTAGGACATTACACGTAAAATGCCTCTTATATGAAAACCGATGTTCCTGAAAACTTTCGCAAACAGTGTGTAAAAGCGTACGGGTTAGATTAGATATTGTGTGGAGCATCACAGGTGGCATTAGTCAGTGTTCTAACTGGTATGCTAAAGCGAACAATCCCTATATATTTATTGGTTTATACACCTGTCTTCAGCCTTACATACTTGGCTATACAAGTGTTTCTTACAATTTCATGCTTTACAAATGTTTCTTATATACAATTCTTAATATTAAGTTTGCGCCTACAGAACGTCTTTTCGAAATTAGGATTACTCGCATTAGCCTGGACTACCCGTCTAATGGGTTTTCTCGTCAGAGGAGAGGGAAACTGTAGAAAACCTTCTTCTGAGTACAACCGGTTTATCGACAGTCGAGTTCTAATGGTGTATACCGGACAATAATCGACAGTGCACATCATTATACCTCGACGTCAAACCTCCCGCTCAGATTATCTCACATGCCGAAAAAATCCAAGCCAAATGGGTGCGAACCGAGTACATTGGTCCTAGAACGTCCGCCAAGCGAGGCATTTATCCGACCGAGCTAATCTGTAATACTCGCAATTATCTACCTCGTAACTTCAAACCCGATAATCGATTATCGACTTCGCGAAACGAGCAATCGATATTATGATTTTCGATGCGCCAATTCTGGTTGCTGAAAGAGCGGACGACAAAACCGCGTCTACCTCTATATAGCCCATGCCTCCATTCGTTTCTTGGCGTTGGTGACGACCACATCATTATCATGGATATTGAAAAATTAAAAGAACTAAAGGAAAAGAAAATAAGATTAGAATCTGAAATCAACGTCCTGTTTGGAGAAATAGCAGAATTGGACGAAGGAAAAGTGGATCAAAGTGAGCAGCAGATCGAAGAGAACACCGAACACACTGAAGATCAGGGTAAGTTAATATTAACTACACCGTCAACACGTGTTAATTCAAAGGACGCTTCAAATATGGCGGCTGAGCTTCAAACAAGATTTGAAGTCAAAAGCCAAGATAAAAATACGATCCTAGATCAAGAATCAAGGACGTTACAAAATATTATTGAATACAATTCAAACCTCGAAAAAATTCAAAAATTAAGAGAATCTTATTCTTTTTTAGAATCTTCTTAAGAAGTTTTCAAATGCGAAACGGACAACGAGGAAAACACAGAAGAGCAATATGACTCTGTCGAAGAAGTAGAAGAGGTAGATTATTACCTGGGCACGAATCCGACGAAGTCTCCCGACGAATTATTGCTTAGATCGGATTTGTCAGACCGTATAAAAACCTGGTTAAACGTCGGAATTGGAAAAAAAGAGGAGAAAGAAAAACTCTTAGCATCAATCCCAAAAAAGGGGGTAGTTAATCTCGTAGCGCCAGAATTAAATGAGGAAATTTTGGTTGATTTACATCCCAAATCGCTCGGAAGAGATGAATATTTTAAAGGCTACCAAGATTTAACAGGCGCGGCTTTAGCATCAGTTTCGTCAACATTGAGCAGAGTCCTAGATGACTGTCTGATACCATTAAGCAGAGAGGAAATTTTGGAAAATTTATCATCGTCAGTAAAACTTCTCTCAGAATTGTTTTACTCTCTGTCAAAAGCGAGGAAGATCTTCTTGGTTGGCAGATACGAAGAGAGAATACAAAAATCGCTAAAAAATGTGCAGCCTACTTCTTTTCATTTCGGAGATAACCTTAAATCGCTCATTGAAACCTCCAAGGCAATGGAGAGAGTGTCTAAGAACCTTAAAATAAAATCAACAAAACCACAAGTACGAACAACTCCTTTAAACTGGAGAAGCTCCAGCTTCCGGAGGGAGGTGGGAAGAGGGAGCTACAACACGAGCCGTCCGAGGACATTCACCTCAAATTCCAGGTTTACCAACATTTCGACGCAATCCAGGGGCCCAGCAAAGAGATCGTACAATCAGACGTAACCTTACAAAAACAGACAATAGAAAGGGTAAGTAAATCTGCCTCTAGATTAAAATTTTATTATAATAATTGGACTCAAATTACAAACGATAAGTTTGTCCTAGAGGCAATCAGTGGATATAGGTTAAATTTTGAACAACAGGTTTTCCAAGATAAAGAACCTTTTCAACAGAAACCAAATAAATTTTTAGATTCAGCTGTACAACAGCTATTAAACATAGGGGCAATAGAACTCACGAAGAAGGTTAAAGGGAAATTTTTATCCTCATACTTTTTAGTTGACAAGCCTGATGGCTCTCACCGTTTTATTTTAAATTTAAAGAAATTTAATTTTTTTATAAAAAGTGAACATTTTAAATTAGAGGATATCAGAACTGCCTTAAATATTTTAAATAAAGGAGATTATATGTGTAGATTGGACCTGAAGGACGCATATTTGCTTGTCCCTATCAATTCAGAAGATAAGAAATTTCTTAGATTCGAATATAAAAATCATATCTACCAATTCAATTCCTTACCTTTCGGATTATCATCGGCCCCATTTGTATTTACAAAAATTACTAAACCCATCGTAAATTGGTTAAGATCAAGAGGTATTAGATTAGTAATCTACTTAGATGATTTTTTGATTTTCGGTCTCTCCAGAGAAGAATGTGTTTACAACACAAAATTAACAATTTCTATGTTATTACATCTCGGTTTTATAATAAATTGGGAAAAGAGTGATTTGGTACCTAATTTTTCTTGTAAATTCCTAGGCATAATAATTAATTCTAGAGAAATGACATTAGAATTACCACGGGAAAAAAAACTAAAAATCAAAACGAAAGTAGAAAATTTGCTATCAAAAGATGAAATTCAAATTCAAACTTTAATGGAAATTATAGGTATAATCGTAGCAGCATGCCCAGCCGTAGCCTACGGGTGGCTTTACAATAAAGCACTTGAATCCTAAAAAATAGAAGGTTTAGAAAAACATCATGGAAATTCTAATAAATCAATACATCTAAATAGTTTAACAAAAGAAGAACTAATTTGGTGGAATTCGAATATTTTATTATCTAAAAATCAAATTAGATCTAGTGTCTTTGACCTTGAGATTTTTTCAGACGCGTCTACTACAGGTTGGGGAGCAACCTGCGGAAAGGAAAAAGCCAGGGATCTTTTGAATGAAAAAGATAGATCTAGGCATATAAATTATCTTGAAATTAAAGCAGCTTTTTTAGCCCTCAGGTCGTTTGCATCTAGGGTAGTAAAAAAACAAATCCTTTTAAGAATTGACAATTTGACGGCATTAGCGTACTTAAATAAGATGGGCGGTATAAAACATAAAAATTTGAACGATCTTACGAAACAGATTTGGGAATGGTGCCAATCAAGGTAAATTTGGATTTTTGCGGAGTACGTGGCCTCTAAAGACAACCCAGCGGACGAAGGTTCTCGTATTTCTAACATAGACACCGAATGGGAATTGTCGGAAATAGCCTTTCGAGAAATTGTTAAGAAATTCGGAAAACCGTCAATAGATCTTTTCGCGAGCTCAATTAATAAGAAATGTAGTAGGTATTTTTCTTGGGAAAGAGACCCGGACGCTCTTACAATAAATGCTTTAACAGTTTCATGGAAGGAAGAATTTTGGTATGCGTTTCCCCCATTCTCTCTAATATCAAGAGTTTTAAAAAAGATTAAAGATGAAGGTTCAACTGGAATCCTAGTAGTTCCTCTCTGGACATCACAGCCTTGGTTTCAAGAATTTAAAAAATTATTAATTTCAGATTTAATCGAGTGGAAACCTTCTTCTAAATTGCTTTTTTCACCTTGCAGGAAAATTGTTCATCCTGGTGTCCGGAATTGTCTCCGCCAGACGTTCGAGAAAGAGGACTTGGAGCAGGACACGATAAAAATTTTACTGGAATTATTAGCTGAAGGGACCAAAAAACAATACGATACGGCACTAAAATATTGGTGGAAATTTTGTTCGGAAGAAAAATTAAATCCTTATCAAGCAGACGAAGGAAACATATTAAAATGTTTAACAAAAAAGTTCAACGAAGGAGCCAGCTATGGGACACTCAACTCTTTAAGATTGTCCATATCTCTTATCAACAAGAAAGTAACCACAGAAAATACCTTATTAAACACATTTTTTAAAGGAGTTTTTCGGCTCAGACCAAATATACCAAAATACAGCACAACGTGGGAAATAGATCCAGTATTAAGAAGATTAGAAAAATGGAGTCCAACGGAAGGCCTTTCCTTAAAAGAAATATCGCTTAAATTAGCAATGCTACTTGCATTAGGTTCCGCATTTAGAGTCCAGTCTTTAGCCGCTATTAAAGTTAAGAACATTAACATTTTGGAAGAAGGAATTGAAATTCGAGTCTCGCAGATTGTCAAAACATCTAAACCAACTTCAGAACAACCGCATGCTTTCTTTCAATTTTTCACAAACAAAAACCTTTGTATAGGAAGGACCATAATACAATATTTGAAGATAACTGAAGGAATTAGAGGTGAGAATGAAAATTTGTTCATTTTTTTCCAAAAACCTCACAGGAAGGTTGGATCACAAACCATAAGCCGATGGTTAAAAATTGTAATGTCCGAAGCAGGAGTTGACAAGAATTTTAAATCACATTCCACGAGACATGCATCAATTCACATTTATATATTTTTGTTAACTCTCTTTCACGAGTATGAGATTTAAAAATAATTGTTTTTAGGCAAAATTAAAGATTTGTGCAACTGATTTCTTCATTAAAATCGTAGAAATTGATAAATTCCTGGCGTAACTCGCATTTATTCGAATTTTTATTAAGCGATAACTTTTTGAGCAATTTATTTTTTATGTTTTGAGATTTTTCTCATTCATCCATGGGTTGTGAAGATTAGAAAAATATAAATTGGACAAGTGTGCCAATTATAATATTCCAGATAATGAGCTCTTAATAAATATAACTGTATTTTCACCAAACTTTAAAAATTATTAATTTTCTTATAATACTCGTTGAGCGATCATCATTTAACATTCGCTCATATACTATTTACATTTTTAGGTATTCAGAAAAAGAATTTTGGGTGGTAGAACATTGTGCCACTTGATACATCTATGAAATAGGCTTTGGAAAACGCGCAACGAGTGCGTAACTTTTTGTCAAAATATGGTTTTTCGACGAGCACAAGAAATCACTTTTAAAAAAATGGATACACCTTCGCGTAATATCTTGCTTTAGTGTAAATAAATATATGTGCAAAATGCTCACCCCTAAAATTAATATTTGGGGTTGATATTAAATAATTTTTCACCTAAATATATTAGTTACTCTGTTTATAGGGCCATTGCTGAAAAACATTTATTTGAACTATATTGCGGGTCGATTTTTGATGAATGTAAGTTCAGGTAAATAAAAGGAAATGTGTTTTGAAGGATTTTAAAATATATTAAATTTTTTAGAATAAGTGAAGTGACTGATAGGGTGGTATCCATCCCTATTTTGAAAAAAATTTTAAATAATCGAAATTAATTTTAAAAAATTATTTTACTTAAAATAAGACTTATTTCTTTCCTTAAAATAAAATTCTATTTTAATCATGCTCATGTTGTTTTATCTAAAAACAAGAGTAGTCGAATTACAATCTTCATTTGTAACTTTTTTCTCTTAGAAGTAAGTTTAACCTGCACTCTTAACCAAAAATATGAATAATATATTTTAAATACAGTAGCAATTAAAAAATATAAGTTACGCCAGTTAAAATATACTTCTATTTGGTCGAAAAATAATAATTTATGGTAAAAAACAATGTGCCACTAAATTGAAAATAAAATTTTTTTAAAAGAAAAAGTCCCCACTTGGTGAGATTTCCCCATATATCTTCGAACAAGTAGATGATATATAATTTATGATTAAATGAACTTACAGTGAAGTTCGATCATAATTATATGAATCACTTGTTCGAAGATATACACTCCCACCCAAAAAAAAAAGAAAAAAAAGAATTTTTTCCCAACCCTTTTTAAATATTTCCTCTACACGCTCTAAACTAAATGAAAGCATGGGCTATATAGAGGTAGGCAAGGAGATAGGAGTAATTAAATCTCAATCTATTTCTAAAAGTGGCGTCATCCAGCGACAACTCGCGGTACTACAAGTATTATATATCTTCGAACAAGTGATTCATATAATTATGATCAATCTTCACTGTAAGTTCGTTTAATCATAAATAATGTTACATCCCAGATACATTTTTGTTTTTGATAAGATTGTAAAGAATATGCTTTGTGTATCTGCAATGTAACAAAAAGCTAAAGGAATGCAATTATCTTATTTTGACATATAATACGCGTGTTAAAAAGACTTGAAAATCCGAAATTGAGATATAAGTAAAATTGAAACATTATACTCGCTGTATTGTCTCAATTTTAAAATAGAGAAAAACAAAGCAAGAGGTAGACAAATTGATAAAAATAGGGAGGAATGCGTTACATCGACATTGCGTCATACAAGCTCGAAGTCGCTCGCTATGACCTAATTGCGCAATCCAAGTTCTAGGAATCATGGCATGTAACTCGAGCTTCACTCTTTCCATATAAGAGGTAAAACTTGACCAAAATAGGAAGGAATGCGTTGCGTCGACATTGCGTCATGTAAGCTCGAACTCGCATGCTGTGACCTAATTGCGCAAACCAAGTTCTAGGAATCACTGCCTGTAACTCGAGCTTCGCTTTTCCATATATGGGGTAAAGGTACTGAACCATTGTCGATGGATGTGATTGTTTCTCCGAAGCATAATTAAAAATAGATTTATAATGAAAAAGTATTATTCTTAAGAATTGACATATTTTACCCCCATAATTGTCTATAAATTCTCCCTCTTTTAATAATTTTAGAGTATATAAGGCGACGCTTTTTCAATCAGAATTGTCAAATGTTCCGGTGCGGTTTTATAGACCAATAGTCATTGTAGAGCGACCCTTCAGTTTTATACGAATTTGTAATATTCTTTCTTTAATCGGCAATTGCGGTTTAGAATTGTACTCGATTATCGTGCAAGTCTATTTTGTTTTTCACTTAGAAACAAGTTTCTTTCCCTAAGGGGTGCAAGAAAGGCAATTTGACACTTAGAATTTATAATTTCAATATATTAACTGTCGTATTTTGCGTGTTAAGTCTCATTAATTGTAGTTTTTCACTAATTCTTTCTTTAATCGGCAATTGCGGATAGAATTGTACTCGATTATTGTGCAAGTTGCTTTTCTCACACTTAGAAACAAGTTTCTTTCCGTAATAGGTGCAAGTGACGAAAAGTAACACTTAGAAGCGGTATTAACTCTTGAAACAAACGCAAAAGTCTCAAAGTTGTGAACGTTACATAAGTGTAACAAAACAAACTTTCCAAGTTTCATTCAATTGAAACAACACCTTGAAAACCAAACTTATACCGACCAGCGCTATAACCTTAAATCTACGACTAATCTGTAACTAAAAGTAAGTAACATTTATGTAACTATTTGTAATATAATTATTGAATCACTAAATAAATGTATTAAAAGGGAATATTCTTTTGTTTTAACGCAAAACCCGTAGTTTTGACAAGTACAAACGATCCTACTTAAAAATAAAGGTCAAGCTTTACCAACTTGACCATAATCAGCCTACCATTCCTCCAAAAAAATTCTTTAACCTAACGGTGGGATTCGTCACTTTTGTTAAACAATCATAATAATTCCTATTATAAAGTATTAAATTCAAAAAAAAAAAAAAAAAAATTTTTTTAATTGACTCTTACAGATTATTAGGAGTATAAATCAGTTAATTTTCAAATTATTCTTTCTCTAACCGTCAATTCAGTCCGCGTTGTACTCAGTTATTGTGCAAGTTGTTAGTTTTAACACTTAGAATTGATAGTATGCTCGCAGATTAGAGTTGTACTAAACACTATTCTTTCCTTACACTGGGTGCAAGTTAAACACTTACAACACTTAGAATAAAGAAAACTTAACTGACACTCTAACAACATTTTAATATAAAATCATTTTTCAAAGAAAATTATTATATTTTATTAATAAACAAATATACACTTCTCTTAATAAAGAACAAGTTGTATAAAATCGTTCTTACGCTGTTCGGCGAATTTCGATTTTACTAATGGCATTTTACGCTGATCGGCGATTTTGTTATTAGGACAATTTTCTTTATTAATCACTCAAGTCCTTGATTTTAGCATCTTACGCTGATCGGCGAATTCGTTAAAATAAAGAACTTTGCAAATTTTATTAAGTTTAAGGCTTACTTTAGAGTTACTTTTACGCTGATCGGCGAATTTTAACCTTAAAGAAAATCATTGCCTTATTCTTTAATACAATTCACAGAAACAATTACACTATTTTAAATTCAATACAAAAATTTATAATTAATGACAAAATGTCTTTTCTTGCAGCTTAAGATCATGCAAAATAATAATGGGAAACCAAGAAATCGAGGAGGTAAAAGAAGTCAGAAACGTTTCCAAGAAAAACAAGTAGAGATCACTGATAAATTATTAAAAGTAGAAAAATTAACATCGCAACAAGAATTTTCTAAATTTTTCGACAATTTGTTAAATAGTACGGAACAATCATTAAATAAAGATAAAGAATTGTAAAATTAAATGACTAATTATTTTGCAATTCTTGATTATAACCAACACAATTATCCTTACGTTGAATTAATTTCAGGTTATTTCAATTCACATAGAGGTAACTTTTTAATAGATCATACTTTATCAATAAATTTAATTCAAGAATCAGCTATAGCATCATTTGTTTATATCGAACGCAATAATTTAATCATAACTAGACAAGGCGCAATTCGTACTATTGGGAGTACATTGATAGAATTTAGCGACTTTTCTTTGAGGTTTGAAGTTGATTCTTATCACTGCGATTCTGAAGTCATCGGTATTTTAGGAGCGCCATTTCTAGATCAGATTTTTGAAACTAGATATTTTGAAAGAATAGCCATTATTTATGAAAGAGAAATTTGGAGACGTGAATTGTCAATTCAAAGACGAATAAGGCGTCGTGTAGCTAATTTCTTAAGAAATAATTTATTCAGAAGATCCTCTATTATTCGTAGAATTTTCTCATGAGTGAACATGTTAACAATGTTTCATTCAATTTAAAAATTTACCCAAAAATCCACATTTCTTCTAAAAACTTGATAGACAATAGAGGACTCTTTTTAATTAATCATGCCTTAGATATTAATTTAATAAACGAAGGTAAACTCACTCCAGACACAAAAATAAATAGATCGGAGAAGTATACGATAAATTTTGGGTCTTTCATTACTTCAGGAACAGCAAAAATAGTAATTGCTAATAAAGCAATAAAATTTAAAACTTTCATTAATCTAAATTAACCTGAGTTAACAGGTATATTAGGGTCACCTTTTCTCAATACAGATCCTAGTGAATTCACATTCTAATTAACAAAAATCATATATATTGTTTAATATTATTAACAACACTGTTTTTTGTAACTTTATTTTCAATAATTTGGTGGCTAAAAATTTGGTATATAACCAAAAATTTTATACCCAATAACTCGTCAAATATATTGATTTGAACGAATCTTAACTTATCAGGAGGAATAGGAGACTATAATTTTAAAAGAGGTAGTATCATTGTTCGTGCGAGTAACACATCATTGATATAGATCACTTACGGCTATCGCACGCGGCGAACGTTCAGTAGTACTAATCAAGCATAATTCAGGCATAAGAGTCTCAAAAGTAAAACTCATCTCATAACGAATTAATGAACTCATATTTTCAGTTTTTATTAAAATATAGCGAATTGTATCCACAAGTATTGCTAAAATCTTCATTTTTCATACATAACGAAGGTCTATTTATATTAGATCCTTCCTTACCTATTAATATTATTAAAGAAGACAGAATTGACCCCTTTTTAGGTGTAAATCGTATAATAAAATACTTTTTAAGGGACGGTACTTTACGAACGCACGGAGAGACAAAAGTTTGCATTAATTATACGGTAGTAGAATTTCAAACAATAAATTGTAATGACAATTCAGATATTATTGGAGTTTTAGGACTCCCCTTTTCATTCGACATTATTAACGAATTATTTTAAATTAACATCAATATGACTCGTAAGAATAAACATCAAAAGGGTAATGATGACGATGATACGGAAGGAGCGAGTGGCGCGACCTTCACAACCACAATAAATAGATCCCTTCATGATACTATGGTAAATTCAATGGCGGAATGTTTTGCGTTACAACAAGGTATAATGAATATTCCTTTTTACGACGGTCATAATATACCCGTAAAGGATTTTATAGAAGATATTTTAAATGCTGAATCTACTATTCCTAAACACTGCGAAGATCAGTATTTGAAATCTGTTCTTGCTAAATTAAAGGGTGCTGCTAGAAAAAGTACTTATGGTAAGTTTTTCGGAACCATTCAACAATTAATAGATCATTTAAAACAAAGATTTTCTACTCATAAATCATATGCATGGTATTTACAGGAAATATCCACAATTCGTATGAACAGAAATGAAAATGTTAGCGAGTTTTATGACAGACTGTTTCAATTATTAGCAGGAGCATATGTAACACTAGCTAGTTCTTATGGAGCACCTAGTGCCAATACCCAAATGCAACCCCTAAATTATTGTGCTTTAGAAGCGTTCATAAAAGGACTTCCAGATGCTAAGGCCACTATAATAGAAGCCCGAAATCCTGAAAAGCTTGACGATGCTTTCGAAATTGCGTTGAAATTCGAACAACGTCACGATAGTCCTAATGAACAAACGAGATATCGTTCTCAATCACCTACCCCCACAGGCATATTGAGAAATCCGTATCTGCCATATGGTCCAAATAACAGTTTTCCTCCACAGTATCCTAATCACCAAAACTCGTTTTTCCCTAATGCTTATATGCCATATACCTCTTATCCATTTTACCCATATCCTCCTCCACAAGAAGCATATTTTAACAAGCCCCAAGAATTAAATAGAACACCACCCCGTGCTCAGTCCCCACACTCTCTTGAAAAGAGTAATTTAAACTTAAACACGACTCGACGGACAGACGCGACGACGAGCGAAGATTACAAAGAGCGTCCAGCCAACGCGAGAATTCTTTCATTACAAAACACATCTTCCACGCTAGAAACTCCAGAGAATCTCCATTAATAGTAATTAATTCTCCAAGTTTCCAAAAATTATCAGCAACCTTATTAATAGATACAGGTGCTGATGTGAATATAATTAAAGAGAATATAATATCTCCAGAATTGAGAATAATTCAAGAAGAAGCTATACATATAGCCGGAATTGTTCCTACCAAACTATTAACATTGGGAACCGTTCAAATAGAAATAAAGAAGAAGCAAATAACTTTCCAAGTAGTATCTGTTAATTTTCCTATCGAATCCGACGGTATTCTAGGTCGAGAGTACCTACGTGAAGAAAAAGTTGAAATTTCATTTTGGCATAACACCATTGTCACACACTCTGACCCTATAAAACCTATATTCTTCGCAGATAAAGAATCAGTAGAAGCTAGAGATGCGTTAACAGAAAACAAAGCCAATAAAAGAAAAAGTGTAACTATTAAAGCCAGAACAAGACAAGTAATACCTATCGATGTTTTAAATCCTGAATTAAAAGAAGGATACTTACCCTTAATAAAAACCGACGAAGGATTATTATTAGGCGAAGGAGTAGTAACAAATCACGATGGAGTTTGTCATATTTACGCAATAAATATGACATCTGAAGACGCAGAAATTGATATACCACCTCAAGAGTTAATACCTTTTGAATTTTATAAATTACCAGGTGAAGACTCCTATGATTACTCTACAGAAGAGGAATACATACCATCATCAAACAAAGTTTCAGATATTTTAGAATATTTAAGACTAGATCATTTGAATAAAGAAGAAAAAGAACATGTAGAACAACTAGTTAGAGAATTTCCAGACAGTTTTCATCTTCCCGGAGAACAACTAACTCCTACACATATGGTTCAACACAAAATTCTTACAAATGATGAAATACCAATCCATACTAAACAATACAGATTTTCACCCTCCCAAAAAGAAGAAATTGATAAGGTCATCGATAGAATGACATCAGAAGGAGCCATAGGACCTTCCTGTTCGCCATATAACTCGCCATTACTTATAATTCTAAAAAAGATCGATGGAACTGGTAAGAAAAAGTGGAGAATAGTGATCGATTTTAGGGCACTGAATGAGAAGACAATTGGTGATTTTTATCCTCTGCCAAACATAATTAGCATACTGGACACCATTGGAGGCGCTCAATACTTCTCTGTATTTGACTTAGCCAGTGGATTTCATCAAATTGAACTAGATCCCATTGATAGACCAAAAACAGCATTTTCCACTACGCACGGACATTACGAATACACCAGAATGCCCATGGGATTAAAAAATTCACCATCAACGTTCCAAAGACTAATGGATCAAGTTTTATCAGGACTTCAAGGTGTTGAATTATTCGTATATTTAGATGACATCGTGGTTTATGCGAATGATTTAGAGGAACACGGCGAAAAGGTAAGACGATTACTACAACGATTGAAAGGTGCCAACCTTTCACTACAGCCTGAAAAATGCGAATTTCTTTTTAAAGAAGTAGCCTATTTAGGGCATATAATAAGTAGTGAAGGAGTGAAACCTAATCCTAAAACTATAGAGGCAGTCAAAAATTTTCCTAGACCTAAAACGCCACGTAATGTAAAGCAATTTCTAGGATTAGCGGGATATTATCGAAGATTCATTAAAGACTTTTCAGCAAAGGCAAAACCATTGTCTAATTTACTAAAAAAAGGAGTGAAATTCGAGTGGAAACAACAGCAAGAAGACAGTTTTAGAGAGCTAAGAGAAGCCTTGTGTACTAGTCCAATTTTACAATACCCCGACTATGAGAAACCGTTCACACTAACAACAGACGCATCAGATTTTGCTATAGGCGCAGTGCTGAGTCAAGAAAAGGACGGATTCGATCTTTCTATTGCGTATCTTTCTAGAGTATTGAATGCACCAGAAATAAACTATTCAACAACTGAAAAAGAATGTCTAGCTGTATTATACGCAGTACATCATTTTAGACCATACATCTATGGAAAAAAATTTACTCTAGTAAGCGACCATGAACCATTAAGATGGATCGACACAATAAAAGATCCAGGACAGCGATTAATCAGATGGAGATTAAAGTTAAGAGACTACGAGTATGAATTCCAACACAAATCAGGAAAGCTTAACACAAACGCAGATGCTCTTTCCAGAAATGTCAATGAAGAAATTACTAAAAATTCCCAAACGGAAATCGAGCAAAACAAGTAAAAATTTTAATCAATAAAAAGGGTGACAAAGATACAAAGAAACCAATTAAACCACCTACAAAAATAATTGTAAATCCTCAGAAACCAAAATTACAACCTACAAAATCAATGTTAAAACCATCTACATCGAAACTTAATTTAAATCAAAGTACAATCGGATCAAGAGTATCACAAAGAAGAGCAACACAACCTAGAATAATAACTATAGATCAAGATGCAGACGAGGATATTACTGACGAAGATATAGAGATACCTAATCCTCCGATTCAAATATCTAGTAGAAGTATGCTTCCAAGTTTGAAACTTCCACCAGCAGCAATAAGAAATATGCCTGGACCTAAAAGTGCACCTCCCGAACTGTTACCCAAAATTGTATATTTTCCAAGTCCAGAAAAAACAGTACTAACGGTAGAACAACCAGCCAGTGAAAGTGAAGAAAGTTCTGACGAAGAAGAAAACAAAACTATGAATTTAAGCAGAAAGGAAATAGCTCAAGATTTAGGAAATTCTATATCACGTTTTGATCAATCCTTAAAACAACATGAAGACTGGCTTATAGAATCACCACAATCTCCTAGAGATTGGATTATACACTCAGATGGAAACAATGACGAATCAGTTCATAAAGCAGCTAATGAGTTAATTACCGGAGATCACTCAGAATTTTCACAAAAACTAGATTTTTATTGGGATTATGCTAAAGGTGAATCTATGTGGCAGAAAAATCAAACAGAATTTTAATAATGAACAGTCAATTACAGAAACAATAGAACCAGAACAACCAATACATCAAACACCACAGAAAAACAAAATAGACAAAAACAAGATAAAAAATGTTACTTTCCGACCATCAACCTCAGAACCCAACACACCAGTAATTTTCAAAACTCCAAAAGCTATGTCAACACCTTATCACACTTCAATATATGAAACAGATGTCGACACAGATGATGAAGAAGAGGAAACTACAGGTAATGAAGCAGAGGAAAGCAAAGAAGAAAATAAAGATGACGAAGAAGAGGAAGATGAAGAAGAATCCAAGAACAACAAAACACAAGGGAATAATTTTGACACTATAAACAGCATTCCTCCAAATTTTCCTCCGAATTATTCAAGAATATCAGAAAAATCTTCAAATATCACGAGTGACAGAGAAAATCTTACTTATCATCGAAATAATTATGTTCATTTTCTATCAGCCGATTGCGAGTTCACGACTCCAATAAGCCGATTACTCATTGACATCGCAGTAATAGATCCCGAAGAAATAAAAAATAAAAATCCTACGAAAGGACAAATTCTTGTAACCCCTAGAGGACGACATAACGTATATTCTTTAATAGTGAAAGACAATTACTATGATCCATTATCAAAAGAAGACATTAGTTTAGGAATGCAGAATTTAAAAATACTTCTTTCTAAGGGAAAGGTAAAAGAAATAAGAATTTCTCGACACGGAGACTTTACAGATGAACTGCTAAGAGGAGAACTAGGACAAATTATTGGATCAGTTTTCTATAATAGTAATATTAATATAACAATGTGTTATGGACAAGTATCTGTTCCCAAAGAAGAAAACAGAGAAGACATTATAAGTGAATTTCATAAAAGTAAAATAGCAGGACACAAAGGAATAGTGAAAACATATAGAAGAATTCGTGAAAAGTTTTGTTAGCCACGATTAAAAGAACAAGTGACAGAATTTGTAAGAAAATGTCCCACGTGCCAAACACAAAAATTAGTTAGAGCAAAAACTAGAGAACCTATGATTATAACTGACACACCCCTAGACGTTTTTGACAAAATTTCATTAGATACAGTAGGGAAGCTTCCTACAACCCCAGACGGAAATTGCCATATCTTTACTATGCAGGACCATTTGTCCAAATATTGTATAGCCGTTGCAATTCCAGATATTTCAGTAACTACCATTGCTCATGCTGTTGCAAAAGAATTGTTTTCAGTATATGGAGCCCCAAAAGTAATATTAACCGATAAAGGTACTTCATTCATTGGCAAATTGATGTCAAAACTATCCAAACTTTTCAAAGTTCAGCAAGTCACAACCTCTGGTTATAGGCCTCAAACAAATGGCGCTTTAGAACGAAGCCATGCTGTTTTAGCAGATTATATAAAACAATATTCTAAAGACTATGACGATTGGGACAAATTATTACCCTTTGCAATGTTTGCCTACAACACATCCGTGCATGAAGCCACTAATTTCACACCTTATGAGTTAGTTTTTGGAAAAACTGCTCGTTCTCCTAGTTCTTTTCCTCAGGAGGTTAAATTCGAAACCTACGGTTCCTACTTAACTGAACTTATTACCAAATTAATTGAAATAAGGGCACTAGCAGCTAAAAATCTATTAAATGCTAAATTAAAATCCAAAGAATGGTATGATAAATCTATCAAACCATTTCCAGGAAAAATAGGTGACAAAGCTTATGTCATGAAAGAGGGATTAAAAAGAAAGTTCAATCCTTATTATCACGGTCCATATAGAATTGTGGATATTCTAAATAAAAATAATGTTATTTTATTAAATGATGAAGGACACAGGTTCCAAAAACATGTTGATAAATTAAAAATTGCTTACGAATAACAATAATAACATAATTTTAATTTTTAGATGTCTGAATCTATCATTTTCTTCCCACCACTACAAGGAGAATTAGTACCAGCTTTTACATTTCCAAAAGGAAACATTGATGATATATCATATCCTAAAGGAATACTTGAGGAACTATCCGCAGAATACAACCTTGATAAGCCCATTTATTTAATTGATAAAACTACTGGTCCAGACTTGAATAGACTATGGCAAGTGAAGTGCACAGTGACAGATAACAAAAACAATAATGTGTTCATTGCAACTGTGAATGAATGCAGAACGATCAGAGAATCAGAACATTCAGCAGCTAAGATAATTCTAAAAGAATTAAATAACACTTATTTCTTTAGTGAAGAAGAAAGACCCAAAAACCTAAAACGAAAAATTTATGTAATGTCCCACGACCAACCGTCAGTGTTAAAATTAAAACTTTTCAAATGGGAAAACTGTTGTGAATATTGCTATAGAAGGGGGCATACTAAAGAACAATGCTTTAGCGTAATCAGAAATAAGAAAATATTAAAAAAGGAAAATCCAACAACAAGCGCATCTGACGATTCAGACGAATTTTGGAATTTACCAGCTACTACCCTACCATGGGACTAAAATAACGCGATATATTCCAATTAACAGTTATTTCAATAAAGCATGTATAAAATTTTTTAATATATTAACTGTTAATAGGAAATTAAAAAGAAAAATATATATAATTATAAATAAATGAATAAATAAAGATAATATAAATATATACATAAACAAATAATATATATATATATTCAGATATTTGAACAATATTATAGACACCTATTATACACATATAATTATCCATAATTTTAAAAAATATTATATCAATAAAATATATGTAAATACAAAAAAAATGTATACTTATAATTTAATCAATAAACTAAACAAAACATTAAAATAAGGACGAAAGAAAAGAAGGAAGAGGAATGGTGGTTGCCTTCTTCTTTCCTCTTTATTTTAAATAAAAAATAAATAATTTAATAAATAATAATTTCATATAAAAGACGAAAGAAAAGAAGGAAGAGGAATGGTGGTTGCCTTCTTCTTTCCTCTTTTAATTTATAAAAATCCATAATTAATCAAACAAAGATAAATAAATACAATAATAATAATAAAAAGAAAATAAACCCATATTTAAACCTAATTAACAAAATATAATATACTAAATTATTAATAACTAACTGGTAAACAAATTCCAACTTTATAAACAAATAAATTATAATTCTACAACAAAATACATAAGTAAAATAACACCAATTAAAAATATATCTGATTACAGATGGAAATACCTGTTGTGAGTTGGATTCTAAACGCTAAAGACTATATTACAACAATTAAAGATGGTTTCATACTTTTCTTTCAGCTACTCTTATTGATAATAATCATTATTATAGCAAGAAAACTATATTTTTGCTACTCAATAATGATTACAAGATGGAAAAGGCGAAGAAACCAAATACAAACGCCATAAAGTTTAACAAAAACAACAAAACAAGCATCCTACCATTTCCTTAGATTGAGGACAATGTAAAGTATAAGGAAGGAGGAAAGGTCTTAAAAATCTGTAAAAATTTTGACAATTTTAAGCCTAAAAACAACAAAAATAGAATAAGAATGAATTAAGCATAAGACAGCATCATTTAAATGAGCGCGCCAGCTTTAAGCACGCATCGATTTTATATCGACCTTGCTCAAACCTCTTTTAATGCATGGTACACCGCGATGGCCGACCAGTGATTCAACTCAACCGATGCACGCAACTCTGTCTAAGGGTAAGACGCGCATGCCTCGCCGACTTCCATCATAAAAGAGCGGCAAATAATTCAAATTCAAATTAATTTCGCTCTTAAATGATGAAAAATCGAAGGTAAAAGTAGATAATTTTAACACTATGCACAATAAGCTTTAAAAACTAATTCACTTTAAAATACTAATAAATTATTTATATTGCTATAATTTTAATCTTATAAATTAAAATTAAAATTTTACAATAATATTAGTAATAGTACTGATGATATAATAATATTGTTAATAATTTATAAATTATATTATATCAAATAAGTAAAGAATTTAATTATTAATTAGTGATCATTAATAATTAACCATAGTTTTAACGAATTAACAAATAATATATATTAGTAAATTAATTTTTATTTAATAACCTATAATAATATAAGGATTAAATTAAAGAAACAATTGTTGTTGTTGCTATATAAAAAAAAAATATATATATATATATAATAATAATAATAATAATAATTATCATTATTATAAATAAATAAGGTATTACTAATTACTAACATACAATATAATTATTGCTTTAATTAATAATTAACAAAATCAAATAGTATAAATTATTATTGAAATTAACAATTTTAATCAATTTTATTAAAATTGTTATTATTATTATTAAAAATGAATTACATAATGATATTAAAATTTTATCATTAATTAATAAATTTTGTTATACTATAAACCCATACCAAAAATTATATAAATTTACAGAAAATAACTTGGAATTTATGGATATCATTAATTTTTAATTGTTAATAATTATTATTAATAAATAATGCTATTTGAAATGCTTGAATCGAGCCTTTAGTGTCAGGCGAGTATAAGAGATGAGGAGTCGACCGGCTATGCAGAGAAGCGAGAGGCCTCACGCCCACTAGCCAATACTCGCGCGCTGGGTCCAAAGCCTCTCCCCTCATACCGAGCGAAGCGAGAGCCGCTCGACCAGCCATGTTGTCGGTCTCATGCCTCTCCCCTTATACAGAGCGAAGCGAGAGCCGCTCGACCAGCCATGTTGTCGGTCTCATGCCTCTCCCCTTATACAGAGCGAAGCGAGAACCGCTCGACCCGCCATATTGTCGGCTAGACGAATACTTCTATAATGCATTATTAACACGCAATCTAACACAAATTTTCAGTTTTTTTTACTCTCTTTCAGGGCAGCTTCATTCTAAGATTATTATCATCGAATAATTAATGAAAATTGTTTAATATCTAATTAATTATTATTTATTAATTATTTGGTGTTTAATATTAATTTATTGTTTAATATTTGTTTAATATTTATAAATTATTATTTAATATTTGTTTAATATCTAATTAATTATTATTTATTAATTATTTGATGTTTAATATTAATTTATTGTTTAATATTTATTTAATGATTGATACTTATTTATTTATTGTTTAACACTTATTTATTATCTATTAATTATTATTTAATATTCTTATTTAAAACTTGTTGTTTTATAATGAAATATTTTAGAAAGTCTAATGAAATTACAAACAACTGATTTTGCGAAATTATTGTTGTTAAAATGTTATAAACAATTTTGAACCAACTAAATTATAGGCGTGCAAGAATGTAGTATTGTACGAATTAAAAAAAATGTTATATTTTATTTTAACATTTTTAATGCTAATTTTCGACAAAATGGTATTTTGGGCAGAGTAATAATGCACTAGATCTCGAATTAATAATAGTTTATTAAAAGAAAGAACAATCGTCGTAAAACTATCTCAGAGCTCTCACACACGAGGAGTAGATAGCTTCGTCGTAAAAAAAAAGTAAAAAGTAAGCGCGCACGCGCACATAGTAAAAAGGAAGTTAGACTTGAGTCAAGCGAGCTCCTCATAAGGCGCGAATTATAAATATGCCAACACTCCCTCCCGAGGTTGACTCTTAGCAATAATTTTCTTACTTATTAAGTTTATAAAAATAAAAGAATATTGAATTATAACTTTAATGATCACAAGCTAATCACAGCTCCTTGGTCAATGGAACACATGGTTCAATCTCCGTAGGTTTAGGTATTTTAAGACATCCTTCGTTTATAGTTATTGGCAAATCAACTTATGGTCCGGTGTCATCTAATTTTTCTGGTTTCTGAAAACTAATTTAAAAAATTTTGATTATCATTATTACAGTCGTATATGTAAAGTAATTATGTTATTTTATTAAAAATCGTTATTTAAGATTTGATTTCTTAATTTCGCATGATTTTCATAACAAAGTGGTTTTGTCATTATATCAGCCCATTGATCTTTCGTTGACACCCATTTAATAATGACACGATCGTACTTAGTACATTCTTTAACATAATCCATGTGTACTTCAGTCATATGTCTGAGTTTGTTTCCACCACTCGTCTGAGCACAAATCGTTGCTGCCTTATTATCACACTTTAGTGTCGCAGGTAACATGCTTTTGGTTGTTATTTGTGTCAGTGATTTGTTAATAGCAATGATTTCTTGACACGTTTGGCTCATTGCTACATACTCTGCTTCGCAAGTTGATAAGGCAACATATGTTTGTTTGTTTGCTCTCCAAGATATTGTATCTCCAAACAGTCGTATAACAAAGCCACAGGTGGAAATTGAAGATTTGCAATCCGCAAAACTAGCGTCTGAATACGCTAACAAATCGTTTCTCCGTCCAAAGTAATTTAGACCCATAGATTTAGTTCCTTTTAAATACAAAAATACCCTTTTGGCCATGTTCCACTCGTTCTCTGTTGGATTGATTTGGTGTCTGCTCAAGACGTTGACTGCATACGCAATATCTGGTCGAGTCGCACCTGCTAAGTACAAAAGACTTCCGACTGCTTCCCTGTACGGGAAATTTAAAGAGTTTTCGTTTTGATCATTACTTTCATTTTCTTCTCTTTGCCGTCGTTCATGATTAGATGCTTGTCTAGTCATCATTGGGGTGTTCTTTGGATATTCATTGTTGAAACCAAATTTTTCTAGAATTTTGTCTATATAACTTTCTTGTGAAATAGTCATAGTTTTCGTTTCTCTGTCTCTCTGAATTTTCATTCCCAAGAAGTTTTTGGGTTCGCCTAGATCAGTCATCTCAAATGAATTCATTAACTTTTCCTTGATTTCCGAAAATATGTTACTGTCGTTACTAGCTAATAGCATGTCATCTACATAGATCAATAAAATGACAAGAGATTTTCCAGATCTCCATGTAAATAAACAAGGATCATAATCGTTACTTACCAAGCCCAAAGAATTAGCTACTTCAGTGAACTTCTTATTCCATATTTTGGGACTGATTCGTAAGCCGTAAAGAGCTTTATTAATTTTACAAACTTTTGACTGTCGTGTTTCTCTGGAGACGTCGATTCCTTCTGGAATTTCCATATACACTTCGTCTTCAATTGTTCCGTTTAGAAACGCTGTTTTAACATCCAGTTGACAAGCTTCAAGATTATAAAAATTTATTATGGCAAATACTGCTCTTACAAGTGTCAGTCTGGAAACTGGTGCATATGTTTCTTTCAGGTCGTATGAATTACTGTCTTTAAATCCTCGAATTACTAGTCTTGCTTTAAATTTTATTGTTCCTGAACTGTCGTTTTTTCGTTTAAAAAGCCATCTTGAATCAATAATATTTGGTCTTTTATTATTTTGCCCTACTTTAGGCCGTTCAATTATGGACCATACATCATTTTTTGCTAATGACTTAATTTCGTCTTTAATTGCTTCCTTCCACTCATCTTTTTCTTCAGATTCAATCGCTTCTTTATATGTGACAGGATCATGGTTGATTTCTGCGTGAAGACAATACAAAACTTCATCGTTAATTTTGTCTTTTGTTCGTTTAAATTCATCTTCTAAATTTGGAAATTCATATTCTTTAAGATCTTTTTCCCTCTTTCCAAATTTTGTAAAACTTGTATCTGCGATTTTTCTGCTACGAGTCTCGTATGTTTTTCGAACTGTTCGTTCCAGTTTTTGCTTTTTGTCAGATACAGTGACATTCTCTCCCTCCGTTTCTAATAATCAATTTCTGGGTCTACCTCTTTTCTTTTGCACTTCCGTCGCTTTTTCTTTTTCCACACTGTCTTTGCTTTCAATTTCTGTGCCTTCATTTTCTTCAGATTCACTAAGTGACAAAATCGTTTCTGAAGTTGGCCAATGTAGTATAGCATCTTTATTGTATTTATCTCCAAAAACGAGTTTCTCATTGAATCTGATATTCCGAGATTCAAAGAATTTTCCTGTTTCTGGATTTAAAAATATATATCCTGAAGAGGTGTAACCTACTAACACTCCGCGTATAGCTCGTGGTGAAAATTTTGAATCTGGTTTTCGCGTGATATGCCAATACGCTAGACAGCCAAATCGTTTTACTTGATTAATGTCGAACGAGAAATCAGGAGCAAAAACTTTTAAGGGAGGCTGGAAATCAACAGATCTATGAGGGGTGCGATTATAAACATAAATTGCCGCCCCAAGAGCTAAGTCCCACATATTAGATGGAATTTTTGAATTGAGCATGAGCGATCTTATTTTCTTCTGTATGGTTTGGTTAAACCTTTCAGAAGTACCATTGTGTTGTGGGGTATCTGGGCATACCGGCTGTATTTCTATCCCTTCGCGATTTAATACTGTACTCGTATATCCTCCCATGTATTCTGTACCTTGGTCGGATCGCAGATAACAGATTTTTTCATTTTTCCCCAGTAGATTTCTCGCACTTTTGATGAAATTCTCTAGACAATAACCCGTTTCGTCTTTTGTTTTCATAGGATACGCAAGTGCTAATCGAGAATAATCGTCTATGAACACAGAAATGTATTTGTATCCATGGGGATGAGTGGGTGGAGATATTTTACCCATTACATCCGAATGTATCGTTTGTAACGGTCGTGTCATTCTGTTTCTTTTGTTTTTAAATGGCAGTTTTGTTGATTTTGTGATCGCACATACTTCGCAATCGAGTATACTGTCGTCAAAATCTATTGATTGCAATTCCTTATTATTCTTCCAAACAGTTTTTAGTTTACGTAAGTATGGGATCGATGCGTGACCCATTCGTACATGCCACAGCATTCCCATATTAGTTTTAACCGAATTATTTAGCATATTGTTTAATAATGGATTTTCATTAACTAGATCAACAGTAGGTAATTCATCTATATTCGTTATTTTTCGTTTTGCAATCGAGGTGTCAAATTCAGAGAACACGAAACTATTTAATGAATTATTTTCTGTCGTTGATTGTGTAGATTCAAAAATAGTTTCTTTATCTGGATTTTTAACTTTTTGTTCCAATTCTATACAGTCGTTTGATTTTTCTTTTTCATTTATTTGAATTTTGTTATTTTCGTTTTCTGTGTTTACTGTCGTCTGTTCAGAATTCTCATCTAGAACTGCATTATTTTGTTTTGAATTTTGATCTACAACTTCTGTGTCAAGTGCGAACACTTTCAATGAATCATACCTCGTATTTTTATTATCTTTATTATTTATTTTTGATTCAATTTTCCAGTACGGTTTATCATAAACACCGGAGACGAGTCTCTCATTTGTTTCAGGGTCGTAAATTTCCACACTCTTGTTATCTAGATAAGTTTTAAAACCTGCTTCTGCGAAGTGTCGCAGTGAAATCAAGTTCTCCGAGAGTGATTCCGAATATACAGTGTTGTTTAACTTAATTATTTTATTTTGATTATCTGAAATTAGACAAACTGTTCCTATACCTTCAGCTGTTAAGTCAGCTTTACTGTCTTTATTAGCACATTTGATTATACTTTCTTCAGTTTCTTTAAAAGAACTGAGCATTTCTTTTGAATTAGTGAGATGTTCAGTCGCTCCAGAGTCTACTATAAAAGTAACATTATTTTTATCATTTGGTTTATTATCGCTTGAGACGTTTTTATCCAATTTCAAATAATCATTACAATTCGTAGACAAAATATATCGATTTTTAGAATAAGAATCATTAGGACTTTTTATACAATTACCTGAATTTCCGCTCTGTTGATTTTCTGCAAGGTTGACTTTCGGAATATCAGTTGAATTTCGTGACTGGCTTTGTGGAAATTTGTTACTTGGGTGTTCATTAATTGCTGCTTGCATCCGATTAGCTTCGGCTTGAATTATGAATAATTTAAGCGATTCGTACGTCAGACCCTTTCCGGTTTGTTGTTTTGTAATGAAATCAACCGATTGTATTTCCGGCACTTGAATCATAATCGCGTTATAAAGGGCGTCGCGTTTTTCGTCATCGGATAATGGATTCGAGTCAGAGATATTTTCATAATTATGAACGATATCTTCAAACCTATCTACAAATTGCATTGCAGACTCGTGTTTTACTTCATACTGAAGTGAGTAAAGTTGTTTTCTCGCACTGACGCTAGTAACGTTCACTTCACAACGCTTGAATTCTTTTAATTTGTTTATAATATCTAACGGTTCTTTAATATGAAGCATTTTTGAATGATAGAGTTTATCGACGCGATTAATAATAATGTCTCGAACTTTGAATTTGTGCTTCTCTTTAATTGATTCGTTTAACCCTTCCGGAGGTTTGACATTTTTATCTATGATGTATAATAAGTCGATTGTTCGCAATTCGGACGAAAGAAATTCATAGAAGTGCTCGAATTTTACTTTTGCATCTAACTTGTAATCATGTTTCGTATTACCCTCTTTTCCTATTAGTTCTATTTTAATGGCTTGTTTGACACGGTTCGCGATATTGTCATTGTTTAACCCGTTTTTAACAGTCGTACTTTTTTTTGTTTCATCAATTATTTTGTAATTTTTTGATACTATTTCGTTCTTTTGATCATTTGTTATTGTTATTATTTTTGTCATACAATTGTCTACTGTCGTATTATTGTCCATAGTTTTAGGGATAGTTATATTCGAATTAATGTTTATTTTGTTCAAGTCTTCGTCAAGTTTCTGTTTCTTTAACGAGGGATTTGAATAATCTCTTTCTGATTCAGTTTTGAGTTTAGATTTTTCCTCTAGTTCCCGTTGTTTTAGCCAAAACCTAAGATTTTCTTGCATTTTAGCGTGCAAGTTTAGAGTTGTTTCCAACATTTGCTCCATGTTTTCCATCTTCTTTGATATTCTTTCTTCTATTTCTAGAAGTTGAGTTTTTTCTTTTTCGAATTCTGAAAGTCGTTTTTCTAAATTTCCACTTATCTTTTGCCAGTTTTTGTCAACCTGATTTTTCTTTTCTACAAGTTCACATGCCACACTATCCTTTTCGTTGATAAACTGATCCTCAAAACTGCTAGAACCTCTTTCTTTTGTTGGCGACACACCTACCATAAACAAGAATAACTGTCAAATGTGTTGTCGACAACAACCGTCATACAGTCGTTATATTTTACTTAATTCGTTACTACTGGATCAATGTTTGTCAAGAAAATATTTTGTAAAATAATTAATTTACCTGGTAAAGGGATAGATATTTCACTTTTCGTTTTTGGATCTTTGACTGGATCGACCGCCGTTTCTTTATCGATAGGTACTTCGTTGCTGACCGTTTCTTCTGTCTCCTTTGTCTCTATCTCTTGTGGCGAAGTTTTAACTGCGCTTTGGACGTCGTCGTCCTCTGGTTTAGGGCTTTTAGTACCACGCGGGAAATGTGACACCAAGACTTCCCAATCTTCTCCGAAAACTTCTTTACCTTAAATAATATTCAGTCGTTTTAATTTTGGTTTTATTATCAAATTCACCGCGAACTTATACTAATGCCTGCTCCTAAACCGCTCAGAATGAACACAATTCTAAACGATCTGGAACCGGTTCGCTCTTTCACACCCGTTACTACCGTATGTTCGAGAAAGCGAACCTAGTTGTTCTCTGTTTTCAAAAATGAACTCAATTCTATCCGACAGAAAACAACCCAGAGAGACGAATTCGTGTGTTCTTATTTTATTGAATTTATTTATTTCAAACTGTCATTCCTGGTTCCTCGTTAATACTTAGCGCTTTTATTTAACGACGTCAATTAGAAAATATTAACATTCAGTTAATAAAAAAAAAATTTCATTGATTAACTCGTTAAATTCGTCAAAAATCGTTACTGTCGTTAATTTTTGTAATTGATCAATTTTCTACTTACTAATATTTACAATTGATCCGGATGGAAAAATCACGTGAATGAAACTGTCGTCCATTTTGATATGTATATCACCATTTTCTAATTCGTTCACCTTCAGGGCATCCTGACATATCAATAAAATCCTTTCGTATATTTTCTCCATTTTGATGTTGAATGCCTCCGTTTTATTTGCTGGTTTCGTCGAACTGAATATTTAATCTCCTGATTGATGAAGATTGGTTGAAAAACCTCTCGTACAGGAAGCTTCACGATGCCACGCCGTGACGGGATGCACTTTTTACGTTTTCTTTTATCACTCTTTTTAAACACTTAACCGATCGCGCAATGAGAACGATTCTGGGCCCATAACCTTTCGACAAAATGGTATTTTGGGCAGAGTAATAATGCACTAGATCTCGAATTAATAATAGTTTATTAAAAGAAAGAACAATCGTCGTAAAACTATCTCAGAGCTCTCACACACGAGGAGTAGATAGCTTCGTCGTAAAAAAAAAATAAAAAGTAAGCGCGCACGCGCACATAGTAAAAAGGAAGTTAGACTTGAGTCAAGCGAGCTCCTCATAAGGCGCGAATTATAAATATGCCAACACTAATATATTATAATATTTTATAATTACTATAATAGTGTTTGGTTTCCTTATTTTTGAAGGACCAGGTTGTTCTGAAACAAAAAAAAAATTTTTACTATAAATACAACATCCAAAACACAAAAACAAAAAAAAACAAAAAAAAATTTTTATTAGATGAATAATCACCTGTAATTTCCATTGGAGTATCCTCACACCCCCCACAATAACAATAGATGGGACGACCTGGACGACTACGACAGATAAAATAAAGAGATAAATAAATAAAAATAGTAAGAAGAGGAATTTAAAATAAAAAGATGAAAACGTGATTTTTGAATATACTCACAACAAAAGATTCATCATAGATGTCATCTGCGCCGACTCAGCCAGAACTTCCCCCTTTAGTCGACGCAGCTCCTTAATCCGAATTTTCCTATCCACTATGAATCCTGGGAAATTATTACGTTTGGGACGACCAGGACGCCCCAATTTTTCAAAACAATCTATCTCTTGCATGGAATAATGCACTGACGCCGCCAATGCATGTAGAGATTGCAAAAACATTAAAATGTTGATGCTGCATTTCTTTTCACCTGTCAACATAGAATAAAATATACATGTAAAAAGGGATAAAAGCACAAATCACTAAAACTTTACACTGTTGAATCTAGCCACTCACTTTTTTGGCTCGACATGTTCTCCATCTTGACAAATAGAATACTGAAGATGTCCCAGTGCTCTCATCCTTTATAGGGATGAAAAATGCCATCATCAACAATTTTTGCATGAGAAACCAAGGGTCAACGACTGTCCTGCGAAAGAAGAAATTCGTACCTACCTCAAGATGATAAACAGAACAATAATAACATCATATGACACTACACAACAAACACACTACATTATCACTTCATCACTTTATCTAGAAGCCGCCGAATGTAAGATGAGCGCAAGGATATCAATATCACTTAGAACACTGTATGAATCTTATAATTAGTGCGATAAAAGTCAGTGTCAATTTCGGAATTTCAATTCTCTACTATCTAAATGATAAGAATTAAATTTCATCGGGACGATGAAAGAGTAAGGAGGGAGGACTGTTACATCCCAGATACATTTTTGTTTTTGATAAGATTGTAAAGAATATGCTTTGTGTATCTGCAATGTAACAAAAAGCTAAAGGAATGCAATTATCTTATTTTGACATATAACACGCGTGTTAAAAAGACTTGAAAATCCGAAATTGAGATATAAGTAAAATTGAAACATTATACTCGCTGTATTGTCTCAATTTTAAAATAGAGAAAAACAAAGCAAGAGGTAGACAAATTGATAAAAATAGAGAGGAATGCGTTACATCGACATTGCGTCATACAAGCTCGAAGTCGCTCGCTATGACCTAATTGCGCAATCCAAGTTTTAGGAATCATGGCATGTAACTCGAGCTTCACTCTTTCCATATAAGAGGTAAAACTTGACCAAAATAGGAAGGAATGCGTTGCGTCGACATTGCGTCATGAAAGCTCGAACTCGCATGCTGTGACCTAATTGCGCAACCCAAGTTCTAGGAATCACTGCCTGTAACTCGAGCTTCGCTTTTCCATATATGGGGTAAAGGTACTGAACCATTGTCGATGGATGTGATTCTTTCTCCGAAGCATAATTAAAAATAGATTTATAATGAAAAAGTATTATTCTTAAGAATTGACATATTTTACCCCCATAATTGTCTATAAATTCTCCCTCTTTTAATAATTTTAGAGTATATAAGGCGACGCTTTTTCAATCAGAATTGTCAAATGTTCCGGTGCGGTTTTATAGACCAATAGTCATTGTAGAGCGACCCTTCAGTTTTATACGAATTTGTAATATTCTTTCTTTAATCGGCAATTGCGGTTTAGAATTGTACTCGATTATCGTGCAAGTCTATTTTGTTTTTCACTTAGAAACAAGTTTCTTTCCCTAAGGGGTGCAAGAAAGGCAATTTGACACTTAGAATTTATAATTTCAATATATTAACTGTCGTATTTTGCGTGTTAAGTCTCATTAATTGTAGTTTTTCACTAATTCTTTCTTTAATCGGCAATTGCGGATAGAATTGTACTCGATTATTGTGCAAGTTGCTTTTCTCACACTTAGAAACAAGTTTCTTTCCGTAATAGGTGCAAGTGACGAAAAGTAACACTTAGAAGCGGTATTAACTCTTGAAACAAACGCAAAAGTCTCAAAGTTGTGAACGTTACATAAGTGTAACAAAACAAACTTTCCAAGTTTCATTCAATTGAAACAACACCTTGAAAACCAAACTTATACCGACCAGCGCTATAACCTTAAATCTACGACTAATCTGTAACTAAAAGTAAGTAATATTTATGTAACTATTTGTAATATAATTATTGAATCACTAAATAAATGTATTAAAAGGGAATATTCTTTTGTTTTAACGCAAAACCCGTAGTTTTGACAAGTACAAACGATCCTACTTAAAAATAAAGGTCAAGCTTTACCAACTTGACCATAATCAGCCTACCATTCCTCCAAAAAAATTCTTTAACCTAACTTTAAAACTTCGCCTTCCGCTCGGGATGTAACAAATAATTTATACGGTCGGGCAATGACACAAGCACTTCCAATTGGTGGTTTTAAGTGGATTGCCAACCCTGACAAGACGTTTGACTTCAACGTACTTGACGACTCTTCAGTTGGGTACATTTTAGAAGTCGATCTCGAGTACCCCAAGAGCCTTCACGATTTTCATAATGACATGTCTTTTTGCGCAAGTAATGCAAAAACCCCCATGTTCAAGCAGGAGAAATTACTCACAATTTTCCTGCCTAAAGAGAAGTATGTTATACATTATCGTGCATTAAAACAGACTCTCGAAAACGGCATGAAACTAGTAAAAATCCATCGAGTGCTTTAATTTAAACAATCCAAATGGTTGAAATCCTACATAGATTATAACACTGCCATGCAAGCCACTGCATGAAAAGAATTTATTCAAATTAATAAATAATGCAGTGTATGGCAAGACCATGGAAAAGGTTCGCAAGCATGTTGACATTAAGTTGGTAACACACTGGTATGGGCGATATGGTGCCGAAGTCCTCATTTTTCGACCCACTTTCCACAGTCGAGCGATCTTCGATGAGGACCTTGTGGACATCGAACTGCGCAAGACAGAGATCCAACTTAATGAACTGATTTATGTGCGTTTAAGTGTGCTAGATATCTCGAAAACGCTGCTCTATGACTTTCACTACTGTTACATGCTCCAGAAATATGGTAAAGAATGTAACTTTTTGTACACGGACTCAGACAGTCTAGTGTACGATGTGAAATGTCAAGACATATATAAAGACATAAAAGACAACATTGTCAAGCTTGACACATCCGATTATCCCACTGGCAACGCGTATGACATGTTGCAAGTCACCAAAAAGTGATCGGCTTTATGAAGGACGAATGCAATGGTAAAATTGTTACCAAATTTGTTGTCTTGCGGAGTAAAATGTATATCATACGTATTGAAAGGTGAAGATTTTATGAAGAAAGCAAAAGGTAGTGAGGCAGGAGTCGTCAAAAAGACAATAAACTTTAATGACTATGTACAATGCCTTAACAATGTTGGAAATCAGGCCAGAAATCACTATTAGGTCACGGTTACATAATTTAGAGACAGTCAAACAAGTGATAATAGTGATCTTAAGTCTGCATGACGATAAACGGTACTTGTTACCCCAGAGTACTAATACTCTGGCATGGGGTCATTATGTGGTCTCCTCAATCGACGAATGATTTGAAAAATGTGATTGTAAAAAGTGAAAGGTTTGTTAATAAATAATACAATTATATTCAATTTCTATGTTTGTTTTTTATTTTAAAAATCCTTTCATAATAACACATGATTCAAACTTATATTAATGTAATATAACTTAAATGTTCAAATCACCCTTAGTAATTTAACGCATATGCCAATTAACCGACAAATCAATCAAAGATTAATGTTAACGTAGAACCATGTATGTGAAGTTGGCCCCCCAATTTCAAAAAAATTTAATTTTTTTCAGTTCTGACTTCCTCTACATTTGTTCTAGAGTTCCTGATAGTTTTTAGAAATTGTTCTGGCTTTTAAATAACAAAAAATTGGTTTTTTCATAATGGGGGACCAACTTCGCGTAGCCCGCCACTATTGAAAAAATTGATTTATTATTAAAGTTCTGAGTAGTTTTTAAATAGTCATAATGTTCTCTACACTCTATATCAATATTTCTCATAATCCGAAGTCATAAAAACATAAAATTGAATTGAAAAAGGAAGTTTAATATTAAAATCACGAAAATTTATGAAAAAACTAATATATTACAATACAAAACTTCTGATCACAGTTCTGTTAGCCCCCAATCGAAATCATTGAAAAACCCTTAAAACAATTTTTTATTGCCCAAAAACTACTAAACTACAAGGCATTAAAATATCAAAAAATAGTTTTTGTTTAATTCGAGAGTTCCATGAGTTCTGATCACAGTTTTGTTATCCTCCCGTCTAAATTATTTAAAAACCCTTAAAACTATTTTTATTTTGAGAGTTCCGAGAGTTCTGATCAGAGTTCTGATAGCCCCCCATTGAAATCGATAGAAAAACCCTTCAAAGCATTTTTAATTTGAGAGTTCCATTAGTTTTGATTAGAGTTCTAATAGTCCTCATCGAAATCAATAAAAAAACCCTTAAAACCATTTTTATTTTTAGAGTTCCATGAGTTCTGATTAGAGTTCTGTTAGCTCTCCATCGAAATCAATTGAAAACCCTTAAAACCGTTTTCATTTTAAGAGTTGCGAGAGTTCTGATCAGAGTTCTGTTAGCTACCTAACAAAATCAATGAAAAAACCTTAATACCATTTATATTTGTCCAAAAACTAATGAACTACAAGAGTGGTATACTACTGTGGTGCTTAACTACGTTATTATATATTATTATTTATTAAATAAAATACATTTTTGTTATCTAAGTAAATAATGTATCAATTTTTTAATTAAATATTTAAAAATGTTCATTTAATAGGACGTATTTTACTTGAAATGTCCTCAGTTGAAATTTCAACTTCTTGGAAAAAATAGAAACTCAGGGAATTTGTTGTTCTATTATGTAGAAATATGACCAAATAATTATTTTTGATTAATTCGAAAATTTGAAAGGGGTATATGGCCGTGTGGCACCCGCTGTGAGACGAGACGCCAGGTAGGAGAACGCAGAAATTTAATCTTTAAAATTTAATAACTCAAAAACAAAAAAATGGCATTCTAAAAATTTTCAAGTATTACGGTAAAATTTTAAAATATTAAAAAATAAAATTCTCCATTAGAAAGAGATCGTAAAAACCTTTCTGAAACATATCTAAAAAATCATTCCCATTAAACGTTTAGGAAAATTTCTAAAAATTTAAAAAAATTTCCATGTAACTTTCATGTAACTTTATATCATTAAGGAAATTAAATTAATCTTTTTAAAAAATTAAGGAAATTAAATTAATCTTTTTAAAAAAAATTAATTCTTCAAAATTTTCATTTAAAAGTATACCTGAAAAAATTGAAAGTTTTGAAATATATAAATCTAAAACTTTTTTAAAATTATTTAATTGTTTAAATACAAACGATCTTAAAATTTCGAACGTTTAAATGAACGAAAATATTTTTTGGCTTCTTCTAGTTTGTATTTCTTTAGAAAATAATTATTCTTTAGATTTAAACAAATTAATTCAAAACTAAATATTGTTTAATTTCCATTATTTTTCTTGAGCCGACGGAATAGCTCAGTTGGTTGGAGCTCCGGCTTTGCGGGTGGTGCGAGCGAGGTTCGCGCCCTCCGTCAGCCGGGGATTTTTTCCGACAGGTGAGATATTCCGAGCGGGAGGTTTGACGTCTAGGTGCGACGGTATGCATTGTCGATTATTGTCCGATGCCTACCGCCGAAACTAGACTGTCGATAAACCGGTTGTACTCAGAAGAGGTTTTTCTACAGTTTCCCTCTTCTCTGGCGAGAAATTTGCTAATATTTGGTAGAATGGTTATGCTTAATCCACAAAAAGTATCAGCAGGGACTCTTGTCGAGAGCGTAAGGCCAATAGGGCAGGAGTATAAACGACAAAAAAAATTATTTTTCTTGTTTAGATGACAATTCTCAAAAAAAAGTCTGGCGGAAAAAATTTAGTTCATTTGAAAGTTCAAAACTTTAGCCAAATAAATACAATAGTGAATGATTTAAATTTAAATTAATTTCATGAAATTTTTTTATTATATTTGCATTTATGATTTGTATAATAGTTTTTCAAGAATGAAGTTACAAATATTAAAAAGAAATTACTGTTAGAAATAAAAAATTTGAATTGTTTGCCTAAAAATTCGTTCTAATTTCAAATAAAAAAATGCACCAAAATCTTTTTATGAATTCTAGAAATTTAATTTTTTCCAGTACTATCAATAAAAATGATTGGCTTTTCCTTCAATCCTCTTTTGTAGTATATATGATGACTGTGGAAATAATAATAATATATACTAGTCACTAATTTGCGCGCTACGCACGCCCCCTTTCTTTCTCCTATTAAAAAAGGAAATGCTTTTACACCGAAAAGTTTCTAATATTACTCTAAAGATACACGCATAGTTATTAAAAACATTTTACCTTTAAAAAATAAAATTTTGTTTTAAATTTTGTATACCTATTCCCTTTTTAAATAATATGTTCTCGTAATATAACATTATTATCTGCATCATTTTTAATTCACCATTGACAAATTTAAGTAAAAAATCTACAAATTCCGTTTCTTGTGGTAAAGCTCTTATATTATTTGTTAATGTGGCAATTAAATATTTCTGAAAGTTTAGGGTAATACGGAACAACATTAGAAATATCAACAATAAATCCATTTGGTCGTTCATACGCTTTATTATTATTATTTCTTTGACGACAATGAACATAGCAATATTCTTCAATTGTAGTTTCTTCTTGACAACATTTTGAATTTTTTTCTTAATATTTCCCATTAATTAAACACCAGTCTTCACAAGGTCCGTGAATATTATTTTGCATTATTATTTTATATTAAATATAATATAAATTTAAATATAATTGATTGATATGATAGCAAGAGAAAAAAGCGGTTCAGAATTGTTAGGATATAGGTATAGAAAAAAGGACCACAGACACTTGAACGAAAATATAAGTTTATTAAGTGAAAAACAGACCCTACCATTACTCAGGTCACAAGAAGACCGGCGTGGTCGAATTGCGTAAGGCGGTCAAAAGAGGACCGAAAATTTTCCGAATTGCGGAAGGCGGTAAGTTAAAGGGCCCCATTACTCCTCCGTTCCTTCTTTCCCCTTCTACTCTGCAGTCGGTTTCAGGAGTTGCTAGAAAGGCGGGACGATACAGCGGTTTTCCCTCAAGTATAGACGATTGAGAAAGGGGTTTCCCTGTCTCACACTTTTTCCTTCACACTTTGTACAGGCTTAGGACTGTCAGCATTTGACCGAAATTAGCAATTCATATTAATTAGCTGTCGTGTTTAAAAAAATGGGTGTATACAGTAAATCTATGTATATTTATGTATAATATATATATATACACATTTTTTGTATTCACCATTTTTTTCTAAAATTGATAGTTTTCGAGAAAAATGCAAAAAACCATGAAATTCCATAAAATGTGGTTAAAATATACTCTCACCTAAAAGGACATCTAATTATAAAAAAATAAAGTCTTATAATGTTTTTTGGTGCGTAATTACGAAAATCATAGTAAAAATAGTCGAATAGTTCAGCTTCATAGTAAAAACCATAAAAAACACCATAAAAGTCTGATTTTTTGCATTTAACTCGTAAAAAACGCAAAAATTTCAAAAAATGTTATATACAAATATTGACTTTCTAGTTGGTACTAGAAGGTACTTAGAACCCAGAACCAATCCCCCTTACAACAAAAAAAAAAAATTTTGACAGGTGTCCCTTGAAGAGACCACTCAGAGGCGGGCGAAGCCCGCCGCACCTAGTTCCGCTTCACGTTTAGAGAGAAGTCCTCTTGCTTTTCTATGTAGAAAGGGAGTCAAATTGACTTTCTAGTTGGTACTAGAAGGTACTTAGAACCCAGAACCAATCCCCCTTACAACAAAAAAAAAAAATTTTGACAACACCAGTGTTTACTACGAGCCCGATCCGTGAGAAATGTCTGGCCGTCTAGATGCAACTATGTACCGCTGTGTTATTAGCAAAAATTAGATGTACTGGGGGTAGAGGTGTGACCTAATGAACTCATTAGTCGATCACTCCTCCTTCTCGGCAGCCCCTCCTTCTACAGTCATGGCAAAAGAGTGGGAGAAGGGCTTGAGATTTGACCATTTTACGCAACTCGGAAAAATAAAAGAAGACCCTTTCCGCAATTCGGAAAATATTTGACCATTTTACGCAATTCGACCCCAGCCAAGAAGACTGACTCATTATAATTAGAAGTAACAAGTAATATAAAGAGGTAGAAGGCACAATGTCCGTACACATTTATAACTCTAACACTCCCTCCCGGACCTGTGCCATGATTTACATTATTTTTATGAATTAAACAAAAAATTTCATAAATAATAATATTGTTACATAAACTGAAGAACTAAATTTTTCTCCTCATTCGTAGATCATCGTTTGGTATTTTTATCTGTGAACAGATTAAATCTCATTATCATACTGAGAAACATTATTCAAAATTATAGATGTAAGTCGTTTGTGTGTTTTAAAAGATAATGGTTTCGTAAAAATGTCCGCGATTTGTTCCTTTGACGGGACCCATCTTATTTCAACTAAATTTCGTTTAACGCATTCTTTCACGTAGTGCTCTTTTATGTCAGTCATATGTCGTAGTCTACTTCCCCCATCTATTTTTGCGCTAGCTTCAGCAGCTTTATTATCACACCAAAGTTTCATCGGGTAGATGGGCTGATCGATGTACTTTTCTTGGCTAAGAGTGATATGACTATTTGTACGTTTAATAGTTATTCCAAGAAATTATTGTGGTTCGCCTAATTCTGTCATTTGGAATTTATTTTTTAGTAACTTAATGATTTCATTTATTTTTACTTCGTCATTTCCAGCAAGCAAAATGTCATCAACGTAAATGAGAAGTATGATAATAGTGACGCCTTGCTTATGAATAAAGAGACAAGGGTCGAGATTATTTGATTTAAATCCAATGTTTTGTGCTACTTCAATGAATAGTTTGTTCCATTGTTTCGAACTTGTTTTTAACCCATATAAAGCACGTTCCAATTTAAGTA
The DNA here is from genome assembly GCA_032873175.1 of Leptopilina drosophilae. Lineage (NCBI taxonomy): Eukaryota > Metazoa > Arthropoda > Insecta > Hymenoptera > Figitidae > Leptopilina > Leptopilina drosophilae. The sequence goes on from CM065480.1 coordinate 30,262,832, forward strand.
CTTTATGATCTTTAACACTTTTTGAACATAAATACCCATCTGGTATTTCCATGAAGATTTCGTCATTAATTTTGCCATTGAGAAAAGCCCATTTTACATCCAACTGTCGTATAATTAATTTAAATTTATTTACAATTACAAGTAAGACTCTTACTAGTGGAAGGCGTGAAACTGGAGCGTATGTTTCTCTTAGGTCATAGAGGTTTCTATCCTTAAAACCTCGTATTACAAGTCGTGCTCTGAAGATAGGTTCAACATCGTTTTCAAATTTGCGTTTAAATACCCATCGTGAGTCTATTATGTTAGGTTTGCCTCCATCTTTGGCCTTAACTGGCCTGTCAACTAAATTCCAGACTTTAATGTCTTCCATAGCTTTTAGTTCATGCTGCATTGCTTTTAGCCATTTATCTTTTTCTTTTGATTGTAAAACTTCTTTATATAAACTCGGATCACCACCAATAGATGCTAACAATGAATGGTATGCTTCGTCGAGTGCATTAATGTGTTTATGCTCATTTTCTAGGTTTTCATCCACTAAAGTAAATAAAATTTTACTAGATTTATCCAGTTCGTTTGATAATTTTATTTCGTTTTCTTTATTGATGCTCTTATTTTTATTTGTTTCATATGGCACATCTTTTGTCTTGTTCAGCTTTGCAGGTCGTCCACGTTTTCTTTTCACTTCCATTCTCGATTTTGACGTTTCTTCTCCCTCCTCTTTCGATATTTCTTCTCCCTCCGTTTTCGAGTTTTCTTCTCCATCCGTTTTCGAGTTTTCGAAATTTAGGAACCATTTTTCCATATTGATACTCTCGTTGTCATACATCCAATTTTTAATGCCATTTTTATTATACTTATCATTGTAGACAAGTTTCTCGTTAAATCTGGCATCGCGGCTCTCATAAAATTTACCGTCTTCGGGTTTTAAAAATATGTATCCAGTTGAAGTGTAACCTACTAAGATTACTCTTCTTCCTTCGAAACGAAATTTTGGACCAGATTTTCTTTGAACTTTAGTATATGCTAAACATCCAAAACGTTTGATTTGATTTAAATCGAAGTGATAGTGGGGAGCTATTTTCATTAAAGGGGGTTGAAAATTTATAGATTTATGAGGTGTTCTATTGTAAATGTATACTGCTGTATTTAGGGCTAAGTCCCACATGTTTTCAGGTAGTTTAGAATCATACATTAAAGATCTTATTCGTTGTTGGAGGGTTTGATTGACGCGTTCGGCAACGCCATTATGTTGGGGGGTATCAGGGCAAGCGAGTTGAAGTTCTGTACCCAGTTTATTTAAAACCTCGATTGTTTTACCACCAGTAAATTCAGTGCCCTGATCAGTGCGCAAGAAACAAACTTTTAGATCTTCACCTATTATATTTCTACAAGTCCGTACAAAAGATTCTAGACAATCACCAACTTCGCTTTTATGTTTTATGGCATATCCTATAGCAGCTTGAGAAAAGTCGTCAATAAATACTGCAATGAAGCGGTATTTTTTAGGATGTGTAGGTGGACTTATAGGTCCCATAGTATCAGCGTGTATTATTTGTAGGGGTTTATTCGCTCTTGTTCGAATTTGTTTGAAAGGAAGTCTTTTGAATTTTGCGATCATGCAAATTTCGCAATCTCGTATATTGTCGTTAAATTCCACATCCTTTATTTCATTTAGTGTGGGGTGAAACTTTTGAATTTGTTTTAAATAATTTATCGAAATATGACCTAAACGTATGTGCCATAACATTGCGTTGCTTAATTTTTTATCAAGTCCAATTTCAGAAATTTCGCGTTCCGTTACATCAATAGAATTTATTTCATCAATATTATTTATTTTTCTGTCGTTTAAGGTGTTGAAAATATTAGGCAATTTTGATAAATTTTCAAATTCATCCGCTTTTCCATAAACTTCGGAGTTAAATGAAATGTTAAATTCGTTTAAATTGTTAGATTTTTGTACAGACCCTCTTGTTAGATATTTGTTGCTGGTATCAGTTTCATTTTGTTCGGATAAATTTACAAAAATTTGTATATTAAATTTGTGAGGATTTATATGATTGGATTGATGTTTAGGAATTTCTAAGATTATTTGCCAAAATGGTTTTTCGTAGATGCCAGATAGAAATGACTTGTTTGAATTTGGATCGAAAATGTCTATTATTTTATCATCAAGGTAAATACTAAGTCCTTGTTCTACAAATTTTCTAAGTGAAAGTAAATTTTCACTTAAGTTTTTAGCACACAAAACTTCGTTTAATTCAAGGATTTTACCATTATTTACTGTGGCGAGAATTTTACCTGAACCTTGTGAATATAATCTTGCAGAAGGGTTTTTATTAGCACATCGTATTGTATCGCAATTGTTTTCATTCAAATGTTTAAATATAAGTTTTGATTTTGCCATGTGTTCGGTCGCGCCGGAGTCTGCTATAAACCTTTCTAACATTTTCCCTTCATTATTATACAATTTAACATCGTTTACATTAATTAATTCAGACGACTTACTCTTTTCAACATTAAAAGATAAACTTAATGAGCACTTACTTTGACTGTCGTTGTTTGAAGTTTTTTGTTCATTTTTTGTATCTTGATGAGTTTTATTTGATTTTGAGTTATGTGCAGGTTTAAATTTGTTGTTGTTTGGCTTGAATTTTTTAGATGGTACTTCCTTTTTATTATTTTCTTCGTTGGAACGTTTAAAGTTCTTATTATTGTGATTGTTATTATTGAAACGTTTTTTGTGATTCTGCTTCACATCGTTCGAAGATTTACTGCTTTTGGTATCGTTGTTTGAATCTCGTTTTTTAACATAACAATCAGCAGATAGGTGTTTTCCAAATTTGTTACAGTTGTAACATTTTTTAAGTCCACGTCTTGTACATTGATTTTCATAGTGACCTCTATCACCACACTCGTAACATCTTATATTATTGTGTTTTTTGTCTTCTCCACGTTGAGCTGACATTGCAAATCTTGGTGAATTAATCTCTTTTGATTGTTGTACTGCTTCAGCCTGCATTATGAAGTTCTTCAATTCATCATAGGACATGTTTCTGCCGTTGGAACTTTTTGAAAGAAAATCTATTCCTCTTACTTCTGGAACTGCATCTACGATGGCGTTAAAAAATGCGTCTCGTTTTTCTTCTTCAGTAAGCGGTGAGGATTCTGGAATGCATTCAAAACGTCGTATGGCTTCTTCAAATTTGTCCCAAAATTCAGCTGCTTTTTCCTTTCCTGGACGATACTGCATACTGTATATTTGTTTACGAATTGACTGAGTTGTTAAATTAACTTCACTTAGTTTGATTTGCTTGATTTTATTTTAAATTTCATCTGGATTTTTTATGTTGATCACTTTTGAGTGATAGCATTGATCGATTCGGTTGATGATAATATCTCGAACTTTACATTGATCTCGTTGTTTGTCTACATCTTTAATTTGTGAATTTGTTAAATCATTTTTTAAAATATACATTAAGTCGTATGACTAATTCCGTGTGTAGATAATCAATGAAGAATTCATATTTCATTTGTAGGGTTAGTCTATAATCTCGTTTGATATTAAGGTTTTTGTTAACAACCTGAATGTGAATTCTTTCGTTATTTGGTGCATTTGAATTTGATCGAATCTCGTTGGAATTTGATTGAATTTGTTTGTCCACTTCTTCACGAATGTACTTCATTAAATGTAAGCTGATTTCACCGCCTGGTGGAAGTCTCTTTCGTTGTGCGGGAAGTTGTTGATGAAGTGTATTTTTATCCGTCTGCGTAGAATTTGGTCCCATTTGTTTCGTCGACTGTATTTCTTCCTGTCGTCCAAAGTGTGACGATGATCCAGGGAAATCACTTATGTGGTGTTGCTCTTGTGTTATTTCAGCTCTGGGAAAAAGATTGGACGTGTTGCGATTGGAGTTCCTTGATTCAGCGATATTTACCTTCGATAAAAATGAGACTTCTGGTTTTGAGTTCGCTCCAGATGCATTTGATAATTTGGGAGATACAATAATGTTTGATACCATTATAGGTTTATTTGTGGGTTTATCAGTATCGTTTTCAGATCTCTTTGGAACTGAATTTTCAAGCTTATCAAGGATCATGGTAATACCACATTCCATGTTTGACATCATGTCTTGAGTTCTGATTTGATTTTCCTTTAAATCAGATAGAATGAGCGATAAAATGTCGTTGGTTTTTTGCAAGGTTTGTTCTATTCTATCATTTTGAACTATAGTTGATTCTCGATAGAGCTTTAGCATATTTATGCTACTCTCACATAAATTATCAATAACTTTCGTCAAATCTTTTATCTTGTCGTCATCTACTTCCTGGTGGTCTGAAACTAAAACACGCAATTAGTTTACATGACTAAAATTTTTCGTATATATCACACACACTCGTTTATTCCGTCATACTCTCGTTGCGTGCACTAATCTCTTGTATACAGTAAAGTAGATATCACTCATGTATATATTAAAAGGTTTACTTACTCGCAACTTCAGATATATTGTGATTTGATGTAGAATCGTTTTCTGTCGTTTGATTATGTAAAGTTGGAGTAATTCTTTCCTGTGCTCTATCAAGATCAGAATCTTGTTGATTTTCGACCAGCCTCGTTGTCCATACTTTTGTTTTCTCTCTCATGACTCTATCGTGTATGGCGTTCCAGACGTTTGGATCAAAATAACTTTTCTCTGTGTGGTAAGAATTGGACAGGGCATTAGTCTTGCTAATTAATTAATACTGAACACAAGTATTAAATTCGTAGCCAAGGTATACATATTGAGACTGAACACAAGTCGATATATGTCGTAGCCGAATAGAAGAATCCGCCGTTTAGCTAAACGCCTAGGCGGTTAGCTAACCGACGCCCAATAGACAAATGAACATAATAATTGCTCATATTCTTCTATTGGCCTGAATGAATCCGTCAGTTAGCCAACTGACTAGGCAGTTAGCTAACCGCCTAAGACGTTTTAGGCCAATAGACGAAATACAAACTCACGAAATGTTAATAAAAATTAAATAATTTAATTAATATTTAATTTATTAAATTAATAAATTTAATTTAATGAATTAATGACTATTCAATTATTAGAGTAATAAATTTAATTATTCAAGTCTATGAAAAAATAAATTAGGTTTCAACAAATTTTATTTAATTTTATACATTTAATTTTTACATAGTTTATTTATTGAAGCAAGGCAGACTTTGATGACATCGAGAATTACAATTTAGACCGGATTTAAAGCAAATGCATTTTTTGTACTCATTATCAAATCTAATATTCGAATTAGACAAATGATTAAAGTAAAAAATATCGACGCATAGACAGAGAGAACAAATAGTTTTGGAGAGAGAAAAAAATAACATAAAATAACTGACTGAAAATCAAAATTTTCGTGAGTTTGCAATATACAATATAATTGTTCCATTCCAATGAACAAAATTAAAATTAAATATAAAGAAAATAATTTACAATATTAATTAATTACTTAAATTTATTAATCTAATAATTGAATATTCATTAATTCATTAAATTAAATTTATTACTTTAATAAATAAATTAAATATTAATTAAATTATTTTATTTTTTAATAACATTTCGTGAGTTTGTATTTCGTCTATTGGCCTAAAACGTCTTAGGCGGTTAGCTAACTGCCTAGTCAGTTGGCTAACTGACGGATTCATTCAGGCCAATAGAAGAATATGAGCCATTATTATGTTCATTTGTCTATTGGGCGCAAGTTAGCTAACCGCCTAGGCGTTTAGCTAAACGGCGGATTCTTCTATTCGGCTACGACATATATATACCTTGTAGTTAAATATACAAGAAACAGAGAACACATCTGTTTTCATATATTCAACACAACAAGTTTGAGTGTTACTTATAACAGCTGTTAGTTTATTTTAGTTTTACCATTTCGGAGGATTACTCCATCAGTCGACATGATTTTTATGGAATCATTTGTGATTGTGGTATAAATCACGGTGTCCTCGTTCAATTTGAGCAGTCGTCGCACATCATTAATGAATTCTCGTAGGTAATGATTATCTTTAAATTAAAAGAAAAGAAAAGTGTACATATGTATACACACACATACAAATATACATATACACTCAAGTCTACATTTATATATTTATTTAACAAATAGTAGTCTTATTTACGCTACGCTCTCTGTCTCTTTCTTTCTCATAATAAGTATTAGGAAGAAGTAAATCCTTCTAACTTGAAGGTCACTGACCTGATCCTTTGCAGGTCAGTTTTCATTGATCACTACAATACCCTATGAAAATTTTATTTAATATTTAAAATAAATTTTTTTTTTTGAGTTAATATATAAACATATATGTACACATAATCCGTATTCAAATTAAAATATCAAGATGATTACAAATATGTATATACACATACTATGAGACAGAGAGGCGCAGAAAAAAAAATATACTCAACTTCTATGCAGATACAAATAAACAGTAATATTTGTTAAAAAGAAATGAATACATAAAGCACACATGTGGGTTCTTACCTGACGTGTTTAACTCCATGTTCGTAGACACGCGGTCAACTTCAGAAAGAAAAGGAAATCCAGTGTTGATTACTTCAATTTCTTGCCGGGCATGTCATCTTCGGTTGAGAAGCCAATTTTCCTTTTCTTTTTTTTTATTATTATTACACGTTAAATACACTACAACGATAAAAAAAATTTTGCGCAGTGGAAGCACTCGTTAGGGCCTATAACCTGTTAGGATATAGGTATAGAAAAAAAGACCACAGACACTTGAACGAAAATATAAGTTTATTAAGTGAAAAACAGACCCTACCATTACTCAGGTTAAAAGAAGACTGACTCATTATAATTAGAAGTAACAAGTAATATAAAGAGGTAGAAGGCACAAGGGCCGTACACATTTATAACTCTAACAAGAATACAATATTGAAATCGATGGAGTAGGCAAATAGAAAGGTTCATAATTGCGTGAGTTTTTGACATTATGTGAGGAGTGTAAATTTGGGAGTTGAGCTCTTAAAAAAAATTGTTGCAGTTAGTATACGTTTTTCTGTGATAGATTTAAACCTAAATCTCTTACATACGGCTTTATAATCGGAACCCTGTTGTGGATAAAAGCCATCGGATTTGAACGCAAGATTTTTTAAGAAGCGTTTTTGAATTTTTTCGAGTTCGTCGTTGTATTTATCAAAAAACGGAATGGCAATCGTGAAAGCATATGTCATACGTGAGAGTACAAATGAGTTATATAAAACAATCATCGTTGATTGGTTGTGAAAGAATTTAGTGGATTTAAATAAAAAACCTAAAGCTTTCAAGGCTAGTTCAACCGCATTAGTGATGTGATCTTTAAAAGATAGTTTATTATCAAAGGTAACACCAAGGTCACATGTAGAGAAAACTCTCTCAAGTTCAACATTGTTAATTTTGTAAGTGTTATAAAAAGGGTTGGTTTTTCTAGTAAATGATAGGACGTGACACTTAGATATATTTAGAGGTAACACGTTTGATGTAGACGATAATTGAATATTTATTAAATCATCTTGTAGGGAAGTAATAGCATCTAAAGATTTTATTACACGAAAAAGTTCCACGTCGTCAGGAAAAAGCAGGATGTGGGAATCGATATTTAAATTAGTGTCATTGACATAAACGGTGAAGAGTGGAGAACCAAGGGAGGAACTCTGTAGGACAGCTGTGCGAGGAAAAAATTTATAAGACGAGAAATTACCCACAGTAACCTGGTGCGACCTGTTTGACAAATAATTGAGAATTAAAGCTTAGAGAGTAATAGACAAATCGAGATCAGATAATTTGTTTGAAATAATATCATGATCAATAGTGTCGAAGGTCTTGGAGAAATCTAGGTAAACAACATCGACTTGTAATCGTTGTTGTAATGCTATGTTAACAATGTTAGTAAAAGTAATTAAATTAGTGATAGTAGATCGATTTTTAATTCAGCCATGTTGCTCATTAATTATAATAGTATAGAAGTTTGTATAATGTTAAGTATAGAGCGTTCAAAAACTTTAGCAAAATTCTGAATAAGAGCAATTGGTCTGTAATTTGTTACGATAGATCTCTCCCCGGCCTTATAGACTGGAATGATTTTAGCGCTTTTTCATTTTTTGAAGTAAAACTCCTGTTTTTAGGGCTAAATTAAAAATAACAGTTAAAGGATCAGCTAAGACAGTTGCACAGTCTTTAATTATAAAACTGGGAATGTTATCCGGTCCTGATACACTCAGATGCATTAATGCTGTCCTTCCGGTCTGACGGTATTTTGCAAAGTCGTATGATTTCTATCAAAATGTTTTTAGTTCATGACATATGAGAACATTTGTATGTCACGAACTAAGAATATTTGATAGAAATGACACGACTTTTCAAAATTCCTTTAAACCGGAAGGACAGCATTAATGCATCTGAGTGTACAAACGTTGGTTTCAATGTTTTTGCCGCTTTTACAATTTGATCACGGTGAAGAGAAAAATCTGTATTAACAAAATAAGTTGTGTTATTATTAGGTGTGATATTACTAGGCTGTTTAGTTGCTTTACAATATATAGAGAATAAATAAGCAAAGGCTTTAACAATGGACGACGGTGTAAGTAATGTGTTGTCATTTAAGTGCATAATGTCCAGTATGGTGGGTTTTTTAATATTCTTTTTAACGTATTGTCAAAAAACTTTTGGATTTGTTTTAAGTTTATTTTTGACAGATTTAACGTACAAAAAGTAGTTCTTTCTAATCCGTTTATGCAGAGATGCAGAAATAACTCTTAGTTGTGTTTCGTAATAATAATTAGAGCATTTGCGTTTCTTTAACAACATATTTTTCGTATTAACATAATCGATTATTTATTGGTCAAACAAAGGGGGAAAGAATGCTTTGATTTGGAGGAAAGCTTGAATATTGGAACAAATTTACAAAATGAATCATTACTTATTGACAAAAAAGTGGCACACATTAAATTAACGTCCGAAATACGGTTTAGTTTTTGCTTCAATGGAAAGTGGGGGATGAGATTTATCGATTGAAATGAGTGGATAATCAGCCTTGGTTGTGAAACATTTTACAGAACTGCAGACAAGGTCTAGTAGTTTTCCTGAACAGTTGAGGTTAACATTAGATTGTTGTAAATAATACATTGCTAAAAAATTGTACAAAATAATAGATTTTTTATGGGTTGATTGAGTATTGGTAGGTTAAAAAAATTTGGACAATTGAAATCTCCATCAAAAATTACAGAATAAGATTTTAATTCTTGACAAGCATCGAGGTCAGAAAAAAACGATGAAAAATCTGTAATTGATATATCTGGCGGTATGTATATTGCCAGCAGCAAGAAAACAATTGTGTTTTTGCTCACAATTAAACCTAAAAAGTCAATAGTATTGATTGTCCAGAGAGATTGAAATTTCTGCAAACTCGGGAGGTAGAAGAGTTGACTTCTTTAGTGTCATGAATGCTGTACGTATCTGTAATAGTTCAGTGTCATTTAAAAAAATGACTTTTAATGGTCGATGTTTTGTTTGAGCGGTAGAAAATATTTCGATACGCCAAATTTTTATATTATCAAAAAGAGAGTTAGAATTGCATGAAGTAAGTAAAGACTTTGTTACTGCGAGGTAGTCTTAGCGAGAAACAGGAGGGAGGGGTATATCACCATCACTCAAACCATATATAATTAAGTTATTGCGCCGCCGCAGATGATCTTCAAATTCGTGTAAACAGGAGAAAGAGCAAATATTTGTAGATAAATTACCGTAAATAATTTCCTCGACTTTGTCTTCTAAAGCATCGACACGAAGGATAGTATCATGTGATTCAGCTATACAAGAATCTATTTTCCCCTTCACTGCTTTCATATCTGTAGATAGATTCGAAATAGTAGTGTTTAAATTGCACAATTCAGAAGAAAAAGTCAGCTTCTATTCTTACGAATATAGAGTGGCGAATTCAAAAATTCAAAATGGCGTCCATACTGCACCATTTTTTCCAAATTTTTCCACTGACCCAGCTAACAAATATATTAGTTTGCTTCAGAAAATAATGTCAAATTTTCGGCCAATAGGTCACTCTTACGTTTTTGGGGTCTCTGATTGCAAATATAAAGTTAGATTTGAAAAATTTCCAAAATTCAAAATGGTAGATCCAATATGGCGACCAAAATTTTTAAAAATGATCAGATTTGCATGAAACTTGTTACTCGGGGGTTTTTGGGGTCGCTGATTGCGAATTTAGGGTTAGATTTGAAAAATTTTCAAAATTCAAAATGGCGGATCCATTATGGCGACCAAATTTTTATTAAAATGATCAGATATGCATGAAACTTGTTACTCTGGGGTTTTTTGGGGTCGCTAATTGCGAATTTAGGATTAGATTTAAAAAATTTTTAAATTTTAAAATGTCGGATCCAATATGGCGCCAAATTTTTTTTAAAATGATCAGATTTGCTTGATACTTGTTATTCGGGGGTTTTTGAGGTCGCTTATTGCGAATTTAGGATTAGATTTAAAAAATTTTAAAATTTTAAAATGTCGGATCCAATATGGCGCCAAATTTTTTTTTAAAATGATCAGATTTGCTTGATACTTGTTATTCGGGGGTTTTTGAGGTCGCTTATTGCGAATCTAAAGTCAGATTTAAATTTAAATATTGGATTCAATATAACTATCAAATATTTTTCTAAAAGTCATTTCATTTGTTTTAAATTTGTTACTTTGGGGTTTTGAGATTGAATTAAAAAGGTGACTCGAATTTACTTGTATTGTAGAACTGCGAGTGGTTCGGGTGCATTTGAGTAACGATATACTTTTAATTTTCTTTCTGGGGTAAATTTAAATGAGTGTGCACCTTGAATTTTTGGTACAGCAGGCGCTGATGAAAATCTCTTGGACAATGATCGTAGAACCCTGTCATGGTGCTTTTTATCATAATAAAAATATTTAGTGGTTTTATTATGGTTCTTGGCCCATTGAAAAACACTTTCCGCAGTCAAAATAGCTTCTTCTGGTTTTGCTTGTAAGCTAGCACGTGTAGCTTCTCGTTTTAAAATCGCTCCTATACCATCGCATGCTCCTTTTCCGTGAGCAGTTGCGTGGTAGTTCCATTCCGCTTCTATATTGAAGTCTTGTTTGTGATAGGACAGGTTGACAGTAATACAATACTACAGTGCTTAATTTCATCATTTTCTTTGTAATAAAAAACTGCGGGGTGAACTGTGCACTGGTCATTGTTGTAATGGAACTCTTGAGCGGCATCCTGAGCAACAAAGGCAAAATTCTCTGAAAAATCGAACTGTACTATTACTTCATTCTCTTTAATATTATTTTTAATATATTTGCAATAGCTTGCTTGGTTTTTTGAGATGAAGTGATGCGGCAATACTTTCTCCAATTCAACTGATAGTTTGTCTACAAAATCATCAGAGGAATAACATATTTTCTGTAATGCGCATCGATCAGTCGATTGACAACAAGAATAAATAATTTCTGATACATCTTCTTTCTCTAACATTGTCGACACTGCGTTACAAAAATTTTTAATACCAGGGAATGACTTACATTCTAAAAAAAACAAGACGGTTCTGGATTTTTACATAAAATACATTTTATGCAATCATTCCAGTCTTTCAGAACAGTCTGGGAATCAATCGTTAATTTCTCTACATCTATAGCTTCAATCATCATTTTAAATTCTGATGCATTACACAGACGCAAACGCTATGTGTACAACATTCGGGAGCTATTGTTAATATCGATTGACGTAAGGGATCATTCGTAGGTAAAGAACAGAATTTATCCTTAAGTCCAGTAAAAAATAGTTCCAACTGATCTTCCCTTGACAGAAATCTCTTTTTACATACAGGTTCCTCTGAGAAAGACGTGTTCGGTTCGTAATTCATATGATCTTTACTACTCAAAATTCGGCATTCGCTGCAAATTCGAGAATTTTCTGATATTTGAGGAAATTTCTCTAACAATTTTTTAGATATTTTCCTTAAATTTGAACCCTTGTGTTGATTGCGATTTAAAGGATTAGCGCACCTATCTGTATGAAACAGATAACCTGAAATCTGATTAATGTTATCTGTCATTATTAGTAAATGTAATAAATAAATTTACGACAGATAATATGAAAAAGCAAATACTCGGCGGATTAAAATTTACCTTGCTAATACAAGCAAAAATAAATAGTTTTAAAAAAACTATTTATTTTAGTCCTGAAAAGGACTGATTGAAATATGTTTGAGATAAATATTCAGTATTACGTTAAAAACCCTAAAAAACTTGAAAAAAAGCAAAAATACCTGATAAAATGACAATAAACTAAAATTTCAGACAAACTAAAAAGAAAATGAAATTTCGAAACAATATACGTATAAGTAACAGACCACGTAAAAAATAAATCCAACAATGCACTTCTATTTATGGTATTCAGAATGAAACTCGCTTGTGAGATAGAAATGACAAAACTAATGTTCGCGACCTAGCGTTCAACACCGTAACTTGAAGACATAACGCGGGAGAATTTAAACAATGTAACGACATTAACATAACATTTGATGTGTAATTTTCACTACAGGAAAATTAGAGTTTTTTGAGACTTTTAATTAACCCTAAAATAATTTGTCAAAAGTCACCCTTCGTCTCAAAAACTACCCCTTAAAAATTAAAATAGAAAAATTCTTTCAATTTTTTCGACATCAAAATGTGTAAATTATATTTCTGAAAAATTATGGTTAATTTGAGACTTTTAATTATCCCAAAAATAATTTGTCAAACCTTCCCTTGACCGCAAAAACTACCCCTTAAAATATAAATAGAAAAATTCTTACAAATTTTTCGATATTTGATATGTAAATTAGTCACTCCTGAAAAATTATTGTTTGTTTAAGATTTTTAATTATCCCTAAAATAATTTGTCAAAACCCACCCTTAATCACAAAAACTACCCCCCAAAAATTAAAACGTAATTTTTATTAAATTAAAATTAGTATGCATTGAATCAAAATTATCATGTTTAATTCAAAAATAATTTTCAGTTAACTGTATAAAAATGATAATTATGTTTCAATCTAATATATTGTTTTGTCAGTGTAAAAACTTAGGTTCAATTTAAAGAATTTTGATCATCCCCGGTATAATTTTTTTAGAAAAACACTAATACTTCTTAATAAAGAAATCATAAATTTATAAAAATTTACTTTAACTACATAAATTTTTTAATTGTCGATAATTAATAATTTTGGTCGCCATATTGGATCTACGATTTTGAATTTTAAAAATTTTTTAATCTGACTTTAGATTCGCAATTAGAGACCACAAAAACCCTCGAGTAACAAGTTTCAAGCAAATCTGATCATTTAAAAAAATTTTTTGGTCGCCATATTGGATCCGTTATTTTGAATTTTAAAATTTTTTTAAATTTAATCCTAAATTCGCAATTAGCGACCCCAAAAATCCCCGAGTAACAAGTTTCATGCAAATCTGATCATTTTTAAAAAAAATTTGGTCGCTATAATGGATCCGCCATTTTAAATTTTGAAATTTTTTTAAATCTATCCCTAAATTCGCAATCAGCGACCCCAAAAACCCCCGAGTAACAAGTTTCATGCAAATCTGATCATTTTTAAAAAATTTGGTCGCCATATTGGATCTACCATTTTGAATTTTGGAAATTTTTCAAATCTAACTTTATATTTGCAATCAGCGACCCTAAAAACGTAAGAGTGACCTATTGGCCGAGAATTTGACATTATTTTCTGAAGCTAACTAAAATATTTGTTAGCTGGGTCAGTGGAAAAATTTGGAAAAAATGGTGCAGTATGGACGCCATTTTGAATTTTTGAATTCGCCACTTTTTATTCGAAAGAATAGAAGCTGACGATTATTTTAAGTGGTCACAAGTTGATTTTCGTTGATTAGAATTTTGGAAGGAGCTCTGGGCCGGTTGACGTGAAACGTCCCATATATATCGTATATACACGAAGTATTATCAAAAACAATACAAACCCTTGAACAATAAATAGCCTCTGTAACTTTAAAAGTATTGAGTTTCGAAGAAAGTTGTCAAAGAAAGAAAGTTTTGGTGTTTCATCAACTTTTAAAAGATTAAAAAAATATATTTTTTAACTTTTTTTAGAAAAAAATTTATTTTTTTATAAACAAATTAATTTAAAAATTTATAAAACGAAAACTATGAGTCGGCCAATCTCGGAACTTTTTTAAAAAATCTTCTGTATATTGTCAGATATAAATAAATAAATATATTTTTTTAATCTTTTAAAAGTTGAAGACATATCTGAAGCTGTTAATTATATATCAATAGCTTTTAAAATATTATTATTATTATTATTAATAGCATTGATTGTAGTTAAAAACCTATACGTACTTTATAAAGATGTAATAAAAAAAAGACAAAGATCGAATAATAATAGATCCTACGTATAATCAAGAAATTTGTATTATTGGTCCAATTGGAGCTCTCATACATTGGGGACAAAGTAAACTCACACGATAGCAATGATAAACATGAGTTGAACAACGTTCCTACAGATGACAATTTAAGTGCGAATTTGACTTCTATTTGCTCAGGATGCAGAGGTATCACAAAAATCTGCAATGCTACTCGATGTCCATTGTGTAGCACTCCCTACCTGGCTTCATGTGCTCTCAAGGTCCCCCTCTGTTCGAACGGTGGATTCAGGACGTGTTGCGGCCCACCATCGCCTCTCCTCACCATTTCTAATTCTACTCTTTCGACTGCCTCTCCTTTGAACGATGACATAAGTACGTTTATCAGAGAGGAACTACAATTCGTTCGAGCGACTTTTTCTTCTGAATTGTGCAATTTAAACACTACTATTTCGAATCTATCTACAGATATGAAAGCAGTAAAGGGGAAAATAGATTCTTGTATAGCTGAATCACATGATACCATCCTTCGTGTCGATGCTTTAGAAGACAAAGTCGAGGAAATTATTTACGGTAATTTATCTACAAATATTTGCTCTTTCTCCTGTTTACACGAATTTGAAGATCATCTGCGGCGGCGCAATAACTTAATTATATATGGTTTGAGTGATGGTGATATACCCCTCCCTCCTGTTTCTCGCTAAGACTACCTCGCAGTAACAAAGTCTTTACTTACTTCATGCAATTCTAACTCTCTTTTTGATAATATAAAAATTTGGCGTATCGAAATATTTTCTACCGCTCAAACAAAACATCGACCATTAAAAGTCATTTTTTTAAATGACACTGAACTATTACAGATACGTACAGCATTCATGACACTAAAGAAGTCAACTCTTCTACCTCCCGAGTTTGCAGAAATTTCAATCTCTCTGGACAATCAATACTATTGACTTTTTAGGTTTAATTGTGAGCAAAAACACAATTGTTTTCTTGCTGCTGGCAATATACATACCGCCAGATATATCAATTACAGATTTTTCATCTTTTTGTTCTGACGTCGATGCTGGTCAAGAATTAAAATCTTATTCTGTAATTTTTGATGGAGATTTCAATTGTTCAAATTTTTTTAACCTCCCAACACTCAATCAACCCATCAAAAATCTATTATTTTGAACAATTTTTTAACAATGTATTATTTAGAACAGTCTAATGTTAACCTCAACTGTTCAGGAAAACTACTAGACCTTGTCTGCAGTTCTGTACTTGGTTCGCGCCCATTTGGCTTGGATTTTTCCGGCATGTGAGATAATCTGAGCGGGAGGTTTGACGTCAAGGTATAATGATGTGCACTGTCGATTATTGTCCGGTACACACCATTAGAACTCGACTGTCGATAAACCGGTTGTACTCAGGAGAAGGTTTTCTACAGTTTCCCTCTCCTCTGGCGAGATAACCCATTAGACGGGTAGTCCAGGCTAATGTGAGTACTCCTAATTTCGAAAAGACGTTCTGTAGGCGTAAACTTAGTATTAGGAATTGTATATAAGAAAATTTGTAAAAGCAAAGAAATTGTAAGAAACATTTGTATAGCCAAGTATGTAAGGCTGAAGATATATATATATATATATATATATATATATATATATATATATATATCTATATATATATATATATATATATATATATAGGGCCTAGAATCAATCTACAAGTGCGAAGAGGACACTCTTATGCGTCGTTAAATTAGCGCTCACTCGAACTCACGCTTAGGGCCTGCCCCGTAAATAGAAACGAAAATTTAATTCAAAATCATATCGTGGAAATATTTTTTATAGGACACGTTCTACGTGTCGTGAACGAAAATTAAATTAAAATATCTGCAGAATTTACTCACTATATGTGAGTGATATGTGAGTGATATTAGTAAATTTGTAAATTGTCATTTAGTGAATAGTAAATATTAATAAATATAATTAATAAAATAATAAGTGAATAATAAATGATCATAGAATTACATTAATATACTACTAGCGACAAATACCTCGCTCGCTCGGTTAAAATTTAACTTATTTGTTATTAATTATTTATTTGCATTTTAACGTCAGTATTATTATTTTATTATTTTATATCTATATTAACATATTATTTTTCCAGTATTTGTATTTTGTTATTGTTAATATTTTTATTATTATTATAAATAAAAATATGAATATTATAAGATATATTCTTCTATTATTTAAATCTGTTTTTAAAATTGATTATAGCAATACAGGTTACTTAAAATATGTAAAAAAAATTTATTAGTGTTGTAGATTAAAAAGTTTTTTTCAATTTAAGTCCCTAAGCAATTGTCCGGATGTATGTAATTTTGTATATATGTGTGTGGATCTCGTTTTTGTAAACACGATAACTTTAAGACGTTTCAACGCATTTATTTAAATTTTGCTAGATATATTTTTATCATAATAATATCTCAAAATAAATAGATAGAATTTAAAAAATCCTAAAAAATTGGTATATATTAACTTTACATTGCAATTGAATTTATAGAATTAATCACAATAAAAATTTTTTTTTTAAATTCAAACTTCTATTAAAAATCATTTCCTATTTATCATTAACATATGTAAGGACCAAATACCTAGAATAAATAATAAATCAATCAGAACGAAAATGCGAAAGGTCTGCATTTGGCCATATATATGTTTCTCTGATTAATTTGAGACAAGAAAATAATTATAAA
Source organism: Leptopilina drosophilae (assembly GCA_032873175.1). NCBI lineage: Eukaryota > Metazoa > Arthropoda > Insecta > Hymenoptera > Figitidae > Leptopilina > Leptopilina drosophilae. The sequence goes on from CM065480.1 coordinate 30,280,011, forward strand.
TTTTTTTTACGTGTTAAATAGCCTTCATTTTTGTAATGAGAAATTTTATCCAGTGGTTTGAAAATTTTTGGACACTTTTATCAACCTGAAATTTTCACATTATTATAAATAATAACCCCGAGGTGCCAGCGGGCTGGCACTTTGCAGAAAAATTGTTATGACCAATAGGTATAAAAAGGACCAATAATACATGAAAAAAAATCCTACCCTAATAAGAAATCAAAATTCGTTGGGAACATTTATGAGTGAGAATTATTTTAAAAAGTGATTGGATTTGCTTGAAAATGGTTACTTGGGGATTTTTTGGGTCACTGATTGCGAATCTGATGTCAGTTTTTTAAAATTCATACTGGTGGGCCACTCAGGCGGACAGGTTTTTAAAAAGTAAGTATATTTGCTTGAAAATGGCCATTCGGGGGTTTTTGAGAATGCTGATAACGAATCTGACTTCAGAACAATATTATATTTATCCTTCACGTCCGTTAGCCGCCAACAAAATTTTATTTACATTGCCCAGCTTATACTAAGAGATCTTACAAAGTGTTTCGACGTACAAAAAAGCCACTTTTTTAAAATATATTAATAAATCTTGATATATTATGCGAATAGGCAGGCGAAGAATAAAAAACAAATGAATATTAAACAAGTTAGTCTTTTGTTTTAGATTTAGTATTTCGTCGCTTGGGGGCAGCAACATGCCGACTCAGCTTAACGGTGAAAAAGATGCCGTTTCAAAAAGAAAAGTGAAAAACTACCTCAAATAACTATCGCTCATTGGATTGGATTCTCTTCTCAAATTATTGATATCCAATTACATGTATTCGCAGATGCATCTCAACTTGTATTATCCGCGGTATTATATCTGCGCATTCAGTCTGCTCTTAACACATCTGTACACTTCATTTGTTCGAAAACTAAAGTAGCACCTCTTAAACCTTGTACAATTCCTAGACTGGAATTATCGGCAAATTCTTTATTAGTTAGATTGACTAATCATGTTTTCAACTCTCTTCAACTTTCGGATTGTGAAATATTCCTTTGGACCGATTCTAATGTTGCTCTTTCTTGGATCCAAGATCATCCATCACGCTGGGAAGATTTTGTTAAAAATAGAGTTCACTTTATTCAAGAAACTTTACCACAAGCGAAGGGGAAGTTAGTTCCTGGAAAACAGAATCCAGCGGATTGTGTATCTCGTGGTCTCACATCATCTCAACTCAAGAATCATCACCTCTGGTGATGTCTCATTGGCCTTCACATTCCCTCCTCACAAGTCCAGAAACAACACTGTCTAATTCAAATCATCTCTTACGTTTCACTCCTTTCATCGACAATAGAGGAATATTGAGAATCGGAGGAAGTCTAAAGCACTCTTCTCTTGATCCAAACTTCAAAAATCCTATATTATTGTCGAGACATAGCAAATTATCAACCCTTTTGATTGCATATGCTCATCATCGAACTTTGCATGGAGGAACTCAAGTCACTACAGCATTCTTACGTCAAAAATTTTGGATAGTGGGAGGTAGAGCTCCAGTACGATCCCACATTCTCAAGTGTATCACCTGTTCACGCCATCGCAGTCAGAGAGCTCAACAATTAATGGGACAGCTGCCATCTCCTAGAGTCACTCCTTCAAGACCATTTTCGCATACAGGCGTGGACTATGCAGGCCCAGTCACTCTTAAAACCTGGTCCGGACGTGGAGCTAAAACAAACAAAGGCTGGCTTGCCGTATTTGTATGTCTTTCAACTTCTGCAGTACATCTCGAAGTAGTAACTGACTACTCTACAGAAAAGTTTATCGCTGCATACAGACGACTCATAGGAAGAAGAGGCATTTGTCACACTCTGTATAGTGACTGTGGAACCACATTTCAAGATGCAGAATCATCTCTTAAACTCCTTTTTACCGCCGCCTCCAAGGAAAATCAGAACTTGTCTCAACTTCTTCTTAAGGATGGAACTGCTTGGAGCTTCATTTCATCAGCCGCGCCCCATTTTGGAGGAAAATTGGAGGCAGCAGTCAAATCTGTAAAATTTCATATAAAACGAACTATCGCCGACACTCCTATGACCTTCGAAGAATTGTCCACTCTTCTGATACAAATCGAATCCATATTGAATTCACGTCCTCTCTGCGCACTCTCTGATGACCCTGATGATCTCACTGCAATCCCTCCTGGACATTTTCTTATTGGAGAAGCTCTCAACACACTACTAGAACCATCTCTAGAGCACTCCCCAATTTCATCCTCAAAATGGCACCATCCCTCAAAGACTCTCAAAGAAGGATCTTTAGTCCTTATCACAGATGAGCGATTGCCTCCTGGTAAATGGCCGCTGGCTAAAGTCATCAACCTTCACCCTGGAGCCGATGGTCTCACTTGAGTCGTCACATTACGGACTGCTTATTCAACTTTGAAACGGCCAATTTCAAAATTGGCAATTCTACCAGCACTCAACCAAGAAGATTCTCCAAATCAGTTTATCACATCTTATGCAAATAATGTCAACGATGTTGCCATGGCGGGTGGAAAATGTTTAAAAAATTAAGCTTTATTTAATTGAATATCTATGTTTTCAATCTCTTACTCAAGACTCTCTTAAAAGTGATTTGTTTATTATTAACCCAAATTTAAATACTCTCCAAAGAGCAATTTCGAATTGGATAAATGATACACCTTGCGATGAAGGAAGAAAGAAAATATTACCTGGGTTCTCCGAGGTTTATAACCCCATTACAAAGACTATTGTTTAAGGGTTCGTAATCCTTCTTAGGGTCGAATACAGGCCTCTATATATATATATATATATATATGGGCGATTCCACGTGAGATTTTAGTCGACCTCTTAAAATCGGCCAAAAATTTTTTTTTCTATTCAGTATCGAAAAAAAACAGATACGTATTTTTTTATTTTTGTTTAATTGTCAAAATTTTCGAGTAATGAATTTTCGAAATTTTGCACTTTTAACCGTAGACCTATATTCAGTAGCTTATAAGTCCGAAAATATTGAGTTTAGAAAAAAGCTGCCAAAGAACGAAAGTTTAAGTTCTCTTTCGACTTTTAGGAAATGAAAACAAAAAAAATTTTTTTTTCATTTTTTATTAAAAAAATTAAAAAAATTTATAAACAAATTAATTTTTTTATGTGTATTTCGATTTATTTATTGTATTTCGATACAGAATAGAAAAAATATATTTTTGGCCGATTTTAAGAGGTCGACTAAAATCTCACGTGGAATCGCCCATATATATATTTATATATATACATCAATCTATGAGTGCGAAGAAGACACTCTTATGCGTCTTTAAAGGGACGCTCACTCGCACTTACACTTAGCGCTTACCCCCAAATATGGACGAAATTTTCAGTTTATTGAAAGTGATAATATTGTAGAATATTTTCTAAGTAAAGTGTTAGTGAACAATTATGTAAATATAAGTATAGTGTTAATTAATTAAGTTAAAAACGTTGTGTAATTTGAAATTTGGGATAAGAAATAAAATTTGAAATTGGTTATATTACGAGAAAGAAAAATTTGGAATTTGGTTATTATTGGATAAAAGGATAATTTGGAAATTGGTTATATTAGATAAAATTGTATTTATTAGATAAAAGGATAATTTGGAAATTGGTTAAATTAGATAAAAAGCAAATTTTTAAAGTGATTATATTGAATAAAAGGCATACTTGGAAATTGGCTAAATTGGATAAAAGAAAAAAAATCGGAAATTGGTTAAATTGGATAAAAGGAAAATTTGGAAATTGGTTATATTGGATAAAAGGCTCAATTAGAAATTTGTTATGTTGGGTAAATAAATCTGGAAATTGGTTAAATTGGATAAGATACAAAATTAGAAATTTGTTAAATTAGATGAAAGGCAAAAATGGACATTGATTATATTGGATAACGAAATATATGTAAATATTTTTCTAAAATAAAAAGAACAATGTCTAACAAAGGAGAAACTGTTAATTTGACTACTCATGATTTAAGTATAGTTGTCACTGAAGAAGCAATGCTAAATAATGATCATATTAGAACCTAATGTTGAACCATGGATTTATCCCATATTTTATCCACTTGGAATTAGGGGTTATAATATTAATATGATTCGTAGTGATAGTGATTACAGAAGTAGAAATCATACTATTTCTAGATCTGCCTACATTAAATATAAAATTGCTATAAGGGATAAGGAATTTAATCCATTTTTATGTGGGGGTAGATTGTTTCAACAATGGGTAGTTGACAATTATGTAAAAATAGAAAAAGATAGATTAAGATTTTGTGCAAATAATCAAGCTCAATTAAGAAGTGAAACATATAAAGGATTGATCGATATTTACACAATCATGAGTTGGAAAATGATGTACACGTGGGAAAAACGCTTATATTGCCTTCCACTTTTATTGGATCACCTCGCAATATGATGCAACAATATCAGGATTCGATGGCTATTGTTGCTCGTCATGATAGACCTAGATTTATTTATTACAATGACGTGTAATCCAAATTGAAAAGAGATACAGGAAAATTTATTACCCCATCAAACTGCTGCTGATAGACCTGATATTGTAACTAGAGTATTCACATTAAAAGTAAAACATTTACTTAAACATATTGTTGATAACAAATTATTTGCAGAGGTCAAATTTTATGTTTATGTTATTGAATTTCAAAAGTGAGGATTGCCACACATTCATTTGTTAGTTATATTGAAAGAAAATTCTAAAATATTAACAGTTGAAAGTGTCGATCGTTATATTTCTGCAGAGATTCCCGATGAAAATAATAATCCTATTTTATATAAAATAATAATGCAAAATAATATTCTTTGTCCTTGTGGAGATTGGTGTTTAATTGATGGAAAATGTTCAAAAAAATTTCCAAAAAGTTACCAAGAAGAAACTACAATTGAAGAAAATTGTTATGTTCATTGTCGTCGAAGAAATAATAATAAAGTGTATGAACGATCAAATGAATTTATTGTTGATAATTCTAATGTTGTTCCGTATTGTCCTAAACTTTCAGAAATATTTAATTGCCATATTAATGTAGAAATAGTTTCGAGTATCAAGCCTGTTAAATATTTATATAAATATATTCTCAAAGGGCATGACGCTGCATCTATTATTATCACAAATGCGAATGGTGATGTAACTATTAATCATAATGTATTCAGTTAATCCAAATCAATTAGAGTTATTTAATCTTAGACTATTATTGCTTATAGTAAAAGGAGCAACTTCTTTTGAAAGTTTAAGAACAGTTAATGGAGTTGTTCATGAATACTTTACATCTGCTTGGTTGGCATTAGGACTTGTAGAAGATGATAGTAAGTGGATTAGAACAACGGAAGAAGCTGCATTATGGATGATGCCTCATTCACTTCGCCAATTATTTATAAGAATTTTAATTCATTGTCATCCTGTACAACCGGATAAACTTTGGGAACAATTTAAGGGTCAAATGTCAGAAGATTATTCAAAAACTAACGACATTGATGCTGAACAAAGAGCTTATAGAAATATTAAAACAATGTTATTTAACGAAGGATATAATTTAACTGACTTCCAGGGATTGTTGGATATACAAGATGAAATTCTTACTCAACAAGTTAATGATATAAGTATTGCAGAACATATTAACATAGGAGAACAGAATTATGCTAAATTAAATGTGAAACAAAAACTTTTAGTTGATTATGTACTTGATGCCATAAAGGATTCTTCTTTCGATAGTTCTAAGTGCTTATATGTTAATGGTTGTGGAGGATCTGGAAAAACATTTTTATACATTACGCTATGGCATTTGTTAAGAAGTAAAGGAATAAATGTTTGCAACATTGCATTTATAGCTGCGACTCTGCTTCCTAATGGAAAAACTGTTCATAAAGTTTTAGGCTTACACGTTCCATTATACAGTGATTCATCTTCAAACATTAAAGTTCAATCTAAAGAAGGCCTCTTTTTAAAAAATATAAATGTCTTTATTTGAGATGAAGCACCAATGGCTCCAAAATATGCTTTAGAAATTATGGATTATCTATTAAGAGATATAATGAATTCCAATAAAACCTTTTGGTCGTAAAATTGTAATTCTAGGCGGAGATTTTCGACAAACTTTACCAATTAAAGAACGGAGTACTAGATCAGAAATAGTTAATTTATCAATAAAAAATAGTAAACTATGGAAACATTTCAAAAAATACACATTAACAGATAATATGAGAGCCTTACTATAAGAAACGGAATTTGTAGATTTTTTACTTACAGTAGGCAATGGTGAATTAAATGATGCAGATGATAATGTTATATTACCAGAACATATTATTCAAAAAGGGAATGTAGATATTGCAGAAAAAATGTATTGTCAGTTCATACAACAGAATAAATTTCAGGAGTTGTCAGAGTGTGCAATTTTAGCACCTAGAAACCTTGACGTTGACGATATTAATAAGAGAGTGGTGCGTCTCTTAGACAGTAAAGGTGAAAAAATATATAAAAGTATTGATGCTACTGAAAATTGTGATAATGGAAAATTTTCTGAAACTTTATTACCAGAATATTTAAATACTCTCTCTCCACCTTCTTTACCACCACATGAATTACATTTAAGAATTACTTCCGTTGTAATGCTTATTAGAAATCTTAGTATTAATGAAGGATTATGTAACGGAACAAGGTTAATTGTTTTAGATTTATCACATAATGTTGTTAAATGTCAAATATTAACGGGAGATAAGAGTGGAAATATTATCTTTTTACATAGAGTAACTTTATATTGGGATAATTTATATCCGTTTACTTTTGAAAGAAGACAATTTCCTATAAAATTAGCTTTTGCAATGACTATTAACAAGTCTCAAGGACAAACATTTAACAGAATATATATATTCTGTTCTATATATATATATATATATATATATATATATATATATATATATATATATATATATATATATATATATTAAAGAACTATATATATTAAAGAAATATATATATATATATATATATATATATATATATATATATATATATATATATATTTATATATATATATATATATATACATAATTTTTTATATACATACATTAATCACGGTCAGATGTATGTTGCACTATCAAGGGTACGTTTATTTGAATCCGTAAAAATATAATTAGGAGATAATAGAAGTAATATGTATATAAAAAATTATGTTTATAGTGAAATTTTTGAATAATTAAGGAGCCGGATATAACACCTACCGCTACGCGCCGCCGTTAACGACCATACCAGTCAGTGATTTTATATAATCCATTTTGTTGTTGAATCTTATTAAAAGAAAACTAATTTTTAAAATTAAAACATATTTTTTTATATTACATATGTATACCGAAAAAAGTTTAGTTTTCATTGTATGAAAACTAAACATTTTTCGGTATTTTTTTTCATTTTATGAAAACTAAACTTTTTTCGGTATTTTTTTTCATAAAATGAAAACTAAACTTTTTTCGGTATACATATGTAATATAAAAAAATATGTTTTAATTTTAAAAATTAGTTTTCTTTTAATAAGATTCAACAACAAAATGGATTATATACAAATGTTTAAAAAAGATGAGAATAATATTTATTAGCATAAATTTATTATCATGCAAATAGAATATGTGAATTTTTGGACTGCTAATCGAAATCACGAAGGATTATTAGTGAAGAAAATGACCACCATCATTATTTGTTAGTTTGTATTACTGTTTGAAACTATCGCTGAATGTAACTAAATACCATTCTTATTATAGTCGTCTTTTTTTAATTAATTCTATTATCTGTTTTCTATCTCCTTAAAGTAAAAAAAAATTTCTAAAATATTAAGATTTCCCCTTTTCCCAGTTTTTCTTAAGGGGGGTAAGGTTTTAAAATTTTTTATTGCATTTTCTTAGAATTTATTAAATGATTGTATAATATCTTCAGAATATTGTGTTAAAATTTCAAGTTAATTATAGCAAAATTAACGGAGTTATGAGTATTTTAGACGCGTAAGTACAGGCTTCAGGATTAATGTTTTTTATTAAGAGATCTACCCACTTTAAACGCCCTAAAAAGGTTATTTTTGTACATTTTTCAGATTTAAATAATATATATTGGCGTATGAAGTTTTACACGATTTTTGCTTTTTGCAAAACTGACAAAATAGTGGTAATTTTTCGAAAAACATGTATAGAAATTTGTTTTTTATCTCATATGCACAAAAATGGCGCTTTTAGATAGCTGACGACATGGAGTAAAGTCACTCATTTGTTCGACCATATGAAAATGGCGTCCATTTTTTCCCATGTGCAAACATAACCACTGTTCCCATGCGTTATTTTTGCCCAAGGGAGAAAACGGCCGTCATTTTTATATAAGTCTGTTTATGATGATTTTATTTATTAAAGTACTAAGTTTTAAAGTTTGAACAAGAAGGTGAGAGTGTCAAAAATTATTAAACATAAATTTATTTCTTGGTTTTTTCTCATATTTCATTAAAAGAATTAAACAATTTCAAATTTACTGTTTGAAATTTTTAACCTATTAAAATGTAATCGAAATTATACTGATTTGAAATTAACAATTTTACTTAAAACGGAATAAATGTAATATCTAACGTTGCTTCCATATCTCAGAACCAGAAAAAGCTACAGTGAATTTTTTTTTACAGTGAATTTTTAACTATTTTTAATTTTTTTTAACTAATAAACATACCCTTACTAATATTTCAGGTCCAACTTTCAACACCAAAATTACCCCTATTTCAAATTAATTAACAAAAATACTAATAAAACTAATAAATGTTTAACTTTTTTTAAATTAATCGTTGAATAATTATAATATCATTTTGCAGACTACCAGTTTTAATTTTTCACCTCAACCCTTATCTTAAAACTAACCTCTTAGCTAAACATACTAATCATACAGCCTTATGATATTTGGAATTTTATAAAATAACAAATCTGAAGTCAGTTTTTAGTTTTTTTTGTTAAAAGGTAAAATGGACGGATTTCTTTTGCATGAACTTGTTACTTTACTTCCCTAGAAAAATTTTATGAGGTACAAAAAAATATTGATGCACCTGAATCGCCTAAAACTGACTGTTTACATTTACCTCGAGATTTTGAAATTTTTCTAAAATTCGGGGTAAAGGTAAACTCCACTGTAGTTAAGCGAGGTTTAAGAAACAAGTTATTTCAAGTGTACTACTGTTTTAAGGGATGGACAAATTGAAAAAAAATTATTCGTACACTGAGAAAATTTTGGAGACGCTGCGGGAATTCATGGGAGTCGCTGGCGCTCTCTGTCCACTATTCCCAGCCGCTCCGGCAAAAGGCAGCATCTACTCCTCAAGGGGCTGATTCTGACTTTTGAAAGGTAAGGATCAGTTCAATGTGCACGGACTAAAGTCCATAAGACCAGATTCTTACCTTTTCCGGGGCGGCTGGGAATCGTAGGTAAAGTTGCGCTCCAGCTCTTCATTTAACGCATCAATGCCACCTACCGGAGCAGCATTGTCCCTAAAATTTTCTCAGTGTAGATGTAAAAGTAAATCAACCAGTTAACTGATAACACAGCCACACAAAAAATATAAAAGTTCTTACCTGGGGGTCTCACTATGTAGACTTTATGTTTTTTGGGTCGCTGAATCCTCACTTGCCGAAGCAAGGGTGGTAAGACTCTTAATCGGTACTCATACCAGAGTACAAACGGTACCATGGAGACCGGTCCGAGCCCGGGGGACTTGCCGAAAGGCTTGTTTCTTTCCGGTCATTGGGTTGGCCTCGTGGGGGCAGTGGTTATAGCCTACATCGCTTGAGGCTAGGGGCGCTATGAACGGACCAGAGCTTCGCAAAAACGGAGTAATGGACCTAGTAACTAGCGCTTCGACATGTGAGTTGTGGTGCCAACTCGGGTGGTTACCTGCAGAGTAACCAGAGATTGGAAAGGACTCGCCCTTCACCGAAGGGCCGCAAATGTTCTTACCAACTTTGTGGAGATCGGCAGACAGTCACTAGAGGGCTGTCGCCGTTGGAGAGCGTAATCTCTCCCAGTTACGCTCGTATGCGAGCCGTGTGGGTATACCAGTATTGGGAGGTCCTGCACGTATACTCTACATAGGCGCTGTATATTTGAATTTTGAAATCTGACTCCAAATTCGTATTCAGCGACTCCAAAAACTCCCGAGTAACGAGTTTTAAGCGAATCCGATAAATTTTTCAAAAACGTGTCCGCCATATTGGATCCGACATTTTGAATTTTTGAAATCTGACTTCAAATTCGTAATCAGCGACGCCAAAAACCCCCCTTTAACGAGTTTTAAGTGAATCCGATAAATTTTTCAAAAACGTGTCCGCCATATTGAATCCGCTATTTTAAATTTTTGAAATCTGACTAAATTCGTAATCAGCGACCCCAAAAAACCCCGAGTAATGTTAGAAACTTTTTCAATGTTAAAATATTTTCATATTGAATAGCAGAAAGAAAGGGGGCGCGCAAGTAAAAGTGACTAGTAAACATAATATTGATCGGAAGTCACATTCGTAATCAACATCCTCAAAAACACCCGAATGACAATTTTCAAGCAAATGCAATTACTTTCTAAAAAATGTCCTCCATATTAGATTCACCATTATCAATTTTGAAAAAGTGACATTAGATTAGTAATCAGCATCCCCAAAAACCCCCCAGTAACTATTTTCAAGAAAATCCAATCACTTTTTAAAAAACATGTGTATGTGTTTAGTATATATGTGTGAGTATGCATGTGTATGTGTTTTGTGTACAGTACTGTCCGAAATTGTCAGTCCACCCATTTTTAAAAGGAAGGAAAAACCATTTTTAACATAAAATTCACAAAAACTAAATTTTTTTTTGGTTTATATTTTGAAAGACAATAAAATGTTGAAAAGAATAAGATCTTATAGAAGTCATTTGGCCAAAATTTGTAGAAGAGATCCTTAAAAATCGTCATTTTCAAAGTTTTTCAAAAATTTGAATAACTTCTAAAATAATGAACGCTTTTTAATAATCTTAGGCTTATTTTAAAGCTCATATTCTACGGAATAAGAATTACTTATAGGCATTAACCTGTAATTTTTTACATGGAATAAGCATGACGTCAAAGATGGACAAAAAATTCTAAAAATTTGTAATAATATTCTGTATATTATAAGCTATAAATTAATTTTAAAAAAGTAAAAAAAATATAGCCCAAAGTTAAAAAAAATTTTATTTGTTCATAATTTTTTTTATTAAATTTTCTTGAAAAATCTATACCATATCATGTTTTATATATGTTCTAGAATAGTTTTTAATACAAAAAATGTATTTCAAATTTCCACAATTTTTTTGCCCAAATTTGACGCCATGCTTATTTCAAGTAAAAAATTACAGGTTAATGCCTATAAGTAATTCTTATTCCGAAGAACATGACCTTTAAAATAAGCCTAAGATCATTAAAAAGCGTTCATTATTTCAGAAGTTATTCAAATTTTTTTAAAACATTAAAAATTACGATTTTTAAGAATATCTTTTACAAATTTTTGTCCAAATAACATCTATAAGATCTTATTTTTTTCAACATTTTATTGTCTTTCAAAATAAAAACCAAAAAAAAATTTAGTTTTTGTGAATTTTATGTTAAAAATTGTTTTGCATTCCTTTTAAAAATGGGTGGACTGCCAATTTCGGACGATTCTGTATATGTGTGAGTATACATGTGTATGTATTGACTGTATATTTGTGAGTATACATGTGTATTTGTTTAGTGTATATGTGTGAGTATACATGTGTATGTGTTTAGTGTATATGCGTGAGTATACATGTGTGTATATATGTTGCCGAACGATGAAGTACGGAGTTTCACAAACGACGGACGACAAAATGACGACGAATATGTTAATCTTAATTTAAGAAGTTTTGATAGTCATTTCTAAGATGTTTTGGTAGACACTTTTTAGTTACTTGAAGTACCTTAATTTAAGATGTAAAAAATATCTTCGTACACATTTTCTGTGTATTTTTGGGGTAAAAAGTTTTGAGGTTAACTATGGGCTCTTATGTTAAAGACTTTATGTATCTTAGTTTTTAGTAACTTACACTTATGGCGCATCTTATGATTCTCAAGTAACTTATAGCTAAACATCTTATTGCAACAGAAACATCTTAAGTTAAGATACTTTAAAGAACTTACAAAAGTTTCTTACTTTTCTAAGATGGAAGAAATATCTTCATCACTGCTAAAACGTATAAAGCATCTTAAATATCAGTAAGATGCTTTAGAAAACAGCTTAATTTAAGATGTAAGACACCATTTTTCCATCTTACATCTTATTTTAAGATATCAAAAAAGAAACCTATTTTTGCAGTGTATTTTTACTTATTTATTCTACGTGAGGTTTCAGTTGACCTTTTAAAATAGGCTAAAAATATTTTTTTCTATTCTGCATAGTGTTGCATTCGAGCGAGAAATCTCTCGAAAAGAACAAGAAATCTCGTGAAGAAGACAATGAAAATAATTGAATGTTAAATCACATTCAATTGTTTTCATTGTCTTTTTCAAGAGATTTCTCGTTCTTTTCGAGCAATTTCTCGCTCGAATGCAACACTAATTCTGCACTGAAAAAAAACAGATACCTATTTTTTGTTTTTTGGAAGCCAAATTTTTGAGTAATGAATTTTCAAAATTGTTGACTTATAATTTTGAACCTATATTTTGTAAGTATGAAAATATTGATTTTAGGAAAAAGTTGTCAAGAATGAAAGTTTCACTTTTATTTCGACTATTAGGAATTATTTCCCTCTAATTTAAAGCAAAGAACACTTTAATACGTGAAAAATTGTACGCTGTAAACAGTTTTTAAAGTTAATTGTAAAAAAATCACCTTGTGAGACTTGCACGCGATTCAAAAAAAATTGTTAACTCACTAAACGTATCAGGCCCATTCCGGGTCTTTGTGGAAAATCTCCTGTATATTATAAGGTATAAATAAATTTTTAAAAAGTAAAAAAAATATGGTCCAAAGTTAAAAAAATTTAATTTGTTCATAAAATTTTTTTACATTTCTTAAAAGTTGAAATAAATCTAAAACTTTTATTCTTTGACAACTTTTACTAAACTCAATATTTTCAAACTTATAAGCTACTGAATATAAGTCTACAATTACAAGTTCTCAGTTTTTAAAATTCATGTCACAAAAATTTGACCTCCAAAAATATAAAAAAATGTATTTGTTTGTATATGTGTAGGTATACATGTGTGTGTAGAATAAGCACTGAAAAAGATCCCAAAATTGACAAATTAAATAAATTAGCCCAAAAAGTTTTGTAAGCACTTGAATTTCGAAAAACATTTATATTGTTTTGTGCTTAAAACTTTAAAGCTGTATAACATTCAGAAAATTTTTTTTCGTAGTTTCTTCACAATTAATAACATTTTTTTATCAATATGAATTATATATATAAAGGATAAAAAACTTAGAATCACCCATCCTGGAAAAACAGGGGTATTCTATTTGACTCGCCTACCTCATTTTGCGCCACTCTCCACTATGTTATTAACAATTATATTTATATAAAATATAAATTAAAAATTATTTATACAATTTTTTATTACTTATTTATATCTTTATTTATATAAGCATAAATTTGTCTCTAAAAAATACAATTCTTTTAATAATTGTTAATAACAATGATAATTATTAATTTTAAAATTATTTTGTAACAAAATAGACATAAATTACTTAAATAAACATAAATTTATCTGTAAAAAATTAATTATTAATTAACGAAATTATTTAAATAAATTGAATTATGCATTATTATTTATCGGGTGGTCATACTAGACTAATTTAAATTGATTTCGATCATGGGGAATAGAAAAATAAAAAATAAACACAATTTTTTTCAAAAATTCTTGTAAATTGTTTACTTTGAGTAACAAAAAAATATATAAACAATTAATAATTAAAACAACAGTTTCGGGGAAACTCTTAGAAAAATTATCTCCTTTCATTTAAGACCAAGAACATCAAAATCGGATAAAATTTGTAGGTTCTAGACAATTTTGAACAGTAAAGTATAAGAATTAGGATTCCCGGACACTCACACATCGCTGACACTGAATCCTGGTCGTGCTTCCTCAAAAATTGCGATATCTCGAAAACTATTTGAGTCTCCATCGATTTTCTTTTTTTAAATGAAAGGTGAAATTATAAGGAATATTTTATTAATTGACAAGAAAACTCAAAAATCGGTCCCGCTCGGGCAAAACGGTTTCAAAAAATTTTTTTTTGACTTTTTTGGGCAAAAAAATTTTTTTTGTTTTTTTATGTGATAGTCAGAAGAAACATGATTTTAAGTATACGCCTTCCAAATTTTATTAAATTTCATCAAAAACTTTCGGAAATATTAAGATTTAAAAAAATTATAACAAAAAAATTCAAAATGGCGTAACTTTAACAAATTTCAAAATTTTCAAAAACTTTTTGGCACACTTTTTTCTAGTATCCAATACTACAATTTCACCAAATTACAGCCTAATCCAAAGACCCCATGCAAATCGCATATTTTCTGACGGAGTCTTACCCATGTATAAAAGTTGATGTTAAAATTCTAATGTAACGTTACTAATTCTGAAATTTTAATTCCTTGATATAAGTAAGTTTTTATAAAATAAAAAAACAATGTCTAACAAAGGAGAAATTGTCAATTTGACTACTCATGATTTAAGTATTGTTGTCACTGAAGGTGCAATGATAAATAATGATCATATGTTTGAGTTTCAATCGCTGTTGGAAAGACCATCAAATGTTTTTATAACATGCAAAATGCTTTGTGTTTACAAACACTTGATTTAATAGTTCAAATTGAGAAAAGTAAGCAACACATTCAAATACTGTTTAGTGGATTTTATAAGTCTGGTCATTGGATTTGTACTTATTATGATGGAAGATGTCTTTACATTTTTGATAGTCTTAATAAAAAATGTTTAAATCGTGATCAAAGAAATTATTTAATTAGATTATATCCTTTTGAACCGCCAGTAGTTTTCACAACTGTTGATCAACAACCAGAATACAGTCTTTCTTGTGGAGTATATGCAATTGCTTTCGTAACATCGTTATTTTTTAATATTATCCCACACTCTGTCAATTACTATTATTGTAATATGAGAAATCATTTAATGTTAATGTTTATAAGCAATAGTTTAAGTGAATTTCCCTCTGAACAACTTTCTAATAGTAAATCTTGCATAGTTGTGTATGACTGGAATTGTCTTTTAAATGGAAGAGATATTCAACTTAAGTATGGAGAATCAAACTTTTCTAAAAACTCTAAGAAAAAAGAAATTTCTTTCCCGAGAATAATAAATAAAATAAATAAAGGAAGTATTGCATCAACAACAGTTAAACAAAGTAGGGCTAAAATTCAGAAAAAATTTCGTAAGAGGCAAAAGTTAAAACGTAAAATTGATAATGCAAATTATTCTGAGGAAACACACACTTTCATTTCATTTCCGAGAATAGTGAATAAAATAAATGAAGGAAATATTGAATCAACAACCGTTAAACAAAGTAGGGCTGAAATAAAAATAATTCGTAAGAGGCAAAAATTAAAATGTAAAATTGATAATGCAAATTATTTAGAAGAAGAACGCACTTTACCTAAGAAAAAACTTTAAGACGAATCCAAAATAAAATATGCTGAAAACGTTAAATTTAAAATTGAAAATAGTGATACAAGTACTATGTCAAAAACAAAGAACACTCAATGTCAAAGAAATTATTGTGAAGCAGTATTAAAGGATCAAATTCAAAAAGAGTTAAATGTTGAAAATTATTTAGGTCCGATGAATTATTACTGCACACATTGTCAAGCTAAACATTTTAAAGATGAAAAAGTTGCTGGTAAAGGAGTTAGTTTTAATGGCTACTGTAGTCATGGAGGTGTTGAGTTAATTTCAATACAATATCCAGATGAATTAAGACTTTTGTTAGAAGGATTTTACATAAAATCTGGTCATTTTATAAAGAATATAAGGTTGTATAATAATTCTATTTTTTTGCCTCTTTATATGACAATGTAATTAATTTTAATGGCATAAGAAGAGGAACATTCTGTTACAAAATTCAAGAACAATTTTACTATCAAATTAATAGTGCTTTATATCCGGAAAAAAGTGAGGATCCATTTTTTGGTCAATTATTCATTTATGATCCTGAGGAATCAATCAGATACAGATTAAAAAGTAACGAAAATTTGGATGAAGACGTTTTAAAATTTATAGAAAATATGAGAAATTCAAATGCATATACAATTCTTACATGATCATGTTTACGTTGAAAAAAGGCTTTTACAAGAATAGATACAATTTTCAAAGTTTTAATGAAGTTACTGCAATTTTTAAGACAAACTCTGAAGGAGAAATACCAGAATCTTATGTAACGGTTTATAATAAATCTACGAAGAAATTAAAATTGGTTAGTAATTTAGATCCCAATGTTGAACCATGGATTTATCCCATATTTTATTCCTTTGGAAATAAGGGTTATAATATTCATACGATTCGTAGTGATAGTGATCACTAGCACAAAAAATGGGACAACAGAGATATTTTAACCCGCTAAAGTACTTTTTTTTATTTATTTATAAAAATGTTTTTAACAATTATCAAAAATTGTTTAAAACATTTAAAAATATTTCTAAATAATAAGAAATGTCGGGTTTTATCTTAAGGGGAGATTCCACAGAAATTAAGGTTTTTTTAAAAATTTTTTTTATAGGTAGTAAAATAAATATTTCTTAGTTAAACTTTTTTTACAATAAAATACTTGTGTTACAGTAATAAAAACCATTTTTTATTTATTTATTTTTTTAATGGAGTCTTAGAAAATGGCTGCCGAAAGTGGTCCCCTCTAAAAGTTGTTTACATTTTTTCTCGGCGACAATTAATCTAAACTAAAAAAGTCAAAAATTTTCTTAATCTATACCATTATGGCTATCGTGTAAACTAGAACAAAAAAAATTTATTGAAAAATAACCAAATGGCAGACTTTTTAATTTTTCGACCATAATTTTGCAACTTAAATTGTTTATAACTTTTATAAATATTAATGGATCTTAAATATCCTAGTTTACACGAAAACTACACATTTAAAGAGCATGCTGTCCAAATTGCAAGTTATTTCGTTGAAAATTGTAAAAATGAGAGTGTAAACAAGTTGAAAATGTGTAGTTTCGAGAAAAACGCGTTTAAAGTTTGAAGGACCAAATATACAAAAATTTAACTTAAAGTTATATACATAACCTTTGATACGTAACAGTAGACATTTCTTATTACTTAAGAACTACTCTTTCAAGCGGTGCGAAAAGAAAAAATGTAAATTTAAAAATAAACAAATTGCAGTTAGGTAATTAATAAAAAAACATGAATTTTCGAGGTGGAAAGGTGATGTTATTCCTACTCTCCTGCTAGCGAGTCTATTCTTATCGCTTCAGACTATTTTTCCCATATTTTTAGATAATCATACTAACCAAAAATTAAAAAAAAATAATTTCGGTATTCAAAAAAAAAATCAGTGGAATCTCCCCTTAAATGAAGGTTTTGATAACAAGAGTGCATTTTATAATCATAAAATGCTTTTATCTATGACGGTACTTGATATTTAGCAAATTTTTTGTAAGAATTGTTTATAACATTTTTAAAAATTGTTTATAAATTTCGGATAATTGATTGATACACCAATTCCATTGTAATGTTAAAATAAGTTGTCAAAATAAGTTAGTGTCGAAGAAAAGGAGATTTTTTTCAACTCTGAACATAGTTTTTTGTAAAAATTTTTTATAATATTGTTCAAAAAATGTTAAACAATTACAAACAAAGGTTTGTCTCTCCAAAATTTATTCTAATGTCAAACCAAGTAAAATGTGTAAAACATTCTTTCCACTTGAAACTTCTTTTTCTATGAAAATTGTTTATAATATTTTTAAATATTGTTAAATAAATTTTAATTTAAGTTTGAAACTTTAACAACATTTTGATTACAAGAGAGCGTAATGTAATTAAAAAAAATTTTCTACGAATTATAACATTTTACTATAAATTTGAAATTTCTTTCCAGATTCTAAAAGAGGACACTCAAACCATTAAAAAATCCTATCTCCTGATTTTTTTTTAAATTGTAGCTCTTAGAAAGGAAAGTTGGAACTTGTGCTAAGAAATATGGACATTTGGGACTAAATTGGTTAATACAATTGAGGAGTCAGGAAAAAGAACTCGCCGAGCGCTCCAACGCACGCGTTAATGCCAGTCGGCTAGTTAGTAAAATACCTAAATTTGAATGTATGAAAACAGGTAATAAGCAAAGTGCCTAGGCAGTTTACATATTGCCAAAGATGTTTTAAGCAAATAGAAAAATCTATTGAAAGTCGCAAATTTTTTTATTTAGGGGAGAGTCTCCAGTTGTGAGACGGGTTTTATTTTTGACCCGTAAATTGTAAACGGGTAAACGAAATTGTAAATAAAATACACCGTTTGAAAGGTAACAGAAATACGCAACTTTTATTAAAAGAAAGTGTAGTGTTTCGATGAACTCAAAAAATTTTACGATACGTTTTCCGAGCACATCGCTTTTTTCAAAAAAAAATGTCTCCAGTTGTGAGACACTCATTAAAAATTGCTAAAATTTAATAAGTTTGACATAAAACGTTATGTTTAGTAGAAATAATTAAATATATTAATAATATATATTATTATATACTAAATAATAATATTTATTCGCCAAAATATGACTACCAAATAAACACAATTAAATAGCTTCAACAAAAGCATATTAAAATTGATTTCTTCTGAATCAATTGACTTTTTCCACTTGACATGCCCAAAAATACTAGAAAAAAATCAAAACAACATTTAAATAGTATGCCTGCAAAGTCGTATTTTTTATGCTGCCCAGATGGGTGTTGACACCGTCTCACAACTGGTGATATGCTGTGTCTCACACCCAGAAATTGGCGCTATTTTGAAAAAGGAAAATTAAATTATTTTCAACCGTAGATTGGAACAATGCAATATTGCATCACAAAAAATAAGGAAAACACTAAAAGAAAATGCATTACATTTACCTTTTCCAATTAATTAACTTGGAAAAAATGTACTTTGCATTTATTGAAAAAACGCTTTTTAGTCGATTATCACACACAATGTTGGTATTTAACAAAAACAGTTTATATATCCGCTTCGGCGTACACGAAAAAGTTGGCTCATATAAAAAGAAATGTTTTTATATAAACCAATCGGCTTTTTAATATTACATGTTAAAAAAAATTGACTGTCTCACAACTGGAGATGTCTCACAACTGGAGACTCTCCCCTACAATAACTTATTCTAAAAAAATAAAACTATTATCCTGTTATTACATGTTACAACAATGGATAGATTTGTGACATCTTGATCCGCATTTAATTTTAGATTTGAAACATGAACATCGACTTGTTTGACACTGATTTTTTGCAGGTTTACAGTTGCAATTTTTTATCCCCTGACCACCACTCATCGATTGAGAAGATGCAGCTTCCCTTAAAGAAATCTGAATATCGTTAGGAAAGACATCTAAACTAATTATTTCACTTCCAGATTTCTGTATGTCAGATCGAGGAAACCATCCATTTATCAGTCCGCTTTTTGTTCCTATTATATAAACACCATTATGGATGTCAGTCAATACACCTTTAAATGTTATTAAAATCTAGCGGTCCTCGATCGACTTTTTACACTACCTAACAAGGCCCTATCCCACATTGCTCTTGCTCCACTTTGCTGTTTAAAAGCCAATATTAATTTCTCTTGAAATTGCATCTCGTTCACTGCACTTTCTTCCATTTCAAAAAACGGTTAATAGAAATAAACTGAATTGAGTAATTATAGACGACCTGAAGTCTAAAAACGACAATTGCAAACTAACGTATAATTAGGGCCCAAATAATTTAGTAATATATAAATGAAAGAAACAATAGTATTATTTTCTATAAATTCTATCAATATTATGTTGTTTATTTTGTACATGCTATATTAATAAAACTTAATCAATTACAATTTTTGGTTACTGTTAATAATATTTTCATATTTTAAATATTGTGTACTGCGACTTTCAATACATTTTTCTATTTGCATGAAACATCTTTGGCAGTATGTAATCTGCCTAGGCACTTTGCTTATTACCTGTTTTCAAACATTCAAAGTTAGGTATTTTACTAACTGCCCGCGGTTTACAAACTGCCTTGGTAGTTTGCATACTGCCGGATTTTTCTATTGGCGATTCAAACAGCTAAACTAGCGCATCTGGTGGCCGAGTTTAAACTAATATATACACGACTCCTTGCATGGTGTTCAATGTAAATATCAACGTTTTTATAGTTTTTCAGTTTTATTTTCACTATTAAATCAAGTTTTTTTTAATTGTTCTACTTGTTTAAATATTTATTAAATAAATTATAATAAATATGGATAAGAGCATCGTTACTCATGAACAGAAGAAAAGAAAAAACGGGATCGAAACAATAGTTGTTATTTGCTCTGAATTAAAAAAAACAGGAAATCTTTATCAGCTTCCAAAAAATGTTGTAAGACGTTAACAGCAGGCTATTGCATTTAAAACAGGAAAAAAATTAACCGACAAAATGAAAGTTTGCAGTACAAATTTTAAATCTAAATATTACATATCAACTAGAAAGAACATTTTTTGGTTATGTTTTTATATGTTTGAGAAAAATTCTAATTTTAGATTACTTCTAATTATATATTATTAATTTAATCTCTATAGACATTAAGTTATTGATATAAAACTAGAATTTTAGATTATTAGAAATATAATATTATTAACCCTTTCAGTCCCATAATTAGGGCAATTAAAAATATCTACAATAGGTATAGTACCTATGGTTTTTGGCGTCGCTGATTACGAATCTGAAATCAGATTTTCAAAATTTTGAAAATTCAAAATGGCGGAGCCAATATGGTGGACTATAAAATTAAAAATTTTTAAATTTTATTTTAAAGTTGTCACTCGGGGGTTTTTGGGGTCGCTGATTAAGAATCTGGAATCAGATTTTCATAATTTTGAAAATTTAAAATGGCGGAGTCAATATGGCGGACTATAAAATTAAATTTTTTTAAATTTTACTTGAAAGTTGTCACTCGGGAGTTTTTGAAATCGCTGATTAATTTTTAATTTTTGTCCGCCATATTGGATCCGTCATTTTGAATGTTTAAAAAGTAACTTTAGATTCGTAATCAGCGACCCCAAAAACCCCCGAGAGACCATTGTCAAGCAAATTTAATTAATTTTTAATTTTTGTCCGCCATATTGGATCCGCCATTTTGAAATTTTAAAAACTAACTTTAGATTCGTAATCAGCGACCCCAAAACCCCAGAGAGTCCATTTTCAAGCAAATTTGTTTAATTTTTAATTTTGTCCGCCATATTGGATCCGCCATTTTGAATTTGCATATTAGGTTTTAGATTAATATTCAGCAAACTGCGAGAATTTAGAAAACAACCATAATTTAAAGTATATGTTACTGATTTAATTTTATTACAGTCAAATTTAACCTAAACTAATGCGTTGCCGTGTATAAGTTTGTTAATAACCAAAAAACATAAATAATATAGCTTAATTTTTTTAAAAACTACTAAACCCTATTTGTAGAAACATAAAAAGAAGAAATATACAATTATTTAAAGTTTTCCTTTAAGTTATGTTATAAAAATCGGTGGCTTAAAAGGTGGTCGATATATCGACCACTGGGACTGAAAGGGTTAATATTAGAATTATTTAATTATTAGAATTAGAGCGGAACATATAATAATTGTTTCGATCCCGTTTTTTCTTTTCTTCTGTTCATGAGTAACGATGCTCTTTCAAATTTATTATAATATATTTAATAAATATTTAAACAAGTAGAACAATTAAAAAAACTTGATTTAATAGTGAAAATAAAACTGAAAAACTATAAAAACGTCGATACGATATAAATATATATATGTGACGCGAACTGAAGAAAGGGACCTTAGAAGCAAAAAATATTAGGTTATGTTTGCAATTTTTAAAATGAAAATACAAGAAAAGGATCAACTGTCAATTGTAATTATTAATCATAAACTTTTCATTACAACTAAAATATCTAATAAAAACTGATTTTGATTTGCAAAAAGTAAAAAGAAACTTTTAATCAACAAAAAAATTACACTAACATAACCTTAAAGTGATTTGCTTCTAAGGTCCCTTTCTTCAGATTGCGTCACACACACACATATATATATATATATATTTGTTTGGTTGATTCATTTCTGTTTTCTATGTCCGTCTACAATTTTATTTTTTAACTTTTTAGCATTTGTTCCTTTACTCTTTAACATTGCACCAGCGACAGAGTTGGAGCGCCACCCTCAAAGGCTAAAGTCTTGCGACAGTTCCGAGGGTGGGTGAAGGGCTTTAAAAGAAGGGTTACGGGTTTTAGTTGGTCGGGGCTGTCAGTAGGTCACTAGATTGCTGAACAATTTTATAATTTGTCTTTATTTTATATTCTTTTATTTTACCAACTCCACATAACCTTGGAATGCGGAATCCAAGGTATCTCTATGCAGATTTCCCAAATTCCCTAAGCAAAAAAAATAAATTATTTAATTCAATTAAAGAAATATTAGTTTTAATTAAAAGAATTAATTGTGATAAATAATTGAATATTTGATACAAATAAAGATTTAGTTACTTAAAAAATTATTTTATTGAAGCAAATAAATATTTATTTCATTCCGTCAAATAAAATACTCAGATCTAATAAATATTTACTTGGTTCAAATAAATATTTATTGGATAATCGACAATTAAACTATTGAATTGAGTAAATCAATTTTTATTTCTTTAATTAAATTATTTTTATCTTAGAAATTATGCAAATTATTTCCTGAAAGAAAGGAATGAGTTGGTGAACAATATTATTATTGAAAAATAAAAATTATACATAAAGTAAGTATATTTCCTATTTGTTAATCATAATTTCTTAACAATTACAAATTATTAAATATTTTTTATAAATAAAAATGAGAAAAATTTAAACATTTGAAGCTTGAGGCAATTTTATACGTAAGATTATATAAGCTTGTTTCAAAAGTGCTGAAAAATTGGTGCAATTTAGAAATACAAAATTTAATCCTTTAAGACAAAATTCTTTTAATAAATATGTATTCATCTTAACAAAAATGTTAGAAACTTTTTTAATGTTAAAATATTTTCATATTGAATAGCAGAAAAAGGGGGCGCGCGTAGCGCGCAAGTAAAAGTGACTAGTTTAGGTTGAATCCATTTCAAATCAGGCAAGCCGACTAACTTCAAGTCGTAGAATTACCTGTCGATGGAATATATTATTTTATATGAAAAATAAAGAGACACGTCTTTTTATGTTTTTCGTAAAAATGTTTTTTTAACGAAGTTAGCAGTAAAACGGGAAAAAACGGTGAAAAAAATGGTTTGACTTGTATTTTTTTTCTACTGTGTGTTAATAAATTTTTCTTCTTAATTCTTATTAAGAGTCTTCTTGTCTTCGAAACTTTGTTTAAAATTTATAAAAAACTTCAAAATTAAAAAAATGGCGTCAGATTTTCAAAAAAAAAAAACTTAATTTTGTCGAAAACACAATTTTTTTGCTCAAATTATTAGAGTTACTTCGTATTAATTAAATTACATGAATTTTGTGTTTTAGGGATCGTGTTTTCTCTTCTTCATTAAAATAATACGTTTTATCTAATTCTTTTAGTATAATTTTTGCAGCTGAATGCTCTGATTTTCGAATGGTTCTGCAACTTTCTCCCGTTGCGATAAATGCATTACTATTTTTATTATCCGTGACGATGCATTTTACTCTTTAAAGTTTACCGAATTCAGGACCAGTAGTTCAGTAGTTTTATCAACTGTATAAGCTGGTTTATCCAAATTATATTCTGCAGTCAATTCCTCTAAAATTCTCTTTGGGTAATTAATACCTTCTATGTTTCCCTTGGGGAACACATAATTTCTTACCAATTCTTCTTGGATTGGCGGAGTGAAAATAATAGATGCTAACATCTAAAAATTAACATTGTATTATTATTTCATTCATATGCTAATTTTAATTTATCTACATGTTTTTGGAACCTATTTCCATTGTCATTCATTAAGATTACATTGTTTTTTATCAAGGATATTCACAATTGTGTATGGACCATAATAATTTTAATCTTCATCTTATTAATCGTTGTTCTGGATCTTTTATAGTGTCGATCCATCTTAATGGTTCGTGGTCGCTGACTGAAGTGAATTTCTTTCCATAAATATAAGTTCTGAAATTATAAACTGAAAAAAATGATTAAAAAAAAGATAAATGATAAACTTTTTCAATAGATTGGACAATGGTTTGACTTTTGCTAAAAAGTCTTTAATAAATCTTTCGTAATATCCCGCTATTCCTAAGAATTGTTTGACATTTCTTAGTGTTTTGGGAGTTAGAAAATTTTTTACTGCTTCTACAGTTTTTGGATTAGGTTTTACTCCATCGCTACTTATTATATATCCCAAATATGCTACTTCTTTGTAAAGAAATTCGCATTTTTCTGGTTGCAATTAAAGATTAGCATTTTTTAATCTTTGTAGTAACCATCTCGCCTTTTTACCATGTTCTTCTAAATCATTAGCGTAGACTACGATATCGTCTAAGTAAACAAATAATTCAACTCCTTGGAGTCCATTTAGAACTTGATCCATTAATCTTTGAAAGGTTGAAAGTGAATTCTTTAATCCTATAGGCATTCTTATATATTCATAATGCCCATGTGTGGTAGAAAATGCCGTTTTTAATCTATCAACTGGATCTAGTTCGATTTGATGAAATCCACTGGTTAAGTTAAACACGGAGAAATATTAAGCGCCTCCAATGGTATCTAGTATACTAGTAATATTGGGCAGTGGATAGCAATTACCAATTGTCTTCTCATTTAGTGCTCTAAAGTCAATTACGATTCTCCACTTTTTCTTACCACTTCCATCAATCTTTTTTTGAATTATAAGCAATGGTGAGTTGTATGGTGAGCAGGAAGGACCTATAGTGCCTTCTGATTTCATTCTATCGATGACTTTATCGATTTCCTCTTTTTGAGATGGAGAAAATCTATACTGTTTAACATGAATTGGTATTTTATCTTTAGTAATGATTTCATGTTGAACTTTATGAGTTGCAGTTAGTTGTTCTCTTGCGAGATGATAGCTATTCGGGAATTCTGTAACTATTTGTCTTACATGTTCTTTTTCATCATTATTTAAATGATCCAATCTTAAATATTCTAATACCGCTGAAACTCTATCTATTGGTAGTGTGTATTCTTCTTCTGTGGAGTAATCATTAGAACCTTCACAAGGTAATTTGTAAAATTCGAAAGGAATTACTTCCTGAGGCGGTATGTCAATTTCGACGTCTTCAGATGTCATATTTATAGCATAGATATGACAGACTCCATCCTGATTGGTTACTACACCTTCAACTACTAGTAATCTTTCTTCTGTTTTTATTAAAGGTGAATATCTTTCTTTTAATTCTGTGCTTAGAACATCGATTGGTATTACTTGTTTAGTTCTGGCCTTAATAGTTACATTCTTTCTTTTATTAGCTTTATTTTCTGTTAATGCATCTCTAGTTGATTCTTTATTTGCGAAAAATATTGGTTTTATAGGATTTGAATGTGTGACAATTGTGTTATGACAAAAAGAAATTTCAACCTTTTCATCGCGCAGATCTTCTCGACCTAATATACCGTCAGATTCTATAGGGAAATCTATGGGTACTACTTGAAAAGTTATTTGTTTTGTATTTATTTCAACTGGGACGGTTCCCAATGTTAAAATTTGTATAGGAACGATTCCGGATATGTTTATAGCTTCTTCTCGAATTACGTTTAAATCTGGTAATATTATGTTTTCCTTGATTATGTTTACATCAGCTTCTGTATCTATTAACAAAGTTGCTGAAGATTTTTGAAAACTTGGGGAAGTTATAATTATTAATGAAGATTCTCTTGAATTTCTGGCGTGAAAGATGTGTTTTGTAATGATAGAATTCTCGCGTTGGCTGGACGTTCTTTGTGATCTCCACTCGTCGTCGCATCTGTCCGTCGAGTCGTGTTTGAGTTTAAATTATTATTTTCAAATGTATGTGAGATTGAGAACGGGGTGGTGTTCTACTTCCATCTTGATTTTTATTAAAGTATCCTTCTTGTGGAGGAGGATATGGATAGAAAGAGTATAGGTGTAAGGCATATAAGCATTAGGAAGATGAAAATTAGGTTGATTAGGATATGGTTGTGGGTGATGATTGTTTTGCATATATGGGGGATATAGATTTCTCAATATTCCGGTAGGAGTAGGTGATTGAGAACGATATCTCGTTTGTTCATAAGGATATGAGAATTGTACTCTATTACTAAGGCTTTTTTCTCGATATCGGTAATCTTGTGATTGATGTCGCGAATAATGGTAAGCATTTGAATCAGGTTTATAACTTTTATAACGTTGTTCACATTGTAAAGAAATGTCGAAAGCATCTTTAAGATTTTGAGGATTTCGTGCCTCTATTACAGTTGACATTGAATCTGGAAGTCCTTTTATAAAGGATTCCAAGGCACAGAGATTTAGTGGTTGGATTTGAATTTTGGCATTAGGACTCTATAAGAACTAGCGAGTGTCGCGTTTTCCCCTGCTAATAATTGAGACAATCTGTCATAAAATTCGCTAACATTTTCGTTGCGGTTCATACAAATTGTGGACATTTCTTGCAAATACCATGCATATGATTTATGAGTAGAATATCTTTGTTTTAAATGATCTATTAATTCATTAATGGTTCTAAAAGACTTACCTTGAGGACTGCTTCTAGCAGCACCCTTTAATTTTGCAAGGATGGATTTCAAATACTGATCTTCGCAATTTTTTAGAATGGATGATGTAGCATTCAAAATATCATCAATAAAATATTTAGCCGGCATATTGTGCCCGTCATAAAAAGAAAAATTCATTATATCTTGATGTAACGCAAAACATTCTGCCATAGAATTTACCATAGTGTCATGAAGGGTTCTATTCATAGAGCTTGCAAAGGATTCATCGGTAGCTGGAGCAGTATTATTATCATCATTATCGTCTCTATATTATCGAATGAAAATGGAAGTCCTAAAATTCCAATAATATATTATCTGTCGTCACAAATTATGGTTTGAAATTCTATTACTGTATGATTAATACAGATTTTTGCTTCCCCGTGTGTTCGTATAGTACCATCTCTTAAAAAGTATTTTAATACACGATTTATTCCTAGGAAAAAATTAATTTTATCGTCTTTAATTAAGTTTATTGGTAAAGAAGGATCTAGTATAAATCGACCTTCGTTGTCGATAAAGAACGTTGAGTTTAGTAATAATTGAGGAAATAATTCGTTATTCTTTATTAAAAAGTGACAATCCCACCGCTGCCACCAAATCAGCTGTTACGTTCCGAGCAGGAGCAAGGCTTTTTAAACAATTTTAATTATTAATTTAAAATAGGTTTTAAAACCAGTTAGCTGATTAATCAGGTTGGTAAGACCTGATCTTTATTACATTCTCATCAAAAATGAGAAAGTATTGGATTTGTGCGATTTTGAGAAATTTCTAATTTTCATAAATCTTCACGTTTCATGACCCACTGATTCCAAAAAAATGGTTTTTAGAGAAGTGTCTGTCTGTCAGTCAGTCAGTCTGTAGAAATTTGTCTCGACGATAACTCGAGTAAATTTTTATGAATCGACTTGCAATTTGGGGGATTTTTTTAGTCCATAAAAATGAAGCTCGAGTTCGTTGGGCAGTCCATTTCGTCAAAAAACAACAAAAATACAAAAATTTTAAATTTTTAAAAATTTCTATTTTCTACAATTTTCAAAAAATTATTTTTTTCTATTTTTTTAAGTTTTTGGGCCAGACTTTTCTTTTTA
This sequence comes from Leptopilina drosophilae, assembly GCA_032873175.1. Classification (NCBI taxonomy): domain Eukaryota; kingdom Metazoa; phylum Arthropoda; class Insecta; order Hymenoptera; family Figitidae; genus Leptopilina; species Leptopilina drosophilae. The sequence goes on from CM065480.1 coordinate 30,308,081, forward strand.
TTTTATAAGTTTTAGAGTTTTTATTTTTGAATCAAAATATTTTTTTCACTCTTTAACTTGATTTAAATGTATCCTTGTTGATGTTAAGCAGACAAATTTTGTTGAATTTTAAATTTTTTTGAATTTTTGAAAATGGTATATCTCTAAGGAAAATTAATGGAATTTAATGGAATTCGTAGGGAATGCTTATTGTTTACAGACAATTTAAGTTTGTTGGACAGCCTATTTCAACAAAAAACAACAAAAATACAACATTTTTAAATGTTCAAAATTTTGTATTTTTTGCATATAACTTGGTCAAAACTAATAATATTAAAAAATTTCCTGTATATGAGTTGTAGACAATGTCAAAATACATCTTTTTTACTTTATTCATTTTTTTCCTAAATTGAGTATTTTTTGAGAAATTTCAAAAATTCAAAAATCCGTAATGATGATGTACGGGAGAATAAGGTGCCTCAAGGAGAGACGTCAACAAAAGCGGGCAAGGCCCACCGCAACTTGTTTGCTTTCCTTTTCTAATGCAGAAAAAGAGTCATATTGACATTCTAGTTGGTACTAGAAGGTAACGAACCCAGACCCGACCCCACTCCAGCGTGTCACCAAAACAAGCATTTATTAAGGTGCCTCAAGGAGAAACCTTCTAGTACCAACTAGAATGTCAATTTGACTCTCTTTCTGCATTAGAAAAGGAAATGAAACAAATTGCGGCGGGCTCCGCACGCTTTTGTTGTGGTCTCTCCGTGAGGCACCTTATTCTTCATTATTATACATTAAATACAAATTGACGTTTATTTTTAAATAATTAAGTGTTTAAAAAATTTATTTTTATATCTATGTTTATATACGGTCATAGAATATTGTATCTCTTCTATTTGCCGAGGACACTTCAGGTAGTTAGCAATTGCCTAGGCAATAAGCTTAATAACTAACTAAATCCGGGCAGATAGAAAAATGCGCGTCCTCCTCATGTGCATTCTTCTATTTGCATAAATTTAGCATAATGCCTAGGAATTAAGTTAAATGCCTGATTCTTCTATTTGCCTGCGACAAATATACATATATGAATCGATAAAATGAATATCTATTTCTTTTAATATGCGCAGAAGGTTACTGTGGATTATGAATTTTCAGCCTATTTCTAAAAACCAAAGCATTACGTACCCCCCACTACCGGAGTTACACCTCCTGTTTCTAGTCTTCTTGGGTTTAGTATTGAAGTTGCTTCTATAATTTTTTTTCATCGACACGAACAAAATGCACTGTTAAAACCATGAAAAAAAAATTGCGCGCGAGACGTTTTCTTGTTCATGTCGATGAAAAAAAAGTTATTGTAGAAGCAACTTAAGGGGCTTTCTACAACAGCTTTTTTCAACGACACGAGCAAAATGCACCATGCAAAATAGTTGCGCGCGCAACGTTTTCACACTGACTTCGATGAAAAAAGCTGTTGTGGAAAACCCCTAAAGAAAGGTTCCACACTTGATATACGACACGATGTGCACACCTCCTCTTCAGGCTGCTTATACAACAGCTTTTTTCATCGAAATCAGTGTGAAAACGTTGCGCGCGCAACTATTTTGCATGGTGCATTTTGCTCGTGTCGTTAAAAAAAAGCTGTTATTGAAAGCCCCTTAAGGAGAGTCCAGAACAGAGAAGCTTTAAATTAAAACATATTTGATGAGAATGTAAACCTTAAAGTCGTAGTAACTTTAAGACAAGCAAATATTTTAGCGACTTGGAAAATATATTTTGTTTATAACACGTCTCTTAGTTGACTGAATTCAGGTCGAGACCACAATACCCAAGAAGACTAGAGACAGGAGAGCCAACTCGCCTGCTTGCTCATAGAGAGCAGTGGTCCCGAATTTAACAGACGACTGGGTGTACTACCCCGTGGCGCACTAGTCTTCTGCACATCCCAACACATGCATAACTTTATAAACTCTATCTGTGTGTCTTTAGATAATGTGTGTTTGTTTTGTTTACAATTTTCTTGGTTATGTGCAAGTTCTGTGCCAGTTGATTTTAAAAATACTAAATAAAATGCCCCAAAAGAGACAGTGTTGCATAAATAATTGTACAAGTGGCGATAAAAATTGTAAAGAGAATTATCGTCAACTTTATAAATTTCCAGAAAATGAGGTAAGTATATTAATGAAAATATATAATATTAAACAAATTAAATTCATTGACGTAATCAATAAGTAAAAATTTATAAATCCCTTTTAAAATCTTTGAAATATCGTAGAGCGTTAAATTTAAAAAGTTAGTTTATTGGGAAAAATTCCTTATTTGGAGGTTATGGTTAACCTCAAATACAATGTTAGAACAGAAATAAATATAATTGCAGCAATAATAAATATATAATAAATTATATATTATAATCAGAGCGATAGCAATTTATAATATAACATACCTTTTTTTATTATAAGATAAAAAATGGTTATGAAAATCCCATTACAACTTTTATTATTTAAATTAACACTCTTCATCAAGACGAATCATAATTAAAAACACTAGTGTTAAATACACTTCTCACTTTTTTTAGAAACTTTTGTATTAAATTGTTAAGTTTACTTAATATTTACACTTATTATTTAATATGAAGGAGATAATAACAAACTTGCAGCTGTTACAGCTGTCAGATGGAATACATATATATATATATATATATATATATATATATATATATATATATATATATAAAATACACACAGTTATGCATGTGTTAAGATGTGCAGAAGACTAGTGCGCCTCGGGGTAGTACGCCCAGTCGTCCGTTAAAATCGGGTCCATCGGAAATACTCGAGTTGGCTCTCCTGTCTCTAGTCTTCTTGACAATACCCTACTGAAAATCCTCGTACAATATCTTGTACAGGAAATTGTACAAGATCTTGAACAGGAAATATACCATTCTCAGCATAAGAAATTGAAACAAGTTCTTGTACAAGATATTGTACTCATACCACAGCGAAATATTATTTTGAGAGAAATCAATATATGTTATCTTAATTTCTTTAAATGACATTGCTAATAGGATTTTTCATATACAAGGAGAAATAATAACAGGAACGCAAACAATATATAGCAATTGCAAACTACAGCGAGCGAAGGGAGCCCCCGCGCGAAGCGCGGATGAGAATGTGTCCGCCCTCCGGGCGGACAGGTTTTTTTATAGTAGGATCGTGATCACTTGTCAAAACTATGGGTTTTGCGTTAAAAACAAGAATAATATTCCATTTATAAATTTATTTTTTATAATATTAATTAAATTTACAATTATTACAATTAGTTACTTACGTTTGTTACACAATATTCGTTGATAAAGTACAGCAAAGTCCTTATATTAAGGTCCTTGATTGATTTCGTTTCAAGTGAATGAAACTTAAAGTTTGTTATATTACACTTATGTAACTTTCACAACTTTATAAGAGTTTTGCTACAAATTAACAGTTTCACGTTTTCTAAGTGTTAAATTATTTATCTTGCATCTTTTTACGGGAAAGAAACTTGTTTCTAAGTGATAAATAATCTTACTTGCACTTTTTTACGGAATTAATACAATAACTCGCGTTTAAATCGAAGGGTCGCTCTACAATGATACTGTTCGCACTGAACTGCACCGGAACTTTTGACAATCGCTCTTGATTTTGCACAGGTTTATAGGGTAAGTGAGAGTAAGTTCGGTCACTCCCCAGTGGTCGGCCACTTTCTCTTATTTTCCGTGAAATTAAAAGAAATCACTGATGTCTAAAGGTGAATAAAAAAAATTTAATTTTCCTGATAACCTAGAGTTTCGCGATAAACAAAAATATTGCATAGTAATAACTTTTAAGTGTTTTAAAATAATTCGAGAATATAAAATTTCACTTTATGGTACATTTGACAGGTGCTTATTAAGCGACAAGACTTAGTGTATACAACTGACATAGCCTATAATGCGTGACTTTAAACACGTAATAATGAAAGAATACAATAATGTTTCTTTGAAAATAATATTTATTTTCAACAAAAAGACTCTAGATTTCAAGTTCTAATATCAAATTAAGTAAAAAACTTCGTAGATTAGCTAATATTTATTAATATTTATGGTGGCCGACTACTGTATTTGTTGTGTCCGACTATTGCATCAATGGCCGGCTATAGATGTTTTTCAATTTTTGTAAAATTATTGTTATATTTCGTTGCATAATGACCATTCGCTAAAGAAAATTAGCAAATTTTTATCGCAAGTGTCACGAGCTGATAACAAATATTTAAAAAATCGAAAAGTTGATCATTTTTTGTAGAAAAAATAAAATGTTTCGGCCTGTCCTTAAGTGACCGAAGACTGTATCACTTACCCTATAGGACTTTTGGTCTATGGATCGTTTGGGGAAATTAGCAAAAAACACGTTTCTGGCCAAAAGAACATGTCCCTGTAAAAAAAAAGTATTGGGAAGAACGGAATACCGCATTGCAAGTGCCTACCTGTCAATGCGGTATTCGCGAAATAGCGCATTGGGTGTCGTGGTGAATGCGGTATTCAAGGGGTCCCAATGCGGTGCAAGTTTTAAGCTTTAAAAAAAAAGAAAATACGTGACAGAAGTATATAATTAGTGTCAGTGAATCAAAATACGAGTTAAAGGAATGAAAAAATACTAATAGTGAGTGTGAAAATGAAGTTTAAAGAAAATAAGGTAAGATTAACTGTTAAATGTAAGTCCAATGCGGCATAGGCTGTTTTCAATGCGGCGCATAACATAACACACGTCTTGCCGCCTGTCATTACATTACTTTTGTATTTCCAATGCTGCAACCGTGTTTCTGTATAGATTAACAAAATCTTTTCAATTCAGATAATTAAAAACATTTCTGACAAATGTACGTTGTCAGATTTTGTAAAAAGTGCTTGTGTGCAGAGAAACACTAGTTCGAAAACGGTTGTTTACTAATTTCACGTAATTTTAAACAGGCAGTGTCATCGTTTTTCTTTGGCGATAACTGTAAGTCGCACATAACCTACAAATGTTAGAGACCGTCGAACGCTCTTAACACTTTTTTATTGATTGAAATACATTATCAACTTTTAGTTAATATTATTTTTTATTATTTTCAAAATTACCATTTGAATAGAAAGAATCCGCTATTGGTAAAGAAGAGAGCGCCGCTGCACTGTGCAAACTATATACAGATTATGCGCCGCATTGAAAACAGCCTATGCCGCATTGGACTTACATTTAACAGTTAATCTTACCTTATTTTCTTTAAACTTCATTTTCACACTCACTATTAGTATTTTTTCATTCCTTTAACTCGTATTTTGATTCACTGACACTAATTATATACTTCTGTCACGTATTTTCTTTTTTTTTAAGCTTAAAACTTGCACCGCATTGGAACCCCTTGAATACCGCATTCACCACGACACCCAATGCGCTATTTCGCGAATACCGCATTGACAGGTAGGCACTTGCAATGCGGTATCCCGTACCTCCCAATACTTTTTTTTACAGGGGTGACACGTTTCTAGCTAAAAGAGCATTTGCCACGGTTTAGCCAAAAGAGCATTGAGCAGATACGGATGTAATATGATCTTTTGTTTTTTATTCTAGTTGCTATCTATCTATTATTCAGACTTATAATCAATGCTTGATTTGATATCTATTGAATTCAAACATTGATACGCGTTATTCTACTAATCGAATCGATTGTTGATTATCAATTAACTTTCGATTCAATCAATTTAAAGGAATTTACATTATTGGTCTTATAATAAACGATAATTAATAATGTTTGAATGTTAATTAGATCAACTAAATAATTATTCTTATTAATTATTAAAATATTTTTATAAAGTTGCCTTTGTCTTTCTATCATCCTTTTTAATCATGCGTCATCTTTCATTCATGGTTCAAAACTTGTCATGAAGACATAGTTGGTTAACTCATTTTACTATTTTATTCATATGAGTAGTAACGTGTGTTAGTAAATCATGTGAATGAATTATTATAATATTTAATTATAATTTCTGTTTCTTGCTTTTTAAATTTAAAAGTTGGATTAAGTTATGTAATAATTTGAACTATGGCTTTGTACAATGTTTAAATATTACATTTATAAATCTTGTTTGATTAATTAGTTAATTAATTTACGAAATTTTATAAAATTGTGTATGTTTAAAATAAATCGGGATATAACACTTACATCAAGGAATTAAAATTCAAGGAATAGTAGTATTATATTTAAATTTTAACACTAAGTTTTATACATTTAATTATAAATTTTATTTTATAATTTTCTTTTGTCCTAATATTACCTCTGATAGATAATAATAACCAATTTGCAATTCCCTCCTTATTTAAAACTTTAAAATTTTCCCTTTTACCTAATATAATTAATGTCCTATTATGTCTCTTATCCAATATAACCAATTTTCAATTTTCCCTCTTATCCGATTTAACCAATTTCAAATTTTGCCTTTTTTCTAATTACAGACGATTTCCAAATGATAAAAAAATGTTAACTTTATTATTAATATTGATTAATATAATATAAAAAAAATTACAACAAATATTTAACTGTATTCATAATGTTAATTAATTAATTTAATTTTGGGATGCTAAGGACTCTCGGATTTTTTGGCGAAATTTAAAAGGTTTTTTCAAAACTCCGTCATTTTGTTGCAATTTAATATTTGTTGACATCCGAGGGTCATAGTACGACAAATATCTTCTAGTTTAATAATCTTTTTGGTTTTTTTTATTTCAGTCACTGAGAAGGTCGCAATCACTGCTGCAGTGGGAGAACTTTTTTTTGGATATTCAGGAAATAGCGAATAACTCTTTAAAAAAAAGATGTTTTTTTGAAAAAATTACAAAATGTTCACTATTTATACAAATATACATGTACGAAACATTAAAAATATTAGATGCAATAATCTCCCTGAAAAAAATTCTTGAAAATCACCGTTTTTTCAGTCACTTACACTAGGTGTGCCCCTTAATCAATTTTTTTCCCAAATCTTTTAGGTGATAAAATCTCTGAAAAATATCAAATAATTTTCATTTATACATAAAACGACGCGGAATTAAATTGCCTTTCAAACGATCCAAGAACCAAGTTTCTATAATTTTTCTATAATAAAATATGTTAATTTAATTTCGGCAGCAACTTTTCGTAGCTCGTCCGTTTTCGTACCGACAATTTCTGCCAGTAGTGTAAATAATATGATTTTATTTAAATACATATAGGAAAACTTACTTCTATAATATAATATTATTATACACTTTCTACTATACGCAATACTAAAGAATATAAAGTATACTTAATGTATTTATACATTATTATTATTATAATTATTATTATTATTCCCCCCGATGGTTGGCACCTTGTCGTGGTGGGTGGGCTTTAGGGCAAACTGAAGGAATATCTCTTCCCCTGTCTTTGGGCAGCGAAGATTTACCGGTTTTCCTCTATCTAAGATCAACTACTGACATGGAGAACTGATAAGTAAACAAAAAGGTATTAAGTAGTGGACTGTGCAGGGACCATTCTTCTCTGCGGCCGACACAATTCTTGATAACTTTGCCTTTCCTTGCTCCTGCATTTCTTAGTACTGATGAAGATAGATTGCTAATCTGTGCGGAGAATCTTGAGTTTTACTCGATTCCCAAACGGAGGCGATGACTGCTTGCGCGGGTTAATCCCCGTTGTCCATGTGATTCCAGCAACCTTAGAAAGGAATGATCGTTTGTTCGTTCTTCCGAACTTGGGACGCTGGTCATGCAACTCCTCGGAAAACAATTGTAAGACTCTCGGATGGGTGAAGCGCCAGGTTTTGTTCTGCGGTCGATAAAAAGTGGCAACCTGAGCAGTCCTTCCTTTATGAGTTACTCCAAAAGACAAGACACAGAGATACAATTTGTTTTTCATACACGTATGTGAGTTACACACAAGGACACAAAACACACACGAGTTCACTGCGCACCCTGCAAAAGCAGCACATTGCAATGATATCACAGTATACTTAACACATGCCCACATATTACATACTCTCATGATAAGGGAAGGAACCCTGAAAATAAATACACAACATTAAAAAAAATGGAAAGTTCTGGAACAGAAATTAAAGTTACCCATCAGGGGAATTCGGAAGCCCCAGTGGCGGCGGCTAAGGGTGCACAAGCAGGCCCAAAGTTGTCGAGATACCGCGACTGCAGTGATTCATCGGTGGTCCGCTTGGTCGATGAATCATTTAGGACTACAAGTGCTAGTGAGATGATGGAGAGGCAACCTCTTATGCCTCCGTCACAAAACTGGGTAAGGAGAGTTCGGATCATCGGAATATTTCGCAAATGGTCGAAGAGTGGGGAGTTATTCTCGGCCTTTTGGAGAAACAGTCCGGGGTTATTGAGCAACTCGTCCAATCGCAGAACATAGTGAGGGACGGGATGCTAAAGAACAATGCGAAGGAGGTAAAAATCAGTGCCAGAGTGGCATACCAATATGGTGAGAGTCTCAAAGGCATCACAAAAGATTTAATGGAGGAGGGGGCCAGCTTCTTTCAAAATTTGAAAAAGGCTGAGTGCCTCTCTGAAAAGAGAGTTCGAAGCCGTCAAGGAATATCACCCTTGGTGACTCCGAGCTCAGATCGAAAAGGGAAAAAGAGAGATGCCTCTGGGACTCCACCAGAAAAAGCCGAAAATAAAAAGGGAAAGACAGGCGAGCTGTCCCCAGGGGAAAGCAAGCTTGTCGACAGAAACAAATAAAAAATTGAACTCTCCCCAGGAGAATGAAAATTGGAGAGAGATCAGGAAAAAAGGAAAAGGATATAGAGAAAAAAGGAGGAACAAAAAGAAAGGGAGTCGAACAGAGAGACTGGTCAACCCCCCGCAAAAGAAAAGAGAGTACGCCCGATGCGATAGTTATATCCAAGAAAGATAGAGATATAATGAAAACAATGAAGGTAGCGGTCAGGCCTGAAGAAACGCAAACGGAGATACTGTCTGTTCGGAGGACCAAGAGAAATGATCTCCTTTTGGTTCTCAAGAGGGGACAGGGCATCTCGAGTTTCAGCAGTGCCCTGACCACTGCGCTCATAGAAAAAGCGAAGGAGAGGACTGTTGTCTTGACGAGGTCGATAGAAATTACGGACCTCGACGAGACCATAGTCAAAGAGGAAGTGATAGAGGCGGTCCGGAGTGCACTAGACAGGCCTGGCTTGGAAGTTCCATGTCAAATCTTTACTCGCTATCGAAATTCGAAAATAGCGATTCTGCGGCTTCCGGAAACGGAGGCGGAATCGCTGTTGAAAGACAAGCGGGTTAAAATCGGATGGGTCAGCTGCAGAGTCCATACCAGAGTGGAAGTAGAGAGGTGCTTTATATGCTTCTGCTACGGCCATCTGGCTGGAGGATGCAGAGAACCGGACAGAAAAGCGGCTTGCTAGAGATGTGGCAGTCCTGACCACAAGAAGTGTCAATACACAGGTGAAACCAGGTGCATTAAATGTTCTGATCGTGGGTTGGAGGACACAAAGCACTCTTCAGGAAGCAGGGCCTGTTCGGTGTACTGGAAGATGCTGGTAGATCTGAAGTCCAGAGCTTAGGTATCTTCAGATAAATCTCAGGAAGGGACGTGTCGCGCAAGATCTCTTGTAAAGACTGCCAGAGAGAAGCTTTCGACGGGGATGTCCTCATTGCGAGATACTTCAAGAGTAAGTCGACGGAATGGGGAGAGACTCATCTAGACAAGAGGGGAATCTTGGTATCGGATATGGTCGCAGCAAACTATCTAGTGGTAATGTACCGGGATCGAGAGTTTACGTTTAGGCGCAGGGTAACAGGGTCTATCATTAATTTGACAATTGCGTCACCTCGCGTTGCTCGCAGAATGAGGGGGTGGGAGGTACTGGAGGAGACGACCATGAGCGACCACCAGTACATAGAGTTTATAGTCGCTGAGGAAAATCGGAGAGGGTAAAATAGCCCGCATGTTGGTCAAAAGAGACCCTCTTGGAATCTCAGACGGCTACATAGGGAGAAGTTGGCAGAGTCTCTAGCTGATGCCCGAGCTATACGTGAGCTGAGCTGGATGACAAAGCCAACTTCTGTGGATGACAAAGTGCGTGAGGCGAGGCGAATAATTATTGCAGCGTGCAATTACTCGATGCCTCGCCGGCAACAACAAAAAAGAACTAGGAAGGGAGCTCTGTACTGGTGGAACGACAAACTAGCCCGCCTTAGAAAATAATGCAATGCAGCAATAAGGAAATACACCCACTCTAAGGGAGTCCTTCAGCTGCAAGAAGAGTGTCATAAAGCTAGGCATCTCTATAAGCGCTCTGTGAGGGGTAGCAAAAAATCGTGTTGGAAGGCCCTGATCGGAGAAGCGGAAAAGGACCCATGGGGTTTAGCCTATAAAGTCGTTATTAAGAAATTAGTATCGAGGCAAAAAATCCCTGGTCTTGACAATCCGATCTGGGTCTGAAAAATTAAAAAGGCGCTGTTTCCTTATGTGGAATCGGGCCCCAGGGAGAACTATACCTACTGTGTGGTTCGGGAGGGCGAGCTCTTTACCCTCGAAGAGCTTAAAAAGGTGGCAAAGACGTTAAGAAAAGGCAAAGCTCCAGGCAGGGACGGAATACCCAACGAGATCCTCAAGCAGGTTATCGATGTGTATCCGGAACTACTTCTCGACGTCTTTAATACATTTCTCGAGAGTGGAGTGTTTTTCAGTGACTGGAAGACACAGAAGGTGGTCCTCCTGAGAAAAGGGGATAAACCTTTGGATAAAGTCTCATCGTTTAGACCAATATGTTTATTGGATACGATGGGAAAATTTCTAGAGGGAATGATTCTGCAACGACTTCAGGGAATCCTGATAGGTGAAAATAGCCTATCGGAGAATCAATTTGGTTTTACGAAAGGACAATCAACAGTAGACGCGATTTTAGCGGTTCTCGAAAAGGCAAAAAAAGTTAAAGACAAAGTTAAAGAAGGGCGAAAAAAGGGTTTCTGCGCGCTCGTTACAATAGACATCGGGAACGCGTTCAATTCTGCGAGATGAGATAATTGTGTAGAGTCAATGAGACGTGAAGGGGTACCGGCGCATTTGATGCGAATGATAGAAAACTGTCTTAGCGACAGATGGGTTGTGTATGAGAGCGATACATGGTATATCAAAGAGGAAATGACATGCGGAGCTCAAGGGTGGGTCAAGGGTGGGTCCAACTATTTGGAACGTTATGTATGACGATTTTCTGAGGTTAGACTTACCTGAAGATACGTCTATGTCCGGGTTCGCGGACGACGTGCTTTTGTATGTTATGACGAGTGCCTAGACTTTTTAAAATAAAACTTGTCGATAGTCTGCGGCGGGCGGAGTTCTGGTTATATTGAAGGGGCCCGCAAATGGCCTTTGAGAAGACTGAGGCTTTGCTCGTCACGGACAGGAGAGTTTATGAAACTCCAAAAATCGAGATCTGAAGTCGCATGGGGAAATACGTTTAAGTACCTGGGAGCGTGGTTAGACAAACGTTTAAGTTTTGGCCAACATATTAACATCTCAACGCTTAAAGCCACTGAATGCATGGGAAATCTTTCGAGGATGATGCCCAATATCGGTGGCCTCAGGGAAAATAAACGAAAACTGGTGGCTACTGTGGTTCAATCAAAGCAGCTTTATGCTGCCCCTGTATGGGCCTCAGCCCTTAAGATCCACAGCATCTCTGACAGACTCCTTTCGGCACAGAGAGAGAGAGAGAGAGAGAGAGAGAGAGAGAGAGAGCCAGAAAGAAGAATAACGTCAGCCTTCAGAACGGTGTCTGACTGCGCTCTCCGGGTGCTTGTTAGATTGCCGCCAATGGACCTGTTGGCAATGGAAAGGCAGGAAAATCTCCAGCTCTCCAAAGATCTGGTGGGCAACCCGAAGCGAAGAGAACGACTCAAGGCTTTAATCCGCACTGAGTCAAGGAAAAGACTCGTTCTGAGGTGGCAGGAGACATGGGACGCGAAATGTGTGTACTGCAACGGTTCGGGAATCGATGATAAAGGAGTGCACATTGACGACGCGGAGCATACGCTTTTCTTCTGCGAGCACTGGCGTGAACTCGGGGAAGCCATGTTTTCGGCCGTGGGCACTGAAGTCACGGTCGAGAACATGGTCCTGCTGCTCGGCTAGGCGCTTGGGGAAGTCGGAGGAGTTTATAACTGAATCTCCTCCCTCTTCCTCTAGCGCTTAGTTCTGTAGACCTTATCGTGGTGGCGGAGCTTTTCACCAAAGGACAACCAAAACAGCACGAATCATGAAAATGATCGGTAAAAAAATGATTACCTGCAAGGTAATGCTTCGGATAAATCCCTCTCCGGTTCGAATCGTCAAGCGCAAGTTGTGGGGGCGATGACCGGTGGCCCGTGGATTCAGGAGAGCAAAAACGCTTTATACATTCAACAGATCATTGTGGAGAGAATCCAAGTAGACAAAAGTGGTTGACTAGGACCCAGGAGAGGCAGTGACTCAAGTGTCGTCAGATGCATTAACGTTTTCAGCAACGCTTCTGCTGATGCTGCTGCTATTGACCACCAGGATAGGGACACTTGCATTAAGCTGCGAGAAGAGGAAGTGGCTTGTATTGAGAAGATCGATTATTTGGGTAAGGTACAGAATGCGGACCGAAGGATTACTTTGGAAATTCGCGATCTGAATTGCCTAACCCAGAAGAACGAGGTGCAGGAGGCATTATCGGGTCTCATAAATGAACCGGCAAAAAGCAGAAGAGTGACGGTTCTTGGACCTAACAAGCGGGGAATGAAACTCCCAGTTGTGGTCACCGACCAGGATCAGGCTGCAAAGTTAGAGGTGCTCGGACGCATAAAAAATTGGTTTTATGTTATGCCCGATCAGAAGGAGGCTTATGATAGTGAGGTGTCACCGATTCCAAGGCTATGGTCACTTATCAAGAGAATGTAACAAGACGGATAGATCGACTGCGTGATTTAAGTGCGGTGAAGTTGATCACAAGGCTGTGGACTGCAAGAGGAATGCTTCTTGCTTTTTGTGTAAGGAAAAGTTTCCGGAAACGAAAAACGTTCATCACGTTGCGGGAAGTGGAACTTGTAGGGTCTTCCGAACTGTCCTTGAGGAGGCAAAGAAGACTTTTGCAAGGACCAGAAGTAGAAAAAGGCGTAATTTCACACCACAACTTTTATGTCTTTAGTCAATATTTTGCTTTGTTCTGTTTAATTTAATTACTCTGATTTTCATTTTTTCTTTTTCAATTTTTATTTGTCCTTCTACAATTTTATCTTTTGAATTTTACTGTCAATATGTTTACTTTCTTGTTTTTGTTGACTATGTCCAATTACAATTTTATTTTTACACTTTTTTAACATTTGTTTTTTATTGTTGTGTTGTGAATGCCGCTTTGACATTAAAATAGTTCTACATTTTAACTATTGACGAAGGAGAGCCGCAGGGAACGAAAAAGGTCGCATCAGCGACAGAGTTGGAGCGCCGCCCTCGAAGGCTAAAGCCTTACGACAGTTCCGAGGGTGGGTATAGGGCTCCAAAAGAAGGGTTACGGGTTTTAGTAGGTCGGGCTAGCAGTAGGTCGCCAGTTTATTAAAATTATTCTAATATTTATTTATCTTTTTTCATAATTCTTTTTTTTCTTCTGTTTCATTCTACCAACCCCACATAACCTTGGAGTGCGGAATCCAAGGTATCTGTAGGCAGATTTCCCAAAAGTCCCTAAGCAAAAAAAAAATTATTATTATTATTATTATTGGTGTCTAGTCAGTGATCATGACCTAAATTTTACTTTTTGTCCTCTGTGAGAGATGCATCGTCTTCTGAGGTCCGAGTTTCTTAGCTCACCTGACACTGGATAGCACAGACGTCGCATCAATGCCTTGGCAATGCTATAACGTCTGTGTAACCAATGGAGGCGGTCCTGGGCCCACCCTGGCGAGGTAGTAGTACCCAATTAACGCTCGACCAACCAACCTTACGGGTCACACACAAAAACACTTACACTTTCATACACTTTTACACTTGGATATATATATACAAATTATACATATTTTTACACACGCTTGCAAACTCTCACACAACTTATAACTTCATAAACCTCCGCGCACCCTGCCTCGCTGGGCAGTTCATTGCGGGGTCACTAAATTACATTAGACATACACACTAACATACTACACGCTTGTTTTGCAAATTATGTTTTTTTACTCATGATTATCTTTTTTATCATTAAAATATGGAAAGTAACAGTTTAAATGAAAAAAAACACGCGGGGGAGGGATACCTCTGCAACGGTGCAACTGGGTGGTGGGAAAGCGGGCTCCCGGGCATCGTCTCCAAGCGACCGCACTAAAGAGACTTTAGTGGTGGATGACTTGGCATCTAATGTTATTATGGCTACAAGCATAGGTGATGGAATTGAAAATGAAAAATTAGTTCTTGATGAGATTAAAGGATCAATTCAACAGAAGGAAAAAGAAGAATTAGCGAAGATGAACGACATTGTCAACTCCATGAAAGCAGCTATTGTAAGACAACCAAATGTCAGCAAGGTCATTCAAATAGGCATTCAAAATCTTGCCTTAAGTATAGATGTTATGAACATACAGAAGAGGAAGTTGGATATGGTGAAACAGAAGCAGCTAGAAGAACTAAAACTTCGTTCACGTTCCACCTCTACAACACCAATAAAAAACACCAAAAGGACGGCTACTAGTCCAGCAGAAACAGACTCAGAAGTTAAGAAATTCAATGACGGTAACGAGGAAGGAAAATGGACTAATGTTCTCAAAAGAAAGAAGAAAGAGAATATGCTGAACGAAGATCACAAAAACCTAACCGAAAAAAGAGAGAATAAGAAATCAGAAGAAGATAAGTTGAAAGATAGAAAAGGAAAACTGAAATCTAAAAGTCAGGCACTCATCATTAGGATGAAAGATGGCTTATCCTTTGCAGAGGTGCTGAAAGAGATCCAGGAAAAGGTTAACCCGTCAGACTGTTCCGTTGAGATAGACTCTATACGTCAAATAAAAAGCGGACATGTCCTTCTAGAATTAGGAGAAACAACAAAAGATAAGGAAACTTTCGTCAAGTCTATTAATAAGGCCCTACAGGATCAGGGGAGCGTACGATGCGTGGAACCAATGGTAATGCTTGAGATTAGGGACATAGACCTCTTTTCTTCAGAAGTAGAAGTCAGAGATGCTCTTAGAAAAGCAATGTCAGAAGGTGCTCATGAAATTAAAGTTTGGGTGTCAAAGGAAAACAGTAGACAACAAAAACTGGCTATTGTAGAAGTTCCTGAAAAAGAAGCGAAAAGTATACTGGAAGGTGTCCGGATTAAAATTGGTTGGGTTAACTATAGGGTGAGACTAAAAATACCGATAATGAGGTGTTTCAGATGTTTCGGTTACGGACATCACCAAGCGGAATGCAAGGGACCAAATCGGAAGGAAGAGGGAATATGCATTAGATGCGGAGAGAAGGGACATCACATGAAGGGATGTAAAAACGACGCTAAATGCTGTTCATGCTCAGAAGCTAATCTGCGGGAAGCTAAACTTAAACACATACCAGGAGCTAGTACGTGTCCGATGTACAGACGGGTACTAGACTCAATTCAGAAACCTCAGAGAAAGTGAAAATCCTACAAGGTAACCGAAACAAGAGTAAACTGGCCAATGACTTATTAAGTCAACTGATTATTGATCACCTAGCTGATATAGTTTTTAAGAGTGAACAATATCAGGATAAGACCTCGCCAGGACTCCAATTGAAGATTGGGGAGTTGGACGCGGATACGTATGGGTGAAGCACGAAAGTGTAACATACTTTAGTTGCTACTTCACCCCAAACGCACCAATTAAAGCTTTCAAAGATAAACTCAACGATTTGGAAGACATTATAAGAGAAATGGAAGGATTTATTGTAATTGGAGGAGATTTTAACTCGAGAGCGGTCGAATGAGGTATGACTGAAACGAATTCCAGGGAAAAAAGATATTAGACATGATATCCAGACTGGGATTACTCATAGGAAACGTGGGAACTACCCCAACCTTCCGAAGACCGAGATACAAAGGATCTATTCCAGACTTAACCTTTTTTTCAGAAAAGGTAGAGTATAATCTGAATAATTGGACAGTAACATAAGCATATACTGGTAGTGATCGTCAATACATCATTTTTTATATTGACAACAGGCATCATGAAAATAATAAACAGAAACAATTCAGATAGAATATTGAGAAGCTCAACAAAAATCGTTTTACATCCACAATCGAGGAAAAACGGGATATAGTCTTGAAGATGGACGGTAACGCAGAAGAAGTGGTCAAAGCTACGATGGGCCTGATACGACAGGCATGTAATGCCGCGATGCCTAGAAAATATAGTAACCATCGAAATAAAAAAATCCGTGTAGTAGTGGACGAAAGAAATCTCAAGTCTCAGAAAAGAATGTCTACGCAGGAGACGCTCTCTTACTAGAAAGGCAAACTCAAACATAGAAGTCCTAAACCAAAAGAGAACAAAATATAAGCAGGCTAAGAAGAGTTTAAGGAAAGCTATAAATCAAAGTAAATGGCAGTGCTGGAAGAAACTTAGAAATGATGTTGATGAAAACTCGTGGGGATTGGGCAACAAGTTGGTACTCATAAGAATAGGAGCAAAAAACTCATGTGCACAAAAGAATGCGAAACAAATGAAGGAAATTGTGGATACTTTTTTTCCAACTCACGACATACGAGAAGAAACTCTACAGGATGTAACAGAAGATGAAATACCCTTATGCACCATGGAGAAACTGAAGAAAGCTGTATCAGGTATGAAGAATAAAAAATCAGTCGGAGAAGCAGGCGCAATGCGCCTACATCATAGGGTTTCGTGGCATAAAATGATAAATAAATAATAATTTATTAATTACCATAGCAACGGTTGCCATGGCGATGGTTGTTATGACAACCGTTACCATAGCAACGGTTGCTATGGCAACCATTACGTATGGCGTAAGGCCTTAATACATAAAATATAAGACATAAGACTTAAGCCTTAAGACATAAGACATAAGACATAAGACATAAGACTTAAGCCTTAAAAACTACGGACGGACACCGAAGTCTCGCTATAAGGGTTTTGGCCCTTGGCCACGAAACCCTAAAAAGCTCCAGGACCTGATGGAATCCCTGCAGAGATACTAAAGCTAATGGTGGAGATTTACCCAGAAATCCTGCTGCAAATGTATAATAGATCCTTAAAAGAAGGGGTTTTCTACAGTAAATGGAAAGAGCAAAAGCCTTTGTTGTTGAGTAAGGGAAAGGGTGATCTACGTTCACCATCCTCCTACAGACCTCTCTGTATGATTAGCTCTGCAGGAAAATTGATAGAAGCATTGCTGAAAGCTAGGTTGACAGTACAAGACGCAGGTGACCTATCTGAAAAACAATATGGATTCAGGACGGGAAGATCGACGATTAGCGCAATTCGAGAAGTAATGTCTGCAGTGTAAAAAACTCAGGAGGAAAACCATTTCTCTAGGAAAGTTGCACTTTTGGTAACTTTGGATGTTAAGAATGCATACAATTCTATAAAATGGACGGACATGATAAAATCACTCGAGGATAAATTTAAAGTACCCTCGTACTTGATGAAAATGATCAAAAGCTATCTTAGTGGCAGAACCTTGTTATATGATACCAAGGAAGGGACAAGTAGGAGGATAGTTACGGCAGGTGCTGCCCAAGGATCGATTCTTGGACCCGATCTATAGAATATTACGTACGACGAGATACTGCGAATTAAAACCCCCGAGGGTACTTTCTTGGTGGGATACGCCGATGACATTATAATAGTAATAATGTCAAAAGACGTCGAGCAAGCAAGAGCTGTACTAAAAGTAGTGATGGAAATGGTGACGCTATGGATGGAAGAACATGGTTTCAGTATAGCAGCAGAAAAAACAGAAATATTGATTGTAACAAGAAAGCGAATACCTATTGAAGTCCCCTTTAATATAGGAGGAGAAGAAATCAGCAGTCAGAAAGAAATTGAATATCTAGGCGTCAGAATCGATAGCAAACTAACTTTCTGGAATCAAGTAAAGTTTGCAGCTGATAAAGCAACGCAAATTACAACATTTCTTAGTCGACTTATGTGTAATATAGAAGGTCCCACTCAGGGAAAAAAAAAGACTTTTAATGTTTGTAACGCATTCAATATTCTTATATTGCTGTGAGATATTAACTACTCGGGATAGTCAATAAAATTTTAATAAGTTTTATGAATTCTGAAACGAGATTTGCTATTTCAGGATTAGATTTTAAAAACGTTACTACATTCTTAAGACATTTTAATTCGATCTTTCTCTGTGAAACTATATCTAAAAACATTTCGCGATGTAACTTTAACCTTAGTTTATCAAAATCTTTACCATAAAATGCAATTATTTGATCAACATTAGAATCTTTTCCAATAACAAAATTCTCAAAAGAATTTAAAAGATTTATTGTTTTAGATTCAAAGCAACTTTTCATTCTACTTATAACATGATCGTGAATTTCAAAATAGAACTTTCTGTAGTAATCTTTGGGTGATAAAAAGGCATGTGCAGTACTGCTTGTTTCAAACCTTTTAGGAGCTCTTCGTTGTCGTGGTAGTTTAGGCTTATCCAAGTTATGATTATTCGCACCTTTCTCTGCTTTAGCCCAAGCCTCTTCGAATTTAGTTTCTCGATTTTTAATAAGACTGTCTAAAACTGCTTGTACCTTTTTATGCGATTCATTTATAATAAGATCAGATTTTTGCAATTCTGTGTTCAGTACTTCGATTCTGAAGAAGATTTCAATCATGGCCGTAAGTAGGAAATAGAATTCAAAGCTTTGGAGTTGTTTTAGGAATCCTGTTGCTTTAGTAGATGCGCTACTATCTACTGCACGGTCTTTAGATACCTCTTCAAAAAAATTCATTACACTGTTATAATTATCTTTATCGTGAATTGTTACAAGTGACTTTATTCTTAAACACCGTCTGAGAACCAAAGAAACAGCATAATTAAAAATACACGTTTAATTAAATAATTAATAAATTTGTGAAAGTAATTATTTTAAAAATTACCTTGTTGGACAAAACTGGGATAATTGTCGGCTTTCTGAGGACTGTAATTCCTTGAACCAAGTTAGTCTTTTTGGTGAATCTTGAATGAAGTTAATCAATTTTTTAATTATACTGATAAAATTTCGTGAACAATTTACATCTTCCATAGCATCTTGAACAACAAGATTAAGCTTGTGTGCAGTGCAATGAACAAAAAGAGCTCTAGGTTACACTTCCTTTATTTGAGCTTGTAGTCCAGTTAAACAACCACTCACATTGGAAGCTCCGTAATAGCATTGACCTCTTATACTTTCAAATTTTAACTGGTATCGAAGGACTACGTCACTTACAATATTAAATAAAGTTTCTGATTGAGTTCTGTTTGTTTCATAGAACCCCATAAAATTTCTTCAATAAATAAATCATCTTCAACAATTCTGAAACAAATAGAGACTTTCTCTAATTTCGAAATATCTGAAGTTTCATCGAGAGTTATTGCAAAGTAGTTAGCTAGCTCAACTTTTTTTACATTATGTCGTTCTATTATATTGGCAAACAAGTTAATAATTTCGTTAATTATATAGTGATGTAACCAAACATTTCCCGTTCGTGAAAGCCACGTATTAATTTCTGGAACGTCTTCTGACCTCATCTTTAATGCCTCCATTAAATTTGAACGTTCATCGTTATCAAACCCCCTCAAAGCTAATCCTTGTCTAACTAAAAACTTTACAGTAGTAAATATCTTATTTAAAGCTACTCGCGCTGCCTCCATTTCTTTTGTCATAACTGTGGAAAGAAGTTGAACGATACTGTTATCTTTCAAATTTTCTTCTGCGCTCATGGAAAAGCGGTGTAAATTACTGCATTCTCATATCATTTGGTGAAATTAACTGTTTATTTACAGCTTCGCAACAAATAGTGCAAACAGCTTTATGATGTTTATTTAATAATAACCACGGAAATGTTACCTTCCATCGGTGAAAACTTTTAGGAATATTATCACCTAAAAAAATATACAATTGAAATTTGGAAATTTAGTAAAAGATTTATTATCAATAATAAAAAATGCCGCCATATTTTTACCGTGAATTTTAAAATATAACGCACTACTTTAAATAGCTTTTTTCATGAAAAATCCAAATAAATTGAATCAAATTTAATGCTAATTACATTAAACTAAAATTATATTTCTTAAAATATATAAAATAAAGGACTATAATGACAGTTATGATTAAAAATATTGTTCTAAAATAACAAATCGTATCAATAATAATCTTATAATTTTTAACTTACACTTCTCAGATAACTTACGATTATCACTTTGCCTCTTGATTTCGAGACTGTTTTTGTTTGGAATATCACAGTTATTATTCTCGGTTTTATTCTTATTCTTAGTTAGGCTGACAAGGTTTACATCTACAAATAATAAAGTAAACAATCCACATAAATTCAATTATTGCTCTTGCCGGTACGTGTACATTTTTAGGTTAGAAACACGTAAAAATTTTGTCTCGCGAACCGTCGAAATTTCTTTCTTTTTTTTCTCTCTCTCTCCCTCACAGATCTTACCTTTAACTCGAACAATATATCGACCCATATTATGATCAAGTCAGAATGCATTTGATCCAGAGTTTAAATACAATGCACAACACAGTCAGGAAACAATACACACCACGACTTATAAAGATCAAACACACAGTCATGTAACCAAAGTAGGTAGGACTTTTGCACATGCGCTGCTGGTTAAATTAAGAACCCGCCAATGTTTAAGTTATTACCCATGATTAGATAAAATATTTTTTAAAATGTGGAACAAAAATATTATCACATTAGAATATTCATGGGCTATTCATGGACATTTCAGATAGTTTTCCAAGTTCGGTGAGGTATGGAATTCCATACCTAAGTTTATTTCGGGTATGGAGTTATCCATACCATCCATACTGCTTCCGCCGCCCCTGTTGAAAGGAAGCGGATATACAAGGACAAGGAGCACATAAGTAGAGCAGAAGCAAAAAAGGACGCCAGGATAGGGGTAGATGGACATTTAAACTTATCCCTGATATAAGCAGCTGTGCAAAACGTAAAACAGGAGCAACGGATTATTATCTGACGCAATTTTTAAGTGGACACGGGTACTTTAAGGCGTACCTTTATAAGATAGGTAAAGCTAGAAGTTCGTCATGCACTTACTGTAAAGCGGAGAAGGATGACGCGCAACACACGTTCTTCGACTGCAGCAAATGGGATGAAGAAAGATCTCACTTAGTCAAGTCTTTAGGAGTTTTTAATCCGACAAATATTGTTGGCAAAATGATAGAGAAAGAAGAAAACTGGATATTGGTTAGAAACTATGTAGAAAGTGTACTACGTTAAAAAAAGATAGATTTAGACGCAACGGCGTGAAATGAAATAGTAAAATAAGGAAGAATTAATAAATTGAAGAATAGACAGGAGTTAGAATAGCTGTTATATTTATAAATAAATAAAGTTCTCTTTCAGTAAATAGACGTTAGGAAAATACCGAGAGGTATAAAGAAAACGATGCCAGTTCTGATGTAATGTGATAAACGGTTTCCAGGACGGATAATGCATAGATTTAGAAGGAATTAAGGCGCGGTTTTTTCATATGGACTTATTGTAACCCAAAATTGTAATTCGTCTGTATTTTTTTTCTCGCAAACCTAATAAATTAAAAAAATTATTATTATTATTCATTCATCACTCTATTCCCATAATTAATTGTTCTTTCTTAGTTTTTAACTATATCTTATATTGATTTAATATCTGTCAATAAATAATACTCTACTAATAATTTGTCATATATTTCGAAATAAATTCATTAATTCAATTATTTTAAAAAAAAACTAAAAATTTTCTTAGAAGTTCAATTATTTAAAAAAAAATATCAAGAAAATTCATAGCAAAATTTCAATTTTATTACAAAATTATTATTAATTTAATTATTTTCAATTTTCTACTATTTTAATAAAATTTTCCATTAGAATTCAATTATTAAAGAAAAATTTTGATAATATTCTCTACGGAAATTTATTTTCCTGAAAAAAATTAATGTAACAATTTAAAATATGTTAAATTAAAAATCCTGTTGAAGGAACGCAATTAAATTGGTTAAATTAATCGTTAAAAATTCTTTTATGTGCCTGGATTGAATCGTATGTCGGTTATTGCACCTGAAATTCTGCAATGTTCGGACATTCCTTTTAAATTAAAATAAGTTCATTAACTTATTGCACTAAGGTTGTTCACCCTGTGGTCACAAAATAAAAGATTAATAATGGTTGCCATATAATAAGACAATAATTATTATATTAATTTTGTTAGTCTTTGGCAATCGTGGATTAATATTCGAGCGACTTGCACAATACCCATAGCTAAGTCAGCAAAAGTGATTCATAGGAGACACCTCTAAATGTGGAAATAATATCTTTATTTCAACTCAAGGACAATGATCCCTAAAGAATGCCACGATCGCAGAAATGTCCCACCAAATGTGACATAGTTCTTTTGGTATAAGAATTGACATTATGTTTCGATCCAGGCAGTACTCATCGGTCTTTTATTACGGAAAGCGACATTTTGTCGGCTGTCCCTTTTATTAGTTTTATACTAAAAAAAGGTTAAATAAAATTAATCACGACAATCGATATTCGTGAATCTCACCTCAAAGGCAGAATTGTAGTGTTTAAATCTTAAGATCACGGGCGTTAAAATTCTTTTCGCGAGTAATCGAGAATCCCAGGATATACGAAGAATTACTTCAGATAGAAATCGAGGTGGTCTAGAATCTCAAGAAATATCAGGCCCACTTCTACGAAATAGAGGTGGTAGTTTTAAGAAATTTTAGAGGTAAGAAATGATCATTATATTATTATTGTTATTAACGGAATTAAAGAAAAAGAGAAAATAAACTGTAAATTTTAATCAAGAATTTATGGACTTAATTCAAACCTATCCAATGTAAAATAAATAAAATCAATTTTTAAAAATCTTTTAATAATAATAATAGAAGTTATTGATAACCGCGAAAAGCGAATCACGCATTATTAAACGGTCGAAAGCTTATATTTCGATCGGTTGTTGCGTTCCGAAGAGTAACTAATGATTAAAGAAACTACACCATATCAGAAACAAATATAATTAGTATAAATTAATTAAACAAATTCGCAACAAAAAAAATTTCACAGAAATTGAATTATTTAAAACAGAATTATTATATTTAATTAATTTAATTTTAATTCTTTTCAGAATTCTATTATTTTTAAATATTTTTATAAAATTGTTCGAAAGAAATCCCTTTTTTTAAAAACAATTTCAATTAAAGTTTTCTGAAATAATTAAATAATTTTTTATATGAATAAAATTCTTCTTAAGATTTCAATCATTTATAAATAAATAATTCTTTGATAGAATTCAATTATTGAACATGAATAACATTTATATATATATATATATATATATATATATATATATATATATATCCTTCCTCCATAATACTTTACTAATAAAGTATTTTGGAGGAAGGATGCATCACATTGAATTTATTATAATGCATCCTTCCTCCATAAAACTTTATTAATAAAGTATTTTGGAGAAAGCATGCATAAAGCCCCGGAATTACACGTTAGACATATATATATATATATATATATATATATATATATATATATATATATATATAAAAAAAGAATTATTTTCATAAATAACAATATACATCACAAGAATTGAATTCTTTTTAAAAGTATTGAATTATATTACAATAAAATAAAATATATATTTTTGTAAATAATAAAAACTTTTTAAAAATTGAATTTTTTTATTAAATTTGAATAAAATAACACAGATTTTCAATTATTGTGAAATATTTTAATAGAGTTATTTGTAAAATTGAGTTATGTTTAAAAAATTTTTTAAATCCAAAGATTTTGAATAATTTAAAAAAATTTGCAAACAGAATTCAATTATTTAAATATTTTGGTGTAAAAATAATGGTATGAATTCAATCTTTTTCATGAATAATAACAAATTCTTAGAAATTTAATTATTTAAATAAAAATTTGCATAAAATTAGTCGAAAGGAATGAATTACACTGGTCGACACGAAAAATGATTCAAAGATCATCGCTAAACACAAAACAATCGAAAAACCCTGTTTTTGGTTTTTTTATCATGTGTAGAGAATGATGCCGCCGTGATAGTAGTCTTTAATTAGGCTTAAATTAATGCTTGAACTGTCAACTATGAGAATCAAATCGAAAAAGTTCTAAACCAGTCAAAAATTTTCATATAGCACAACTTTGTCATGTGCGCGCGCGCTCTATTTTGTTTGCGCTATTTATTGTTATTTATTATTTTTGGGCTCGCTAAATGTTACTGATTGAATGTAAGGTCGTTATTAAACAATTAATAACATAACAACATATAAATTTTGAAAATTGATGGATTTGACTAAAACTTGGTATTTGGGGTTTTCGAGATCGATGATTACGACTCTTAAATTAAAATTAAAAAATTCAAAATGGTGGTTTCAAAATTCGTATTAATTAGAAATCCCAAAAACGATAAATAAGAGTAAATAGCGCAAACAAAATTAATAAGTAAGAGTACTATAGTGTACCGCTCTATGAGTACAAGTAGAGCGCGCGCGCACATGACAAAGTTGTGTATATGAAAATTTTTGTCTGATTCAGAACATTTTCGATTTGATTCTTATACTTGACAGTTCAAGCTTTAATTTAAGCCTTATTAAAGACTACTATCACTGCGGCATCATTCTCTACACATGATAAAAAAATCCAAAAACATGGCTTTTTGAAACTATGAGTCCATTTTTCGTAAAATCTTGACGTGATGGACACTTTTGGAGGTCGTATTTGTGTTCAGCGATAAAAATCCTATAAAAATATCATTGTCCAATCTTTAAATAAGAGAAAAAGTAACATTTTGTAGACCAGTGTTATTTTTAAACAAATTTTTTATACTTTGCAAGAATTAAATGATTTTTATAAATATTGAAATTCTTTCATAAATAATAAAATTCGTTGCAAGAAATCAATTTATTAGCATTAAAAAAAAGAAGTAAATATTTTGTATAAAAATTAAGAAAAAGTTAGGAAAATAGAAAATAAAATATGGGTCATTCTCACGATCGGGAAAAATGACCAGTATATTAGATTTTTTAAAATAAATAATAATTTTTTAAGACTTTCACCTTCTAAAAATAGCATTCATCATAATTTAATTAGATCCTATGAAAAATAAGTAAAAAATTTGAAATATACAGAGATATACGTGTTTATATAGTGTAAAAACTCCCCTCCGTTACTGTTCATAAAGAAAGTTTAATTTATAAAAGGTATCTTTTCTTAGAATTAAATTAGTTTTGTGCAGTTTTTAAAAATCTAAAATGGCGGATTCAATATGGCGAACACTTTTATGAAAAATTCGTTGAATTTGCTTGATACTTGTTACTCGGGTGGTTATCGGTGTCGCTGATTACGAATCCGATATCAGTTTTTAAAAATCCAAAATGGCGGCCACTTTTATGAAAAATTCATTGAATTTGCTTGAAACTCGTTACTCGGGGGTTTCTCGGATTCGTAATCATCAACCTTAAAAACCCCAAGTAACGAGTTTCAAGCAAATTCAATGAATTTTTCATAAAAGTGCCCGCCATATTGAATCCGCTATTTTGGATTTTTAAAAACTAATATCGTAATCGTAATCAGCGACCCCGAAAACCCCCAAGTAACGAGTTTCAAGCAAATTCAATGAATTTTTCATAAAAGTGCCCGCCATATTGAATCCGTCATTTTGGATTTTTAAAAACTGATATCGGATTCGTAATAAGCGACCACGAAAACTCCTGAATAACGAATTTCATGTAATTTTCATCAATTTTTTAAATATTTTAGTCGCGGTAAATTTTCAACAAAAATTCAGAATAAAAGACATTAATTTTGAATAATAATGTAAATAAAGATTGTAACCACGATTTTATAGGTTTATTAAGATCCTCCTTTTGCGATAGGATTAATAATAGAAGTGATTTTTCAACTTTTTTTATAAAATTTCAATTTTGATTTTGTACCTTTCTAGAGATTGACCCAAATAAGAAAAGAAATTTCGTCAGCTTTATAAAGTTTCTAAAACAAGACAGTAGGGAGATTAAAACTTCACTACTCTGATACCCCTATTTGGGGGCTAACAAATATAGGTTGTTTCATCCCCTTATCCTACTTCATGGTTATGACATCTTTTACGAATTTGAAAGTTTGAATTCAACTTTGGCGCGAGCGACTAATTATTTCCTTCACTATGCTGTCTAAATCAGCTTCAAACGTTGTATACTTTTTACCACTTTTTTACGGACAAGGAGTGCATAGATGTTTGGATTGATTTTTTTATAATTAGTATAACTAATCAATTAAAAAAATATGATTAAAAAATAGAAAATTGATTTTCATCCGGCCAAAAATGTAAAAATGCCATTTAAAAAATCATATTTTTAGGTAACAAGTGGAATTTCTCATAAACTTTTTATGGTATCGGATTCAGGTTTGGCACACATCTTTAGTGTTTGGAGAGGTATATTTTTGGAGAATATCGAAAGAATTTGTTAACTTTTGTTCAATTTATTAAACAAATAAGAAAGCGACATTTTTAGTGGTTTAAACTCATTTGCAAGTAAACAAATGTAAATTCATCATTTTAAAGGTTGTGGCATCCCTGTTCGCGGGATTTACATAGAATTATTAGTGGTAATCATGTATTCGTGGATTCGACTCGCTAATAAGAGCACGATGTACTATCGCACAAAAGTTTAATAAGAATTCTCTGGGTGCGTCTACGATGGTTGCAGAGAGTGAGAAGAAACGCTTGCGAGCACTGTAAATGCGATGGCCAAGAGAAGTTGGACTTACCGTAAATGACGTTGACTCTCTGCAATACTATATCCTGTGTGAAACAAACACTTTTGAAAGGATAATCAGACACAATATTAGTAGCTGAACTAAGTTTATTATTGACGCGAAAAAGCACAATAATTTTTCTACATAAGAAACAACTGCTAGAACTATTCGCGTTCTCGATCGACAATAATATTTAATATAATAGTAATTTGTGCGAATTTTAACAATCATTCGTCGTAGTTCGCGACAATCTGCCGTTAGCGTTAGCTTGTTTGCTGCACGCGGTTTTGTCGTCCGCTCTTTCAGCAACCAGAATTGGCGCATCGAAAATCATAATATCGATTGGTAGTTTCGCGAAGTCGATAATCGATTATCGGGTTTGAAGTTACGAGGTAGATAATTGCGAGTATTACAGATTAGCTCGGTCGGATAAATGCCTCGCTTGGCGGACGTTCTAGGGCCAAGGGTACTTGGTTCGCGCCCATTTGGCTTGGATTTTTCCGGCATGTGATATAATCTGAGCGGGAGGTTTGACGTCGAGGTATAATGATGTGCACTGTCGATTATTGTCCGGTACACACCATTAGAACTCGACTATCGATAAACCGGTTGTACTCAGGAGAAGGTTTTCTACAGTTTCCCTCTCCTCTGGCGAGAAAACCCATTAGACGGGTAGTCCAGGCTAATGCGAGTACTCCTAATTTCGAAAAGACGTTCTGTAGGCGCAAACTTAGTATTAGGAATTGTATATAAGAAAATTTCTAAAAGCAAGAAATTGTAAGAAACACTTGTATAGCCAAGTATGTAAGGCTGAAGACAGGTGTATAAACCAATAAATAATTGCGAGTATTAAATAATTTCCGTTTGTTACAAGGTATTTCTGTGCTCTATAACTTTTATTAAAAATATTTCGCCCTATAATTTGATGGGGAAGAACGGTCATCTAAAAACTGTTTTTCGGCACCTTCAAAATTGTTTGTATCGCAAAGCTTAAAAAATCTCGAGTGGGAAACACATACATATTCATACTACCACCCGACACTATATGAATCCACAATCAGACTTCAGGTATCAATTTTGGCAAAAAATGACCACTTTTTGCACAGGGCAACTGGACTAAATTTATAGACAACTAGCTTTTGGACACGTCATCGACGGGTTTTAGTTTCTGCTAATATATTTGATAGGGTGTCTACCGACAAAAATTTAAATTTTACTGGGAAAACTAATAATTAGTGACCATTAACTATTTTGTTAGGAAAATATTACAATTTTAATCAGTGACAGATTTTTTCCTATCAGATTTGTTATTCAGGAACAGTATTTGTCAACTTTTAGTACTTTATGTGATTGTAGTACTGCAATTAATGTATTATAATTTAATTCTAAATTTACACCAGCATTTGGAGTCAAAATAGAGTCTAATTATAAATAATTGTATCGCAATTAGACTCAACTTTACGATTCCTAAAACCTTTATAAAATATATATGTTTAAGATAAAAGTAGGGCTTAAATTTTGACTCCAGTTTGTTGTCATAAATATTACATCAATAAAAATTAAAGTATAAAACAGTTTTAAAAAACAAATTAATATATAATAAAACTTTTTTAATTTGTCATGAAAATTACTAATTTTTCCTTGTCAAATTAAATTTCCGCGGTTATTTATCGGATTTTCCGCGCAGTTTGTAGACACTTTGTTAAATGTATTATAGTAGAAACTAAAACTCGTAAAAGACTGGTACTGGTATATAACATATTTTTTTATAACATATTTTCTTTAAAAAAATATTTTCATAAAATAAATCAATTTTTGTAGATTTGTCTTTACATTGCTCAAAACATTTTTAGAAGTTTAATCAAAAATTAAAAAACGTAACTTTTTACCATCTAAGCTTAACCCTATTGGAACGGTTACAAAAATGACCATGTACCCCCCCCCCTAGAACTCACAGTTTTTCATCTAGAGAGCTAAAAATTGGTACACTTATGTATTTTCACGCGTAGATTACAGGAAAAATATAGCGAACACATTCGGTATCGATCTTCATAATTTTTTCTGCGAAAAACTCGAAAATTTCGAAAAAAATGCATGTACCCCCCCCCTGGCGCCCACAGTTTTTTACCTGGAGAGCTGAAAATTGGCATACTTATTCGTTTTTATGCATAGATTACAGGAAAAATATAGCGGAAGTGATTAGAATAGATCTTCATGGTGTTTTCATCGAAAAACTAAAATCTCTTTTTGCAAGCTCGAAAATTCTTCAACCCTTGCTGGTTCTCTCAATTCTTAATCTAGTGAACTGGTGTTATATATTTTTGTTTATTTTTTCGTGTAGATTCCAACAAACGTACAGAAAAAATTATTGGAATTCAT
This sequence comes from Leptopilina drosophilae, assembly GCA_032873175.1. Taxonomy (NCBI): domain Eukaryota; kingdom Metazoa; phylum Arthropoda; class Insecta; order Hymenoptera; family Figitidae; genus Leptopilina; species Leptopilina drosophilae. The sequence goes on from CM065480.1 coordinate 30,337,494, forward strand.
CTTCATATTTTTTTTGCGAAAAACTAAAAAAAAATTTCGTTTTAAAAAAAAGTGTGTACCCCCCCTCCCCATTGGTTTTCACAATTCTTTGCCTATTGGACTGCATTTTTTTTTTATTTTATGTATTTTCATTTGTAGATTTCAGGAAAAATATAGCAAACATGATTGGATTTGATCTTCAAATTTTTTTTATCGAAAAACTCAATTTTTTTTTAATTTCCTCAGAAAATCGTATATTTTACCCTAGCGCTCACATTTTTTTACCTAGAGAGCTGAAAATTGGTACACTTATGTATTTTTACGTGTAGTTTATGGAAAAAATATAGTGGAAATGATTAGAATTTATCTTCCTTACGTTTTGAGCAAAAACCTAAATTTTTTTTTCAATTTTTGATAATAATTATACATATGCTAGTTCTCTCAATTCTTAACCTAGTGGACTGGCGTTATACATTTTTGTTTGATTTTTCGTGTAGATTCCAACAAACATACAGAAAAAATTATTGGAATTCATCTTCATATTTTTTTTTTGCGAAAAACTAAAAAAAAAATTTCGTTTTTAAAAAAAAAAGTGTGTACCCCCCCCCTTGGTTTTAACAATTCTTTGCCTATTGGACTGCTTTTTTTATTTTATGTATTTCCATTTGTAGATTTCAAGAAAAATATACCGAACATGATTAGATTTGATCTTCAAATTTTTTTTAGCGAAAAACTCAAATTTTTTTGTAAGCAAAAAATTAGAAGTTTTTATGGAGGGTACGGAACCCTCGGTTTTAGTACGAGTTCTACTCGCACTTGTCCGGTTTTTTAAAGTTTTTGAAGTTTTTTCAATTAAAGAATATTGAATAAATTGGATAAATAATTATGAATTGCATTATTTTGACGTCACAATTTTAATCAAAAACCCTAAAAATACTACTGAATTAAGCTTGATAGTAATTAACAACAATTATAATTTTTTCGATTTTTTGATATTGGAAATTTTTTTATTCTTCTATGTTAGTCTTACTATTTTTTGTGAAAAAGTATACTAAAAAAAACTAAATAACATGTATTATTCAATTATACAGTGTTTAAAAGCAATTCATATAAAAAATAAAATTTGGATATTTGCGATTTTTAAATTATTTTTAAATCATGTTTATACTTACATCTTAGTTATAGGACATTTTTTTGGCAAATCTATTCTAGAATATGACTAAGTAACATGTTAGACTTAATTATACAAAGTTTGAAAGCATTTTTCAAAAAAAGTAAAATTTGAAAATTTTAGAATTTTTTGAAAAAGTATAATATCTCCCGTTCTGATTAATATTTTTCAAATCTGTAAATTTGTTAACCTTCCTTGGCCCAAGGTCAAACATTATGCAAAATTTGGTTTCTTACGGTTCAGCCGTTTTAAAGGGATTCGCGAACAAAGATTCTGTGACATACGAAGATACAGACAGACATACATACATACACGAAGCTTTTTATTGGCATTTTTGGAATCCTGGATGCTCGGAACGAATAATTATGTGTAAAACTTTAAGTTCTGATCAATGTACAGAGAAAAGTCTCATCTTATATATATATATATATATATATACTAGGGGGGCTCAGCCCCCCTGCGCGCTTCGCGCGCCAACTCCCCGTGATTTTTTATTTTAAATTCGTACTTAGTTTTTAGTATTATTAAGCTTTTGAGGATTTTATGATTTTGGCAAATCTGAAAATTTTAATTGTTATATGTAGGAAAGATTATTTAACATCTTTTTAAATTTGGTTTTTAGCCAAATTCTTTAAAACTTTAATTAAAAAATTAATTTTTAAATTCAAAAATTGAGTTTTTTTGAGTATACATAAGTATACTTGAATTTTAAAGAATTTGGCTAAAAACCAAATTAAAAATATTTCTATTCATTTTCATTACATATGACAATTTAAAATTTCAGATTGGCTAATGTCATAAGATCGCATTTTTCCATCTTTGTCATCAATTTCGTAGTAACGTAACAGCCTTCAAGTAAAAAATTTGTCTTTGCCATAGGCGATTTGACGCTCCTCTTTGAGGGGGCAAGCTCTGACCTGTAGGTAAAAAACAGGTAATGTAATGGCCCACATTAAGGCCCCTTTTAAAACCAGTAGCTCAAAAAATAGGTAAAATTAAACATGAATTTTGACGTAATGTAAATGCCCACATGGAGACCACTTTTTAATTTATAGGTAAAAAAATAGGTCAAATTAAACATAGATTTTAACCTAATATGAGGCCGTTATTTATCATCTTTTTGACCTATAGGTAAAAAAATAGGTCAAATTAGATAACGTAATGTGAGGCCATTATTTATCCTCTTTTTGACCTATAGGTAAAAAAATAGGTCAATTTTGACATAGATTTTAACGTAATGTTAGGCCGTCATTTATCTTCCTTTTGACTTATAGGTCAAAAAATAGGTCAATTTTGACATAGATTTTAACGTAATGTGAGGCCGTCATTTATCCTCTTTTTGACCTATAGGTCAAAAAATAGGTCAATTTTGACATAAGTTTTGAGGGCCCCTTTAGGATAGGGCGCCCTTACAGAATCTTGAAACAGCGGCGGCGGCGATATCTTTTTGTAATATAGGTAGATATATATATATATATATATATATATATATATATTTTATTAGGAGAAAATTAAAATATAGTTACAATTTTTGATGTAACAAGTTATAGATTTTATTATTAATAAAATATAACAAATGAAATTAAAAATTTTAAAATAAACAATGATAAAACATGAACTAAACTAAGACAACAAATTTAGATTTATGTCTTTTTTTAGCCGAAAAAGACAGCGACAAATTTTGATTATTTGTTTGCATTGTTTGTTATAACCGTTATAACCTAATAATCACTAATATAGACATGATTCCACTCAATGTTGCCAACAAATATTAATAGTTCAGCGCTATCTATTGGGGAGCGTTCATAAACTACGTAGCATGCTAAGGCGGAGAGGGAGGGGGTATGCAAAAGTCTACTCTAGTCTACGTGGGGAGGGAGATCGACTCTTACTACGTAGTTAATACATATAAGCAAAAATTAATTTTGCGTCTTTTGAAATTGCGCGGGACCGAAATATTCCTATATGCCAAGAATAAAATATTTTATTCAGAATATTTGACATTGTTTTTAATTTAATTTTTAATTGGTTTTAATGCGAATATAGCTAAATTTGCAGTTTGAAAAAACTACGTAACACACGGGGGAGGGGGGGTTCAGCAAAAATCTACGTTAGTCTACGCAGGGGGAAGGGGGGGTCAATAAGTGACGAAAATAGGTCTACGTAGTTTATGAACGCTCCCTTGAAAAAAATCGCCACAAATCGCGGAATGCGGCACATTCAAAATGTTAAATATTTAACTAATTACCCAATAATTAAATAATATTGTTAGAAATTGAATATTATTTATCTTTTAATAAACATTTTTACAATTTAAAAATGTTAAGATCGCCAAAAAAAGAAATACTGTTAATACTGATTCGGCTTCCTAAACTAATTTAATAAGTGAGCGGCTTTACCCCGACTTTATATGAGCGACTTTACCCCGAATATATTTCTCAAATTTCAGAACAAATTTAAATAAATATTTTTAAAATCAAACAAAACTACACTATTCACAGAAAAAATTTCTCCATCTTAAGTTAAGTTTATAGCGTCAAATCGCTAGTGAGCGGGTTTACCCCAGTCTCCTGTATAGATTCATTTTGCGCCCACCTATTTTGCGCCCATGATGCTAACATAATTTTTTGTCCAAACTGCAGGGAAAGTATGTCATTGAGGGCACGAACGGTTAAACGCTCAAATTAGTTAAAAATTAAACTCGATATAAATGTTAACTCTTTGAAGCCTATAATGATACAAGTTTTAATATAGAAATAAGAGAACAATGTATTCTGAAAATATAGTAATTGCCAATTTTTTTAACCAAAATGTGAACAAAACCAAATGTGTTATAATTTTTTTAAAAGAAAATCGAAAAAAATTGCACATTTTTCTGGGCAAAATAAAACAAGTTGAAAATGTTTGCATTTTTATAGTCAACATAAAAAAAACTCGAAAATATCACATTTTAATGAAGAAAATCGAATAATTAACATGTGGGCGCAAAATACTCTTCTGTCTGCTCGAAGGTAGGGGAAGCGGGCGCAAAATATTTTGCGCCCGCTTCACGTCCCCCGGGTGGTAATGAGTTACTTTGCGCCCGCTCTAAGTGCCCGAAATGACATACTTTCCGTGCAGGTAGGATAAAAAATTCTTTTTTCTGTTTTCTTGTTAAGGGTTTAACATTTAAAAATTTAGTAGAAACGCGTTATTGTATACCACCAAAAGAGTAAGAGTGGCGCATGCGCAGTCACTTTTGTTTACAGTCGCCATATTTGTCGCTATAGTTAGTCAAATGTCTTTGTATAAATTTTAGCATTTTGAGTAATATTATATTGACTTTAACCTTGAGAGGGCCGGGGTGGCCACCATTTATTTTTACTTTTATTTTTATCGAATTGATTTTTTATTTAATTTTACTTAATAAAAAACTAGTAAATTTTATTTTAATTTTCTGGCCCTCTGAAGGTTAAGTTACGGAAATTTTTCTCTTAGCTATATTATTGGAATAGTGATTCCTGCATCGAAATGAAAATCATAATTGTGTGCTAAACAGTTCTTGTTTTTGAACTATACAGTGAATTATATTTGTGTGTGTCTATTTACAATTTTTTAATGGCAGAATTTAGACAATTTACAAACAGAAGTTTTCAGTCAATCAGATTACTCAATCTATACGTGATGTTTTTAATGGGTAAATATAAACTACTTTCACCATGAAAAATACAGTTTTCACATTTTTATCATTCTATAATTTAAATGTAACAGAATTAAAAAACAGTGTATTAAACATAACCTCAATTTTCCATTCGATTAACAAGATTTATAAAATTTTTATAACAAGAAGAGTTGAATACAAACAGAATATTTTATTTTTTAATTTAAGTTAATTTCAAGAATTTAGAATTAAACCAAGACTTATAGAGCTCCTGGCGTTAAAATGTTTATTAAAATCAATGTGTAAAATCAATGTGCAATAATTTTAAATGTTTTAACACAAGTTGGATTTGATAAAATATTAATTCACTTACCAGTGCAATCTAATGTGATTTAAAATACTAAAAGTTTTATTTTTAGTCTTTATACTATAGGAGGTTAAATTCAATTACTAGGATTTGAATAAGCATTTCATTGTCAGGGGGCGTCGATATAGTGAACATTTTTGTTTTTTTTGTTTTGGTTGATTAGAGTATTATTATTTTTTTACGTATTTTATAATAGTTCATCTGATTTAAAAAATATTTTTATTAGTAATGATAAATATTAATGTGTTATTTGTATTATAACAAACTTATTATTAATTCTTGTTTTAGCATAGATCAGTTCAAAGTATACAATCGGAAAAATGTATGACAATAAAACTAGAATCTATTCTAATCGTTCAGAATTATACGAAAAAAGTATACGAAAAAAATTTCCGATGAAATGAGAAACCAAGGAAGCACTATTTCCAAAAAACATGTTTATCAAATTTTGAAAAGCAATCGTGGAGGTATACTAGATATTGTATTAACAAAGTTTAATATTGTAAAGGAAACTTTAAATTTTGAAAAATTATCGAGCAGTGATACAAAATACACATCTAAAAAAATAATGTCTCGTCATAAAGTGAAGAAGTGGATTTTACAGTAGTCATTTACAATGAAGTATGGGCGGATTTAAAAACGAAAGTAAAATATGATGAAAGAAAATATACTGTATTAAAACGAAAGAAGTGGATAAACATTTTTGCCCAAAAAATATATGAGCAAACACACATTGAATGTGTCTTCAGTTTCAAACGTGCAAAAAATTTATAAACGCCAGGATTTAAAGTGCTATTCGAGTTTTGATGGAAAATGTGTGGAATGTGGAGGTATTTTAAGTGAACAGTTATTTTTAAAGCCGGGAAAAAAGGACGATACAATCTTTAATTGTGTATTAAAGACTGCCCCACACTATTTTTACCACACAAAAAAGACAATTGAGAGGAGATCTTAGGTCACAAGTTGCTGGAAAATTACTAGACGCTAAAAAAGTTTTGTTGAATGGAGGCGTGAACAAGCTGCTACCGTACCTTTCAGCAAAAGTGTACCTCCTACGCTACCAGATTTAGCAACACATATAAAAGCAAATCAGGAAGAGTTAGATGCCCGATTGCAATTAAAGACAGACAATTCAGTTGAAAATTTATTAATTGCTAAATTTGATATTTTTACACGAACAATCAAATCCATTGGGTTGTATCCATTTTATTGCTATTATTGGTCAGATTTACAGAAACTACTGTATAAAAATGAACGAAAAGAAAATTGGAATTGTGAAATGTGTATAGATGCAACGTCTAGCCTAGCTAATAAATTAAATTTGCCGAATGACAAAAAAAGTCCGTCAGGTTTTTATATTCTTGGGTTATTAATTCAAAAAACATAACATTTCCAGCATTTCATATGCTAACAACAAAGCAAGATGCAGTTGAGAATAATAAATTTTCTCATAGAAATTAAAAACGCGTTAAGCCCCCTGTACAGTTGCTTCTGATTTCGGAGAAGCAATTTTAATTGCAGTGGCACACGTTTTTGCTGAATGTGCAAACTTACTTGATTACTTAAGTCGTTGTTATCAAATAATTAAGGATAAAGTATCCCACTGCTGCCGACTACTTTCATACGACTTGATATAAGTCATTTTGTACAAACAGTGTGCAGTTGGCCGTTTTTTAAAAACAGAGTACCAACAGTTAAAGATTTCATAGTTAAATCTCTTTGCTATATATTTATAAATGCGACAATTTTACTGGAGTAGAAGCAGCTATGCGTGATCTTCTTACTGTATCAATGAGTAAAGATATCGGATTTTGCAAGGAATCTTTAAAAAAGTTGAAATCGCAGAAATCTTTGAAAAAAGAAAATTAACGAATTAGAGGTGAAAAAATAGAAAAATGTTTTTTAAAAAATGCTGAAGAATTTGACAAAGATAAATCATATTGCAACGACACCTATACAGAAGATGCGTTTGATTCAGAAGAAGAGAATAATTCATCAAATTCAAAACAATCTCTTGATGAAGAAAATGTCGGATCTGGTTTAAAGAACGGAACTGTTGTCAGTGCGTTTTTTAATGTCTGCTGACACAAAAATCAATAAAAAATTAACGTGCAATTTGCCTTTGTGGACAGGAATTATGAGGTCTTTTTTTAAACGTTGTGAAGAAGTAGCAACATCTGCTTCTGTGAAGTCAGAATTTTCTGCGCTCAAATCACGTTTCAAACGACAAATGCGAGTGATAAATTTCCAATTCTACATTTTGATTATTTAGATAAAAAAGTCAAATTAGCAGCAGCGGAATCAGTAAAAGTTCCAAAAAAAGCTGCAGAAGACAAAGGGCAACAAAAGTCACTTATCTATTTAACAACATTAAAACAAACTGAGATTGTAAATGTCAGTAGTCTTGTCGAGAATCAGTTAAGTGATATTTTGCTAACAGGACCGGACTCCACGACCGCAGTAGAATTCTGCAGGTTTGCAGAAAGTTTGGATTTACATCACAAATTCTCTCCGAGAAAAACTTCAACGCCTATAAATATGAATCTATGAAATAATAACAATATTTTGCTGGAATGCAATTCGATTAAACAGAAAGAGAATCGGACAGGTAACAACAATAAAAGTGAAATGCCTCTCCTAAGCACTATCCCACATTGGATTCAACGAATCGTATAACACCAATGGGAATTCCAATTCTTCAAAATGGAAATTTATGTGAACCACTCTACATGACCCAAAAAATGTAATTGTCCAACAAACTTGTGCTTTTGATAGTTTAGTGCATATCATAATCAATTCAATTGCTATTTATGATAAATACAAACTAATTTACAAAGATCTCACGATTCCAATTTTCCAGATTGCACACAAAATACTGAACAAAGGAAAAATAACAAATGAAATTTACAAAGATAGAGCAAATATCTTACTAGATATTGCAAATCAAGACAGCTACATTTTAAAATACTCGTAAACTCGTAAAGTGCGCACAATTGATGCCAAATGAAATGCTGCACACCTAGCTGAAATTTTGTTCAAAGAAATGTCTACTTATAAGACACTATACGAATGTTGCAATTCAGAGTGTCTTTTTCCAAGGAATATAAATTATCTTACATTAGCAATAAATATCGACGTTATTCTATTGAACGGAATAGAATGTTTACAAAAAGCTGTCGAGACGTATCAAATTGAGTCAGATTCTTACTCAATTTGAGATCGAGTTTTTTCTGTGAGCGAAATAAAGTAATTGCGTTAAAGTAAATTAATACTTTAGAATGAAGAAACCAGTAAACAAATTAGTATAAAATAATAAATTGAAATTTAAAAAAATAAAATAAAACTTTAATAAATGGAATAAAATTAAAGAACAATAAATTAATTTCAAGAAATTGAAAGCAAATAATTTAAAAATTAAAGACTTATAAATAATATTTTTTAGAAAATGTGCATAAAATCAAAGTAAGAAAAGAAAGAAGAAACACTCACCGAAGACGTCAGGCAAGTGGTGGATGAAGATCTAACGACGACAATTCGATTCTGGTTATGATCATTAGAGACAAGATTGTTAACAGCATTGTTGGTAATGGATTGTGTGTCATTAGTCTTTTGCGAATTAGTGGATCCAACAATTGAATTTGTTGATGTGGTCACTCCACCAGCGAGTGAAGTCTGTCTGATTACAAGAACACTGCCAGCCGGCTCCAAAACTACCACCTGCCTCATCCCAGCTTCTATTGCCAAGTCGAATTTAATCGTGAGCTTATAATGCACAGAGAGAGAGAGAGAAAAGAACTTTTATTCGCGACTCGTCTCACAACTCTTTGTTGTCCCGGAACCAATGACGACTTTTATTGTTTCAATAGAAATAAATTCTCTCTCACTCCACATTAACTACCTGCGCCACCTGCAGACATAAATAAGTATGATTTTTTAGTTTCTTTTTAAACAATTATTTTCTGCCTTTGTTTAATAATAAACTAACTATTAAAAAAATTTAACTTAAACATTTTAAATTCAATTTTTTCATAAACATAAAATATGAATTGAAATGTAGATTATTACGATTATAACCACAATAATCATATAGGGTGATTTGGGGTAAATGTAAACAGTATATATTTCAGATAAATTTACAAATTTAAAAATAAGTACACTGAGAAAATTTTGGGGACGCTGCGGAAATTCATGAGAGTCGCTGGCGATCTCTGTCCACGATTCGCAGCCGCTCCGCAAAAGGCAGTATCTACTCCTCACAGGGCTGATTTTGACTTTTGAAAGATAAGAATCAGTTCCATGAGCACGAAGTAAATTCTATGAGAACAGATTCTTACTTTTACTTTAACGTAACGGTGACACATACCGGAGCAGTATTGTCCCCACAATTTTCTCAGTGTACGACGTCAATATTTTTACCTCAGCTCACCTACAAGATGTTCTGAGTATTGCCAATATTTTATGTTGACAATTGGCAATGCCATAGTTCAAAACATTCCAGTTCAAAACAGTCAACAAGGAGGCTTTTTTAATAAATGTTATTAAAATAACTACAACATTTATTTAAAAAAATTTTTTTGCATGTAATAAATAATTTATTTGAGAATTTGTAAAAAAAATTTCATTTTTATTTCAGAATGGTGGCGATATAAGCCATTTTCGAAAATGACCATTCTCGGTGGTAAGATCGGTTTCAAACTTTCTAAAACAGATAAAACCAAAAACGAAGTGACATTCTCTTCGTTAGATATTTCTTCAGGTGTGGAACCTGAAACAAGTGGAATTTTCTTCCTCCGTTTTTAAAGTGCATTTTCCCCAAAATATGCAAAAAAGGTGTTTTATTCAAAATTTCTCTTATAAAAAGGGAGTTGGAAATTTTCCAGTTTTTGAGGTTCTACTTATAGGCATGATGACGCTGAATCAAAAGCCGCTTGATTTTTTAAAATCGCGTCAAAATAACTGGAGATATCAGTCCTACCAAATCAAAAAAAGACATTTTTAGAAAAAAACATTCAAAACTTTTGTTCATAAGTTTCGAAATTTAAAAAAAAATGATCAGAGTTGTTTGAAAATCGTTACTCGAGGGTTTTTGAGGTCGCTAACTACGAATATGGAATCAGATTTTAAAAATTCAAAATGGCGGATCTAATATGGCGGACATTTTATTTTTTCAAAATCATTGAATTTTCTTGAAAATCGTTACGGGGGGTTTTTTGGGTCACTGATTACGAATATGACATAATTTTTCCAAAATAAAAAATGCCAGATGCAATATGGTTTTTAAAAAAAAATTAACCGAAAAAAAATTTTAAAAAAAAATTTTCTTTTTCGCTATATTGGATCCGCCATTTTGCGTTTTGAAAATTTGATATCAAATTTGTGATCAGCAACACCGAATACATTTTTGTTTGTTTTTTTAAATGCAAATCAGAAAACATTTAAATCATCCGACTGCTTATTTTTGATAAAAAGGTAATTTTTCTGCTTTAATTGTCATTAACTCCATAAACTCTCATTCAATTTATACTTTATGTATACCAATCGATTTGTCTTGATGCAAGAAATAAGATTTTATTATATATTAACTTCAATATTCAATTTAAAAAATTTTTTTGAAAAATTTTTTTTAAGTAAAAAAAAGTTATTTCTATAGATTTTGTAATGTCTATCAATCCAATTTGAGATATTTTTATGATAAATATGTGACGCTCCACGGTGAAAGGGACCTTAGCTGCAATAGACAAATTTTACAGAAAAGGCATTTAAAGTAGAACCACTCTGATTGGTCAAGGCGTTCCAATGAAATTCAGCCCCACTACTCATTACACATTGATAGTTGTCCGTGTTACACGAAGTGCACGAATTGTACGTGCATGGCCAGTGTAGTAGTATTAGTAAGTAGAGGGGCAAATTTTCTGAATAACCACGTGTAAACATTGAACAAGCTCATTTTTAAACATTAATAACAAAAGAACCTGTAAGTAAAAATTATTTTTTACTTTTGCATATGAAAGAACAACTCAAAAACTATAGAATGACATAAGTAACTCAAAATTAATTTTTTTGCAGCTAAGGTCCCTTTCACCGTGGGGCGTCACATATGCCTCGCAATTTTCAGCCAAATTCGTAAAACCTCTTCGAGTTATCGTGTTCACAAAAAACGGGATCCACACACACACACATATACATCTGGACAGTTGTTCAGGGTCTCAAATAACATAGTCCAATATAGAAGAAAATTTATTTAAAGAATTTTTAAAAATTTTAGAAATTAAACGACTACAAAGCTTCCTTAAGAGAAAGCAAAAATGAAAGTAAAATTTTTCATTCTTTCTTATTAATGCATTAACAAAAATTGACTTTGATTTTCGTTAATTTAGTTCATAAATAATTCGAAAACTCGTAAATGTAAACAGAACATTAACTACATTTTAAAAGAAAATGATTTAATTTTTGCTTCTATTTCACAATTTCATTACTTCGGTAATGTAAAATTTCATAGAAAAGGAAATTAGGTGTTCTTTCGTACTTCCTTTGTGTTAGTCAGTTGCAGGTATAGACCTGCATAGTATTGCATAGTGCATTTACATGCTTACAATATAGGAAAACGGTTCTTTACGATTGTTAAATAAAACTTAGGTACTCCAGATTCAAGTAAATTTGATCAATTTTTAAAAATATGCTTAAGTTCATCCACCATTTTAAAAATTTAAAGTTTGAAACATAAAATTAATAATCATAAAATCAGTTTATTACCGAAAAAATAAATAAAATTTAAAAAAGGTTTCAAAGGAACATTTTGGTCGTAGCGATTACAATTGGACACTGGTTAATAAAATGTATATATTTTTCAAAGTATAATTAACTGACATAAGGTGAATATGAATTAACTGACCATGTCAGTAAACGAAATTCAGGAAATGTCAGGGTTAATTAAAATATATTAAGAATATTTCATTTCATTTATAAAGTGATTATAGCAATTATTATTAAGACTTTGTACGTCTTCCTTTTTATTAACCGGATTTTTTTGTAAATTAATATAGATCATTTCTGTTAAGAAACGAATTAAAAACAAATAATTAAATAAAAGAATTTATTTCATTATTAATTAAAATTGTACTTAGATAACGAAAATACTCTTTAGCAAATAATAAAATAAGAGAAGTAGTAGAATTTTCCTTATACGTAACTATTAATTTCAGTTACCTGACAATTGTGTCATATAAATAAAAATAGAATTTGGAATAAATGATTGTGTGGAAAAAGGAATACATAAAAATCAATTAACTGAAAATCTATCATATATATGTTTTAAAAACCCTTAGTAATTTAAATACAATTTTCTTTTCTTTTTTTAAAAATTATTGTAACCTAATAAAAGTATTCCCAGAATAATATATTTAATTTCAATATAGGTTTTTATAATTTTGTGTATCATTGAGCAACAATTGAAATCAACTGAGAGACATCTTAGCTTTGAATATTAAGAATAAAGAAAATTCTATCTTGCTTAATGATTTGTGCTAAACACCGGATTAAAATATTAATTAAATGGATTTTATATCATTCAAATTTAGGTGAATATAAAACTTGCGAACTTGACCCTAACAAATGCCCTTCTTTTATTTTTGGCTGACGTCCCTTGTCAGCTGTTGAAGTCGTAATGTGATGGTGTTGTTACTTGGTGTCAATCTTCTTTTTTTATGTTTCTAACTCTTTCGAGTTTTATAGAAATTCCTCTTGATATTAATTTTACATACTTTCTGAAAGGTTAGTATTTATTTTAAAAAATATTTCTTTGATATCAATGATTTTTAATAATCGACGAATTTTGTAATTGCCTTTTGAAGTTTGCTAAATTTATGTCATGAAAAAAAATGTAGATGCTTATTTTATTGATCTTTTTTTAAATTTGAAATCAGAAAAAAAATTTTATGTATAGAACATGACAACAAAATTGTTGTTACAGCCCCTCTTTTATTAAGCTGACGTCCCTTGGCAGTCTTTTCTTTACAATATAAATATTTTTGTTGTTTTATGTTAACATTTGAATTGATTCTTTTAAATAAAGGCAAACTTTTTTGTTAAAAAACTCGTTTTATATTTTTTTGTTTTAGGAAGATTTTTAAGTATCTTAGTTTGCTTTTATTTGAATTAGTTTACAGCGGTAGAAAATTTTAACGTTAATTTGCACATTTTATGCTTGTATTTATACGTTAAAATTTTTTATTTTTTAAACATAAAGCGTACAAAAAATTGTGTTTTTTAAATTTAATTTTATATGAATTTATTCTATTGTATCGAACTAGATATCTCTAAAAAGCATTTTGTTTACAATTTTTGGTGTTATTTTAAAAAAATTGCTTATTTCCTTAGGAAAAAGGATAACTATAATAATTTAGTTGTTTACAAATAGAAAGTTATATTTTTCAACATAAGGATATATTCCCTTTTTTATTTTTATAATTGAAATTATTATAAATTACTTTACTTTTTCCTTTTAAATTTTGAAAATAATAATTCTGAGATTGGAAATGTATTTAAAATAGTCTTAAAGTTTATTTATATGTGGCCTTCCATGCAAATTTCACTGTTGGGAGCTGAGGTCCCTTTCACCGTGGAGAGTCACATGTATTAAATTATTTTATAACATCATAGCTTCAAAAATTTGTCGTAATTTAGAGAAAAAAATATATTTGGTTTCAGCAAATCATTATTTTATTCATGATATTTACTGAAATTTATCGAAAAAATGCAAAACTAATCGAAGGATATAAAATTTGTTCTTTAATTCCTTAGAACGCAAAAATTTAAAGAAATAAAGTTCAATTCTTATTTAACACTGTTTCTTTATTAAATTTTTCGTAGTGTCGATTAGATATTGATAAGCAATAAGAATTTATAGAAATATATAAAAAAATTTAACTTAATTCCCTTTGAATCTGAACTTTCGTATCTTTAAACTGCATTCAAAATTAAATATTACTGTTTAAAATATTTTTAGGAATACCTTTTTATGTTATATTTCAGTTGATTTATATTTTCTTTAGTTTAAAGAAAACATAATGATGAGAACAATAAAAATTTTCAATGAGAACAATAAAAAAAAATAAAATTCTTTTTAAGAAAAATAATTTTTTTAATATTAAAGTTTATAAGTTAATAATGTTAAGCTTGTTAATATATGTTATTGATAATATATAGTTTCATTTATTCTCTAAACTTAAAGCATTCCTTTTAATATTATTTAGTGCATCATAGTTTTAAGGTGTTATGAGAAAAGAAAAAAATTGCAGTTTTTCGAATTATTCAAAAATAAATTTTAATTTGCGATTAAGCATAATTTAATCAGAGCATTAATTAAACATAATTTTTTCAAAAAATAATTTAACAAATAATATACATGTTCTTTATCAAAATGCATAATACTGGTAACTTAAACTTTAATTTGAATAAACATTTGGTTAATTTTGTTAATGTTAATAAAGACCATATATACAAATGTTTAAAACAATATTATAACATTTTGTCAATTTTATACATAGTTTTAAAAAAATAAACATTTTAATCCTGTAGTTATCAGTTTTGAATTAATTTTTTTCAAAATACCAATTTTCAGTAAAAGTGTTTTTTATCTTTCCTCCTTTCAGAGAAAATCATTATTTTAAAACATGTTATAAAAAATTTGTTTAATATTCTAGAGCTATGGACAAACTTTATTTGTTAGCAAGGATTTATGCAATATTATTCCAAATTAGTATAGTATTAGTATATGTTAGTATATGACTTATTACTTTTAGGGTTCCGTACACCTTCGGTGTACCGACGAAACCCTATTGGTGAGACTCTTGTATCCGTAGCTAAATCGTGCCCCTCCCCTAGTGGCTAAACTATTTGACCTAGAGAGCTCATATTTGGTACAGGTACGTATTTTCACATGTAGATTACAGAAAAAATATAGAGAATGTGATTGAAGTATCGCCATAGCGTTGTCAAGGAAATAACAAGATTTTTGTCCAAAAATGCACAAAAAGTGATCATTCCCCCCCCCTCTAACTTCTAAACTATTCAACATGGAGTGCTAAAATTTGGCATACTGGTGTATTTTGACGCGAATATTACAGGAAAAATATAGAGAACTTGTTATGTAATAATAGCCATAGCGTTGTCAAGGAAAAACTAAAAAATTAAAAAAAATTTTTTTTCTAATTTCTACATTTTTTGACCTAATGAGCTGAAAATTGGTTTATTTGTATATTTTAACAGTCTGATCACAAAAATATATTAAAAAATCTAAAAAAAAATTTTTTTAAGTAGGGGAAAAGGTTTGGTTGTGGGCATGGTTCGGTTATGGACACCCACGCAGAACTTTTGACAGAAATGAAATTGTCTAATCTTACAAATATCACGTATGTGTTATGACCTAACGTAGTTTTCTATACGAATACAAAAGTGATTAAACGCCTACGCTTTTTATTATATATAAATAAATTTTTCGACACGTTGAATATAACAAAAATGTATTTTTAAACATTGTTAAATGTTAAACAAATCGAAGTGAATTAATTAAAATGATAAGTTCAAAGCGTATTTACACAGTAAATATGTCATATTTTATGATCCGATACCAAGTATCATAAAAATGTTCACACGCAAAATTGTTTTAATGATGCTTTAAAATGATCATCAAGTTTGGTTGTGGGCATCCAAATTGATTCGGATGTGGACACCACTCTTATTTTTGATAAATCGTGAAATATCGTTGTCGATATAATCATAAGTAATTCCTTACAACATTTAACCTTGAGAGGGCCGGGGTGGCCACTATAGTGGCCACCATTTATTTTTACTTTTATTTTCATCGAATTGATTTTTTATTTAATTTTACTTAATAAAAAACTAGTAAATTTTATTTTAATTTTCCGGCCCTCTGAAGGTTAAAAGTGTTTTATGAATTTTAAGAGTTTCTTGGTCCAGCACGGTAATTAATATAATGAGACTTTGATGTCCGTACGTCGTTCGCAGTTATAGTAATTGTAGTAACTGGGCAGTTCAGGTTCAGTAGGAGAAATCTTATATGCCCTAACATGGGGAGCATGTATTGTCAAAATTAGAAGAAATCATTCTTATGTAGTTAATGAATGGTTATTTCATTAATTTTTTTGCATTTTTAATAGATTTTTCAAGAGTGCCCACAACCGAACTAAAAATTTTTTTGTTAGAAAAATGACCAATTTATTGAAGTTTTAATAAGATTTTTCTAGTCAAAGAAATCAATTTATTTTCTTCACGAGTAGTTACATATGGTCCCCAGCTTTAAACACATATACATATGATTGTTTAATATCTACAAGGCAACAAATTATGAGTCAAAAACGAAACTATGCCCACAACCGAAAATATTCCCCTATTAATAAAATGATTGATAAACAATATATTTTAGTACTGAACTGTAATAAATGGATTTTTTTATTTTTAAATCAATATTAAAACTTAAAAGGAAGTATATAATTTAAGTTTATAAAAAATATTACTTTTTATTATGTTTCAAGTCAATTAAAGATGCTTTTTATAAACAAAGTATTTATTTATTACTTTTAACATAAATAATGTGACAATTTAGTTGTTAACTTATATATTAATATTTTTGCTTCCTCATACTGAGGATGTATTGTAACACCAAAATTTTTCGACTTCGATTTCTTGACATATCTTTATGTTATTTGACCTCAGGAGTTCAAAAATGAAATTTTTACAAAATGTCATTCCGTGTGTGTGTGTAAACATCACATTTTCATAACTATGAAGAGCTTTTGGACTGAATTTTTTTAAAATTGTAGGTCTCATCTGCGGACATAAAATGAGAGTACTTTGAGACAGATTAATAAAGTTTAACTATATATTTTTTTTATTTTTAATTTTTCAAAAAAACGTTTTTTGACCATAACTTTAAAAAAATATTAAGACACCTATGAATGTTTTTCTGTAATGTTGTAGAGTTTCTTTAGACGCATCTTTTGAGCCCTCAATAAAAATTTTTCGTCCATATTCACCAGAGATATTAAACTTTTAAAAATCAAAAATTTTGGAAAATAAGACTTTTTTGAATATTTTGTTAAAAAATGTATAAATAACTTTAAAACTATCATTGTCATCTTGTAGAGCATTAAAAAACGCTTCGATTGACCTATTTTTGAAGCTAATTCGATTAGAAATAAAGAAGTTATTCATATTTAAAAAACGGAAATTGTGATGGAAACTCCAAAAAAAAATTTTTTAATGTGGAACTTGAATTTTTAATCAAAGAAAAAGAAAAAATTATTACAGCAATTGAGAATAATTGTTCAAAATTTATATTTTATTATTATTAACATCTCTATGAAGAAGCAAAGTGTTCATGAAATGATCACCAAAATTATAACAAAAATATATAACTTGGCAGCGGTTTCTTAGTAAGTATATTTAAGAAATTAACATTATTTTTGACTATTCGATTTCAATTGAAGGGCTACATAAAATAAGGGACGAACGCGAGACTTGGAAGGGAAAATATCAGTCAGGTAGCAGCGAGCGGCTCAAGGCTTCTCACTGCTACCTGACTGGTAGTATCCCTTCCAAGTCTCGCGTTCGTCCCCTTATTTTATGTAGCCCTTCAATTGTATTGGTAGAAACAGAATATTTTGCCCAAGAATTAAGACACTTTAGAAATCTTATTGATTGATCACTTAATCGGTTTCTCCTTTTAGTAATGGTTAAAGAACTCCGAGGAAACAAACGTTCCGATGGAACGGATGTAGCTGATGTGGCTAAATAATCTCGGGCCATTGCAGAAAGAGTTGGGTACATTTTTTGGTAGCATTTCCTCCATTC
Source organism: Leptopilina drosophilae (assembly GCA_032873175.1). NCBI lineage: Eukaryota > Metazoa > Arthropoda > Insecta > Hymenoptera > Figitidae > Leptopilina > Leptopilina drosophilae. Next base: position 30,355,521 of record CM065480.1, read on the forward strand.
TAAAACATCTGTACAGCTGTCGGCCGTTTCTTCAGAACAATACAAATTAAACTCATGGTGCCAATCATTAAAAACATTAAAAGTGGGTATTTTCTTGAAAAATGCATCTAAATCCATTTCATCACTCTCATTCGAATCATTATGAGAGTTCGTCAAAGTTACTTCATTGTCAGTCTAAAGGATTACATTCATTTAGTTATAAAAAAATTTGGCTTTATAAAATTCTATTGTATAAATAACATAATAATGATAAATTAATATTAATAAATATTAAGTAAATAAATAATAAAATAAATAAACAATCGACTTTGATGTAAATTTTTTAAAAAGAAAATATTTTTAAAAATTTTGCTTGCATTAAAATATAATAGTTACAAAAAACATTCTTTTCATAGTTAAACTGTACCTGATTTTTGACATAATCTTTCTTCAAAATTTGTTTAAACTTTTCAATCGAAGTATCTCTCATTTCCCTACCCCATTCACTTTGATCAATCGTTTCAACTTTGTGCCTTCGGTCTAAGATTAATATTTTGCAATAATTCCAATTTGTCTTGTTATAGTGTTTTAAAATTTTAATTCGAGCTGCTTGAAGAGCTTCTACCATGACTTTCTCAATAGAATTTAAATTTTTAGAATTTTCGAGGCAGGTGATTGACTTTTCAAGTTTATCAAGAAGAAAATTTACTCCAATAACTACCAAATTTAGAATCGGGTATTTTTCACCGCTGAAAGTATTCGTCAATGTCTTAAAGTGTCTTTAGTGTTTTGTCAATTCTTGTAATAAATTCCAGTCATATTCAGTAATTCAAAATTCTTCTAATTGCTTGTTATGTTCGCACAATAATTTTATTGCTGGTTGCATTCGAAAAGCGAGAACAATCATGTCATGAGTGGAGTTCCAGCGTGTACTCACGTCGATGTTGGGCGATAACATTTTAATATTTGTTGTTTTACAACAATCGTTGAGCTTATTCTTCCATTGTTCAGATCTCTTCAATATTTTAAATAAATTTCTTAATTTTACAATGGGTGATGGGACTAAATTAGATTCTGATTCCATTTCTTCTTCGTCTTCTTCCTCTTCTTCTCCTTCTGATTCGTCGTCAATGTTTTCTTCGCAGTTTTGATTTTGGTCACTTTCCTTTATTTCAATTTTCAGAATTTTAAGAATATCTTGAACAGCAAAATGAAAAATATGCGCCACACACCGATAATGCTGATTTTCAGAATCAAACTTGGGTAACAACTTTTCCAGTTCAGTCATGAATGTGGTGTTAGCTGAAGCATTGTCAACTGTTATTCCCATTATTTTCACTTTAATTTTATTTTCCTTAAGAATCTTAAAGAAACAAGTCGCAACATCTTTCCCTTTATGCTCGCCATGATATGGACAAAAATCCAAGACTAGAGATTGAAGTTTCTAGTTATCATCAAGAAAATGAGCTGTAATTCTACAATAACTCCGATTCGCGAGAGAAGTCCAGCCATACAATGTGAAAGATATTTTCGACAAATTCGATTGCAATATATTCATAATTGCTTGTTGCTTTACATTAAAATCCTTTTTGATAAGGGATCTTAGCTGACTTCTTTTTGGAACTTTGGCCAAAGGATTCAAATACTTAAATAAATCTTGGGAAATTTCATCATCAAAAAATTAAATGGTAAATATTTTGAAACAACCAACTTTATCAAATTTTCCAAAAACTCTTCTTGTTTAAATTCCTGATAAATATATTTAATTCAAAAAGAGAAATAGTTATAAGAATAAAAATATATAGTTTTTTTAATTCAAAAATCTTGAAGAAAAAAACAAAAAATATATTAAAAGAATTTTTAAATTAAAAATAAATAGCAATAAATAAATAATAAAAATAACAAAAAATAATAAATAAATAGTAATAAATAGCAAAATAAAAAACAATTTAATTTTGATTTAAATAATTTTAAATATACAATTAGAATTAAAAATAAATAATGCAATATTCATAAATAAATAATAAAAAGTAACACAAAATAATAAATAAATAGTAAAATATAAAAATAAAATTTTAATAGTAAAATAAAAACAGTTCTATTTTGATATTGATAATAAGAAATAAACAATTAAAATTAAAAAGGAATAGTAAAATAGTAATAGGGTGAGGCTTTCTGAAGTGTACTTATGATTTTCGAAAGGTATTTTTAATTTCATTTAAAAATTATATTTTAAAAGTAAATAATGTTAAAAACAACACCTCAAAATATTTTTTGAAAAAAATTGTTTTTTTAAAAGTTATTAACAATTTAATTTTTTAACACATTTTTCGAAAAAAATGAATTACTCGAAAACTAATCGAGAGAATTTGATATAATTTTAACCACTCATTTAAAAATTCTTTCTTTCCAAAACTCCGATTCCAGTTTTAAATTATCATATAATTTGTTTAAATAATAAAAAATTTATAAAAAAATGAAAATTTAAGCATGTTCTTAATGAAATAATTAAATTTTCTTTACATCATTTTATTCTACATAAAATGTGGAACTATTATCAAAAAAATCTCAGGGACCGTATTTTATTTATAAAATAAAGCTATATTTTTGTTAAGCGTTATATTATTTGTCATATTGGATCTGCCATTTTGCAATTAATTTTAATTTAAATTTTCGAAATTATGTATTAAATGCTTAATAAATGACCCCCAACTAACAAATTGAAACCAATTCAACGCATATAACGAGTCAGTTGGACCGCCCGCGAAACTGCACGAGCTATGTCTTTGTTACAGCGCGTAACAAAAATAGCTGTAATTTGTAAATAAAAAGCGGGCCCTAAATTTTATTGTAATACTTTCAAATTCTACCTAAAATAAAATGCTATAAAGAAAATTTAATTATTTAATTAAGAACAGGCTTAAAAACCATCGGTACACTTCAGAAAGTCTTAACCAATAAATAGTCATAAATAAATAATAAAAAATAACACAAAATAATAAATGAAAAGTAAAATATAGAAATAAAATTTTAATATTAAAGTAAAAACAATTCTGTTTTGATTTTACAATTTAAAATTATTAATTAAAATTAAAAATAAATAGTAATAAATAGTAAAATTTTAAAAGTTATATAAAAACTATTCTACTCTCATTTTGAAAATTGGAATTAAACAATTAAAAGTAAATGGTGAAATAGTAATAAATAGTTATAAATAAATAATGAAAAATAACACAAAATAATGAAACATAGTAAAATATAAAAAATAAAATTTTAATAGTCAAATAAAAACAATTCTATTTTGATGTTAATAATCTGAAATAAACAATTAAAATTAAAAATAAATAGTAAAATAGTAATAAGTAGTCATAAATAAAGAAATAATAAAAACTATAAATAAATATTGAAATATAAAAGTCAGTTATTTTGAGAATGTTCGTAATCGGCGGTTCTTTTTGTAAGCAAATTTTACACTTCGCCTGCTTTAATTCACCTTCAAAATTAATATCGAAATATTTGGATAGTGGTGTTGCGTCAGATTTTCTTCGCTTGGATAATTTTTCCATTGTATCAGCAGAATTTTCACTACGAAATGTTTATATTTATGTGCGAGTGATGTTATTTGTTATAAATAAAAATAAATTAAAAAGGAAAATTTTAAACATTTTAGCTATATTATTTTTGAATAATTGTTGTGTTTAATAAAATTAGAAAAAAAGAAGTATATTTACTTCATATTTTTTCTTATAAGTAAATAATAAGTAAAATTAAAAAAATATATTTAGGGATAAGATAGTAGCAAGGTTAAAATAAAGATTTAATTTTTAAAATATTGAATTACGTTAGCAAAGTATTTTCTTCCATTAGATTTTCGTTTTCCTGTTCTGTTACAATCTCCACATCTTTAACGCTTTTAGAACTTTTTCTTGTATTCGGCATATTTTTACGTATTTTAATTAAAAATATTAAAATATTTTCTGATCTGTCAATTCAAAATTGCAATTTGAACGAGAATACATTAATGAATACACCCGAGAATAAACGAGAAATGACAAATGAAATTAAATATTTCTCGTAACAAAAAATTCTAACCAAACGAGTAAATAAAACAAAATAAACGACTATTTCTCGCTCGATATGCAACTCTACACATTTTCATAAATATTTCAAAATTATAAAGAGCTTTTGGACTGAATTTTGTTTTAAATTTAAGGTCTCATCTGCGGACATAAAATGAAAGTACTTTGAGACAGATTAATATAGTTTAACAATATATTTTTTGATTTTTAATTTTTCAAAAAAAAGTTTTTTGCCTATAAAATTAAAAAAATGTTAAGACACATATGAATGTTTTTCTCTAATTTTGTAGAGTTTTTTTAAACGCATCTTTTGAACTTAAATGAACATTTTTTGTTCAGATTCACCACAGACATTAAACTTTTAAAAATCAAAAATTTTAGAAAATAAGACTTTTGAAAATTTTGTTGAAAAATGTAAAAATAACTCTAAAACTATTTTTATCATCTTGCAGAGCATTAAAAAATGCTTTGATTATCTATTTTTGAAGCTAATTCGATTGGAAATAAAGAACTTATTCGTATTTTAAAAAACAGATATCGTGATGGAAATTTAATAAAAAAAATTTTTATTGTGGAAATAACTTTAAAAAGTTGAAAAATATCATTTTAAAATCATTTCTAAAATTTTAAAAAAGAAAATAATTAAAGTCATAATATACCAGAAAAATTAAAATCGCTTAGGTATCGAAACTGAATTTTTAATCAAATAAAAAGAAAAAAATATTACAGCAATTGAGAATAATTTATTGTTCCAAATTTATACTTTATTATTATTAACATCTGTATGAGGAAGCAAAGTTTTCATGAAATGAACACAGCGAGATTTACAAAAACGAATGAAATGAACACAAAAATTATATCAATAATATATAACTTGGCAGCGGTTTTTTAGTATCAGATATTATTCGTTAAAATAATTATTACTTTTCTAGAAAACAATTATTCCATTAAATAACAATTATTAATTTGATATAAAAATTATTTGGTTGGATTAAAAACACTCAGTTTAAATAAAATGTTTCTTCTTCAAATAGAAACATTTGGTTCAAATATTATCAAATATTCAGTTCGAATAAAATAAATAAAAAATAAAATTCAAATAAAAATTATTAATTCATTTGGTTAAAAAATCTATAAATTTTTATTTGAAAATCAAATTATTAACTAAAGTGTTTAAAAATTATTTTAATTGTAATATAAAATAAACAGTGTATAGTGATAGAAACATAAATATGATTTCCATTTGTATTTAATTATTTTCCGCAAGTAATATGTCACTAAATAAAAAGGATCAGGAAGATCAGGGTGGCGAGTTTTTTTTTAATTTGAATTCCCGGTCATTTCCCGGTATTTCCTGGTCAGTTTTATAAAATTTCCCGGTCAAATTTTTATAAGCAATTAAACACTATTATTGTATAATTTTTTAAATTATTAGTTTGATGTAATTTACGTTTTACATTATTTACTTTATGTACATAATACTGTGTGATTTACACTATGTGATTTAGGTTTATAATACAAAAATGTAGCAAATCTTTGGTAAATAGTGAGATCTTTTTCTAACTTAAATAACATGAATATAATAATTTAGTTTGTCTCATTGTGTAACAAGTTAAGTTCGACTTGAATAAGTAATGCCTGTTCTGCAGCGTCTTTAAGAATTTTTCGCTTTTTTGTTTGAAGCTCCATAATATTTTAAGACTTTCGCTTTTTGTCTTCTCTCTCTTTTGATTTACCAGTATCCTCTGTTTCTTTAGTTTTCTTTAATTCATTATAACGTGAGTAAGCGTTACGAGCGGCATGAATCAAGTCTTTAGTTATAGGTATTGATTCGATACCGCCAGCAGCATTAATACTGGCATACACCATTCTTACTCCAATAAGACTCTCCTCTTTTTGATTGACTACTAAACACTCTTCATTGATTGAAAATCCTCTTTCAAGGGTGGCATTGCTGTGTGAAAGAATTAAAACTAGTTTTATGAATTTTGTTAAGGCTGCATACGGAACTTCGGATTCTGATAAGATTTTATCCATAAATGATCTAAACGAGAATTATAACGATCAAAAGCCTTCATGGTTTCAATACTTTTTGCTAACTGACAGGTAGTTTTAAATTCAATTTTAATCTTGTCAGCTTCTGAACCTGCTATCCACTTCGTCTTAGCACTTAGAATTTCTAAGCAAGCAGAAAAATGTTTTCTAGCAATTGCTGGATGCTGAATGATTAATGAAGGATCAAGTGAAGAAATAGCCTTAGTTAATTCATGTTTAATAGGGCTACGATCCATGATTTTTTCAGTCATAAAAACGTAGCATTGGCGGCAGTATGTCTTGAAATTTATTATTTCTTCAGATTCCGCTCCCTTTTTCAGAAGAGAATCGAGAGATGCTTTTGTTACAAAACCTACATCTATATTACGAACAGCAAGCAAAATACTAGGATCAACATCTTTTACGTATTTCAATTTCTCTAAGACCTCTTGTTTAACAAATCGCTCCGAAATGTTTGTTATCAAAAATGTAATATCGTTGTATAAAAAGGGTGACAATGGAGAATCGGATTGAAACTTTTTAATAAAAGGTTCAACTAATGAAGCAACAAACAAAAAAAATTCCAGCTTGGCTTCGATGAACTTATCTTAACATTTTGGGACACAATTTGGAAACTGTGATGATTTGAGTTCAAAGGATTTTGTTTACCCTCTTCTTCCACAATCTTTACCCAAATTTTTAAGTGTGGTAACATTAAAACAGTCCTTTTTGCTACAGTGACATTTTCCACCCATCTAATTGAGCTAAATTTCTGAAGAAATACGGTCGAATTAGTCTTTGCAGTGTAATGTCCGCGTCTAGTAGGACTGTTTTTGAAGAGACGATATAAGCAAACTAAAAACTCATGTTAATCCCATCCTGTTCTTTTCATACCCTCTCTTAAACTTCCATGTATAGTATGCAAACTGCAAACACCTATTTCCAAAAGAATAGGGTTATCAGGATGTATTAAAGCGATCTCCGTTTTTAAATTTTGACCATACTCAAATTAACAGCAGGGCCATCCATTAAAATTTGCAGTATTTTCTTTAAAAGCTCTATTCCTAAAGTCTGTGTCAACGCTTCTTTCAAGTCTTTAGCTTTTACGCTTGTGAGAAACACAGATGAAAAGTACCTTATCTTAGTTTCATTTGCAGCATGGTCCCAAAATTTTAAGAAAAGATCCAATTGACTCTTTTGCGATATTTTATTAAGGCTTTCATCAAATCCTACGACGATTTGACTGCAAGATTTTAATTGTTCTTGAAGGTTCTTCTTAAAGTAGTGCGCTAAACCATGAATAATGGTGTAAGCTATTTTATCACGATGCAGTTTAACTTTATCTGCTATTTGACTGTCAGGGAACATGCTTGGAAAAATTTTAACAGCTTCAGCAGCGCCACGGTACGAAATGTGCTTTATAACAGAATGCATGCACCAAATAATTTCTGCTTTTGTCACCGAATCCTGAAGTAGAAATTTCTTCATAACATCCGTCGATTTCGAAACAAGAGTCAACTTCTGAATTGAATCTTGATCTACTTGTACATTATTTGTTAATAATTTTTCCTTTTGAATATTCTGCTTTCCTTTAGCATGGCTTTTCAATGCCGTTTTACCCATTGAACTAATATCAAAACTTTTCTTGCATAAGGTATAATACAATTTGGTTTTGCAAGCATCTTCAGAAACACACGGAAATTCGACCTTGTATGCAGGATTAAAATGAGTTACACTCGGAACTCGATTCATTGCTACATTTAAAAAATAAACAAAATTTAAATTTTATATAAGTGTATTGACAGAAGATTAGGAATTAAATTTTGTTTAATTTTTTTACTGGCATTGTAAATTTTAGAGATAAATAATAGAATAATTAACTATAGAGCAATTCCATGTGAAATGCTAAACTATTTTTCGACATTGTTAGCAATTTTTTTCAAACTTTTTTTACTTGTAGCTATAAAAAATAAGATATGATAATGTGAAGACGATTTTGAAAATTTTGAAAATTTTTGAAAATATTAAAATTTGAAAATTTATGTACTAATTTTTTTTAAATTAAGATAACTTCGGTTATTTTCAATATTTTTCAAAAAATTTTTTTTAATTTCTCAGTATAACTAGTACTTTTTAAATACATTTTTTAGCAAAAAGAAAAAATTTCATTCATTATTAAAAATTTTTCAAAAAAATTTTTTTTAAAAACACTTCCCCTTTGATTTTTTATATTGATAGCCTAAAGTAATAAGAATTTTTTCCAAAAAGTTTTATAGTGGAATCGCGATAACTTTTCAAAAAATCAACGAAAAAGTCTATGGCGCACTGTAGAGACTGACGCGTTTACGAACGCATGCCCAAGAAGTTGGCAACGCCTTTTCATTTTTTTAACAAAATTTTGATTAAACTAAAAAACAAATATTGTGCTACATCCAGCAAACGATAACAAATATTTAGCTGGAAAGAAATTTAAATATTTTTCAAAAATTAAAAAAAATATTTCTTTTATAATTTTTATTTTTTTAACATTTCACAAAAATTAAAATTTTTTAAAAATAAAATTTGTGTTTAATTATGCAGAGCGAGCACAATAAAAAAGTCTGTAACAATTTTTCAAAAATTTAAATTAAAAAAAAATAAAATTTGTGATTAATTGTGCTCAGCGGGCACAATAGAAAAGGTCTATAACAATTTTTCAAAAAATTAATAACTATTCAAGAAAATCACACTTTTTGACTAAAAAATTTTGTTGAACCTTTTTAAAAAATAAAATTGGTCCCAAATTGTGCTCGTGAGCACAATAATAAAGTCTGAAATGATTTTTTCAAAAAGTTAAATAATAAAATTTGAGCTGAATTGTGCTTAGCGAGCACATTAATAAAAGTCTATAACAATTTTACATCAGGTTTACAATACAGTTCTATCTCATACATTGCAATGAATAGAATTGTTTTAGTTAAATTACTATTATACCTATGAGTGATTTTAATATCATGTACCTCCATACTTTAAAAAAAATATTGGCCCACAATTCCTAGAATGCTTAATTTTACAAAAAGCTTTGAATTTTTTAAATTTAAATTTCATTCAAATTTTTCTTTTTGAAGTTGAAGAAAAAAAAGAAAAAATGTATTAAAATTTTTTTATCTATGCTATTCTGAAAAATCCTTGTGAAAACAATAAAAACATGAACGCCCAAAAAAAATATTTGAATTAAAAAAATTGGATGATCAAACTTTAAAATATTGTTAAATAATGGAGGTGACACACTATTTTTTAAAAAGGTTCAAAAAAATTTTTCGTAAAAAGTCTCACTTTCTTGAATAATTATTGAATTTTTGAAAAATTGTTATAGGCTTTTCTATTGTGCTCGCTCAGCACAATTAAGCACAAATTTTATTTTTTAAAATTTAAAATTTTTGTGAAATATTCAAAAAAATAAAAATTATAAAAGAAACATTTTTTAAAATTTTTGAAAAATATTTAAATTTTTTCCAGCTAAATATTTGTTATTGTTTGCTAGATGTAGCACAATATTTGTTTTTTAGTTTAATCAAAATTTTGTTTAAAAAAAATGAAAAGGCGTTGCCAACTTCTTGGGCATGCGTTCGTAAGCGCGTCAGTCTCAACAGGGCGCCATAGACTTTTTCGTTGATTTTTCGAAAAGTTATCGCGATCCCATTATAAAACTTTTTGGAAAAAATTCTTATCTCTTTGGCTATCACTATAAAAAAATCGAGGGGAAGTGTTTTTCAAAAAATTAAAACAAATTTTTTTTTGAAAAATTTTTAATTATGAATGAAATTTTTTCTTTTTGCTAAAAAATGTTTTAAAAAGTACTAGTTATACTGAGAAATTAAAAAAAAATTTTTGAAAGAATATTGAAAATAACCAAAGTTATCTTAATTTAAAAAAATTAGTACATAAATTTTCAAATTTGAATATTTTCAAAAATGTTTCAAAATTTTCAAAATCGTCTTCACTTTATCATATTTTATCGTTATAGCTACAAGGAAAAAAAGTTTTAAAAAAATTGTTAACAATGTACTTTGTACTAAAAAACTTCTGTTTATTTATCCATAACCAAACACAACATTTAATTCAATGGTTAGGTATTTCAAAGTAAATATTCACAAATTAAAAACAAAACAATAACGCATACCAACTATAAAAAAGGCTTTGGAGATGAATAGTTTTTCAGTTAAAAAATTCACGTTTTTATTAAATTCAAAAATATTGAAACGTAATTTAACAACATTGTTGGGCTACACCTTTAAATATTTATATATAGATTACGTATAATTAAAAAACAGTTTAAAAATATGATGTTATAAACTGAAAAACGAGGCTTCAGAGATGAATTTGAATTTTTACTCCCACTGTCAGTAATTTTTAATTAATTATTAAAAAAATTTATTTTATTTTATTTAAACAAAATATAAGTGAGAAATAAATGGCAGATTCTAAGCTTTAATTTGATATAGGGTAGGGTGGGGCATTATTATTCGCGGGGCGTAACTATTCTTTAGTCCTGGAGAGAAAACTATTCATTCGATTATAGTTTTTTTACAGTGTATACTTGTCATGTGAAATAAACATTGTATGCCAAATTTGAGCTTTTGGCGCCATTTATCATAGGAGTTAGGTACCCAAATGTGATTTTGACACACTCGCTTACTTGTTTTCACTCATTTAGTCTGCCATTGTTAATAGTGAAAAACGGTGGGAAAAAATTTCGGGTAAGTGTTTTCTAAAGACAAATTTAGTGCTGAACACGAATATCATAATTGATTTTCGATATTCTATTGTTCAAAAATTTTACAACTGCTTTTTCAAAAAATGGTTTCAAAAATTAGTTACGTAAATTACGTAAATTGCGTAACTTACGTAAGTTACGTAATTGTTGTATGTAAAAAAAGTTAATTGCGTAAGTTACGTAAATTACGTAACTTACGTTAGTAACTAAACATACATCAGACACGTAAGTTACGTTACAAACATCACATACGCAAGTTACGTTACAAACATCACATACGTAAGTTACGTAACTAACATCAGATACGTGAGTTACGCCAGTCGTTTAAGTTACGTATCTCACGTAACTGATTCACTGATGGTCATACTTTGATTTATGCATCGCACCTAATAACATTACCCAGAAGGTAAGTTACTTTTCCTCCCTGCTAATGACGTCAGCGGGAGGAAAATATCAACTTTTCTCCCGCTTGACAGGTAGGAAATGGTGTACTTTCGGTGCGTGTGTTAGAAAAATTTTTTTTAACATTTTATGTTTTCTTATTTCTTGATATATTTTATAAAATAATAAATTTTATTACTGTTGGTAGTAGTTTTTAATACATTGTATAACTACAGATAAAAATTTGATATAATTTGGATAATAAAAACAATATTTATTGTATTTTTTAATATTATATCATTAATAGCTGAAAGAATAGTTACGCCCCCCGTTTTTATCGACATCAAAAAAAATTTTTTTTCCTAAAATCGCTGTAGTTCGGAACAGAATTGAGCTACCGTAAAATAATACATGGCAAAATTGTAGCTAAGAAGTCAAGCTTTCAAACGGTTCTACTCATTATTTTTTTTTAAATAAATTTTGTAGACTCAAAAATCCAAACAAGAATAGTAATGCCCCACTCTACCCTATATTAATACTATATTACAAAATTTCTAATTACATTAAAAAATAATTAAAAATATGTATCATATTTAGCCAAAACTAAAAGACCAAATAAAAAAAAAATTTTTACTAAGAAAAACTTTAAATTTTAACTTTACAAGATTATGTAAAGATAAATAATGTTTCGTCGGTTATGGATAATTTTTTTTAAATTTAAACTCAACAGAATATAAATAAAAAATTAATGTAAATATTGAGTATCACGTTGGAGACACGTGAAGTAGTCCCTTTCAGGAGAATCACTCAAATAAATTATTTAGATAAGTTTGTTCTACGTAACAAAATCTCTGCAATTAGTAAATCAATATTAATATAAAATTATTCACTTTCAATACAAATATTTTTCATTAAAAAAATTTAATAACTGGGAAAAAAATATTAGTCTTTAAATTAAGTAAATAAGGAACAAAATTACCTAAAAATAAAAATTTTTTAGAATATTTTATAAATTTCATTAAGTGTAATATAATTTTTCCGTAATTCTTTTAACATTAGTTTACAAATGCTATGTAAATTGAATAAAATAAATTCAAACCTGTTAGTAAAAAAATTATTTCAATTATTTTTTTTCTATAGAATTGTTTTTTATATATATGCATAGAAAAAATACATAATTTCACCTTAAATACGAGTACAATTTTAACGAATTGAATTATGTGAAGGTTATGATTATTGAATATAATATAGTAATTAAAAAATTATAAAACATTCATTTTATAAAAAAGATGCAAGTTTTATAAAAAAGGTCACGTTTCTTACCTCAAAACAATTCAGTTTTAATATAATAAATGTTTCTATTATAATTACCTTAACCCATTTTAGTCCCAAATGTCCGTTTTTTTAGTACAAGTTCGAGCTTCCCGTTCTACGAGTTCCGGTTTAAAAAAAAATCGGGACAAGGGTTTTCTTATGGATTTGAGTGTCCTCTTTCAGAATCTGGAAAAAAATTTCAATTCCGACTTAATGATAAATTTAAAAAAAATTCTTTTGGCAGTATGTCTATTTGATAGTCCTAACATTTTGGACGCGATATTTTGATGTTCCAGATTTTTCCCAAGCCGATTTCAATTAAATAATCTGCATTTAAAGAAAAAAAAACACTTAAAAACGGGTTTTTTGTTTAAACAATTATAACTTTTTATCATTAAGTCGAAATTGAAATTTTTTTCCAGATTCTGAAAGAGAACACTCAAATCCATAAGAAAACCTTTGTCCCGATTCTTTTTAAAACCGAAACTCGTAGAACGGGAAGTTCGAACTTGTACTTAAAAAAAGGACATTTGGGACTAAATGGGTTAATATTAATCAACCACTCTTTTTATTATTACTAATAATACTGGTAGGTATATATATTTTACATCACTTTTCACTGCTTTTCTAAACATAAAATAAAAATATGACTAAAAAAACAAACATAGACCTGTACGTGTCTGTTCACGTTTTTCTATTTCAAAAATCTCTATCAAAACATTTCAAGAGAACAGTTGAATTTAGTGGAGAAATAAGGTACTGTATTAGGGAGATAAAGTTTCGATGCTCAAGATATAAATCAAGTTTATTTATTTAAAATTGTTTAAAATTAAACTTTTTTAAACATATTATTATATGGTTTTCAAGTAAGGTCCAGAAAAAAAGATTTCACCAAAGAAACTGGTCTTAATGACAAATTTTAATTACTTTTTCATTAAAAACGAACTTTAAATCATAGTATTTCTGTAACGACAATAGATAAAATAGTTTTTCTTGTTTAGTTTTCCAGGAAATTTTATGTACTTGGATTTTTTTATAATATTATTGTTTAATGACTTATAAAAGAGTAATTTTCATAAAAACGAAAAAATTCACACTTTTTCGACTTTTTCGACAATTTTTTAGCTTTATATATATTAAAATATTGTTTTTACTAAATAGAATGTTTTTTTAATGTTAAAAGATATCTTTTGAAGCAATAAATATTGTTTAAAACATTATCCTTTAGAAAATATGTACAATAACCTAGAAAAAAAATTAAAAAATCAACATAATTTGAGTTTCCCTCCAACGATTATATTAATTTTTATCTTAAAATGATTATTAGACATCACTTAAATGATATCAAAAATAAACCAGAAAGGGTCTCGACTTTTGGGTTGAATTTCATCCAAGCTCACCGTGTAACTCTTGAAAAACTTTTCAGAACGTTTTTAAACTTAACACACTTATAGTTGGTGTAAAAATGAAGGCTAAGTTCGTTAACCAGACATTTTCGCCAAGAACTACAAAAACTACGGCAGTTTCAAAATTTTGAAAACACAATTTTTTCAAAATTTAGAATTTTTAATTTTATATTATTTTAGATTAGGTTGATGCAAACAACTTGCCTCTAGAACATTACTTGATAAAAACTCAATTTTCGAAGTTATAGTTCCTTAAATGGTCAAAAAAATTAAAAAATCTCAAAATAACACTGAAAATTGAATTTTTTAAAGGAACAACAGTTAGTCAATTGATTTTAACCTATTTGCACTCTAATATACTTAAAACAACAAACTTATACACAAAAAGTCGCAATTTCCAGAAAAATCACTTTATATATATATTTTTTGTGCGCTTTTTTGACAAAAAATCAATATTCCGACTCTATTATCTCCGACATTTTTGCATATGCAATTTTGTCACCACAGACTTTTTTTTGCCGCTTTATATCGGCTACAACTTTGCTATTGACAACTTTTTGCCCAACCCTAAACATTGCAAGTTATTTTACAAAAACTGTCCAAAAACTAAATTTTATTACATTCTCATCACATGAGAAGGTATTAGTTTTAGTCAAATTTTGACTTCTGCTAATTTTATGAAATATTTGCGTTTTGTAAACTTATTACTTTTATATTGATAAACAACTCCACCAAATATTTTTTCAAAATTTTAAAAATTACCAAAAATATGTTATTTTCAAAATTTTTGTCTTTTTTTAAAAGTGCTATAACTTTAGTTCTAACTAACCGATTTTTGATTTAAAAAAAAGGATTTCTTTGGTTTTAAGTATATTTTAAGATACAATTAATATAAAAAAGAAAAATTAAAAAAAAATTTTTTGTTGAAATTTTGAAAAATTAAAAATCCGTTTTTGAAAAAACATCGTTTTCGACTTTTTTCAAAATTTTACAAAATGTTAGGGCAAATGTGCTTTACATGTCCTGTAAGTTTTATCTTGGGATCTCAAAGGGATTCGGAGTAAAAAAATAAAACGTAACCACAAATTACGAACATATGGGGCAAAATTCCTTAACTGCCCAGGTAAAAAACTAAATTTTCTCTAAACTTTGCTAAATTGTTACTATATTATTAGTGGAAGTGTAAATATTAATTTTTTTTAATTTGATAAAATATTTTTTGATTTATGGAGTTTCAAAATTTGGATTTTTTTGAAAATATCTTTTCTTCGATTTAATATATTGATAAGTAAAATTAATTAAATTGAAAGTATTAATAGTGATTTTTAAAGGGGTTTTCACGGGCTAGAAGCTGGTGATGAAAAAAAGTTGTTTTCTGGCAATTTAACCTTGAAATTGAAGGTCAAATTCTTAATTTCAATATACAGTAGAACCCGGTTAATACGATCCCGTTTAATACGATTTCCCGCTTAAGACGCTCATTTTTGGTGGTCCCTGCAATTAAGGGAAGGCACCACCCCCAACTTTGACCCCTTGAAATTTAAATTATTAAAGTAGGTTATATTTTTTTTCTTGCACCATTTTTAACCCTAAAATATATAGGATGGTAAAAAATTTGAAATTTTAATTTTTGAAGAGGATAGAATTTTTATCTTTTCAAAAATTGCATATTTTTGCAAATCCATGCGAGAGGTTGTTTAAAACTATAAAAGAAGCTTAGAAAAAAATTTGCGTTAAAAAATATTGAAAATTGTAAGAGAAGATTAATTTTGAATGTTCAAATTTTACAACTTTTGACATATTTCCAAAGTTCTGGACCAATAATCTTTTTAAGAATATTAGTGTTAACAAAAAAAAAAAGACAAAAATTTTAAAAATGCCATATTTTTGGTAATTTTCAAAATTTTGAAAAAATTTTTGGTGGAGTTGTTTATCACTATAAAAGTAATAAATTTACAAAAGTGCAGCCAAATCCCAAAAAGTCATGAAAATAAGTGTGTTGAACTGACGTGGAATCCACCAAATGCAACAGTTACAACACTTTTTCTCCCCGTTTACATATTTTTCCTTTTTTTATAGTTACTTCTCTCTGCAATGTTACGAAAGAAGTTACTTCTTCAAACTACTTTTAAAGATTTACATAGAAGGTAGAAATAATACGACGTAAATATCAGGAAAGACAGAGAAAGAGGTAAAATGTACTTTGCTTGTCAAACCCTTTAACGATGTTTACGTAGCTCTGAAACTCGTTTACCGTATATTTAGAAAATGAATTGGTTTGTGTTGAAATGCTCGCACACTTGTCTATATTGCAAAAATAAATACACTTTGGATTAAAATTGTTATTTTTTTCTACAGAAAAGTTATTATAATAGACAAATCACTTTTACAAGATTAAAATTCCAGTTTTCATGAACTTTTGATAAAAAAGTGCAAATATTTCCTAATTATTTAATTCAGGGGCTGGATGCTATAACGTGTTACGCGCCATTTGCTTAACATGGCGCGTAACACATTATAGCATCCAGCCCCTCAATTTTTTTCCATTTTTAGGGTTCCATACACCTTCGGTGTTCCGACGGAACCCTATTTTTTTATTTTTTTGGCCAAAATTGCAATATAACATTAGTAAAATTGATCAATAACAAAAATCACTTACAATGAAAATGATTAATTAATTTAATTTTTCTTTAATATTTAATAATAAAACTTTGAAATAACCGTAGTCATCTTCGTACATAAATTGACAATTGTTATAAATAAACAATAAACAATAAAAAAAAATAATTGTTAACATTTTTCGGAAGCATTTTAGATTTTGTCTATTCACCCACCCACGGTGGGATCCGATCAGGCGAAATAATATTATAATTGGGCGTGAGCTGGGCCCTACCTGGGCTTCCAAGTTTTTGGGGACCCACATCGATAATTATATGAGCAAAAATTTCTAAGTCCAAAACTAAAAATTTTTTTTTTCAACAAAAAATTAATGTTTATAATGACTTAGATTAAGAAAAAACGTGTTTTGAACAAAAATTTATTGACACTTTTTTTTTAAAATGTAGCGTCCACATAATTTATTAGCAAAAATTTTTAAGTCCAAACAACTAAGAAAATTTTTTTAGACCAACAAATTAATGTTTATAATGATTGTAAACAATAAAAACCGCATTTTTAATAAAAATATATTCCCATTTTTTTAATAAGAATATAAATATTAATTTATGTATATTTATCGTTTATTATTACATTACTAATATTATTATTATTATTATTAAACTTTTTATTTATTTGCTACTGTGTAGAGGTGTCCATTAGTGCTTTATTGAATCATTAAAGCAAATCAACAAGTCACTGACAATAAAACTTTGGTGTTCAGTTAGGTTCCTTAGCATAGTGGTTAGGGTGTTAGTCTGGTAGTCTGTAGGTCGAAGGTTCGATTCCCGCGAGCGTCTTAGATTTTATTTGTTTCGTAGGTTTGCAACTATTCCGATTTTTCTACATTGTATACGTATAAGCATGAACTTAAATAATGATATATGCCATTAAATAATTTAATTAACAAAAGTCTAATTTTTTTTATAAATTTTCAATTTATAAATAAAAGGATATATATATATATATATATTAATTTATATATATTTTTAATTAAATTGTGACCAAAAGCAAATTCATAAATAATGTTAGCATATATATGGGAATTAATATATATATATATATATATATATATCTATATATATATATATATATATTAATTCCCATATATATGCTAACATTATTTATGAATTTGCTTTTGGTCACAATTTAATTAAAAAAAGTATAAATCATTAAATAATAAAGCTGTTTATTTGTAATTTGACTTATATGTTATTAATAAATAATTTATTAATTAATGTTAATGAAAACTAAATTTATGGGCATTAACAGGGATGCCCACCTGGTCCCCAGCTGGGTTTTCCCTACGTGGGCTGAGGCTGGATTCACCGTTACCAGCCCAGGAATCGCCCACCTGGGCCATCCCTGCTGGGGCCCACCTAGAACCTGGGAAGCCCACCTGGGACCCACCGCACTGTAGGCCCACTTGACATTTCCACACGGGTTCCTACAAGGTGGCATATTTTTAAAATAAAAATTTTGAACTTTTATTTTTTCCACTTTTTGTTCCGCCCGACTGGCATCGTTGCATTCTGCCGAGTGCAAGACCGTTTATTGCTCCGAAACGCTCAATTTCCCTGCACGGTACTGTTAATTTTATAGCATGGCACTGTCAATTTTATAGCATGGTACTGTAAAATGCCTCGGCCGGAGGCTTAATGTCTCACCTTGCATTTTGCCAACAAAATTGTTCTAGAAAAAAATATGAGTGATATGAGGAAGTATTTTTTTCTTAGTTTTTTTCATTGAAAGCTAAGATGTTGGGATAAGTTTTCCATGTTATAAAATTTGTATTAATGCAAGAATGGCCAAGTGTAAAATATCAAGGTTACTAATTCTAGTAAAATTAGTTGAAAATATAATTCGGCTTTATTTAAAAATAATAAAATTGTCATATGAAAATTCAACAAAATAAATCTTATAATTAATATTAAGCTTAATTTCCGATATAAAAAATTTTTTCAAACAAGGACCCAGGTGCGAATTTTCGGTTGGCCCATAGTTGGGCCAACTTTTACAAGGTCGGTCCAACTTCTCGTGCCAGAGGTTGGGCCAACCATACAGATGATAACGGTTGGCCGTCTAATGGCGACGATGGTTGGCCCGACAAGTCATAAGGAAGTTGGCCCAACTTAAAATGCATATGTTGTGCCAGCTATACATTTCAATGGTTGGTCCAAAAACTGACGCCAAAGTTGGCACGACTTTAAATGCGTAAGTTTGGCCAGCTTTAACAGCCAAAGGTAAAAAATTATTAAAAAACTAAATTATTTAATTATTTATTTATTATTTTATTTATTTATTTTAATTATTTAAGATTTTATTTATTTTATTTTATTTATTTTTATTTTATCTACCGCTTGCTGGGATCGAACCCCTAACCTAACGCGCCGAAGACTTATACACTGACCACTACGCTACGCTCACATGGGAGTCCATACCGTTAAATGTATATTAAAGCTGCAACAGTCGGGCCAACCGTGGCCCAGAGTTTGGCCGACCAAGAAAGTTTAAGTCATTTAAACTGTTTTTTACAAAGTTTTGCCAACCGTCGGGCCAACCGTGGCCCAGAGTTTGGCCAACCATAAAGTTTGAGTTATTTAAACTGCGTTTTACAGAGTTTTGCCAACCGTCGGGCCAACCGTGGCCCAGAGTTAGGCCAGCCGAGAAAGTTTAAGTCATTTAAACTGTTTTTCACAAAGTTTTGCCAACCGTCGGGCCAACCGTGGCCCAGAGTTTGGCCAACCTAAATTTGTAAGTCATATGAGATACGGTCCCCATAGTTGTGTCGACCTTTGTCGCCAAAGTTGGCCCGACGGTTGGTTATACTCTGCATGTAATGGTTGGCTTGCAAAGTCGGGCCAACTGTGGGCACTAGTATTTGCCAAAGTTGGGCAAACTCTGGCAACCAAAACTTCGCTTGCCAAAGTTAGGCCAACCGTGGGCCAACCTTCAAACTCTGGCGGCCAACCTAAATTCGCACCTGGGGAATTGTTAATTTATTTAATTAATTTGGAATTTGTTTTGATTCTTACTTTTCTATAAAACTACAAAAAAGTTAATTCACCAGAAATTTTGTTTACCCCAAAACTATTCAACTACAAAAAATAAATAAATTTCAAATAAGAATCAAATATTTTTCCAAATAAAAATTTATCCAAGAAAATTATCTCAATGGAAGAAATCGTTACATACGAAAAAACGATAGACGACTTTAGTTGAGAAAATTAACATATCAAAAAGTACTGTTTTTCAAAATAAACTAAACATTCCCACAATAAAAATAAAGAATGAAAAAAAAATTAATGAGAAAAATCCCTTATTTTCGAGAGTGACATATATAATCGCGTGAAACAAGAATCTCATCGTTCATGTGAAACGAGCCGTCGTTCAAATTCGAAGTCAATTTCTTCGCATGTCATTTTCTCTCTGTTTGTGTGTTACAAGTCTTGTAACTATCGCATGAATAGTAACTATCGCATAGTTTTGCTTATGTATGTCTGTGTGTGTGTGAGAAAGAGAGAGAGAATTCTAGTCATAGAATGTCGTATAAGGGCGTACCAAGGCATCAAAACAAACTACTCCCTCTGTTCATGTCTATTGGAACATTAAAAGAACAGAAATCAAGGTTTTTTCCAGCGAATGCGTAAAATATAAAATATATTTTTATATAGTCAAAATTAATCATTTTGACTTATATATCATTTAATAGTTATTGAGTTGTTCTTTTATATACAAAAGTAAAAATTAATTTGGACTTATAGGTTTTTTGTTATTAATGTTTAAAAATGAGCTTGTTAAGTTTATTAATCCTTTTTAAATCGATTATCGGAAGAGTGATAAATGAAACAATGTTACATTAGTTTTGCAATGTTTCGGCTTGTTGAGTGTTTTCACGTGGTTACTCAGAAAATCAGCTCCCCTACTTTCCAATACTAATACACTGGTCATGCACGTACCATTCAAGAGTTTCGTGTAACAGGGACAACTATCAATGTGTAGTGAATAGTGGAAGTGAATTTCAATGGAATATCTTTACCAATCTGTGTGGTTCTACTTTAAATGTCTTTTCTGTAATATTTGTCTATTGCTGTTAAGGTCCCTTTTACGGTGGAACGTCACATATGGGTATGGGTAGTTCTACAAACGAGGGTATTTGTGATGTCCAAGGTTTTTTACATTCAATTTAAAAAAAGAAAATTATATTTAATATGAATTCTAAAACTTAATGGTTTTTATTATGTCACAAAACGTAACCGGATTTCGAAACGTTTTTTTGACAAAGATGAGCATTCAAGTGCTAAATTCTCAGTTTCCTGTCATGTTCCAATACGAAAATAAAAGTTTAAAAAATGTATAAATATTAATTTAAAGCATTTAAATACAAATGCGACTTATAGTAGAAATAGTTGGGAGTATTAGGAACCAAAAAATCATTAGACAATGATGTGCCTCAATTATGATAAAAATGGGTACCGACAAACTTGAGAGACAACTTTTCTTAAATTTCGACAACTCGGAAATGAACTTGAGATGATTTTTTTAATGTAACGTCCTGATACGATGACGTCATATTTATACTTTTTAAAAATTCTGTATTTTATACAAAAACACATTTCAAGAAAATATCTAAACTGAGAAAAAGATAGTTGTAAGCCTAAAAGTAAATACTCTCAAATTTTGAGTTTTAATCTTAGAGTATACTATCTTCGTCTCCACACACAAATAGAGATTTCTCGAACCTTTGTCCTTTTAGTCTATACCGTCAAAATGAAGATAAAATTCCATTAAGATAAACCTTATTTTATACAACAGTCCCTTTTTTTACACAATTTTATCGACATATGTTTTCACATGAATAATATTGAATTCTTTTAAAAAATATTCTTTTTAAATTTAAACAATGTTAATAAAATTCAAAATGTCAAATTAATTTATTATTATTAATTAACAATAAAAATTATTAACAAAATAATTATTTTTAACAAAATGAAAATATTTCTAACTATATTAAATTGACATAAATTAATTAATTAATTTTGATGTTTCGAATATTATTAACAAATAATTAACAATAAACAATTAACAACAATTATAATTAATTATTGATTAATTAAAATATTAATAACTAAAATTATTAAATAACAATTTTGATTATTTGTTTTATTAATTAATAGAATGTTTAAACAAATTATCTATAGTTTATTGTCAAATAAAATGTTAATTAACAAATTATTATAACTATTAAATACTAATATAATAATCAGAATTTTCATCGAATTAGCTATAATAAATAGAAAATCATTGAAATAATTGATTTTATTGTTGTTAACTTTAATAATTATGAATGTTTAAACAAAGTATTAACAATTAATATACATTTCTTAATGCATTTTCTCTCCATTTTCTTTATCTTAAACCAATCCTAAAACACCTAACAACTTTTTCCCTTTCTTTGACAGTTTCTTACTTAAATCTTCCTCCCTTAAAAAAAAATCGTAAGTGGGAACAGTTACATAAATATACGTGTTCCTTAAGGATAATTCAGTTCTTGAAAAGCTATCAAATCATACTACACTTCTCGAACAATTGCCAACTAAAGCTTAGAGTCCTCTTCAAGTTCTAGTTCAAGTTCAAAATCAAATTCAAGTTCTGTTTCAAAATCTTATTTTAAGTAACAAATTCAAGTTCTATTTTAAAATCTTATTTCAAGAATCAAATTCAAGTTCTATTTCAAAATCTTATTTCAAGTACCAATTCAAGGGTTATTTTCAAAATCTCATTTCAAACTCTAAATTCAAATTCTACAACTTCATCTTCGCTGCCAGTTCCAGTTTCAACATCTTTAAATTTTTATTAAAAAGTGAGTACTATTTAAAAATTGCTGTCTATTTTCTTTCTAAAATCTTGTCATTAATTCCATATCCAAAATAGGAGTATACTCGATATTCGTATACGAATATTCCACCAATTTTAAATTCAATAAAAAAAAACTTCAGTGATTCCTTATTTGTTAAACCTCAGAATGAGAGATCAAGTATGAATCTCAATATTTGTTAAAAAAAGATCTCATTCCGTCTTTTTATTTTATCATCCTTAGTTCTTTTCTAATTAAATCAAAATAAAGAAGAATAAAACGAAAGTATTCCCAAGCTATTGGACGTAAAAGTTCAGGCTTAAAAACGATTTCTGATTTAATTAAATTTTAATATTTAATTAAATCTAAAACAAGTATTGTTATTTTTTAAAATTTTTGAGACGTAATATTAACAAAGATTTTTAACTAACCATGTAACAGGGTTACATTGTCTATATACTAAAAAGTAATTTAAACACTTATAGGAATATGTGACACTTATACTCATTTTTTCATAAAGAAAGAAAGCATTAAACTCTCAAATTTGCCTAAAATTTATTATTTATAGGTTTTGGTGCTTTACATCTGAAGTTAGTTTAAAAAAATTGTAAATGGGGAATCCAAAATGGCGGACGAAATTTTAAAAAAATGATTAGAATTTAATGTCTTTTGACAATTAAGGGTTTTCTGGTTTGCTAACTAAGAATTTGAAATATTTTTTAAAAAATTTTAAATAGAATTTTAAACATTTAAATTCAGAAGTTGAATTTTTGAGTGTTCAGGGAACTTCGATTTCGGCCGAGAAAAATTTACGTGCCCTTATGGAATTCAGCCGCTCAATTACCAACTTTATGAAAATTATATAATATTTAAAATGTGTCGGGATGTAACAAAAAGTTGAAGTACGTTAACCGCGCGCTTGAACACGCTACCTTAAAAGTGCTATAACTTTTTAAGGATGTTGTATATCGAAATATCGCTTTGTCCACATATTCTACATATGTTATAGATAAAATTTATGCAAAAAATCGATTTATTGAACCCATTACACGGGGTGACCCCTTAAGATATAAATTTAAGATTTCAAAAATAAAGCACGACTCTATACTACTTATTGTAATTATTTAAAAAAATTTTTAAATAATTAGTTACTATAAACGTTTATAGAATCAAATATGACTTTTTAATAAAGCGTAATTATTATACAAAATTTTTAATAAATTGTTACTAATAATAATTAGAATTATAAATTTGATATCAAGATGGTGTTTTAATATCTTATTAGACTGATAATAGACAAAAGTATTTTACATTTACAAATTAACAATCGTAGAATTTAATTGTAAATATTTTAGAAATTAAACATTGATAATTTCTGACGACGAGAAACAATTGTTAAGTTACTTTTTATACTATATTAGGTTTCATTATTTTTATATTTATACTTTCGTTTTCTTATATTTCTTATTTAATTTGTTTGTTAAATATTTTCTTTTGATTTACAATATATTTACTTTCGAAGGTTTAAATTTGGACTCGTTATTGACGGACTTTATCCAGCGAGCGAATACCGTAGCAAATAAAAATCAAACCATTACACTATTTTATGTAACAATGAAGTTTAATACAATTAATTGTTGTAAATAATAACATTATTAAAAAAAGGAAAATAAGAATAATAAAAAATGGCAGAATTTAAAAGATTTTATAAATTTTGAATTACATTTCAAAGAAATTAATTTTTATGACTAAGCAGAATTTTTTTTTATTCTAAAATATTTATAAAATCAATTAGTGTTTTTGAAATTATACAGTTTTCATAATTGTGAAAGTTAAACAATAATTTTTTGAATAATATTTAATATTATTTTGTAATATTATAATATTTGATGGGCTGAAAAAATTGATGTTTAAATTCAAAAATTAATTAGGGGAGAATGGGGAGTTATGAAGCATGGGGAGTTGTGAAGCACGGCCATAGATCTCGCATAGTAATTGTTTTGATAGATGTCACTTACTCTGAATATTTTTTCACCTAATATCTTCGTTTTGTAATTGGATTCATTCCGACAGAAGATATTTTGCATATCTTTCAAGACAATGTGTTCAATTTTTCGTTTATAAAGTTTTTTTGTGTGCTCCATTTTGCAGAATTCTTACAAAATTCGCGAACAAATCAAAAAGATAAGTTCACCCATATAATACCCAGCAATGATTAGGTTCTCGAAATTTAAAACGATTTATGCAAAATCGCAATAAAGAATATTTACCAAAAAATATAATTTTTAGCGATTTTTAGTAGTGCTTCACAACTCCCCATGATTTTTA
This sequence comes from Leptopilina drosophilae, assembly GCA_032873175.1. Taxonomy (NCBI): domain Eukaryota; kingdom Metazoa; phylum Arthropoda; class Insecta; order Hymenoptera; family Figitidae; genus Leptopilina; species Leptopilina drosophilae. Next base: position 30,380,310 of record CM065480.1, read on the forward strand.
AAAACTTGAAAAAGCAGATTTTTAGTCCAACTGAAAAAAATTGTTGATTTTATTTTATTTCATGCAAATTCTTCAACCAGTAAGCATATTTGAAGACCCTCTAGAGATTCAAGTGGAGAAAATTTGAAATAAAAATTTCTTTTTGAAGTTACAACTCATAAACAAAGCGTGCTTCATAACTCCGCATTCTCCCCTAATAAAAAATAGTTGTAATAATAAAATATTGGAATATTGGTTTTTAATAAATAATAAAAGTCAAAACTCAGAAGGTCACACCGCCCTACACCCATGCTTTTGGTGTCACTGAAACCGAATATGACCATGAAAAATTTTTTATCGCCTATTTTCCCGCTACCACCCCCTTACACCTGCTCCCTGGGGTTGGGGTTTCAGTGTAAATAAAGGTCAAGTAGGGTGTTTATTCCTACGTTTTTTGGGTTGCTGAAACCAAAAAAGAGTACCAAAAAAAAATTCTTTCCACCGTCAACCCCCTACAACCACCTTAAAACCCACAGGGATTTGACAACGCAATCGACTTTTCGTGAAAATTTTAATTTCAATGCTCACCCTGGGGGTGTTAAGGAGATTGTATGGAGAAAAGGGAGGGAAGAATTTGTTTTTAGTATTCTTTTTTGAATTCAACGACCCAAAAAACATAGGAAGAAACATAGGAACATAGAAACTCCCTGAAGCAGACGTAAGGGGGTGGTAGCGGGAAAATGGGCGATGAAACATTTTTTTTCATGATCATGTTCGGTTTCAGCAATCCCAAAAATATGGGGATAGGGGGTGTGACCTCTGGGTTTTGAATTTTATTTTTTTTGTGCCTGTGTAATTGTTCGCATGAAACTTTTTAATATTTTACATTTTTTAGTAATACTAATAATTAAGTAATATTTTATTAAATTTTATGCATTTAATTAACTAAAAGGAAGTATTATAATAATAAATACCAGAATGATTTCAAATTAGAGTTTAAATTTCGCGCCGATTTTACTCAGTATAAGTTAGTTTTTGCTGTTATATTTTAGATAAAGAACGAGAAGTAAAACTCAAAAAATTCCTGGGGTATACAATGCTGTGGAAATCTATCAACTTTCTTAATTTTTGTCCGCCATATTGGTTCGGGGCCGTTCGCAAACTACGTCACACTCCTAGGGTGGGGAGTGTCAAGCTGTGTGTGACGAAGTGTGGAAAAATTATTTTTGAATGTCAAAAATGTGACGAAGGAGAGGGGAGGGGTATCATCATCATCATCATATTCGTAATCAGCGATCCTACAAAGCTCTAGATATTGATTGATGTAAAAAGCCAACTGAATGAGAAATCTTTGTTCTTTTCAAAATACTTATTTCCAATCGAAAGAGCATGAAAAAACCTTTCCAAAATGCACTTTGTCAAATTTGTATGTTCAATTGTTTAAGATTAAAAAATTATTAAAGTAAACATTACACCGTAAGACTCCTTGATCACTTGACGTGTAATCGCTCATATAAATAAATAAATATATATATATATATATATATATATATATATATATATATATATATATATATATGTATCTACCTATATTACAAAAAGATATCGCCGCCGCCGCTATATCAAGATTCTGTAAGGGCGCCCTATCCCAAAGGGGCCGTCAAAACTTATGTCAAAATTGACCTATTTTTTGACCAATTTTTTGGTCAAAAAGAGGATAAATGACGGCCTCACATTACGTTAAAATCTATGTCAAAATTGACCTATTTTTTTACCTATAGGTCAAAAGGAGGATAAATGACGGCCTAACATTACGTTAAAATCTATGTCAAAATTGACCTATTTTTTTACCTATAGGTCAAAAAGAGCATAAATAACGGCCTCACATTACGTTAAAATATATGTCAAATTTGACATATTTTTTGACCTATAGGTTTAAAAGAGAATAAATAAAGGCCTCACATTACGTCAAAATCTATTTCTAATTTGATCTATTTTTTGACCATTAGGTCAAAAAGAGGACAAATAACGGCCTCACATTACCTCAAAACTTATGTCAAAATTGACCAATTTTTTGACTTATAGGTTTAAAAGGAGGATAAATAACGGCCTCACATTAGGTAAAAATCTATGTCTAATTGGACCTATTTTTTGACCTATAGGTCATAAAGAGGATAAATAACGGCCTCACATTACCTCAAAACCTGTGTCTAATTTGACCTATTTTTTTACCTATAGGGCAAAAACATAAATCAAAACATATGTCAAAATTGACCTATTTTTTGACCTATGTCAAAAAGAGGATAAATAACGAATAAAAATGCATGTTTAATTTTATCAATTTTTTTGAGCTACGGGTTTTGAAAGGGGCCTTAATGTGAGCCTTCACATTACGTTACAATTTAATTTGTGTTTTACCAACAGGTCAGAGCTTGCCCCCTCAAATAGAAGCGCGAAATAGGACGTCAATGCCTATCCAAAAATTTTTTTTTTACTTGCAGGCTGGTATGTTACTTCAAAATTGATGACAACGATTGAAAATTTGAGAATGGCTAATATCATAAGATCGCATTTTACAATATGTATATTATCCATAAATAGAAGTAAATATAAAATCTGGGGGTTGGCGCGCGAAGCGCGCAGGGGGGCGGAGCCCCCCTATTATATATATATATATATATATATATATATATATATATATATATATATATATATATATATATATATATATATATATATATATATATATATATATATATATATATATATATATATATATATGTGCGCTTCCACGTGAGATTTTAGTCGACCTCTTAAAATCGTCCAAAAATATTTTTTTTCTATTCTGTATAAAAAAAAACAGATACGTTTTTTTTATTTTTGTTTAATTGTCAAAATTTTCGAGTAATGAATTTTCGAAATTTTGCACTTTTAACCGTAGACCTATATTCAGTAGCTTATAAGTCCGAAAATATTGAGTTTAGAAAAAAGTTGTCAAAAAACGAAAGTTTTAGTTCTCTTTTGACTTTTAGGAAATAAAAACAAAAAATTTTTTTTTCATTTTTTATTAAAAAAATAAAAAAAATTTATAAACAAATTAATTTTTTTAACTTTAGGTATGATAAATTTTTAATTTTCTTTTTTCAAAACATACCTGTAAATGATAACAAGGTTTTGCAAAAAGTTTCAGAGTAAGCCTGACAAGTTTAATGGGTTAAAAATGATAATTAAGCTGCCCGTGCAGGTCGCACGCCCGCGGCGCAATATGATTTTTTTACAATTTACTATTAAAAATTGTCTAGACCCTACAAATTTTATCGGATTTTGATTATTATTAAATTTGCAGTATTCCGTTGAGTCTGGATTGCACTTTCTCGAAATCTTCAACTCCTACTGGTCGATTGTGCTGTAAAAGATGAGTTTTTATCTGATGAAGATTGTAATTTAAGCTGACTATTACTTAATTTTACTTTTGCCGCAACACCATGTTTTGTAGTTTTAGAATGTTGTATAATATCCGCAAATCCTTTTTGAGCATAAGTCAAATTTGTAGAACATATTAAACAATGTAATTCATTTTGGGTTTTTAAATTCTCTTTATGTTGACACCAACTTGAAATAAGGCGTCCTAACGAATCTTCACGATTTAGCCAGTTTGGCTGATATTTGAACACTCGAGACATTTTTAAAGCTGAATGATTTATTTCCACCAAATTATTTTAATCCCTCGATTATGATTATTAAGATTGAATTTACTAAAAATATAATATGTAAATACTTTGATTAAAAAAAGGAAAAATATTTTTTTAGATAAATTATAAATGAAATTTGTACATATCATCAATTTTTACAGTAAAATGAAAATATTTAAAACAGGTATTAATGTCACATTGCAATTAATTATCAAAACATTCTATAAAAAATGGTTTTGTAATTTAATATCAGCCGACATTAAATTAACTGACATTATTAAGGCTGTTTGATTTAGTTTCACAAATTATTTTAACCCCTTGATTGTGGTTACTAATATTGAATTTACTGAAAACAATAATATGTAAATACTTCGATTAAAAATCGGAAAAATATTGTTTCAGATAAATCATACATCACATTTATACATACCTTCAATTTTTACAATTATATGAAAAGGTATTTAAAACAAATCTTAATGTCACATTACAATTAATTATTAAAACAGTCTATAAAAAATGATTTTATAATTCGATATCAAAATATGCTTAAATTAACCGCAAAGATAATTAATTAATTAATTAAATTTGTCAACCATTTTCTTAATGCTGTTTCCACAAGTGTTAAGTCCAACACACAACAGATTCGCGAAAGTCGTTGTGCTTAGGGCTTATTTCATACATTAACAAGGTTGGGTAATTCAGTACTTAGTAAGTATTACTGCTTGATTTTAAAATTGTAACCAATTAAATAGCACCTATACCTAAAGCTACCATACCATTAGCCAATGTATATAGAGTGTATTCTAAGGATAAAGGTTAACGCAGAATAAATTCTATAACAGAAAAAATGAAAAGTATATGATTGTGCATGCTTGCAAACAATTAAAAAGTATCATTAGTGTTATTTTTTAAAAATAGTATCAAAATAGTCGCATCAACTGATAAAAATAGCAAATAGTATCAATAGTCGCGTGAGTACGAGACCTGAACTTTAATAAAAATAAGTTTAAAAATCATATTTAGAAATGAAAAGTTTTGGGTTAGAATTTAACTTTAAGAAAAGCAATTCAATTTAATTGTAATTACCATTACAGCTACTAATATAAATAATTAGTAAAACACTTTCTAATTACAGTGTCAGTGCATATTTTTTTATTAATTATTTATTATTAGAGTTCTTAAAGGCAACACAAAATCAAGAAGTAGACGCTTTGACACGCGCTGGTACACAAAAACTGGTTTTTCTTTTAATTGCTTCTGCGACTGCGTTGAATTCACTGATTTAATTGAGTAATACTAGGATGAAGAAGAAAGTACTATACCCATTAGTGAAAAACTGTTAAATCACTGATTCATTAGTCAAAAACCTGAATACTGTTTGATTCAGTGGTATTTTCACTGATTCAAATTTAGAGAGCTAATTTACAGATTATACTTGTTAACATCTGAGACATTGAACAATAACATCTAGATTAGCATTTTCTCTTTACATCTAGTATATTAAGCTTTGGTTCAAATTTATATTTATATTATTATTATTTATATTATTATTATATTATAATTTATATTTCTCTGAGTTATAGTAATTTGAATATTACTATGCATAACCTAAAGATGCAATGAGAAAACAATAAAATTGTAAAATATACATGACTTGTAACTAATTATAATAATATGTATTGGCTGTCGCTAATTATCAATCTGACATCAATGTTTATAAATTTAATATGGCAGATAAATTATGTCGGGAAAAATTTAAAAAGTGATATTACTGATATTGCTGAACTTAAAGAGATATTGCTCAGAGTGCAAAGTGATGTGATATCTACATCTGTGAAAGTGACTAGTGCAGTGAACGACATCAAACAAATAAAGGACAACCAGAATGTTTTTATTAATGATCTTACTGAACTAAAACAAAGATGTACTGATCTAGAGGATAAGAATAGATCTCTGGAAAAGAAAATCGACACTATGGCAAAGGAAATAGTAACTCTTCACTCCAAAGGAAGGAAAAATAATCTTGTTATATATAATTTAGAAAATTCTGAAGAATACAATTTAAAAATTGTTGAGAATATTATTAAAACTTTTCGAGAAGCAAATATTCTGATAACAGAGACTAACATTGTTGACGTCAGAAGATAGGAAAGTATGTAAACAAGAGACCTGTTTTAATAACACTTTCTGGATACCTGTGGAAAACAGATATATTTAACACGGCAAATAAATTGAGAGAGATGAAAATCTACGTATCAAACGATATGTCTAAAGAGGATCAAATGGAGCAGAAGAACCTGAGAAGCTGTCTTCGAGATCTGAGAGCAAAGGGTCAAAACGCATCCATAAAAGGCAAACTCATCGATATAGATGGAAAACGCTACACCATAATTGAAGCTCTGGAGCTTATTAATGTGGAAAATATGGAGATAAATGATAAACATCAAGACCCCAAAATGGAGCAGATTCGTCAGAGTAAACCTAATTTAACTCCAAGAAAAAGAACTTATTCTACAAATGATCCGGAAATGCGACACTCGAAGGAAAACAAAAAATCTAAAACCCTTATAAAAGCAGGTGATTTAAAGCCATTTCTATCGAGAAAAACAAACAAAGAAGAAACTACAGAGAAATCCCTAAACCTCGACTGACAAAAAAGGAAATTTACCTCCCGGAGAAGTTAATATTTATTTTTGGAACGCATGTGGTTTCTCTAACACGCTAGATTTATCCTTTTCGAAGCAACCTAATGACGTGATTTGCTTGGCGGAAACTTGGCGTATGGACGAACTTTACAGTCTCCATCTCAATGGATCCAATTTTTATGAAGTAACCAGCAGTCCAGCCAAAAAAGAAGCACGAAAAGGAAGACCTAGCGGTGGAATTGCAATATTTGCTTCCAAAGATAAGTATAATTCGATTAACCTAGCGAAAAATGATAATTGGATTTTTAATAAAATTGAAATGAAAGATTTTGAATTTATAATCGGCATGGTATATTTTAGCTCAAAGATAAACTTCGAGGTTGAAGCGCAAAATTTTAATGAAACGATACAAGATATAACACTTAAATGTCCCAATATACCGATAATAGTAGGCGGGGATTTCAACGCACGGGTGGGGAATTTTAATCAATTGCCGGAAGAATTATGTCTATGTAATAATTTCCTTAGAACAGATAGATACTCGTCAGATTTGCTTGTAAATAGAAATGGTAGACTATTGATTGAATGTATGGAAGAAAATGATTTGATTTTGATAAATGATAGATCGAAAAACGATTATCCTGCTCAATTTACATACCTTAGTAACCTGGGAAAATCTGTAATTGATTTAGTATGGTGCAATCAGAGCTGTGTTGGAAAAATTTTAAATTTCAAAGTTAACAAAATACCCACAAGATCTGATCACCTTCCACTTGTATTAACGCTAAAAACGAGTTTAGATGTTCCTAGCTTTAAAGAAAAGAAAATTTCAAAATTGATATGGAATGATACCTGTCTCCCGGAATTCCGTTCCCAAATTGGTGCACATTTTTTAAATAGATCAATAACAACTGAGGTCGATGAAAACTATGAATTCTTAATACAATCAATTTATACTACTGCAAGGCAACTAGATATGGAAAAAACGTATGATATGTCTAAGGTGAGGAGAGGGAAGCCCTGGTTTGACGGTGATTGTCACAACTTAAGAAACGAGATTCGAGTCAAGTTAAAAAATATTAAAAAACAAAATTATTCTATAGAGTTGAGATTAGATTGGGAAAAAAGTAAATTGAATTATAAAAATTTAATAAACAAAAAAAAATAGATATGGAAAAAATATTACTGATTCCTTGGCTAACCTAACGAATTCAACGAGTTTCTGGACAATAACAAATCGATATTGGGTAATACTCCGTCAGAAAATATGCGATTTGCATGGGGTCCTTGGATTAGGCTGTAATTTGGTGAAATTGTAGTATTGGATACTAGAAACAAGTGTGCCAAAAAGTTTTTGAAAATTTTGAAATTTGTTAAAGTTACGCCATTTTGAATTTTTTTGTTATAATTTTTTTAAATTTTAATATTTCCGAAAGTTTTTAATGAAATTTAATAAAATTTGAAAGGCTCATACTTGACATCATGTTTTTTCTGAATATCACATAAAAAAACAAAAAAAATTTTTTTTGCCCAAAAAAAGTAAAAAAAAATTGTTTGAAACCGTTTTGCCCGAGCGGGACCGATTTTTGAGTTTTCTTGTCAATCTTCTTAATAAAATTATATTTTTACAGATAAATTTATGTTTATTTATGTAATTTATGGCTATTTTGTTACAAAATAATTTTAAAATTAATAATTATCATTGTTTATAACAATGATTAAAAAAATTGTATTTTTTAGAAACAAATTTATGCATATATAAATAAAGATAAAAGTAAGTAATAAAAAATTGATTAATTAATTTTTAATTTATATTTTATATAAATCTAATTGTTAATAACAATGATAATTATTAATTTTAAAATTATTTTGTAACAAAATAGACATAAATTACTTAAATAAACATAAATTTATCTGTAAAAAAAGTATAATTTTTTTAAGAAGAACCAGAGTTATCTATTTATTAATTAATGAAATTATTTAAATAAATTGATTTATGCATTATTATTTATCGGGTGATCATACTAGACGAATTTAAATTGATTTCGATCATGATGAATGAAAAAATAAATAATAAACACGATTTTTTTCAAAATTCTTGTAAATTGTTTACTTTGAGTAACAAAGAAATATATAAACAATTAATAATTGAAACAACAGTATCGGGGAAACTCTTAGAATAATTATCTTCTTTCATTTAAGACCAAGAACATCAATATCGGATAAAATTTGTAGGTTCTAGACAATTTTGAACAGTAAAGTGTAAGAATTAGGATTCCCGGGCACTCACACTTTGCTGACACTGAAACCTGGTCGCGCTTCCACAAAAATTGCAATATCTCGAAAACTATTTGAGTCTCCATCGATTTTCTTTTTTTAAATGAAAGGTGAAATTATAAGGAATATTTTATTAATTGACAAGAAAACTCAAAAATCGGTCCCGCTTAGGCAAAACGGTTTCAAAAAATTTTTTTTGACCTTTTTTGGGCAAAAAAATTTTTTTTTGTTTTTTTTATGTTATAGTTAGAAGAAACATGATGTCAAGTATAAGCCTTCCAAATTTTATTAAATTTCATCAAAAACTTTCGGAAATATTAAAATTTAAAAAAATTATAACAACAAAATTCAAAATGGCGTAACTTTAACAAATTTCAAAATTTTCAAAAACTTTTTGGCACACTTGTTTCTAGTATCCAATACTACAATTTCACCAAATTACAGCCTAATCCGAAGACCCCATGCAAATCGCATATTTTCTGACGGAGTCTTACTCTATAGGAAAACATTAACCCCCAAACAGGAATCTATCGATCTGGATGAATGTTTCGAATACTATAATAATCTATATCCAAAGAGAATATATAATGATAAAAATTTTTTTGACGTTAAACACCCTTATTTAGATGCGAATATAACTTATTTAGAAATAACTCTTGCCCTCCGTAAATCTAAAAATAAAAAAACTGGTCCTGATGGCATACCTTTCGAATTTTTAAAGTCATTACCACATGAGTGGATCATTTACTTACAAACATTTTTCAATAATATCTTAGAACAAGAAACTACGCCAAAAAAATGGAGTAAAACCTTTTTTAATATGATATATAAAAAGGGTGATAAATTAAATCCTTCAAACTATAGACCAATAGTTCTAATTAATTGTATTTTTAAAATATTTACTACAGTTTTAAATAATAGAATTCAAAACTGGTCTGAAGACTTGAATTTGATACCTGAATTTCAGGCTGGTTTCCGGAAAAATAGAAGCTGCACGGAACACATTTTCACACTTAACTCAATTATTCAAACACATCTAAATTATAAGAAATCGAAGGTTTTCGCACTATTCGTAGATTTTAAAAACGCTTTCCCTTCTGTCAAGCATAACATCCTTTGGAATAAATTGTTTAATTTAGGGCAAAGCGCCAAATTAATAAGAATTTTCAAAAAAATTTATGATGAAGCCTCAGGTAATGTTAAACAAGGCTCTAAAACTACTGAAACATTTGAGATTACAGAGGGTGTCCTTCAGGGCGAAGTTTTAAGCCCAACACTGTTTTCACTTTTCCTTGAAGATATAGAGGAATTCTTCCGCTGCAAAGGAATTGAAGGCATAAGTATTGACCATTTGACAGAAGTAGTACTTCTAGCATACGCAGACGATATAGTCTTTTTAACTAACTCTAAAATTAAATTACAAAAGATCTTGTCAGTACTTAGCGAATACTGCCATTTAAACCAACTTACAGTCAATACATCTAAAACTAAAATAATCGTTTTCCAAAAAGGAGGCTACTATCACACAAAAAAATTAAAACCTTTTCTTTATAACAATGAAGTAATCGAAATAACTAATAATTATATTTATTTAGGAACCCAGTTCTCTTGCTCTGCAGTTTTTTCAAACGCTGTAGAAACGATAAGCAGTAAGTCATTAAAAGCTTTGAACTCGACGGTGTCTGTTATTAAAAGTACGAAAACTGATTCATGGGACACAATAGAAAAATTAAAAGATAGCCTTGCAATGAGTTCCCTTCTTCATAATGCACATATTTGGGGTCTTTTATATACGGAAAAACTCGAAAAAATACAACTCATTTTCTATAAAAAATTACTTGGAATCCCACTGTGCACCCCTGGATGCGCGATAAGAATCGAGACAAATGTAAGTCCATTAGCTAAAACAATATTTAAACTAGTACTAAATTGGTTGATTAAACTCCTTGAAATGCCAGACGAAAAATATCCTAAAAAATGTTTTAAAAAATTATTAACGTTAGCCTCAGAAAACAGTAATAAAATAAAATTTAACTGGGTTAATCAAATTAAAAAATTATTCTATGATTCTAATTCTATGCATCTATGGAATGAATTATCAGCAAATTCACTACGCAGTAATCGTGATCAAATTTTAAAAAGATATGGAGAACACCTGTATGACCTGGACTTGGCTCTCCTTGCCTCATGTAATTCTCTAAATGTGTATCGATATTTGCCGATCTGTGAGGGCAGGCAGAAATACCTAAAAATTAGAATAAATAATGAAATCAGAAGTTTGTTCGCACAATTAAGATTCTTAAACGATAATGCACCTAGAATAATATTTAAAAGAATGAGACACGATTTGGGAAATTCCAAAACTTGCCAATGTTGTAACATATATACAGTAGAAACACTCCATCACATTCTTACAGACTGCCCGGCATACGCTATTGAACGACAAAAATTTGTAAATTATAATAAAATAACTGATGTCAGAACACTATGGCTGAATGCGCTAAATCCTTTAAATTTATTAGAGACAAAGAGTGCATTTTATTTTATAAGTTCGATATTAAAACGTAGAGAATTTTATTTAGAATTGTGAACTGTGTGAAAGGACATAATTGAAGTAATTTGTTTTTATCTGAATCCTATGAAAAATGTTTTTTAATGTTAGATTTGAGGCTCTGTCGTATAAGGTTTTGTACTTTGTAAACGACTATGCTTAAATAAAAATAAATAAATAAAATATAACAGAATAAATGTTAAAATGTTTAAATCATAGTAATATCACTTTTTACAATTTTCCCGACATATTTTATCTGCCATATTAAATTTATAAACATTGATGTCAGATTGATAATTAGCGACAGCCAATACATATTATTATAATTAGTTACAAGTCATGTATATTTTACAATTTTATTGTTTTCTCATTGCATCTTTAGGTTATGCATAGTAATATTCAAATTACTATAACTCAGAGAAATATAAATTATAATATAATAATAATATAAATAATAATAATATAAAAATAAATTTGAACCAAAGCTTAATATACTAGATATAAAGAGAGATGCTAATCTAGATGTTATTGTTCAATGTCTCAGATGTTAACAAGTATAATCTGTAAATTAGCTCTCTAAATTTGAATCAGTGAAAATACCACTGAATCAAACAGTACTCAGGTTTTTGACTAATGAATCAGTGATTTAACAGTTTTTCACTAATGGGTATAGTACTTTCTTCTTCATCCTGGTATTACTCAATTAAATCAGTGAATTCAACGCAGTCGCAGAAGCAATTAAAAGAAAAACCAGTTTTTGTGTACCAGCGCGTGTCAAAGCGTCTACTTCTTGATTTTGTGTTACCTTTAAGAACTCTAATAATAAATAATTAATAAAAAAATATGCATTGACACTGTAATTAGAAAGTGTTTTACTAATTATTTATATTAGTAGCTGTAATGGTAATTACAATTAAATTGAATTGCTTTTCTTAAAGTTAAATTCTAACCCAAAACTTTTCATTTCTAAATATGATTTTTAAACTTATTTTTTATTAAAGTTCAGGTCTCGTACTCACGCGACTATTGATACTATTTGCTATTTTTATCAGTTGATGCGACTATTTTGATACTATTTTTAAAACATGACACTAATGATACTTTTTAATTGTTTGCAAGCATGCACAATCTCATACTTTTCATTTTTTCTGTTATAGAATTTATTCTGCGTTAACCTTTATCCTCAGAATACACTCTATTTACATTGTCTAATGGTATGGTAGCTTTAGGTATAGGTGCTATTTAATTGGTTACAATTTCAAAATCAAGCAGTAATACTTACTAAGTACTGAATTACCCAACCTTGTTAATGTATGAAATAAGCCCTAAGCACAACGACTTTCGCGAATCTGTTGTGTGTTGGACTTAACACTTGTGGAAACAGCATTAAGAAAATGGTTGACAAATTTAATTAATTAATTAATTATCTTTGCGGTAAATTTAAGCATATTTTGATATCGAATTATAAAATCATTTTTTATAGACTATTTTAATAATTAATTGTAATGTGACATTAAGATTTGTTTTAAATACCTTTTCATATAATTGTAAAAATTGAAGGTATGTATAAATGTGATGTATGATTTATCTGAAACAATATTTTTCCGATTTTTAATCGAAGTATTTACATATTATTGTTTTCAGTAAATTCAATATTAGTAACCACAATCAAGGGATTAAAATAATTTGTGAAACTAAATCAGACAGCCTTAATAATGTCAGTTAATTTAATGTCGGCTGATATTAAATTACAAAACCATTTTTTATAGAATGTTTTGATAATTAATTGCAATGTGACATTAATACCTGTTTTAAATATTTTCATTTTACTGTAAAAATTGAAGATATGTACAAATTTCATGTATAATTTATCTGAAAAAATATTTTTCCTTTTTTTAATCAAAGTATTTACATATTATATTTTTAGTAAATTCAATCTTAATAATCATAATCGAGGGATTAAAATAATTTTGTGGAAATAAATCATTCAGCTTTAAAAATGTCTCGAGTGTTCAAATATCAGCCAAACTGGCTAAATCGTGAAGATTCGTTAGGACACTTAATTTCAAGTTGGTGTCAACATAAAGAGAATTTAAAAACCCAAAATGAATTACATTGTTTAATATGTTCTACAAATTTGACTTATGCTCAAAAAAGATTTGCGGATATTATACAACATTCTAAAACTACAAAACATGGTGTTGCGGCAAAAGAAAAATTAAGTAACAGTCAGCTTAAATTACAATCTTCATCAGATAAAAACTCATCTTTTACAGCACAATCGACCAGTAGGAGTTGAAGATTTCGAGAAAGTGCAATCCAAACTCAAACTTCCATCACATCGATTTATTAAGCATTCAACAACTCGGTGGACTACGTTGAAATTAAGTTTCTCACGTGTAGTTGAACAGTTTTTGTTTTAAAAGAATATTTTCTAAAATTTCTTCCTAGTAAACAAGGATTTGATAAACTTACAACTACGCAACACTATCAATTTATTCTACTCTATCTTCAACAAGCAGATATGTTAGCAAAACATAATTTTATAGTTGATAGTGCAACACTTTTTGAAGGATTTTCAGTTTCGTTTCAAAAAAGGAACCACTACTTCACATTTTGTTCGACAAAATTGAGCAGCTACTAATAACGATAGCAGGCCGTATTTGCAAAATTGAAAGTATCTAATGTTTTAAACAAAATACACTAAGAGAAAAAGATTTCTTTGAATCACCTCATTTAATGCACATAGAGTCAGTTATTCTTAATAATGAGACAAAGTCATGCATGAAAGATTTCAGTAAAAAGGAAACATTATTGTTCTTAACTAATGTGAAAAATCATTACAAATTGTCAGCAAGACATATTATGTCAAAATCTTCTTTGCAAGCTTATCCTCATTCAAGTCTTTTGTAGAAACCTTAGATGCTTACAGTTTTCAAGAATTCAAAATAAGAACAGTGTCACTGCTATAATTAAAATATTAGAACAATTACCTCTTAAAGAGGTTTTTCTGTTACTTTTCTTGCGGGCGAATGGAAACTGTGACAAACAGAAGAGTTACTTGAATTTCAAAATACGCAAATTGATCATTACTGGGCGGAAAACGTCTTCAATGTAAAATATAATTCTAGTGACAATATAAAGTTTCCAACGATTTCCAAAATTGTAAAATGTTGTTTTAGTTTTAACAATTTCTGAAGGAACACAAAAATTAAAAAATAAACTACATCTTTTTTCTGTATCACAAAATCTAATAACTGAAGCTCATTTACCTCGTAATTCTTATCTTACTTACCTCGAAACGGGATAAACTAAACAAAATATTCAAGCAGAAGTTAAAAAAAGGAAGCTGAAAAATTAAAACTGGAAAGAAAAATTTGCAACAAATTGAAAAACAAAATAAAAAGGTTAAGGAACTTGTAACAAAATTCAAATCTATCCGACAGGAAAGAGATTTAAAGCAAAACAGTCTAAATTCTTTGTTGGCGAAAGGTAACAAAGAATTAGAAGATGCTCCCCATGTGGAAGGATTTCCGGAAATTTTCCGAAAAATTTCCGGAAGATTTCCGGATATTTTCCGTAAAAAAAAATTTCCGGAAATTTTCCAGAAGATTTTCGGATGATTTCCGTAAAAAAAAATTTTCTGGAAGATTTCCGAATGATTTCCGCAAAAATAAAATAAATTGCCGTACAAAAAAAATAAATTTGCGGAAAATTTCCGGAAACCACTTCTGGAAAGTTTGCAGGAAATTTTCCGGAAATCCTTCCACATGGATATTATTCTTATTTTTGTTTAAAATATAATTTTATTTTTAATGTAAATCTGCATATCAAAAAAGTTTGATAAATTTGCATGTTTAGAAAAAACTGAAACTTTTAAGTATACTATTCTTGAAATAGTTAGTAATTAACAATAATAATTTGTTTAAATCTTGCTAAAACAATAATAATTATGTTTTAAATTTGCATTGGTATTTATGTTAGGTCCAGTAAATTGCAAAATTAGAAAAAAAATTGTTCTTGTTAGATTATAGGTTATGAATATGTTTTAAAATTTACTTAAAAATTATGTATCAGTAATTGTTTATGTATAATTTGAAGTAATATTTAAATATCATATGGCAAGATTGAGATAATATTGAACTGAACGTTTTCTTCTCTAACTTTAAATCGGTAAAATTTGACTATAATTATTTGCAGAATTTTACTAATTACTATTACCACAATTAAGATACAGGTAATTAATAGAAAGTTACTGATTCAATTAGTAAAATACAGGTTACTGATGATTCAATTTGTTGTATAAAATTGTATTCATCATCAAATTTACCAAGTTATCAGTTAACCTTAAAGGTTATGTGGGTTTTTCCTTGGCTACCAGCACATTTAAAAATTGTATCAGTAATTTTTTAATAAAAATTAACTTATTTATTAGTTAAATCTAAATGTACTGATGGAATTAATAAAAATTCTACTAATTTAAATAAAGTTTCAAAGTCAACATGAAAATGAAAACAAATCTTAAAATGTTAGCAGTTTTTTAATGTTAGACGCACTAGTTAACTGATCCATTATATAAAAGTTTTCTATTTTTTTAACTTTTAAAAATTTCTAAATTTTTGAAAAACTTTTTTAATTTTCTTTAAATTCTCTCTTTTTGTAAAAAAATTCATTTCATTTGTTAAAAGTCAGTTTTTGGATCTTAATATAATTCTTGTTTTATAGTTTAGGCCAAAGAATCCAAATTTTTCTTTAAAAAATTTTGAAGACAATTTTTAAGTTTGTCAATATATTTATTATCAAATAAATTGTCTACCATCGAAACGTCGAGACAATTATATTTATAATATGTTGACAAACTTAAAAATTGTCTTTAAAATTTTGTAAAGAAAAATTTGGATTCTTTGGTCTAAACTATAAAACAAAAATTCATTTAAATTTAAAAGAAATTTTAACTTTCATGAAATATTCATTTAACTTTTGCATCCAACCTTGAAAAACTGCGTATATTGAAAGATTTATTTAAAGTTTTATGATTTTCTGAATTAAATATTCAGTGAATTAATTCAATAAAAATTTTAGTTAACGATATGACTGTCAAGTTAATTTTTTAGTGAAATGAGATAAAAACTTAGATTTTTTCCGTAACTATTGTCTTTTCCTCCCCAATTGCATTAAAAATCTGTTAAGGAATAAGGAAACTCCAGTTTTATAGTAAAGTTAATATGACCTGAAGTATAATGCAACTCCTCGTATCGTGTGAGCGTGGTTAGGTGGTTAGGTTATCGGTCTACGAATGTCAGGGTCGTGCGTTCAACTCCCAACGTTTGGGGATTTTTTCTCTGTTAGTATATTAGGAATTAATTATTATGAATTACATGTGATCAAAAATAAGTAAAAAAGGTGAAAAAAATAAACCTCAGTAATAATAAGTGAGAATAAATAATTTTTTTTAAATAGTTAATTAAA
Source organism: Leptopilina drosophilae (assembly GCA_032873175.1). Classification (NCBI taxonomy): domain Eukaryota; kingdom Metazoa; phylum Arthropoda; class Insecta; order Hymenoptera; family Figitidae; genus Leptopilina; species Leptopilina drosophilae. The sequence goes on from CM065480.1 coordinate 30,396,923, forward strand.
CTGTTCTTTTTATTGGGCCCAAATAGATTCTCTAGGTAGGGCCAAGTTAGAAGAGCGTGACGTGCCAATGTAGGCCCTACAAAAATGTACAAGTTAGGCCCTAGTTAATAAATTAGAAATCTAGGTAGGACCAATAAAGGGCCACTACACAATTTCCACACGGGTTGTTTAAAAAAAAAAAATTTTTTTCTAAAATATTTTCTTAAATTGTCTGTAAACAATAAGCATTCCCTGAAAATTTCATTCATTTTCCTGAGAGATATACCATTTTCAAAATTTCAAAAAAAATTTTAAAAACCTCGTAAACCCAAAATCTTTCAAAATCAAAATGAGGCTCTTTACTGGCATGTATTCCACTTCAAAATTTCGAAGTTTCAACAAAATCGAAGAACTAGTGTACAACTTTGATTTTTTAGGCATGGAGTTACCCAGGTGTTACAAAAAGTTTTATATTTTTATATGTAGTAACGATATAGATGTTTTCTAGGTCTCATTTTAATGCTTACATCTAACTACTTTCACAATGTTCAAATAATTAATTTTAGAAAAAAAAATTTGAATGTTTAATTACTGTTTAGAAAAAACATAAATTTATATTTTTTGACGATTTCAAACAATTATAGTTTTTTATAATATAATAATATAATATAAAAATATTATTGTTATAATATGTATATAATATTATATTATTATTATATTTTTTATTTTATATATAATTATAGTTTTTTAAACAAGAAAACGGTTTATTTTTAGAAAAAGTTTAAGACAAAAAATGTTCATTTCTGTATGTACATTTAAGAAAAAATTTTTGAACAAATTTTTTTTACTATGTTTTTAGGTTGATTTAAATTAAAAATATGTATAGGGTAATCTGCCGTACAGTTTCAAGAAGGCACTATTTACATTTTTTAAGAAAAATGAGTTTTTTATATGGCTGGATTCGTTACAAAATTCAAAAATTATCTGTGCAATCGAAAATTATAAATTTTAATTAGTTAAAGTGTAAATTAGATTTTAATTGTGAAAAAAATGTGCACTATGTACATAGGCCGCTGCCATATGTATTTCCTTCAATTTTTAGTTGAAAATTTTGCACTATCTACTGTTTTGCATATTATTATTTAAAATTATAAATTTATTTTTGCACCAATAAAAAGAGCGGGTCCGATTTAGTTAAAAACAATAGATTGATTTACAAAATTTTATTTTTGTTAAGGTAGTACGCTCGCGACAGTCACTCTCAAAAATATATTTTACTAGCATGCTATAGTATGGTGCAGTTACTGTAGCACCTGCTTCAAGATTCTTTTGCCTGACTGTACTGAATACATAGCCAGCCCCATGAACAGACACGCTCACACGCAAGTATATTAGTCAGGTTAGAAAGTGCGGCAACGTCGCAATTTTGTTGTGCTGGGTAATGAAGGTATACGAAATATATACAGTGAATGAACTACATTAAGTTAAGATGTTATGGAGATGCATTTTTGGAATAAACAATTTCGGGAAAAAGGGAAATTTGCAAAAGCAAATGTTTCCAAACACCGAAAAAATGTGTGGATGCAATGAATCTCGCTAAAAAAATCGTGAATTCGACGTAAACCAAGTGTGCATAGGTCGTCGTGTAGTCGAATTGCAAGAAATTCCTAAAAATTTTAAGTGTTCCAAATGTAAGAAAGTGTTATCTTTGGAAAAAATAACCCATGAAAAACGTTTTTTTCATTTTTCAAATTTTTCGCGCACTTTTCTAATAGCGTCATAGAGCGACGTTGCCACATGTTTTCGTCAACAGTACTTACCATTCAAAATTAATAATTTTTAAAATACTATATCTTTTAAACAAAACGGTTAATGTTGGTTTATCTTTTTGTTATAAATTTCCCAAACATTCATTTATAATATATTAGTTTTTTAAAACAATCTATAGAAAATTTTAGAAGTTATTAGAAGAAATGTGCCGTTTACATGCACTTTTCATAGGTTAACCATGTTAAATAACAAACTTTGAACTTAAATATCTTGTTTTAGAAACGGTCAATTTTTTTAATATTTTGCAAATACATAGATCTTGTTATTAACTATTTAGATTTCAGATTTTATGAAATTCTATAGAAAAGTGGGATCACGAGCGTACTACCTTAAGAGATATAAATGCAAACGCGTTTAGTTAAATATCTCGGTTCGAGTTAAAATGTAGATAGTGCCTTTTTTAAAAAGGACGGAAGTAATCTAATCGAAATACCTGAGATCAAGTTGGATTCTCCTGGAAAATGAAAATAAGCACCTACGTTAGAGAACCCATTGTACCAGACTCCAGCTCGCTCGTTAATAGCGACCCCTTTAGAGTCCTGATCCTATCCAGAAGTCCAGTATCTCTTCAGTCAATAGGTTACTTACCTGCTTAGAGTCAAAATATGCCTGACCCCAACTAGATAACCTGATCCTAGCTAACGCTGGGCATTCAGATAATATGTAGGTCGAAGTTTCATTACCCTCCCCACACAGTCTGCACATAGGTGAGACTTGATTACCTATTTTATGCTGATGGTAGTTAAATAGTTCATGACCAGTAGGCACCGGATTAAAGGTTATTGTCCAGTATCTATCTTCCTCGTTGTCTTGGGAATATCACTGGTGCACGGTGTAACCGAGAAATAATATCGAGATTCCAGCGTGTGGAAGTACTCAGTTCTCTTCACAAAGTTTAAAGTTAAAAATAAAAGAAGAGTGATTTTAAAGAAAATAGTATACTTGTGTAGTCTAATAATTTTCTTTATTTAATTGATTTATTTGTGTGTTAAATTTATTGTGTCTGTCTCTCTCCTCTGTGTGCAGTACTCATGCCGTATTATTTCAATATAAAATTAACTTTGTATAAATAAAATATTGAGCTCGGTTAGAGCTAGTCCGGGAAAGTTCTTTGTTTTATTTCAACATCGTGATCCGGGTAGTTTTCCTACCGGGCGCCGGGGAAGTTCCCTAAAACGGATCATCGATAGTGTATTATAAGTTCGAAGTGTGAAATTATTAATTCGACAATAGTAATCCGATATATTGCCATTTTTGTAACGATTAGCGGGTGAAATCCGCCAAAAAAATGTAAACATCATTACAACTATCACACCACAACTCCATAAGAAAACCTTGGTTTTAAAATCATCCTATAGAGCCAATTGACCATATTAGACCGTAGTCCCCATGATGATCCTATCGCCCTTCTTCACACCCAAAAAGCAGTACAGAACCTTCCATACTGATATTCAAAATGTTCCTTCCAACTCAGCTTTCTATCTAGGATCACTCACAGGTACTTCGCCGATTCAGAAAGGAAAATTTCTTTACTATAAAATAACGGTTTCTTAAAACTCAGTATCTTATATTTCCTTGTGAAAACTACTATATTCGTTTTCTTTGCGTTTACAGAAAGTCCCGCTAGATTGCACCAATCCTTAACAATCTTAAGTGCACGTTCCATAAGAGGGTCTCAATAGAATGCCTCCTTCAAAGATCGGAGAATGATATTCTCATAGGATTTTCATCGCTAAACACGAATATTACCTCCAAAAGTGCTTATCAAATCGAAAAAGTTCTGAACCAGTCAAAAATTCTTATATAGCATAACTTTTTCATGTGCGCGCGCGCTCTACTTGTACTCATAGACTGGTACACTACGGCACTCGTATACTTATTAATTTTATTTGCGCTATTTATTATTATTTATCATTTTTGGGCTCGCAGAATGTTACTCATTGAATGTAAGGTCGTTATTAAACAATTCAAAATGGCGGACATATAAATTTTAAAAATTGATGGATTTGACTAAAACTTGGTATTTGGGGGTTTACGAGGTCGATAATTACTCTCTCGATTCCCTCCCAAAAACTCCTACAGCTGACATCCCTTGCCCTCTCTACTTTTTTTGTAAAAATCGTGAACGGTATGATATCCCATGCTCGCTGATGCCTACGTTTCTTAGCTTTATTAAAAAGCTTTCTTACTGTTTTCTTATGTTCAAAATTTCGAAGTTTCAACAAACTCGAAGAACTAGGGCACAACTTTGATTTTTTAGGCATGGAGCTACCCTCTTATATTATTAGAATCAGATTATTATTATTTAATTTTAAAATTAATAAATTTGTTTAGGTTATATTAATTAAAATAAATAATAATAAAGTAAATTAAAAATAATATAATGATTGATTATTAATTGATTGATTAAGGGGCACACCTAGTGTGAGTGACTGAAGAAAACGGTGATTTTCAGGAATTTTTTTAGGGAAATTATTGCATCTAATTTTTTTAAAAGTTTTTTACATGTATATTTGTATAAATAGTGAACATTTTGTAATTTTTTTAAAGAATAATATCATGTTTTTAAAGAGTTATTCGCTATATAGAAAAAAACAGTTTTCCCACTGCTGCAGTGATTGCGGCCTTCTGAGTGACTGAAATAAAAAAAAAAGATTATTAAACAAGAAGATATTTGCCGTACTATGAGGCTCCAGTTTTTTCATTGAATGAAAAATAAAATTTTGGGATGCCAAGAGCCCTCGCATTTTTTTGGCGAAATTTAAAAGCTTTTTTCCAAACTCCGCCATTTTGTTGCAATTTAATATTTTTTGACATCCGAGGGTCATAGTACGACAAATATCTTCTAGTTTAATAATCTTTTTGGTTTTTTTGATTTTAGTCACTGAGAAGGTCGCAATCACTGCAGCAGTGGGAGAACTTTTTTTTTAGATATTCAGGAGATAGCGAATAACTCTTTAAAAAAAGATATTTTTCTTTGAAAAATTTACAAAATATTCACTACTTATACAAATATACATGCACAAAACTTAAAAAAAAATTAAATGCAATAATTTTCCTGAAAAAAATTCCTGAAAATTACCGATTTTTTCAGTCACTCACACTAGGTGTGCCCCTTAATTGTATTGATTATTAATAAAAAATAATTAAATTAAATAATTAAACACAATTTTTTTTTGTGAATAACATATCTTATTTACATTGCCCAAGAAGACTAGAAACAGGAGGTCTAACTCCGATAGTAGGGGTATGTAGTGGTTTGGTTACCAGAAAGAGGTTTAAAAGTCATGAGCCGCAGTAGCCTTCTGCGCTCTGTTTTAAAAAAATAGATATTCATTTTATCGATTCATATATGTATATACATATCAGTGTTTAATATTGATGCTGAATTACCACCAGGAGGTAAATTAAAAGTAGTCTGCGCAGAAGGCTATCGCGTCTCAGGACTTGTTCAGTTTGCTCGGTCTCTTTCGGGAAACCATGTTCGTACGTATTCACCATGTACTCCCACTACCGGAGATGGACCTCCTGTTTCTAGTCTTCTTGACATTGACACATACTGAGGACTCTGAATACAGCAGATACCTGTCAATTCACCCTTTGGTGAAAACAAATTTTGTCAAAATCATAAACAACCCAGGATTTCATGTTTTACTACCGATATTTTGCATTATCGATGTTTTTTCAATTTTCATAAATATTACTTGTTTTTCCTAACAATAAAGAAGACTACTTCTCGCTTGTATTTATGATCTCATACAACAAGAATTTAATAAATATTGAATAAATATTCCATGTTTTGAAAAGATATTTGATACCACTTTTAGCACTCTCTCAGAAAATACCATATAAGTTCCTTCAAAATTTTGAGTGTACTAAGTATTCAAAGAAGAATTCTGATGCTTAGTTGAATCGATTTTTGTGCAATTTAATATATTTAATTTAAATAACAAAAATATTAATTAAATTCTAATAAAACTATTTTTTATATCAAAATTTCGCTTTTTAGCTCTTTTACCCTATTTATAAAATACTTTTACAAAATTTAACGTTTTCTTTGAGTGCACAGATATAAATAGAACATATATCATACAATCAGATTCAGATACAATCAACCAAAAAAAATTAACTTGAATTTGTACTAAAGCATCAGGAAATTCTTGCTATAATAGCTCATAAGTAACCGATGGAAAATCACAGTGGTGATACTCTGTGGCCTGTGATCATCGAGGTAAAGCAACATTCAGTGCGGTTGCTACTTCGATGTGTGAACGCCTCGGTGTCCGCTATAGCCCGGTGTTTTTCTCACTACTTTTGTGATTTATCAAGCCGAGGTTTGACGCCAAGGTATAATGATGTGCACTGTCCAAGAGAGATTTTCTACAGTTTCCCTCTCCTCCGTCGAGAAAACACATTAGACGGGTGGTCCAAGACGGGATGGCGCACTCCAAAAAACGGCGTCTAAAAATAAGACGTTTAGACGTTTATGAACGTCTTATGTAAATAAGCGTCTTAAATGAAAAACATAACCTCCAAATGTATGCATTTTAGAAGATAAATAAAACGCTTAAAAACCTCTTAAAACTGACCACGTAAACGTATTCAACCAACCAACCATTCAACTTTTTTTACAGTGCGATCATTCCTAATTTTTAAGCCGTTCTGTAGACCCAAAAAATTTAGTATAAGGTAGTTTGTAAAAAAATTTCCTCGGGAACACTTGTAAACGCTAATATTGAGGTAAAAAGGCAAGTGTATAATTAAAATAAATAAAAGCTCATAAGTATATTCTTCTACAACAGCAGCAAAATGTTTCCAACAAAAAATCAACAAATTTTTAAACCGAAATGTCAATATCAACTAATGTCAAATAGAACAGCAAAAAAAAAATTCCTAAAACTTTTTTTAGGACAAATTTTTTACTTGCGACATGGCTGACAAAAAGATAAAAAAGCATTGAATCATAGTAAATTACGAAAACAAAATTCATAACTTTTTGTTGTACATAAAAGTATCCAAAGAAAAAGTTGTTTGTTTTTGCACAAAATTTAAGGAAAAAATTTTTAAAAAATATTTTTTTGAGACTTGTAAAAGTCCCCCAAATTGCAAGTCGATTCATAAAAATTTACTTGAATTATCGTGGCCAAAAATTTTTCTACAAACAGACAGACACTTCTCTAAAAACCATTTTTTTTAATAAAGGGATCATGAAACGTAAAGTTTTTTGAAATTAGACATTGCTCAAAATAGCACAATGTCAAGACTTTCTCATTTTTAATGAGAATGTAAAAATGAATTTTAATTTAAAATTTAATAGTGTGAACTATATTACACTTCATAATACCATTGGCGTTGTAATTTTAATTTTAAATTTAAGTTAATTTAACTTTAGAAATTAAATAAAAATTAAAGTAATTTTAAAGAAAAATAAAACAACAAAAATGTTTTTAAATAAAAAGGACATTTTTAATAGAAATATGGAAGCAATGAAGTCGACCGCAAAGCGGTTGACGAAGCGTTAGTTTAAAATAAAAAACCCGCAAATGCAAAAAATATCTCCGTTTATGAATACAAAAAATTTCCCAACTTTATAAATATTTCACAATTTTTAAATGGTTCTATAGAACGGTAACCTCCCCTTCAGTACAGAGAAAGTTTTATTTTAAGGCATGACAGGTACCTTAATATTAAGATGCAACATTTTTAAGACAGCCTTCGCTTAATTTTCAATCACATTTTTTGCTAAATTTGAAGATCCAAGCAAGCTGATTATCAGCACTAAATATGCTGAATGTAAGGAAATCATGTTAACATATGTGCGATTCCACGGGAGATTTTAGTCTTTTCGGAGTAAGTAAACCAATTGCAATGAAATTTAGGAATTTTAATCTACACATAAAAAGAAACGTTTCCACCAAATATTACATCAAAATATTCGGTAGTTTTTGGGATGTCAAAATTTTGGAAAAATTTTGAAATCGTTATATCTCCTTTCCATTTTAACCAAATCATTTGATTGTTTTTGGAAAAAATTCATCATAAAAACAAAAAATTGTTTACATTATGTTTACATAAAATTTTTATAAACAAAAAAATTATTTAATAATAATTAAATAACTTTTGGAATGCACCACGAAATTGAACGAAACAAACACTAAAATAATCTTACCAGTGATTTCTTTAAGATTCCGAAAAAAAATAGAATAATTTGAATGTCTTCATATAATATATAGAGTCATTCCATTATATTTCCATTATATTAAAAAATTGTAATATTTTGCAGGAATGATTTTAAATATATTAGAATTACTGAACAAAACGAATTTTTTAAAATATTTTTTACATTTATTGTAAAAGAAGCATCTAAAATATATGAAGTTGTAAAAACAAGCACATTTTCATCTATTAGAAAATATTAAAGAAAACACATAATTTATTATAAAAACGTAAAAAAAATTTTAGATTTTATTAAGAATGAATTATTTTATTATTATAAATTGGTAGAAATAATTATTAATAAGAAATATTAAATAAAAAATTATTTTAAAGTTAACCTGGCAAATAACCTACTTTTGCAAATTTCATTCACTAAATGTGAGAAATAGAAAGCATTAAATTGAATAAAACCTTATGAAATACAAAGTACACTACCGTCCGAAATTGTGCGAACGCTTACACCGCGAGTCATTGAAAAACATACTTGCATTAAAATAGATGTAACTCGGAGAAAAATAAACAAAAACGATTTTTCTTTTTAGCGTTGGAAAGGTAATAAAATTTCGAAAAAAACAATGTCTATTTAAGTCAAATCGATTAAATAGGTTTCAGTATATCATCTGAGAAAGTTTAAAAAATAATTGTCATTTTTTTCTCATTTCTTACCTTGACTTTAACCTCTTGCATGATCCAGGCAAATTTACAGAAAATTTTGTCATTTTACATGATTATTCCTTGGAATCTAAGCTTTCAGTTGATTCCAAGAACAATAAAAACCGTTAACGGGTTTCCTAGAAATTAAAAGAATTGTGCGAGCGTGCACAGAAATAAATTCGACCGTCAATCGCATGTTTTTCCCGTCTCGCTGACTCTTTCGTTAGTGCGCCAGGGCCGAAACAGACGATTTCGATTGGGCGCTTTCCCTGGCACCATTGCTTTCATTATTTATACTTTTTCTTAAAAAATTATACATTTGTATAACACCAAATATATTATAATTTTGTACTAAGTTAATTAGACTGTTATTAAAATTAAATAAATGTAATAAAAACGATATTTTTGCAATTAAAAAATTTAATTTGACAAACTTGAACAATTTTTTCGGAAATTGAATTTTACTTATTCTGATGAAATTATTTACAACTGAATTCTACTCGGTTTTGGGAATTTTCCAAACATTTTTCACGACCTCGTGGCAATAATCAATATCGCCATTTTGAATATTCAAAACTCACATGTTGAGTATCAAGGATTTTTCTCCAAATTCGATGGAATCCTGGTTTAAGGAGATATTATTTTAACACTTGGACATTTTTTCAACCTGATTTCGTCTTGTCGATGTCAACCGTTTCCGTCATTTTCTGTCAACCACGCTGATCCAGAACGAAGTTTCCTGAACATCCGATGCTGTGGTGATTGATTGCTGAAATATTATTTATGCTTTCGAAAACAGCGCATGGGCAAAACATTCTGCCCATGCAACAGGTATGTTTTTAATAAATTTACTTGGTTGCTAATAATGGTTTTCCGCCCCCATTTATGAGCCTGTCTCTTTCATGAAAATTCGGAGCAACTGTTGGTTCATGGCCCTTTACACCAGTTAATTTGCTGCGGATTTTTTTTTGTTGATCTGGAGAGTTTCTCGAAGATTTTCTGGATTTAGCACTACTTTTACAAGTCAGCAGAACATAGAATTCTATTTCTTCATGTATGGAAGCATCAATTTCAAAAGGAAATTCATAGCATTCTGAACAACGTTATTTTTAGGGTTCCGTACACCGTAGGTGTACTGACGGAACCCTTATGAAATCACTCGTGTGTCCGTTCCAGCCACGCAAAATGGGCTGTCCCCCCCCCTTAACTTCTACGAATCTCAACCTTGTAAGCTGAAATTCAGCAGGGATCTTCAGTTTTACGTGCAGATTACAGGAAAAATATAACGAACACGATTGGCCTACATATTTGCGAAATAGAAGGGAAAGAAATTAAATTTTTTCGAAAAAATTGCAAAAAATGACCCTGTCCCCCCCTTAACTTCTACAAATCTCAACCGGGTGTGCTGAAATTCGGTAGGGATCTTCAGTTTTAAATGCAGATTACAGGAAAATTATAGCGAACCTGATAGGTCTACATATTTGCGAAATAGAAGGGAAAGAAATTAAATTTTTTCGAAAAAATTGCAAAAAATGACCCTGTCCCCCCCTTAACATCTACAAATCTCAACTGGGTGAGCTGAAATTCGGTAGGGATCTTTAGTTTTAAGTGCAGATTACAGAAAAAATATAACGAACACGATTGGCCTACATATTTGCGAAATAGAAGGGAAAGAAATTAAATTTTTTCGAAAAAATTGCAAAAAATGACTCTGCCCCCCCCCTTAACTTCTACAAATCTGAACCGGGTGGGCTGTAATTCGGTAGGGATCTTTAGTTTTAAGTGCAGATTGCAGAAAAATTATAGCGAATCTGATAGGTCTTCATATTTGCGAAATAGAAGGGAAAGAAATTAAATTTTTTCGAAAAAATTGCAAAAAATGACCCTGTCCTCTCCTTAACTTCTACAAATCTGAACCTGGTGAGCTGAAATTCAGCAGGGATCTTCAGTTTTAATTGCAGATTACAGGAAAAATATAGTGAACACGATTGGCCTACATATTTGCGAAATAGAAGGGAAAGAAATTAAATTTTTTCGAAAAAATTGTAAGAAATGACCATGTCCCCCCCCTTAACTTCTACAAATCTGAACCGGGTGAGCTGAAATTCGGTAAGGATCTTGAGTTTTACGTGCAGATTACAGGAAAATTATAGCGAACCTGATTGGTGAACATAAGTATAATTACAGAGAAATATAAAAATTTATTAATAAAGTAAAATAATAAAAATATTTATTCTAATCTTATTATAGTATATTACCATTTTGTTTAATTTGTTTTTAATTTTAAAAGAATTGTTAAAATAATTTTAAAAAAATTTTGTTTGAATATTTGTGTACGGAACCCTCGATCTTAGTGCGAGTGCAACTCGCACTTGTCCGCTTTTTTATAAGTATTTTAGTGTATTTGTCTTTTGAAATTTTTTTTACTTATTTTATCGTGTCTTTTTTTGAGAATCATTTTTTTTGTTCACACTTTGAAATAATATTTTAGAAATTTAATTAACATTTTATTGGATAATTTTTCCAAAAAACAAATTTAAATTTTCGTATTATTTTTTTAAAAAAGAGATATTAAATTAAAATTTTTTTTTCAAAATTTTAAAATTTTATACTTTTCAACTATTAATTTTAATTGATCAAAGTTTTAAAATTTTTTTTTGTGAAAAGTGATATTAGAATTTCGTTATTGTTTTCTTTAAGAATTGACTCATGGTATTATTAAATCATGAAAGTGACTTTCAGCACCCCTTATTTTATAGACAATATTGTCTGTATCATTATTTTTATTTTCTTAGTGTGCTTAATTTTGTTTTTCTCTTTTTCATTCGAAACTTTAATTAACAGTTTATTTCGTTAAATTGAATTCATCTAAAAAACAAGGAAGTGACGAGGAACTCGGGTTGATTTTGGCGAAATTTTGTTATTTTATTTTAGAGTGAGGACATTTTTGTGATTTATAGTGATATTTTTCGTTTTTGAATTTAACAATGAGTAATAGTGGTTTTATTTTCGTGAGTCCTGAGGATATTTTTGAGCGTGGAGGGCTTGGTAGATCGCAGGCCCCTCGTAGTTTTGAGGGTCGTTTTGGCGATTCATCTCATCCGGGTGTCGCGAATCAGGCCCAACAGAATTTTAATAATCGAATTCCACAATTGCCACCATTCATTCAATCTGATCCATCTTTGTGGTTCGCGCAAATCGAGTTAATCTTTGAGTTTTTCGGTATTTTTTCCCAAAGAACCAGAGCCGGCGCGTTACTTTCTGCCCCTGATCACAAAGTAATCTAAACCTTCCGATATTTATTAACAAATAACAACCACATCGAGAACTTATACGTCGAGATTAAAAACAGAATAATAGAAAATTTTTCGATTTCACATGAGGCTGAATTAAGGAGCATTTTAAGGGGCGTAGCTGTCAGTGATGGAAAACCGTCTTTAATACTTAGCAGGATTCGACACCTGGGCCGGGGTAAATGTAGTGATGATGTTCTTAAGTCAATTTTTCTCGATCACCTCCCTACTAATTGCCGAGCGATTTTATCGGTTTCTGATGTCAATGATCTTTCAGCTAAATTTCAACAATTTCAGCTAATCCGGAGATAATAAGTAGACTTGATGAACTCACTTTGAGAATCGACGAAATTTCAAACAGATCTCGAGATTACTCTAGATCATCTAACAGGAATCAATCCAGAAATTTTGTTATCTTCATTATAAATATGGCGAGAAGGCTCATAGATGTTATAAACCTTGTTTTTAGAAAAGTAAAGTCAATAACAATAAAGATTCAGGAGATCAAAATTCGGAAAACTGATTAAACGGCCCTACCTTGAGGCAATAGGTGCTGTAGAAAGGTCAAAGTGCCTCTTTATTTACGACAAAAAATGCGGTCTTAATTTCCTGGTGGATACGAGATCCGATATTTCCTTGATTCCCGTCGAAACCAAGTCAAAGCAACGCCCAGCCAAATTTGTAATTTATGCTGCGAACAATTCGCAAATAAATACGTTTGGCGAACGACGTCTTGGTCTTCGACGCCCTATATCGTGGAATTCTTGCGTGGCGGATGTTCCCTATCCAATAATAGGGGCCGATCTGCTTTCGAATTTCGGATTTATTGTTGATCTTCATAATCGGAAAATTACTGATCCTGTAACAAATTGTCATTCTGTTGGCGAATTTAGGGATGTTTCTTTTTTCAGTATTAGTTCAGTTGATTTAGCTGCACCCTACTAGAGAATTTTATCCGATTTTCCAAAAATTACTGGATTAACTCAGGTTTCCGAGATACTTCCAAGTGAAGTTGCTCATCACATTTTGACTTATGGTCGACCTGTTGCCGAACGTGCTCGAAAATTGGCTCCTGATAGATTAATTGTTGCTAAGGCCTGGATTCAGGAGATGGAGAGGGCTGGTTGTTGTCATCCTTCTTGTGCTTCTTGGGCTTCGCCTCTTCATATGACCTTGAAGAAAAATGGAGAATGGAGATGCTGTGGGGATTATCTCAGGGTTAATGCTTGTACAATTCCTGACAAATATCCCATCTCTCTTTTGCAAGATTTCACAAATGTGCTTCTCGGAAAAACTGTCTTTTCTAAATTGGAACTTTTTTATGGCGTACAATCAGATTCCGATTGCTGCTGATGACATACCTAAAACTGCTCTCATAACGCCTTTTTGCCTTTACGAATTTACAGTTATGACGTTTGGACTTAGAAACGCCGGATTCACTTTCCAGCGATTCGTCAATCAGGTTTTTAAGGGTCTCGATTTTATTTTCGCTTATGTCGACTAGGGTGTCCGTAAGATACATGGGAAATTTCTTTTTTCGAATTTTGTTTACGCCACCCCTCAGTTTGGTTCCAATAAAATAAATTTTTCCCAAAATTTGAAACCGGTTGATTAATATTAACACGTGCCAGTAATCGATCGAAATTTCCCATTGAAAATACATGGGAAAAATGCACTTTTTAAAAAAAATCATAACTTTTTTAATTTTTATGCAAAAAATTCTCCAGGTCACATTTTTCTTCATTTTTAGCTGCACTATAAGATAGCACTTCGAAAAAAATTCAATTTTCAAAAATTTTCAAAATGTCGGACTTTTAAAATGGGTCATAAAAATGCACCACAATATATCAGTGGTTTTATCACACAAATGTTGAGGGAGATTCAAAAAATTTTCTTAATCGGGGGTATTTACGACCATTCGTTGTTAATCTGATATTAGAAATAAATTTTTCAAATATGAAGATTTCGACTATATCAGCAGATAGTGATATCTATTAGATGTTATTTGAACTCTTTAGTTTAGAGTTAGGTGTTACATGAGAATTTCTTCGATATGGTTGTCTATAAGTAATTAATTTTTTTTTTTAATTAATTTTGATCTGAAAAAATAAGCTGCGTGAACGAATGCACTGTGCATCTGTGAGGACTCGAACCCCAGTTTATAGCTGCCTGTCGCGGGACCTACGCCTATCAATGCACCTTGCCAACACAGCCTGGACGTACACGCTTCTTATATTCTCAGATCAAGCCCATCACTAGTCAAGAGCTATATAGTTAATGTTAGAATTTATTCGCTGATAGAAATTTTGAAATATGAAGATTTCGACTATATCAGCAGATATAGAATATAAGAAGCGTGTACGTCCAGGCTGTGTTGGCAAGGTGCATTGATAGGCGCAGGTCCCGCGACAGGCAGCTATGAACTGGGGTTCGAGTCCTCACAGATGCACAGTGCATTCGTTCACGCAGCTTATTTTTTCAGATCAAAATTAATTTAAAAAAAAAAAAAATTAATTACTTATCGATAACCATATCGAAGTAATTATCATGTAACACCTAACTCTAAACCAAAGAGTTCAAATGACATCTAATAGATGTCACTATCTGCTGATATAGTCGAAATCTTCATATTTCAAAATTTCTATTAGCGAATAAATTCTAACATTAACTATATAGCTCTTGACTAGTGATGGGCTTGATCTGAGAATATAAGAAGCGTGTACGTCCAGGCTGTGTTGGCAAGGTGCATTGATAGGCGTAGGTCCCGCAACAGGCAGCTATGAACTGGGGTTCGAGTCCTCACAGATGCACAGTGCATTCGTTCACGCAGCTTATTTTTTCAGATCAAAATTAATTAAAAAAAAAAAAATTAATTACTTATCGACAACCATATCGAAGTAATTATCATGTAACACCTAACTCTAAACCAAAGAGTTCAAATGACATCTAATAGATGTCACTATCTGCTGATATAGTCGAAATCTTCATATTTCAAAATTTCTATCAGCGAATAAATTCTAACATTAAATTTTCCAAATTTTTTTTATCCAAAGTGGCGGATTCAAAATTTTGATTTTCCACATTTTAAAAAAAAATTTCTAAAACAACGTCAAGGGTGATTTTTGGAATCGCTATTTACGAATCTAATGTCAAAAATTTATTTTTAAAATTACCCGATCCAATATGGCGGATTCAAAATTTTTATTTTCTATATTTTTGAAGTAAATAGTCTGAATATTAATTGATAGATTAATAGTTACAAGAAACAATTATTGGGATATTTTAGGAACTCTTTTTTAGAAATTTAACTTTTCATATTTCCAAGAATAATTAAAACATCTTAAGTAATTTAGAAATAACTCCATTTAATATATTTTAATTGTAGGAACTTTTACATTATTATTCTTTTGAAGACATTAAATTTTGTTTTTTACATCCATTTGTGTGATAAAACCACTGATACATTGTGGTGCATTTTTATGACCCGTTTTAAAAGTCCGCCATTTTGAAAATTTTTGAAAATTGAATTTTTTTCGAAGTTCTATCTTATAGTCCAGCTAAAAATGAAGACAAATGTGACCTGGAGAATTTTTTGCATAAAAATTAAAAAAGTTATGATTTTTTTTAAAAAAGTGAATTTGCGGAGAATCAAAGACCCTTGAACTTTTACCTTCATGAATCGCGTAAAAATGATCGTCGTGAGGTTGCATGGAATCCTGAAACTATCAAGGCTTTCGAGAAATGTCGTTCGAGTATTGTTGACGCAACTCTTCTTTTCCATCCGGATTGTCTCTGATGCATCAGATTATGGTATGGGAGTCGCCTTGGAACAGTTTAGGAAGGGTTGTTGGCAGACTCTGGCATTCTTCTCGCGTAATTTTAATTCAGCTCAGAAAAATTACAGTACTTATGATAGAGAATTGACTGCAGTTTTTGAGGAAATAAAATATTTCAGGCATTTTTTGGAGTTTCGTGAGTTTTTCGTGGCTACCGACCACAAACCGTTAATTTTCGCCTTCAAACAAAAGTCTGATAAGGCTTCTCCTCGTCAGATTCGCCAATTATCATTCATTTCTTAATATTCAACTGATATTCGATACTTACCTGGGGATGAGAATGCTGTTGCTGATAGTCTCTCGCGTGTTGATACTATTCGATTGGCATCTGACGTTAGCTTCGTGGAATTAGCAATCGCTCAAAAAGAAGACAACGAAATAAAAAATATTTTGGAAAACGGATCGACTTCTCTTAACCTGAGTCGCTTACTCCTGATCAAACCGCTGTTGTTTGCGATCTTTCCGGTGAAATAATTTGTCCATATATTCCATTGTCTTTACGCTAGCGTGTTTTCGAAATGTTCCATAATCCTGCTCACCCCAGTGGAAAGGTTACTGATAGGATTATTCGCAAGAGTTATGTTTGGGAGGGAATTAACAAAGATATCAAGGAATGGTGCAGGAGTTGCATTGAATGCCAGAGATCCAAGGTTTCTCGTCGTACAGTTTTGCAACCTTCTCACTTCGTTGCTCCTGATAGAAGATTCCGCCACGTTCACATGGACATCGTTGGTCCTTTGCCCATCTGCGTCGGATATAGATATTGTTTGACGTTGATCGACCGCTTTTCTAGGTGGCCTAAAGCCATTCCTCTAAAAAACGTCGAGGCATTGACGATGTATCGTGCCTTCGTCGATGGTTGGATGTCGCGTTATGGCACCCCTAAAACTCTTACAAATGATCAGGGAAGCCGATTTGAATCCCAGATTTTTTCGTCTCTTCTCAATTTGTCTGGTTGTCATAGAATCAGAACGACCGCTTATCACCCTGCCTCAAACGGCATCGTCGAACGTTGGCACTGTACTTTGAAGGCGGCGATTAAATGTCATACCGGTCAGCAGTGGATTGGTGTGTTGTCGACAGTTCTCCTGGGTTTAAGGTCGAATGTCTGGGATTCTGGTACGTCTCCTGCGGAGTATTTGTACGGGTCAACTCTTAAGATCCCTGGCGAATTTATACTTCCCGAAGAGTTCGCTCCGGACCCTCAGATTTTTTTGGAGGAGTTTCGCGAGCACATGCGATCTATCAAGCCTGCTCCTGTGAATCATAGACATAAAGAAAGATTTTCGTTCACAAGGATTTGCATTCTTGTTCTCATGCATTTTTGAAGGTCAGAACTATAAAGAAGTCCCTTGAATGTCCTTACTCTGCTCCTCATAAGGTTCTGAATCGCATTTCAGATAAAATCTTTGAAATTGAAATTAACGGAGTTAGTCGAAGAGTCTCTGCAGAAAACGTTCAGCCTGCGTTTTTCGTCTCTTCCGAGTTATGTTCGGAAAATGAAGTTCATACAAATGTAACTATTCCTTCAGTTAATGTTCAGGACAATTTAAGTTTCAATCAGAGTCGAGTTTTAAAATCTATTAGAACTTACTGTAATAAAAAGAAAGTCACTTTCGATTTATCGTCGAAAGGTTAGTCAAGAATAATTTTTAGTTAGTTTTAACGAGATGGCCATCTCAAACATTCAAGTATTTTATCATTGTACTGAACGACGACATTATTATTGTTTTATTCGACGATGATATTATTTTTTTACTGTACTCCAAAGAAAAACAAATACGTTCCTATTTCTTTTGGAAATCTTTTTGTTTCGTATTTTTAAAGTATATATATATATATATATTTAGTGATGCTATCACTCGGTCGACAAATTAGTAAGATAATGATAAAATCGATCACTCCGAGTCAGGATTAATCCTGACTCGGAGTGATCGATTTTATCATCATCTTACTATATATATTGTGACAAAGTGGTTCGTCACTGTCGCCGAGATTTGTGAGGACACTTAAGTGCCCGCATTAGTTCCGCCCCTGTACAATAATAATGGCCGTTTCCGTACCAATTTGAATTTATATTAATTATTATTTTAATTTATAGTTTGAAGTTGAATGTTTTACTTTGAGAATTTATTCTGCGTTTGCTTTTGATTTTTCAGTTTAAAGATATTTTGTTTCTGTTACTAATATTATTTTTATGTTGAAATATTTAGTCAACCTTTTGACTTGAGTTCCGTTTGGAGAGAAGCTTGCTTGTTGCAAGAGCATGAGAAGGAGAGCATTGTGTTCAGAGCAATTTAGAGGTGTATTTTTGTATTAGAGTGTAATTTTCGTGAGAGAACGCCGAGAATTGTGGAGAGTTGTCAAGAACTAATCGAATAAATTGTGAAATTGAACTGGAATTTCATATTGTGTCAACGTGTATTCCGAGAGAACTTTTAAAGGACTCGTAGTTCGAACTTTGTGTGTTGAAAACTATTGAAAGTGAGTCGAATTTGACTGAGTGGACGAAGTTATAATTTTTGTGTGAAAAATAAAGACCGGATTCATCCAGCGTTTAGTTCCCGGAATAAATAAATTGTTTAAACTGATCTGTTTTCCTTGATTATTTTTCCGAACAACCGGTGAGTAATCTAACCTTAAAATTTCCGTATGTAAAAATTGTGTTTCACGCCATGTGCTTTCCATGGCGGTCTCAGTAGAATCTCACCCAAATTATTAGTCTCAAATCTACTGGTGGTTTAGAGCTTAAATTGAAATAATTATTTTGTTAATTGAAAATAAGTAAATTAACTGGCGCTCAACTGAGCATTATTTAGAGTAAATTTGATTAGTGAGAGAAATGAGAAACAATTGCTGATTAGATTGAAAGATTATTTGACTAGTTACATTTGAATAGCAATTAAAATCTAGAAATTATTAATTGGTTATTTAAAGATAAATCCTCAATTTTATTAAATAATTTCAGTTGATAATTTCCTTGGTCACAATTTTTGGCGCCCAACGTGGGGCAACGTTGAGACTTGAAGCACATTTTTATTTCTAGCGTCTATTTTCTTTGGTATTTTGTGTTTGCCCAGCGAATATTTTTGTGTGTAATAATAATTTTCCAGCGAATATTTTTTTTGTTGTGTCTAATCATTTTTCTTCCAGCGTGTTGATAATTTAATTTATTTTTGTGTGATAATTATTTGAAGAATAAGTGCCACCTAACCTCAAATTTGAAATTTCGGTTCTGAGTCGTGCACGTGGCTTGGGGTAGCCATCTTTATTTTCAAGGAGAACGAAGCCCATTGCGCAGGTCAGACGACGATATCGCCAGTTTGAATTCCTGCGCGTAAAATTTTCTCGGGTTTGAAATTGCCATGCGCGGAAACTTTTGTGAAGAGTGTTAAATTTTTCGGGAGTGTTTGAAAACTTTTTTTTTTAATCAGTTCGTTAAAATTTTTTTTAAATTAAAGTTCGAATTTAATTTTTCTTTTAAAGAATAAAAAAAAATTATTTTTTTTTATCTTAAAAATGGAGAATTACACGGAAAGATTACTCGAGTTATTCAGATTCGATCAAGCTAAACCAGCTTGGAGAGCGATTCGGTGGTTGACACCAGGACATGTAATACGCGGTCTTGACAGACACACAGCCAGCGTCGAAGGTACTTTACAAGTACTACGCGAGCGTTTGTTTCGTGCGGAGATGCGTTTACAATTAGAAGACAATGTTGACGTGCCGTGGGATGTACAATTTGACGAGGCAAATTCAGAATTAATTTTTAATATCGAAGCGTTGCCAGAGATAAGCGCGGAAGTCACTTTGAAGGTTACCGAGCGAAATTTGAAGGAGAATCAAGAAACTAGCGTTCAAGAATTGGGCAGACGACTCTCCCAAATTAGTATCGATACTAATGAGAATACTGTGAGAGAAATCAACGTTACACCAGCTCCTGAAACAAGTCATTTCCCTTCTTTTCACTCTTCTACCCCCATAATGACATCCGCGAGTATCGTCACAACGTCGATCGTTTCCACCTCGCCAAATACCCATACCAGCGCAATAGTACACACAACACAATCTTCGAGTTTGCCAAAAATTTCATCCGACATTGCCCCCAATATGGCTAAATTGCAACATTTTAGTTTATTATTGAACGATCCTGAGTACCGTATGCTTTTAGAGTGGAAAGCAGAACAGCGTCGAATATTAGAGGAACAATATTTAAATTTTACTTCCCCAATTAGATCATTTGAAAAATTTCATCCCGAACCGGTCACCAAAAGTAGTGTGAAACGGGAAAAAATTTCTCAAGAAATTAAAGTGTTGAAGCCTGACGCTCAGTGTGAGTGTAAGCATAGGGTGGGGAAAGAGAAGGAGAGTGTTCATGCCATCGAGCGAAGTTCTCAAGGTCCAAAGGTGGGGGAAAATTCCCCTTACGCTTTCACGTCATCGTACGATGAAGAAGAATTACCATCGTCTAACCGTACCGCACGACGCCGAAGGACCACGACAACAGAAAGGCGAAATAAAGTGATTAAAAGTCTGAGAGATTGGGAAATAAAATTCTCGAATAATGGAAAACAAGATCCAGAGGAGTTCCTGAATAGAGTCGAAGATTGTCAGCTGTGTACAGCTATCACCGATGAGGAATTGTTGCAGGCCATACCCAGCGTCCTAAGAAGTAGTGCGAGCAGTTGGTATCGCACTATTCGAAACGATGTGTTAACCTGGCAAGAATTTCGTGAGGCGTTCCAGCATAAATTTTCCAGCGAGAGTGATGACTTGGAAGTTATAGAGGAATTGAGAAGCCGCACTCAAGCGAAAGGAGAGAAGATCACCACATATTTAACTAACCTGAAAATTATTATGGGTCATCTTCAAAAGCCTCTGACTCGTGATCTTCAATATAGGATTGCCTATAATGGTCTCACTCCAGAGTATCGTCACATGTTAGTGAATTCTAAGGCAAATTCACTTTCACAAATTGAACGAGTCTTACGAGAATTCGAGAAAGCGAAGGCGGTGGATCTTCGATATTCACCACCACTGCCCAAGGAGAAAATGAAATTACCCACAGCAGCGGCAATTGTTCCTGGAAAAAGCGCAAAGGTGGAAGCGCTCAAAGAAAAACAAGCGGAGAGTGAATCGGAATCCAGCGTCAAATCATCGAAAACTTCGAAAGGGGGAAATAAAAGGAAATCAAAGAGTAAGAAGAAGAGTAGGACAAAAGTAAAAAGGTGGATGCACTTAAAACACAAGCACCAGCGTTGCCAAGTGTTTTAAAACCAACCCCACCTCAGCTTCTTCCAGCACCATCAGCACCAACTTTTGCTTCCGTTTTGATGGGAGCAAATCAGATTTCATCTCAACAACAGAATCAACCAGCGTTGAGAAATAATCAGAACAATGGAGCAAATCCAAAGGGTTTTGTGGGAGCTTGTTTCCATTGTCAAGGTGTTGGCCACAAGGCTTCTGAGTGTCAGTTTCGTGTGTGTCATTTTTGCAAAGGACAAGGACATTATGCAAATCAATGTCCATTGAGGCAAAAATGTCAAGTTTGTGGTACAGCGGGAGTTGTGTTCGCAAATTGTCCTAATTGCGTACAATTAAGACAATATCAGATTGCTTTGGGAAACGAGCGTGCGGGGGGGAAGAACTGTCCTGCTCCCCCCACCACTACACCGGGGCAGCCAGCATGGACACCACAACCAATGTAAAGTTAGAGAGATTTGTGAGTGCAGTTGTACCAGCGTGTAGATGTCAGAGTGAAGGGGATTCACTCTCAGTGCAAGTAGGAGAGGGAGGTGTCATGACAACCAGCCTACAGAGTGGAGGGGATCCACTCTCAGTGACCAGCGAAGGCGTTTCGAAGCGAGGCACATGTATGAGTAAGGCGAGCTCACTCCCAACGAAAGAGAAAGGAGTAGTGAAGAGGGAAAAATCGAGTGAGACGGACTTACTCCCTCCAGTGAGAAGAAGTGGGGAGTTATCTAGTGTACTGAATAGAGGGGATCTATTCAACCAATTTTTGTCAAGTGAAAGTAAAGGCGCGATTAGGAAATTAAAATTTCGTGACATTTATTTGGAAAATGAGAATAAGAGTGTTAACAATTGTGAAAATAAATTGAGTTTAGAGAAAAAAGCGAATTGTGTTGAGAGTCGTTGGGGACAAAAATTTCTTTTACCTGACTTTTTAGTGAATGATTTACCGAATTCTGATCAATCGACAAATATTTATCAAAGTGCCAATGATCAGACCGGTAATTCAATCCAAGGGGGGGAGAAAGCTGTTATGAAAACAGCTGAGCCCACCATGGATGACGAAGCTGTTGACGGAGCGAGGACTGAAAATAGATATTTCTTAAAATTAGTCATCGCTGATCAGCCCTATCTAGCGTTGTTTGACCCTGGGGCAATGATCTCGGTGGTAGGACCTAAATTAGCGGAGAAATTTAAATCGAAGCTTCAATCAACTGACACGATGATCCAGAGTGCTATCGGTGGTTCTACAAACACTCTTGGAAAATTGAAATTGTGGGTTAACCGTCGATGGTGTTTCTCAGCCATTCGAATTGAGGGCAATTGATTCATTGACTCAGGAAATAATTTTAGGAGTTGATTTTTGTCGAGCGTTCGACATGGATGTGCAACTTGGAAAGGGTCTGTGAAGAGTCAACAGCAAGGAGTGGCACGAGTTGGCCACAAATTTAAACCAGCGTAATGATAGTGACATTTTTGCGGAGTGTGCAGGAATTTCCGAAATAACAAGTGATCAGCGTGAACAAATCCAAGACTTAGACAAAAATTTGATAATACCACCTTCGAAAGAACATGGTATGACAACGCTCACTGAACATCACATTGTTGTTTCTAATTCTTCACCAGTCAAACAACGACCGAGAAGAATGGCTCCTGCAATATTGGATTGGTTAATAAAGGAAATTAAAAGACTGTTGGACATGGGAATAATCGAACGTTCAGCCAGCGAGTGGAGTAGCGCTCCAGTTTATGCTCTAAAGGGTGACGGATCTTATAGATTGTGCTTCGATTATAGGGATTTGAATAAAGTGACGATTCATGATGCTTATCCGATTCCCAGCATCGATTCCATACTCGATAAGCTTCGAAAGGCGCGTTTCATTTCGAAAATCGACCTTAAACTAGCGTATCACCAAGTCCCTTTGTCCCCTGAAAGTAAAAAGTTCACGGCATTTTCAATTCCTGGATTTGGACTTTTTCATTTCAAGCGTTTACCTTTCGGTTTAACCAACGGTCCGAGTACTTTCCAGCGTTTGATTGACTCGCTCTTTGGTCTAGAATTCGATCCTCATGTGTTTGGATATTTGGACGACATTATCATCATCAGCGAAACTTTCGAAGATCACCTTCACTGGTTAGAACTAGTGTTAAAAAAATTGGCAGATGCAAAATTAGAGGTCAACCCCGATAAATGTGAATTCGGTTGCTCTAGAGTTGCATATTTAGGCTACGTTCTTGATAACAAAGGCTTAAGAACTGACCCTGACAAAATTTTACCAGTACTTAATTATCCAGCGCCAAGAAATGTTAAAGAAGTGAGATGATTTCTTGGGATGGTAGGGTGGTATTCGAGGTTCATTGAGAAGGATAGTGAAATGAAGTTGCCACTTTTGAAACTTCTTAAAAAGAGCCAGCGTTGGGAATGGGGTGAAGAACAAGAAAATGCGTTTAATCTCCTGAAATCAAAATTGACGTCAGCACCAGTATTGGCCCGCCCTGATTTCAGTAAACCATTTACTGTCCAGTGCGATGCAAGTAATTCAGCGTTGGGCGCAGTACTCACACAGGAGACCGAGGATGAAGAACATCCTATCGCTTATGTTAGCAGAGTACTCACATCGCACGAGAGAAATTACAGCGTCACGGAGAAGGAGTGTCTAGCGTTGTTGTGGTCTGTGAAGAAGAAGTTTCGTCCTTATTTGGAGGGTTCCAAATTCCAAGTTATCATGGACCACAGTGCTTTAAAATGGTTGCGTAATTTGAAAGAGCCCACTGGTCGTCTTGCGCGTTGGTCACTGGAACTTCAACAGTGGAATTTCGACGTGATTCATCACAAAGGCACACTACATCAAGTTCCAGATGCCCTTTCGCGAATAGTCGAGCAAGACGAAGAGGAGGAAATTGCTGCCTTCGAGACGATAAATGATCCGTGGTACTTGAAACGACGTGAATTAGTAAGGAGTCACCCCCAGCGTTTTCCGGGTTGGAAGATAGAGAACGAGATGTTATACCGATCAAGAATCGATCCGCTCTTGACTCCAGTCACCGGAAATGAGGAAATTTGGAAATTGGTTGTTCCCTTAGAACATCGTGAGGAAATACTTACTGTGGCGCATGCTGAGTTCTCAGCTTTTCACCTTGGAGTCGACAAAACTTACGATAGAATGGCGAGGGAATATTACTGGCAGGGTATTTGGCACGACGTTCACAATTTCGTCACACAGTGCCCTGACTGCCAGTTTCACAAAGTTTCTCAACTGGGACCACAAGGATTGATGGGAGAAAGAATTGTCGAACGACCTTGGTCTGTAGTGGCTGCCGACACCATGGAGTTTCCAGCGAGCAAAAGCCAGTACAAACATCTAGTGGTCTTTCAAGATCTTTTCTCTCGCTGGGTGGAGTTGAAACCAATACGTTCAGCGAACGGCAAGACAATTGCCAAAGCGTTTGAGGAACTCATTCTTTTTCGATGGGAAACTCCGGAGTTCCTTCTCACCGACAATGGAAAGGAGTTCGACAACCGTCACTTGAAGGAAGTGCTGAAGGAGTGCGGAGTAAAGCACATAACCACACCACCCTATCACCCTCAAGCGAACCCGGTTGAGAGGTCAAACCAAACGCTGAAAACAATGATCTCAACTTTCATCGACTCAGATCATAGAAATTGGGATTTACACCTGCACGAGTTGAGATACGCCATGAATACCGCAACACAAGCGTCAACGAAAGTATCACCAGCGTTTCTCAATTATGGTCGCCATCCAAGACCAGTCAAGAGTCTTCGGCGAGCTGTGGAAAATCCAACTTCAGTCGTGAAAATTGACCCGGCGTTGTGGATTGATCGTATGAAACGATTGGATGGACTCCGAGATATGGTTGCAAGAGTTGTCAACCAAGAGAGGACCAAACAAGCAGCGTACTACAATCGAGGAAGGAAAAATGTAACGTTTAATGTTGGAGACCTGGTGCTTTGGAGAACTCACAAATTGTCCAGTGGTATTCGCAAATTTGCAACGAAACTGGCTCCAAGATTCGAAGGTCCTTTCGAAATATTGGAAATATTGTCCCCTACTGTCTATATGCTAGGCACAGATGATAATAGACGAATTCCCAAGGTGCACGTCTCGGAATTGAAACGTTACATACCACCCCGAAATGTTTTCAAGGGTTAATTCTCCATTGATCGAAATTTTTATTTTTTTTGTTACAGTTGATTTTCTTTTGTGTATTTATTTGCAATTTTTGTTTGTGCCAGCGTTGATTTTTTTTTGTTTATTTGAATTTGTGCAGAAATGTCAGGATCAGATGATAAGGTGCCAGCGAGATTCCGAGGTCGAGGCTTCTCCAGATTTCGAAGAGATTCATCGGAGCTTCGACCAGGCCTTCGTGATCAATCAGTGGAGAAGGAAGTCAACCAAGACTTGATTCAGTGGGAAGAGGTTCCACCACCACCAGCGTTGATACCCTTCAGTCACCATAATAATATGGCGGCGGTCGCAGGGAGAGGAAGAGCCCGGTGTCCACCGGAACCAGCGAGAAGGTTAGGAGAAAGCGAACAGGAGTGGGAGAGTCGCTTGGCCGTGGAGGAGTTGGAGCGTTATTTTCTTGGTGAAGAACCAGCGACATCGCGTGAGAGGGAACAACTTCGGGATGAACAAACAAAAGCGATTCGAGAAATTCGGAGTAACATCTTGTTTCCGGAGAATTACGTGAGCCGAAATCGAACCCCTTCGCCTGAACGACCAGTGACTCGACCAGGACCACCGAACCGAGATCCAACGACAACTTTAGAACTGGCCAGCCTCATCATCAAGACAGAAGGGCCATCCACTAAACCCAGCGTTGAACTGCCGGTCATTACCAGAGGAGTGATGTTTGGCGGATTAAAACCAATACCGACCGACCGGAAGATTGACCCACCAGCGAACTCCTGCATCAGTTGCTGGAAAAAGGGACACAGTCGTAGCCGTTGTCCCAATCCATTCGTGGGATATTGTCGCAATTGTGGAAGGCGCGGTGTTACCCTGACTAATTGCCCCCGTTGTGCGGAAAGACATCGAGAGGATATGGCACGTCAATTTGGGATGAGAAATTATGAATCTTTTCGAGCGGAAAGAATCAACAAGGTACAGGAGAGATTGGTGAATCTAAATTCGGGCCAAAGAACCGACAAGCCAGCGAATTATCAAACCAGCGCGTCCAATACCAGTCGAGAAGGACGAAGTCGATCTCCAACTCCAAGAAAGAGAGCGGAACAGGAGGAAGAAAACTTCACGAAGGAGGAAGGATTAGCACCAGACAAGGATCATCAGGTGGAAGCGGAAAGCGTGAAGGCGAAGAAACAATCACCTGATGAGATTTGGGCCGAACGCCAGCGTTTGCCTCCAGCCACATTGCCAACTCCAAATTGGTCATTAGTTGATTTTCCAGCGTCAAGGATCACCACACCGTCAATTCCATTCGATCCCTCGGTACCACCACCAGTCTTATTCCTTCCACATCAAAATGTTCCACCGCAAAGCGTGGATGAACCAGGACCTTCAACAAGGGTGGATTCAACCGACCGTTTTGTGGAACAAACTAGAGAACTGGCTCAAGCGTTACGAGGATTGCCGGAGGAAGCGATTATGATGGCGATGAGAGAGTTCTTCGAGGAGAGACGTCGCACCAACAAGTAGCTGTAGAAGTGAAGTGACAGTGTAAAATTTTTTTTTGCGTTTTACCTTTTTTTTTATTTAGTTTCCGAGTTTGATTTTGGGCGGTACTACGGGCTAGTACCGGCCAAGGGGGGGAATTGTGACAAAGTGGTTCGTCACTGTCGCCGAGATTTGTGAGGACACTTAAGTGCCCGCATTAGTTCCGCCCCTGTACAATAATAATGGCCGTTTCCGTACCAATTTGAATTTATATTAATTATTATTTTAATTTATAGTTTGAAGTTGAATGTTTTACTTTGAGAATTTATTCTGCGTTTGCTTTTGATTTTTCAGTTTAAAGATATTTTGTTTCTGTTACTAATATTATTTTTATGTTGAAATATTTAGTCAACCTTTTGACTTGAGTTCCGTTTGGAGAGAAGCTTGCTTGTTGCAAGAGCATGAGAAGGAGAGCATTGTGTTCAGAGCAATTTAGAGGTGTATTTTTGTATTAGAGTGTAATTTTTGTGAGAGAACGCCGAGAATTGTGGAGAGTTGTCAAGAACTAATCGAATAAATTGTGAAATTGAACTGGAATTTTATATTGTGTCAACGTGTATTCCGAGAGAACTTTTAAAGGACTCGTAGTTCGAACTTTGTGTGTTGAAAACTATTGAAAGTGAGTCGAATTTGACTGAGTGGACGAAGTTATAATTTTTGTGTGAAGAATAAAGACCGGATTCATCCAGCGTTTAGTTCCCGGAATAAATAAATTGTTTAAACTGATCTGTTTTCCTTGATTATTTTTCCGAACAACCGGTGAGTAATCTAACCTTAAAATTTCCGTATGTAAAAATTGTGTTTCACGCCATGTGCTTTCCATTGCGGTCTCAGTAGAATCTCACCCAAATTATTAGTCTCAAATCTACTAGTGGTTTAGAGCTTAAATTGAAATAATTATTTTGTTAATTGAAAATAAGTAAATTAACTGGCGCTCAACTGAGCATTATTTAGAGTAAATTTGATTAGTGAGAGAAAACAATTGCTGATTAGATTGAAAGATTATTTGACTAGTTACATTTGAATAGCAATTAAAATCTAGAAATTATTAATTGGTTATTTAAAGATAAATCCTCAATTTTATTAAATAATTTCAGTTGATAATTTCCTTGGTCACAATATATATATATATATATATATATATATATATATATATATATATATATATATATATATATATATAGCTATTTAGAAACTATTTGTTTATTTTAAAAAGAAGTGTTTAAATTTCGACATTTAATTTTTATTTATACAACGTTTACTTTAAAATTATAAATGTTAAGTTTATTGCTCATTGCTTGAGGGGGAGTATGTGGGGGAATAGTCTTTATCCTTCTGTTCCTTTCTCTCTCTCTTGCAAGTACGCAGACGTGAAATGTGAATCTCTCTCATCGTTATAATGATATATAATCGAGACTCGGAACTGTACAGTCGCAAGCTTATGTCCAAAGTAAATATCTAATTATAATTACTAAATCGAATAAATTAGTAATTTTATGTGGAGTCTTATTAATTATTATTTGTGGGATTCTTAACCCTCTGACATATAATATATTTTCGTATATAAATATAATCCCACATGGATTATACAAGAAATTTTTTTCCGTGTAGCAGGAACTTCTAATGTTTACTTTTAAAAGTGAACAAAAATATTATAATATTATATAAAGACATTCAATTTATACTATTTTTCTTTCGGAATCTTAAAGAAATCACTGGTAGGAAAAGTGGTTCGGTTGTGGGCATGGTTCAGTTGTGGACACCCACGCAGAACTTTTGAACGAAATGAGATTTGTCTAATCTGGCATATATCACGTATATGTTATGACCTAACGTAGTTTTCTATGCGAATACAAAAATGATTAGACAATTCCGCTTTTTACTATATATAAATTAATTTTTCGACCCGTTGAATATAACAAAAATGTATTTTTAAACATTGTTAATTGTTCAACAAATCGAAGTGAATTAATGAAAATAATAAGTTCAAAGCGTATTTACACAGTAAATATGTTATATTATATGATCCAATACCAAGTATCACAAAAATGTTCATAAGGGAAATTTTTTTCATGATATTTTAAAATGATCGTCAAGTTTGGTTGTGGGCATCTAAATTGATTCGGTTGTGGACACCAGTCTTATTTTTGATAACTCGTGAAATATCGTTGTCGATATAATCATAAGTAAATCCTTACAACATTTAATAGTGTTTTATGAATTTTAAAAGTTTCGTGGTCCAGCACGGAAATTAATATAATGAGACTTTGATGTCCGTACGCCGTTCGCAGTTATAGTAATTGTAGTAATTGGGCAGTTCAGGTTCAGTGTGAGAAATCTTATATGCCCTTACATGGGGAGCATGTATTGTCAAAATTAGAAGAAATCATTCTTAAGTAGTAAATGAATGGTTACTTCATTAATTTTTTTGCATTTTTAATAGATTTTTCAAGAGTGCCCATAACCGAACCAAAAATTTTTTTGTTAGAAAAATGACCAATTTATTGAAGTTTTAATAAAATTTTTCTAGTCAACAGAATCAATTTATTTTCTTCACGAGTAGTTACATATGGTCCCTAGCTTTAAATACATATACATATGTTTGCTTAATATCTACAAGGCAACAAATTATGAGTAAAAAACGAAACTATGCCCACAACCGAACCTATTCCCCCAAGATTAATTTAGTTTTTGTTCGTTCAATTTCGTGTTGCGTTCTAAAAGTTATTCAATTATTATTTAATAACTTTTTTGTTTATAAAAATGTTATGTAAACATAATGTAAACAATTTTTGTTTTTTATGCTAAATTTTTTGCAAAAAGAATCAAATGATTTGGTTAAAATGGAAAGGAGATATAACGATTTCAAAATTTTTCCAAAATTTTGACATCCCAAAAACTACTGAATAATTTGACGTAATATTTAGTGAAAACATTTCTTTTTATGTGTAGATTAAAATTTCTGAATTTCATTGCAATTGGTTTATTTACTCCGAAAAGACTAAAATCTCTCATGGAATCGAACTGTTACGTATGACTTCGTAACTATTTTTAATTTTTTTATTAATTAAAAATTTGTTATATTGTATAATTTCATTTAAAATTTTTGACTTTTGTTAATAGAATTAAGTACTCAATACACATATCATCAGGACGTAAGAGGATTTTTACATAATTAACTCATCAATTAATTTGTCTTAAAACTATTTTTTCATAATTAAATTATATCCTAACTTAAAAAATAACTATAATCATTCTTCAATTGTTTTCATGCCCAATAATATTCAATATTAATCAGTAGAGTGTCAATTTGTTTTCCCGCAAAGCGGATGATTATTTTTTGTGAATTTATTTCCCGCAAAAGGCGGAGGTTTACATTTTTGTCCCCAGAAATAAGGGTTGATTTTGAATTTTTCTTTGATTAATTGATTAAAGTGAATTGAATTTTTCACGCGAATTAAAAATAAATAATAAAAAAAGGATACAAAAAGTGAATATTAAGTGAATAATTTGAAGTATTATATCGATAATAATAATAATAAAGAATCAAACAAAAGAAGCAATTGAAGAACAAATTAAAGGAAATACTAAAAAAGGAAGAAATAATTCATATAAGGAATCTATAACAGGTGTGAATCTGAGTAATTCACCTGATAAAAGTAACAGGATACTTTTCCATTCTTGATAAAAAATAATAAATTGTAAGTTGGTGAGTTGATTATTAATTATTCCATTTTACACATTTTATACACACACATAATACAAATTTACATAAAACATAATTATTATATAAATAAAAAATGTTTGTTGTTTATCGATATTATATTGTTATATGAATATTGAGCTTCTTATATTAATTATATTCTATTAAAAGGGCATTTTTCTATAATACTATTTACTACGATTTATACAAGTAAATAATTTAAAGATAGTTTATATTCTTGTATTGTACGATTTTTCTATCAATTTTCAAGTTTTATGAATTAAATAAAATTTATATTTGTACTACTCATATAACTGAAGTGTCTCATTACTGTCTACAACTATATACAACCTTTTTTCTTTTTTATATATTTTCAATTTAAATACCGTCTAATCGGAGGTACTGAATTAATAGTACACTTAAAAGGGGGATCCTCTACTTTTTCAAAAATAATAATTATTTTATGAAAAGTTAAACGTTTATCTTGGGGTGAATAAATATTAAGTCTTTTAGTTTAACTTATCGAAAATTACTTTCGACACAGTTAAGCCTGAATTCGTTTAATATATAGATTTTTTTAATAATATTAATTAAAATAATCGAATTCACACTTAACACGCACATATATCAGCAGTTGTACACTTTTTACATCTGAGTATTAAAAATTTTATTACGTATATATAGTTGCCTACTTTTCAAAGTTTATTTACACTATTGTGCATTAAACATATTCGTTTGACTATCGGGTCAAAAATTCAATATTTAGACGTTTCTGAAAATGACCACATGATTTGTACTATCGTATTCAGGTTTTATGTACAATGTAAAAAACTAACTTAAACCTGTTACTTAATTGTTTTTGAGGATTAAAAATAATATATGAATAAAATGTGAGAAAAGTGAAGAATACAACTATTAAATTCAGTGAATTATTTAGAAATTCACTACAGTAATAAGAACTGTCAAATCAGTTTGCTTATTCTTATTTTTACGCAAGCTAAGCTTAAATTCAGACCGGTCTTAGTTTAATGACTCGTTTAATTTCCTTTAGTTCTTAAAATAAGATTTACTTGTTTCTGTATTATTATCGATTTTTCTTAGTGCACACATTTAGGTTAGAATATCTTAGAATCCTGACGTGATGCAGAACTTTTAAGGTTATTCTTGGATTCACCATAAAAATTACATTAGAAATAACTACTTTGGTTTGTAAGTCTGACAAAATCCAAAATTTTATAGGGCTTAAAAAACATTTAATTAAACATATTCGTTCAACTATCGGGTCGAAAATTCAATATTTAGACGTTTCTAAAAATGACCACATGATTTGTACTAGCATATTCAGGTATTAGCAACAATGTAATAAAGTAACTTAACCCTTTAACGACGAGATGTGCTGCTTTTCAACATAAATTTCAAACGCGTACAATTAGTAGAAAGAAGCCATAAAATTGTTTAAAAGTCAATATCCTTCTATTTTAGGGGTCGCTCTTTCGAATGACGTGGTCAAAATTTTCAAACAATGATATTAAACCCTTCTTTTTTTCAAAAATACTTAAAAATGTCAGTTTTTTAATGCAATTTTCTTAAAAAGAATTTTTTTCTCTGTCATAACATTTTTTAAATAGAACAAAAAGTATAAGAAACGTGTTCCCAATAGTTGTACTTGAAAGATATCCATTTCTAATTTTTATTTTTTTCGATTTTGAATTTAAAATGGCGCTTGAAGGGCAAAAAATTTCCTAATTTTACGTAAAATTACAAACTTTTTCAAAATTGATTAAATCTAATTGAAATTTGTTACTCGGGGGTTTTGAGGATAGCTGATCACGAATCTGAAGTCAGATTATAAAAATTCAAAATGGTAGATCCAATATGGCAGTCGAATTTTGTGAAACTCATTCAATTCAGTTGAAACTCGTTACTCTGGGGTTTTCGGAGTCGCTGATTTTGTATATGAAGTCGCATATAGCCTTTAAATAATTAAT
Source organism: Leptopilina drosophilae (assembly GCA_032873175.1). Lineage (NCBI taxonomy): Eukaryota > Metazoa > Arthropoda > Insecta > Hymenoptera > Figitidae > Leptopilina > Leptopilina drosophilae. The sequence goes on from CM065480.1 coordinate 30,429,368, forward strand.
GTTGCCTGATTCTCACCACGAGTAGGCAGGCGATATAGAGAATCATTTTTTTTACTTTTTCATTGACTCTTAATTTTTTTTTTGTTTTTTTTTAATTTTTAAATTTACTTCTTTTAACTTAACGAGTTTCAACTGAAGTGAATGAGTTTCACCAAATTCGAACGCCATATTGGATCCGCCATTTTGAATTTTTTCAATCTGACTTCAGATTCGTGATCAGCGACCCCAAAAACCTCCGAGTAACGAGTTTCAATTAGATTTAATCAATTTTGAAAAAGTTTGTAATTTTACGTAAAATTAGGAAATTTTTTGCCCTTCAAGCGCCATTTTAAATTCAAAATCGAAAAAAATAAAAATTAGAAATGGATATTTTCCAAGTACAACTATCGGGATCACGTTTCTGATAATTTTTGTTCTATTTAAAAAATGTGATGGCGGAGAAAAAAATTATTTTTAAAAAAATTGCTTTCAAAAAACTTGACATTCTTAAGTATTTTTGAAAAAAAGAAGGGTTTAGTATCTTTTTTTGAAAATTTTGACCACGCCATTAGAAAAAGCGACCCCAAAAACAGTAGGAAATGGACTTTTGAACAATATTATAGCTTCTTTCTACTAATTGTAGGCGTTTGAAATTCATGTTGAAAAGCAGCACATCTTGTTGTTAAAGGGTTAAACCTGTTAATTGAAACTTAATTTTATTATTTAATGTTCTTTTAATTTTAGGAATAATTTTATTAATTATATGAGTATTAATTAAATATTTAATTGCTTTTCTCTCTATAAACTCTCATGTCGTCCCAAAAAATTTATTTACTTTATTTCACAAAATCAATATTTTGTCGAATAAAATCTACATCAAAAATTAACATAAAATAATTAATGTTAGAATTAAATAATTTGAATAATTACCTAAATATTAACTAAGTATTTCACTATCGCAAAGAAATCAATTATAAACAACATTTTTCATTGTTTTAATGAAAATTTTGTAAAAACATAATTAATTTATTTTCTCGTTCTCAACATTTGAGGAAAATAAGATATTTAAATTATTTAATTAATTATACACGGAAACGGTTTATAGGCCAGTCGTTAGGTCGAAAAAGTGCACAAAAATGCAACCTGAAAAGTCTCAGTGGTATATTGTAGTTTGGGGGCTCCACATAAGAGCCCAACAGTTCGCTCTCGATTATCAGTTGCGAAAAATAGTGTAAACAATCTTCAAAGTTTAGAAAACATGGCTTTTCGATGACCGACGCTACGGGTTACATTTTAGAGAAAAAAGTTGTGATTGAAAGTTGTAGAGCTTGGAAACAGCTTTCAAATGACTGGTCGTACATTAAAAAAGGTTAATTAGTTTAGTTGCAAATGAATTTAAACCATTAAAAATATCGCTTTTTTAATTGTTTAATAACTTTGTTAATAATTATCGAATTTGTTTATAATTCTACAGGAATGTTCTCCTTGCAAAGCTGAATAAATCTCAAAAAAATTCAACTCGATCGGACAAATAGTTTATGCATAATTCCATTTGTTAACTAAAAACATGTAATTTTGCAACGGAATTTCTACACATTTGGACTTGCGAATTTCTTTTTCTTTTAAAAAGTACACTTGAGGAGTCAAACTTTCATTCCACTTAAATGGAAATTCAATATTTTTTATTTAAATGCATAATAATGGAGATTAAAAAAGGGTATGTTGTTTTGTCATAAACAAATGGAACACACTGAAAAAAATATTTATGGTACTGCCATAAATATAGCCAATTCTGACATATTTTATTGGTAGATATGATACTGCCATACAGTATTGCTGTTTCAGCCATACGCAGTGTAGAACAGCAATATGTATTTCAGAGACAATAATATGTATGCGGAGAACACGAATACTGTATTTTAAGAACAGCAATACGGTATTGCTGTTTCAGCTATACATCCTAACCATGCTTGTATGTCAAAATTAACATTATCATTTTTTTCAGTGCAACTCAGCCAATTTTCACTTTATCAATTTGGTCTAAACAGCATTAAATTTCATGTGTTTTCACAAATCTTTTCCAAAAAAAACCGACCTAGGTTCAAGGGTGGGAGAGTTAATTTTTTTATTTCAAAAATTTCCTGACTAGTTAATTATTAATATTTTAAAATGAAATTTGCACCATCTACAGTTGAATACACGTAATTTATGAAAACAAATTGATTGTTATATTTTATGCTTTTATTTTTCATTTATATCAAGTAAAAATACATATATAGTTTTTTTAACTCTTGGACGGCGGAGTGGGGGAACTCAGTGGCGCGTGGTTTTCGACGCTACAACTGAAATCAGCCGTTCAAATTTACAAAAATGTTTATATCTTCTTTAATTATTAAGTAACCGATTTTAATTTTTCTTTTTTTAATTTGATGTATTTTATTATGCTGAATCCGAGAATGATTTTATATTTTTTCAAAATACATTATTTTTTGTAATAATAAAAAAAAATTTTTAATAACCAATGATTATTGTTATTTATCATATTTAACAAAAAAATCTTTTTGTACATATTATTCCATTAAAATAAAAGTAATATTATCACAAAAAGAAATTCAAATTATATGTATATATAAGTGTGTATAGCATCATCATCTTAGTACATTGTGCGAATTAAACCGGCGTGCATATGTGCACGTGATGCTACTAGCTTATATATAATTAATTAAAAAATTTTTCTTTTAATATGCTTTCATGAAAACAAATTAAAAGGAAAAATTTTTTAATTTATTTTTTTATTTGTTTTCGACCCAACGACTGCCCTATTATTCAGTGATAGTTCCTGAACTATACCTGAACGATGAATATGAGAAAAAGATGAGGTCTACTCCTGCATTGCTGAACTTTTTAAAAATCTGTCATTAACTTCGAGAATTGCTCTGACAATTCACAGCAAATTTCTGAAAAGTTTGTAAGTTTCTTTAATGTAATGCAGGAGTAGACCTCAACTTTTTATCATGTTCACCGTTCAGGTATAGTTCGGGAACACAATATTATGTTCGATTAAACGTTCTTCATTTGTAGGGGGTCGTCCATATACCACGTGGACACTTTTGGGGGGAGGGGGGGTTAAAAAAAAGTCTAAAAATGTCCACGATCCCATGTATTTATGTGTCCACAAGGGGGGAGGGGGGGGTGTCAAAAATCTGTGAAAAATTGTCCTCGTGGTATATTGGCGACCCCTAGTGGATTTATTTAATTTTAGTAATAAAAATAATATTTAATTTTTAAAAATTAAATGTACTTTTTATCAACAATTAAATAAAAAAACTTAATTCGTTATTACCATCTATAGAAAAAAAGATTAGACCAAAAGAAAGAAAAAGGAAAGAAAAAGAAAGAGGGCAATAAAAGAGACAAAAAGGGATTTAAAAAGTCATTTTATAATTATTACATTATCATTATGACAATATAATTATAATTATTCATGAAACTGAAGTGCTGATCTATGATGTAATTTGTCGATAAGCAGAGAGTGAGAGTTTGTATATGATTAGTTAGTTTCAACGGAGCTAACAGGATAAAGTTGCCATTAGAGAGAACACTTGATCTCGAGGGCATTACTCGATATGGATCGCCAACGTCCATATGATTCAGGCGAATCATTCGAGATGGCGAACACGAGGTTTGCTCCTGGGAGTGAAATATTCACGACGGAATACATGAATAAATTGGCAAACTACACACCTTGTACAAGAGTATATTTCACACACACACACATATATTTTATATATATATATATATATATATATATATATATATATATATATATATATATATATATATATATATATATATATATGGGCGATTCCACGTGAGATTTTAGTCGACCTCTTAAAATCGGCCAAAAATATTTTTTTTCTATTCTGTATCGAAAAAAAACAGATACGTATTTTTTTATTTTTGTTTAATTGTCAAAGTTTTCGAGTAATGAATTTTCGAAATTTTGCACTTTTAACAGTAGACCTATATTCAGTAGCTTATAAGTCCGAAAATATTGAGTTTAGAAAAAAGTTGTCAAAGAACGAAAGTTTTAATTCTCTTTCGATATTCAGGAAATGAAAACAAAAAAATTTTTTTTTAATTTTTTATTAAAAAAATAAAAAAAATTTATAAACAAATTAATTTTTTTTAACTTTGGATATGATAAATTTTTAATTTTCAAAACATACCTGTAAATGATAAGAAGGTTTTGCAAAAAGTTTCAGAGTGGGGCTGACAAGTTTAATGGGTTAAAAAAGATAATTAAGCTGCCCGTGCAGGTCGCACGCCCGCGGCGCAATATGATTTTTTTACAATTTACTATTAGAAATTGTCTAGACCATACAAATTTTATCGGATTTTGATTATTATTAAATTTGCAGGCTCTAGACAATTTTTAATAGTAAATTGTAAAAAAATCATATTGCGCCGCGGGCGTGCGACCTGCACCAGCAGCTTGATTATCTTTTTTAACCCATTAAACTTATCAGGCCCACTCTGAAACTTTTTGCAAAACCTTCTTATCATTTACAGATATGTTTTGAAAAAAGAAAATTAAAAATTTATCATACCCAAAGTTAAAAAAAATTAATTTGTTTATAAATTTTTTTATTTTTTTAATAAAAAATTAAAAAAAAAATTTTTTGTTTTCATTTCCTAAAAGTCGAAAGAGAACTAAAACTTTCGTTCTTTGACAACTTTTTTCTAAACTCAATATTTTCGGACTTATAAGCTACTGAATATAGGTCTACGGCTAAAAGTGCAAAATTTCGAAAATTCATTACTCGAAAATTTTGACAATTAAACAAAAATAAAAAAATACGTATCTGTTTTTTTTCGATACAGAATAGAAAAAAAATATTTTTGGCCAAAAATATTTTTTTTCTATTCTGTATCGAAAAAAAACAGATACGTATTTTTTTATTATATATATATTTTCAGGAAATTATATATATATATATATATATGGGGCATTCTTTGTCAACGGGAGACCCATATCTCCCCAAAAATGGTTTTGACCTAAAGAGCTCGGTTAAGGATGAAAATTTAGCTCTTTTCGTATGCTTTTTAATGCAAAGTGGCATATAAAATAATTCAAGATGGCTGATTTAATATGTCTGAAAATGGTACCAGAATTTGTTGAATTTATTCAAATTTCCTTTCCCCCCAGCATTGGTTTTGATCTAGAGAGTTCCCTAAGGGCTTAAAATCCAGCTGTTAATGTCTACTTTTAAAGGCAAAGTGGCATAATTAAAAAATTAAAAATGGCGGATCTAATATGGCGGATGATTTTTAAAAACTACCCCGATTCGCTTAAATTCACTTAAAACTTATTACTCGAAGGTTTTTGGGGTCGCTGAAAACGAATCTGGCATCAGATTTTAAAAATTCAAAATGGCGGATCCAATATGGCAGACGTTGTTTTAAAAAAATAAATCAATTTGTTTGAAAATTGATATACGGGGGTTTTTCGAGTCGCTGAAAACGAATCTGTAATTAGATTTTAATCATTCAAAATGTCAGATCCAATATGGTGGACGTTGTTTTCAAAAAATAAATACATTTGCTCAAAACTTGCTATACAGGGTTTTTTTGGGTTGCTGAATGCGAATCTGACACCAGATTTTAAAAACTAAAAAGCGGATCCGTTATGGAGGACTTTGTTTTAAAAAAAATCAGTAAGAGAAGCAGGCGCATTGCGCCTACATCTTAGGGTTTCGTGGCCTAAAATGACAAAGAAAAAACAATAAAATCAATCATAAGCTCCACATAATGATTCCAATAAGAAGCGTTGCTATGACAATCATTACTATAGCAACCGTCGCTATGGCAACAGTTGCCATGGCAACGGTTGTTATGACAACCATTACCATAGCAACGGTTGCAATGGCAACAGTTGTTATGTCAACCATCACCATAGCAACGGTTGCTAGGGAAAACTACGAACGGACACCGAAGTCTCGCTATAAGGGTTTTGGCCCTTGGCCACGAAACCCTAAAAATAAGTCAATTTGTTTTACTTGGGTGTTTTTGGGGTTTCTGATTACAAATATTATTTTATTATTATTTAACGAACGTTATTATCATAAATAATTATACCGTCGGCATTGGCGTTACCCGATGTACACCTCGGGGAGGTTGCACGATCGGGTTTTGTACATCATATAGCCCTGAAAAGGGCTGTTTGGTAAAGCTACTGCCTAAATTTTAAAAAAAGATCAAAATCAGCGTTTATTTATTAGTAATTAATGTTTTTACATTTAGAAAAGGTGGTAATCACGATGTTTCAAAAGATTAAAGACAAAACAGTATCATTTTTCAGAGAAAGTAAGACAAAACAAGTTACTTGTTCAACTAATTAAAGTGAGACAATTTTCTGTCCAACCAGCAAAAGCAAATCCAGATCAAAGTCCAGACAGTGAAGACAAGACTAGTAACTAGCCTAACCAATAAAGGTAAGACAATATCATTTTTCAGAAAAAGTAGGTCGAAACAAGTGACTTGTCCAACTAATTAAAGTAAGGCAAGATCCTTAATCTAGTAGTTTAGTATATTTCCAGTAGGTGCATTTGAATAACTTTTTATTAATAATTGATTATTATCACGGACAATGAAGCAGTGATTTTTCAATATTTCTGGGACTGCTGGTGCTTCGGTAAATCTCTTCTTGAGGAACCTTTCTGTGCTTTCGTGCGCTTTGCGACTGTAATAGAGAACCTTTATACTTGTGAAATAATCCTTACCCCATTTCACAAGTTTCTCGTGGGATAAAATAGCTTCGGATGGCTTGGACAGAAGACTGTTTCGAGCAGCTTCTCTTTTGAATGTCGCCCCAATACCATCCGATGCTGCTTTTCCGTGAGCAGTAACATGGACATGCCATTCTGCTCTTACTCCAAAGTCTTTCTCGTGATGGATTAAGTTTGACATTTGGTATTTGTTTTTGAAATGTTGTTTGGCCCCATCGCTGAAATAAATTACTTTTTTCACTTTCATATTTCCCTTTAAGTAAGGAATTAGGATCTTCTGCACTGTGTAAACTGCCGCTGTATCATGCTTAGTACTTTCAGATAAAAATACAAAACTTTTGTGTTTAATTTCGGAATCTTCTTTGTAATAACACACCACTGGAAATACTGTGCATTGTTGGTTATTAAAGTGAAAAGCTTGAGAGGCATCTTGGGCAATGTACTTATAATTCTCAGAAAAATCTAAAATGATTAAAACTTCACCATCTTTTAAATTATTCTTCTTATCACTAAAGAACTGTGATTGCCGTTTTGCTAAAAATGAGTGAGGTTTTAAGAGGAGGACCTTACTCCCTAACTATTCTAAAAAGTCTGCTGTAGGGATGATTCGTGTTTGTAATGTTGACCTGTCTGTGGCTGTCCATGCACTAATTTGGACATGGTGAATATTTTTTTCGTCTAATAATTTTTGTAAGAATTTTACTAGGTAGTCAACGCGAATGAATGTGTACATTCAGTACACATTCCGAGAAAGCAATTTTCGTTGGGATTTTCACAAGTAATTTGTTTCAAGCAGTCCTTATAATTTTTAATAGGAATTTCATAACCATCTGTAAGTTTTTCAATATGAATTGCATCCAACGCCAACTTGCAATTTTGATGTATGGTGCACACGCAAACCGAATGAGTTCCACTGTCTCCAGCCAGAATACATTCTTTTGGACGAAGAAGGGCGAATTTGCTAAAACTAACAGGAAAGACTTCATTGGTTTTTTTGTATAAGCAAAAAAGACCCTTTAAATCCAAAAGTAGGAAACGTTTCTGCTTCAAAGTACGACCATTTTTATCTTTTACAGAGACGACGTCTTTTTTCCCTGGCATTACTCTACTGTTTTCGTCACTAGTGTAGAAATTCACTACCTTTTCTACAGAAGATACAGGTAACGTTTTACCAGCCTTTGCTGTAGTCTCTGCTAAAATGCCATTAGCATTTCTAACATCTATGGCTTTCTTAGCAAACTGCCAACTACAGCCATATTCTTCGGCAATTTTGTGAGCACTCCATCTTTTCGGAACTATTGTTAAAATACGTAATCTCAACGGGTCATTAATTGTCAAACTAGAAAATTTTTCTTTCAAATCGCATAACATATCTTCCAAATCGATTTCCCTTTCTGAACGAACAATAATTGGACTAACTACATTATTGTCCATATCAATACTCACTTCCATTTCATTTAATTAATCAGACCCTTGAGAGTCTTGACTATCAATTGTAGAATCATGTTTTTTGCGTCTGCATTGATAACAAACTTTAGCATATTCAGAAAGTTCAGGAAATTTACGTTTCATATTTGTTGAAACTTTTCTCAAATCCTTACCTTTGTGATACGGAACACCAAATGCTTCATAAGGATTGCAACATCTGTCGCTATGAATGTTATCTTTATTTGACATTCTTCAAGAGTTTCTAAAAATTTTTGATGGAAATGAAGAAAAAAGGTTTTGAGAATTTTGAGGAAAAAAGAAAAGGAAGAAGAATATTGACAAAAGAGAAAAAACAAAAATAAAAAAATTTGCTAGATCGTTATAACTAAGAATTTGACTGCTACGGTTCGCTGTTGGAGAGAAAGTGAATAAGATCGTTTATTTAGACCTAATCTCGTTCGCACAGTAGTGGGGGTATACAACGTGATTGGATGTAGCAGCGCACTGATTGGCTCACGTGATTCCTTCTTATGTCCATATATGGTCACATAGTAGAGATCGAGAAACGGTAGCGAAAGTTATGCAATATGTTAGGCAAAATATTATAATTCAAACTGTTATTCAAATTTATTGGGCAACAAGAAAATAATCCGATTTCAATTATTTTGTAAAAACAAAAAATCGTTAGAAAGAAACGGGATCAAAAACAAATGACTTACATGACTTAATAATTGAAAAAAATGTGTAACACAAAATGCATTTCGAAAAAATACGCTATAAAATAAATTGAAAAAACAAATGCCTACCGCAAAACCAGACGCAGAAACTAAACTAATCACTCACATTGTTTTTGCGAATTAAAAAAAACAAATGCATAACTTTAAATAGCGGGTTCAGAAACAAGTGACTTACGTGTCTTAAAAATGGAAAAAAATATTGAATAAAAATGTAGTTCGAAAAGAAGTTTACACTACTAATAATTAAAAAAACAAATGCCTAACGCAAAAACAAACTCAGAAAACTAATAACAAACAATATGTTTGACAATTTAAGAAAACAATGCATAACTATAAAAAATGGCTTCAGAAACAAGTGACTTGCGTGTCTTAAAAGTCGAAAAAAAGTCTAATAGAAAATGTAGTTGGAAAAAAATTCTCACAATTATTGATAATTCAAAAAAAACAAATGCCTAAGGTAAAAATAGACTTAGGAAGTAATTACTTGCATTATTCTTGACAATTGAAAAAAAGACACAATCAGAACTATAAAAAATCGGGTTCAGAAAGAAATTAAATTAGTATTTTGAATGTTTAACTATGATGTAATCTGATATTTGTAATCAGAAACCCCAAAAACACCCAAGTAAAACAAATTGATTTATTTTTTTTAAAACATAGTCCTCCATAACGGATCTGCTTTTTAGTTTTTAAAATCTGGTGTCAGATTCGTATTCAGCGACCCAAAAAAACCCTGTATAGCAAGTTTTGAGCAAATATATTTATTTTTTGAAAACAACGTCCACCATATTGGATCTGCTATTTTGAATGTTTAAAATCTAATTACAGATTTGTTTTCAGCGACTCGAAAAACCCCCGTATATCAAGTTTCAAGCAAATTGATTTATTTTTTAAAAACAACGTCCGCCATATTGGATCCGCCATTTTGAATTTTTAAAATTTGATGCCAGATTCGTTTTCAGCGACCCCAAAAACCTTCGAGTAATAAGTTTTAAGTGAATTTAAGCGAATCGGGGTAGTTTTTAAAAATCATCCGCCATATTGGATCCGCCATTTTTAATTTTTTAATTATGCCACTTTGCCTTTAAAAGTAGACATTAACAGCTGGATTTTAAGCCCTTAGGGAACTCTCTAGATCAAAACCAATGCTGGGGGGAAAGGAAATTAGAATAAATTCAACAAATTCTGGTAAAATTTTCAGACATATTAAATCAGCCATCTTGAATTATTTTATATGCCACTTTGCATTAAAAAGCATACGAAAAGAGCTAAATTTTCATCCTTAACCGAGCTCTTTAGGTCAAAACCATTTTTGGGGAGATATGGGTCTCCCGTTGACAAAGAATGCCCCATATATATATATATATATATATATATATATATATATATAGTAAAATATAGTAAAAATGAAATTTTTACTAAAATTTACTAAAATATTATATAAAATAATAATATAAAATATAATATAATTTATTATATAAAATATATCATTTACTAAAATATAGTAAATGAATTTAAATAATTTATAAAATCATAATATATATTTCCAGAAATTTACATATGTGACAGGAGTTTGGGGCTAAATGTTAAACTTTCTAAACAGTTAAAATTAATTATTTTTCGAATGGAAGTAGTAAGAGCATTGCAATTTTAACTGCAGAAGGGTCTTATCATTTTAAATGAATGACCGTAATTATGTTACATTCTGTTTACTTTTGACGTGTCCACAATGTAAAGTGTGTTTTTACCCTGTATTTGTAAATTTTTACGTCAATGAAAATTTCAACTTTTAAGTATATTTTTAAAATTTATTTTTATCACAATTTTTTGGGTTCCCTAAAGATGGCTTATTTGAAGATTGATTGAAGATCATATTTTATTTGTTAAAAAATTATTTATTTGACATTAGGCAAGTAGGGGAAGAGGTTCGGTTGTGGACACCCACTCAGAACTTTTGACAGAAATGAGATTTGTCTAATGTGGCAAATATCACTATATGTTATGACCTAACGTAGTTTTCTATGCGAATACAAAAGTGATTAGACAACTCTGCTTTTTACTATATATAAATTAATTTTTCGACCCATTGAATATAACAAAAATGTATTTTTAAACATTGTTAATTGTTCAACAAATCGAAGTGAATTAATTAAAATAATAAGTTTAAAGCGTATTTACACAGTAAATATGTTATATTTTGTGATCCAATACCAAGTATCACAAAAATGTTCACAAGCAAAATTTTCTTCATGATATTTTAAAATGATCATCAAGTTTGGTTGTGGGCATCCAAATTTATTCGGTTGTGGACACCACTCTCATTTTTGATAAATTGTGAAATATCGTTGTCGATATAATCATGAGTAACATGATAACATTTAATAGTGTTTTATGAATTTTAAGAGTTTCGTGGTCCAGCACGGAAATTAATATAATGAGACTTTGATGTCCGTACGTCGTTCGCAATTATAGTAATTTTAGTAACTGGGCAGTTCAGGTTCAGCGTGAGAAATCTTATATGCCCTTACATGGGGAACATGTAATGTTAAAATTAGGAGAAATCATCCTTATGTAGTTAATGAATGGTTACTTAATTATTTTTTTGCATTTTTAATAGATTTTTCAAGTGTCCACAACCGAACCTAAATTTTCATGGTTAGAAAAATGACCAATTTATTGAATTAAAGAAAAAATTCTAGTCAACGGAATCAATTTATTTTCTTCACAAGTAGTTAGCTAAGGTCCCTAGCTTTAAATACATATACATATGTTTGCTTAATATCTACAAGGACACAAATTATGAGTCAAAAACGAAACTATGCCCACAACCGAACCTATTCCCCTACTCTGTCAAAAACAAGACCGCTTACGTGAAATAAACTCACAAATTTTTTCCTTTCTATGAAATTTTAATTTAATAACTCTTTAACCGTTCTAACGCTATTGTTAAGTAAACGCAGGTGTTTTATTAAATAAATTACATGTTTTACGTATACTTTAACTTAACTACTACCTAACACATCAGACAATAGTTTTAGTCAACTAGAAATAGAATTTAACATTTATCACCAGCCGTTTAACACATAGCCCCAGCATGAAGCTAGATGTTAAAAGAACAAAATGTTTAAAAAAGGATGAAACATGTATTGCATGATAAAATATCAGAAACTTTTCATTGAAAGTTGTTAAGGTCAAGTTGCCTTACAATATTGATGTATACATACTTACATATACACTGCAAAAATTACATTCTAAATTTAAGAAAATTTACTTAAATATGCTCCAAAAATATTCCCCACTTAAATTAAGTGGGAGCATATGATTAATGCATATTTAAGATTTTACTTAAAGTTAGAATGTAATTGTTTCAGGGTAATCGAAATTATGGTTTAAAAAAATCATTTATGCAAAATTTAACATTTAGCCCCAGTCTCCTCTATCACATAAACTTCTATACATTACCAAATAAATTACCCTATAAATTTCTAAAATTTATTTTTAAAATGTTCTTTTAAGGGTTCCGTACCCCGGTAATGATAACACCATTTGTAATCGGCAGCATGGTATATTAGTGCCGAAACAGCACTAATTTACCACCGGGCCGGCACTTATTTCAAGGCTTTACTGGCGACTCAATACCGACATACCACATGCTAGGTAGCGAACCGGTGCAACGAAAAAAATGTCTAGGACCCATATATCAGGAATTGACTACGTTTCCTAGTTACGAAAGGATCTCATTATAAAATCCTAGTTAAAGTAATAAAATTCAAGCATAGTTAAAGTGACCAGGAAAATTAGTTGATATGACCAAGAAAAATAGTCAAATTGACTAGGATAATATTCTTAAATTTAGACCTTGTAACATAATTATTTGAAATTCTTAATCAAATTCTTATTATCCAATAAACGAGAAAAAGTAAACATAATTTAAAAAATAATTAATATTTTATTAAACATATTTATATTTTACTTTGCATTATACACCTTGGAATTAATTGAAACTTATGAAATTAACATTTGACGATGGAGGGGCTTAAATACCTGAACCTAACGAATACGCACTTTGAAACCCAGAACTATAACCACTATACTAAACAGTAAACACGCATTTGGTATTTTCACTTTTTGATAGGTACTAGATTTTCGAGTCAAAATACAATACTTATTGTTAGTCAGATGATTATTCAAGTACACAATTTTATCTACAGGTCAAAGGTAATAGTTTATAATATATATGTCATTTCAATAAAAATAAATCTAAATACACAAATTATTGCAGTGGTAAATTTTCAAACACACTACGCGATTAATATATAGTAAAAATGTCACCACATGCGTAAAATTTTCGACGATTTATATTCAAAACCTAACCAAAAAAATCTGAAAGAATTGTCTCTAGTGTTGTCGCGATAATGGCGAGACGAGAGAATTTCGACTCGAGACGAGCAGAGACAGTATTTTTTTAATATATCGCTAAAACGATACAAGACGAGATAGGCGTTACGAGAGACGATAATTATCGACATGAATTTTTTTAAAAGGCGAGGTTTTTTTCTTATAATATATCCACTTTATTGTTCACATTGCATTTAATAATGTTTTAAAACAAAATATACAAATTATAAATTACATTTTATACATAATATTTATTACATACTCTTTTTTAATTAAAAATTGTAATTTAATTCACTTTTTAGTTTTTTTGTTAATGAGCATTGGAACCAAGAATGAAGACACAGGAGCATTCCAATATTTTAATCTTTTTATTATAATAAATATTTGTAATTAAAAAATTTTTAAATTAGGTTTATTTAAAAATGAAATTAAAAAACAATTATTTAATTTCCAAAATGTTTATATTTGTTATTTTTAAATATTATTTTATAAATATGTTACATTTATCTAAAAAGATAGATACGAAAAGTGGCGCATTACTATATTTATACTTAAGAAAAATTATTTGTATTGAATCAAATAAGAAAATATTCACGTCAATTAAATAATTTTTAATTGAAGAAAATAAATTGTTCTTGAAAACGTCAATTTTTTCTACAATACTTCCATAAAAAATAAAAAAGACGAGAGGAAACGAGACAAGACGACACACAGTGGGCCAGATTCATAAAAACGTGGCCAAAACCCTAAAAATAAAGTTGAAAATAGAACGCTATGAGCTATAGAATGTGGTAGAGGAAGTATTTCTACACACTATAGTAAAAGGAACTGTAACTTGGATCTATTGAGAAGAAGGTACAGCAGTCAAAAGTTGACCTTCTCAGTATCGTTGCGCTACTGAAATCAATGCTAAGAAAGTTAAAGTGAGAAAATCAGTGACAGTTTTTATAAATGTAAATCAATTCTAACTGGACAAAATGGAAAATACTCTTAACGGTATGTACTTTATTTTGATGTAGGACATGATAATGTTATTGTCGTTATATGCTAAAAATATTAGATTAAAGGAAGTTATGTTTTTAAAATTTTTAAAAGAACTAGAAATAAGTATCTTAAAAGTTGTATATCCGCGAGATCCCGCTAAATCATCTATTAGGAAATAAAGGTAGTAGTGTAGAGAATTGAAATCTGCAAAAAAAACTGCAACTTTTTGCAACTTCCGATTTTATAAACATAAATAGAGCGCAATGTCTTGTAGCACGGGCGCGACGAGTCTCCACGTGTAGAGCGCCAGCATGCTGACTGCCTGCAGTATAGTACAATAGAAGTAAATACAAGGGAATCTCAGGTATTTACGAGACCCTTTCATATAGACGGTGATTATTCTCTGTAGGTATAGACTTATAAATGAATTCAGAAAATGTACAGGGTGTTCAAAAAGTAAGCAATGTTTAATGTATAGAACCAAAAAATGGTAAATTAAAAAATAAAAGTAATTCTGATTATGAAGATAAACAATTAATTAATAATAATTAAATAATTTTTATTAGTAATAAAAATTATTAAACAAAAAATGTAATAAATAAAAAATAAATAAAATGAGATAAAATAAATAAGAAAAAATTGTAGTAGAAATAATAAACAATAAAAATAACAAAAAGAAAATAATTGAACTATTTAAGAAGGTTATATTAATATCTATTGTCTATTTAATAATGTTTCTTGTGTTATATAATTAAATGATTACAATACAACAAATTGACATAATCTTTAATTTCATGTTATAGATCTGCAAAAGGAGATTGTCCCTTGTACAAAGAGATATTTTTGATATTATTAAAGGTCAACTGCATACGGATTTGAACGCTCAGATTATAATTATAGAGAATAATTTTAACAAAAACACTTACAGCAGTTTTAAGATCGATCCAGACCAAGTTGTTAATTTAAAGAAAATATTGTCTAAACTAAAATCCAAATGAAAGGAATCACACCGAACAATGAAACAATTTTTTAACACGAATAATGATTGGTTAAATGAAAAAATTAATATTGTGGTAAGTAACTATTTATATAAATTTGTAAAATGAGTTATTTTCTATTTAATAACATCTATTTATGTCTATTTCACTGCGGAAGAGTTAACTTATGCTACTCAAATGAGTCTCCGTTCATCTGGAGCTGTAGATGCTGCTGCTGTTATAAAAGATATTACAACAAAATCACCTAGGAGAGCATCGCGATATAGAGCAGCTTGTAAATCTTCTTTAACACCACAGCCAATCGAAATGACTGGAGATGAAGCGCTTGTAGACATTGTTGGAGCGAAATTAACGAAGCAGATCTACGCAGACATCCGGACTTCATTCAGATAAAAAAAATTTAATGCTTATCCGTCGTACAGGAAAGTTGTGGAAGTCGATGTTATCCATCAGATATTGTTGTGTCCGAGATTTCAGGACAAAGCAAATATTAGCAGCTGTTTGATAGTCCTGATTCTTATATGTTTTTAACATCGATAGTGCCGTTACGACATTTAGGTTTTGATGCAAATTTAAACAAGTTGTAAATCCAGATGTTCATTACATGAACATTTTGCTTCCTCTATACGATTAGCAAAAAAATTTGCTTTCTCGTGGAGGAAGCACTAACTTATTGTCACGTATTGACATATTTTCCATGTTGTTGTCTTCAAATCTAATTAAAAATTAATTTTAAAAATTTGTTATATTTGTTATAATTATAATTAAGTATATTAAGTATATTTAATTTTTAAGTAATTTCTAATACGATCTAATATTTATAAAATCAAAAAAATATTTATAAAATTGGTTTTAATCCTAAATGAACAAAATAAAATTTTTAATAAAAAAATGAATTTTTCATCTTTAATTGTAATTAATTCTATAATTTTCAATAGAATATATATTTTACATACATCAATCGATTCGTCTTGATGCAAGGAATAAGATTTTAGATTTATTTTTCAATAAATAATAACATTTTATTGTACAGCAACATGATTCTTAAGAAAAAATGAAATTTTATTAAAAATTCAAATTTTGTGTCTGTAATTGGTTTTAATTTTATAAATTTAAATACAATATATACTTTATATATACCAATCGATCCGTCTTGATGAAAAGAATAAAATTTTAGAAATAAGTGAGTAAGATTTTCTTATACAGCAACATAATTTTGCGGAAAGAACTCATTTTTTGAGAAAAATGCAAATTTTTCAGCTTTAATTGTGATTAACTCTATAAATTCTCATACAATTTATTCTTTTTATATACCAATCGATTCGTCTTGAAGCAAAGAATAAGATTTTATTATATATTAACTTCAGTAACCAACTTAAAAAAAAATTTTGAAAAAAATTTTTTTTTAGAAAAAGTCAAAAAAAAAAAATTTTCTGAGAATTTCTTAAAGTCTATCAATCTAGTTCGAGATATTTTTATAAATCGGGATCCACACACACACACACACATACATACATCCGGACAATTGTTCAGGGTCTTATATAACATAGTCCCATATAGAAGAAAATTTGTCAAAAGGATTTTTAAAAATTTTGTAAATTAAACGACTACAAAGCTTCCTCACGAGAAATGAAAAAGGATGTAATTATTTGGAAAAACCCGAGACCGTCATCTACGCGCTTTTGTAGGCCTATACGCATTCAATTTAAAAAAAAACTGTTGCATTGACGTTAAGTGAAAAAAGTACATAGATGAGCAATTTGCATCTCTGCAGCCTTTCACGACAGTTATTAACGAGGAAGAAATCAATGTAAAATTTGAAATCTTCTTTACTATGATTGACATAAAGGTATGCAATGCCATAACAGGGACAAAGTCAGCAATGCGATGTTATTTATGTAATGCGACAACATCACAATTTTATCTCAATTTCATTCTAAAGACGGAAATACGGCCAGGTATTTCTTTGAAAATTTTGATGTATTGGCTAGAATTTTAGGAGTAGATGCAAATTTAATCAGACGGGCTTACATTACTTTACAGGTTATGTCCAGTGGTTTCGCGGTAAATGTTAAAGTCTTTCAACAATACTGCTTTGAAACAGCAGAAATTTGCGCCTCATTATACAAATGGTACAATATGCCAACATCAGTCCATAAAATTTTAATTCATGAAGCTACAATAATTGAATGGTCTCCGCTCCCAATTGGCGTAATGTCTGAGGATCCCCAAGAAGCTCGTAACAAAGATATCAGAAATTACAGAGAACACTTTTCCAGAAAGTGTTCCAGATCTGCAACAATGCAGGATGTTTTTAATCGTCTCCTTGTAACTTCTGATCCCTTTATTTCGAGCATGGGAAGGAATCATCTTAAATGTAAAAAAAAATTATCAGAAGAAGTAACACAAATGTTAATGGGCACAGATGGAGAACAAAATGTGTACGGTATTGATTATTCTGAGGGCTTATATACGGATGATTCAACAGATATGGATCAAGATGATCCATATCAATTTCTAATAAATATAAATTTTGTTATTTTATTTATTTAATAGATATAAGATTTGAAAAATAAGGTTTTTACTCTATATTTGTATTGAAATCGCCTTCTTAAATGGTGGGCTTGAACCAATTTTAACCCAAAAGTTCTTGCCCCTCGCAGTTTTTTATTGATATCGTTTCAGTAATATCTCACAATGTCTTTAAGGTGTAAACAAAAATAATCGGTGGAGGGAAACTCAAATTATCTTAATTTTAAGAAAAAAATTCTAGCTTATCCAACATAATTCGCAAAAGTTTAGCTTTGCAAAAGCATCCTTGCTATAAAATACCTATTTTGTCCTTAAATAATACTTTTTTATGTAGGCAGCATATTTCGACACACAAAAATCATAAAATGGTCGAACATTTGTGTAAAAAGTGTTTTTTTCTTAGTTTTTCAAAATTTACTCCTCTATGAGGAATCACACATTAATATAATCTGAAAGAAAATGTAGTGTGTAAAATTTTCTATAAAACAATTACAGAAAAATTAATTTACCTCTTTGCGTTCCGAAGGTATGATTATTTAAAGTTCATTTTAAATTCTAGATTCAGTGAATTTTTGCTTTCGGACTTAAATATTTCGAAAAATCTCTTTTTTAACTCTAAAGTTAAGGTAATTTATTTCTTATGTATAGTTGAAAGATGTATTTCTATTTTAAAAAAATAGCTTTTTGCATTGGTCTTTAAATAAATCAGTTTCTGTGGTGATGAATAAATGTTGACTTCAATTTGTTTCCCTTCATATTGGTAAAAACTTTCTTGTATCGTTAAAGAGCAGCACTAGATTGAGCAGCAAAGATCTATGTAGTTGCCACATTTGCCAACTTGCAAGAAACTCAGTGCCCAATAATTTTCGTACCTCTGCTTAAAAAAATATTCAACCTCAAATTTTTTTACAGAAGTGACAAATTAAAGAATTTCAGGTATAATTTTTCTTTAAAGTTTTAAAAGTTCTGAATAACGTTTCACAGAAATAGTTCACTTTTCAATTTTTTAAAAATTAACTTTTTTTAAAAGTAATTAATATTTTTTACGTTGCTGCGTTTATAATCGCAGCCAATATTACAACCAATCAAAAATATTTATTGCTACTTACGTAAAAGTTTAAAAGTTAAGATTTTTTTGTTCTAAAAAAATCCGTACCGTAAAGTTCATAACTACTGTGAATTTTGATTTTAGATGAAAACAATTCACATCAAGAGAAACGCTGTAATTACTTCTATTCATTAATAGGCAAAGGATTATCTCATAAATGTAGCTTGACGACACGTTTGGACAATCTTACAAATAGAATAGTTGAATTAGGTTCTAAGGCAACTGAGCAAGTGATTTCTTCATTGTTAAAACAGAAAATGGATGAATCAAGTGATGGGAATCGAGCATCTTTATCCTGAAGCTAAGCACGTGGTGGAAAACCCCTAAAAGTTGCTATTAACACAAAAAGTACTGAAAATGCACTGCAAAAAACTCTTGTTTCTGCAAATGATTTTATGAAAATTCAAAACCGTTTTAATTTTAGCCAAAAAAATGGTTGGCATTGCAAGAGCTCTCCGCGTGGCAGCGAAAAATAGAAAAATTTTTAAACCTAATTTGAAGCAAAAGTTAATAACAATAAATCACTGTCTGAACAAATATTTTAGAGTAACGAATTTCGATTTCATCCGTTTGAAAGAAAATAAAGAAAATCTAAATAAAATAAAATAATAATAAAAAATAAAAAAATATATAATATAAATAAAATAATAATAATATAAATATTTATTTATTTATTTTCAATATCCAGATCTAATGAACCAGTCGCTTTATGCACAGATCTTCAAGGACTAATAAATTTTGTTAAAGAGAAACGAGGAGCTTCCGAAGTTTTTTTTAAAATTTGGAGTTGATGGTGGTGGCGGATTTTTGAAAATTTGTCTTTTAATACAATCTCCAATTGACAATCATAAACTTCTGGATTCTCGACAAAAATATGATGAAGAAGTTCTTGCTAAACAGTTCAAAGATTCCGGAGTTAATTTGTTGTTTATTTTAACCATATCACAAAATTGTCAAGAAAATTACCAAAATGTATCTCAATTTTGGTCTGCGTTAAGAATCAACGATTTTGAAGGAATTATCACAACATACCTAAAATTGGCTAATATTTTAGTAGGCATCATGTCTCACAGCAGTACCTTTCCGTGTACATGGTGCTATGGCGAAAAGAAAAATCTTCAAGAATCTGCTACTTACCGAACTATAGGTAATTCGCTTGAAAATTATATGAATTGTCATGAAGCGGGTCCAAAGAAAGCTAAGGCAAAAGAGTACAAAAACTGCACATACCCTCCTCCTCTTTCGGGTAAGAAAGATAAAGTATTTCTTGAAATGCTTCACCACCGGAGTTGCATTTACTTCTAGGAGTAGTTAATATATTATTTTCCTACTTATTAGCTGAATGTGAGACTGATGCTCTTTAATGGATAGAGGCTTGTAATGTTCAGCCTCAGCTCACTCATGGAAGCCCATATTTTAATGGAAACTCCTTTAACCTTTTGTTAAAAAAACTCGATCTACTGCGATCAAGAAGCAAACATTTAGGATGTCTAAAATATATTAAAGCTTTTGAGAGCTTTAGGAATGTTAACGATGCGTGCTTCAGTTACCATCTCGACCCGAGTTTCGAAAATAAAATCGCTGCATTAAAAAAAAATTACTTGGAATAAATGTCTCCGTAACACCGAACTTCATGCAGTCTTTTTACCATGTTCCAGAATTCTGTAAGAAAACAAATAGAGGTCTCTACTTTTTGACTTATTTTTATTTATACATTTTCTCAACATTAAATATTTCAATATACTTTCTACTCAACATAATTTTTCTTAGGACTAAATACAATTCTAAATTAGTTAATTAATATTCAATATATAGTGTTAAAAGGTGTACAATAATAATTCTATTTTCATATTGAAATAGGAGCTTCCAATAGTAAATAAGAGATAAATTAATTTAACATCAGTGACAATTTTTTTTCTAAATAGTCTTTATGAACCTAATACTTTGATACTAAAAAAGAGGAGTTTCAATCTGACTGTGCTAGAGGACAGACGTGTTTTGATACATCTCTCTGTTCTCTGACTTTATTCAGTTTCTAAATGCCGATCGTTAAGTGAAAAATGAGTACTAGTTTTAAAAGGTGCTAATTATTCGTTATAAATTGAGTGATAGTGCTAAATAAAAACTTTAAAAAAATAAATAAATAAAAAAAAATCAACAATAAGAATGTCGGACATAGCAGAGTTGAAGACCCTAATGTTATCAATGCACGGGGATGTCAAAGATACAAAGGCAAGTGTTAACAATATAACCGAAGATATAAAAATCTTAAAAAAATCAGATGAGGAAATTAACCACTTCGGCGGCATGGCGTTCCAATTGGCGTTCCATGAGTAAGTGGCAGAAGCGGCAAAAAAATGCGAAAATGGCGTTCCTACTTGAACTCGATTTCAAAAGTCTGTAGTCAAGTTAAACTTGCCATAATAAAATATTCTTATTATTTGAGATAAATGAAGATGAATAGGACAAAAAAATTATTTTTTAGAGATGTTTAATAGTTTTTTTTAAGTTTTAATGTAGCCAATTTTTAATACTTTTTACGAATGGCGTTCTAATATTCAGCCAAAATAGTTGATAATTTTGAATCCGCCTATTTGAATTTTTTTAAATCCATTTAAGATTCATAATCTTAAATAATAAATAACTTTTGGTCTGGTTGACTTAATTTGTTTACAGAGTTCAGGAATAAAGTTTAAATAGGAACGCCATTTTCGCATTTTTTTGCCGCTTCTGCCACTTACTCATGGAACGCCAATTGGAACGCCATGCCGCTGAAGTGGTTAAAAAAGAACTATTGGACTATAAATCAAAATGTAGTTCCCTAGAGGGTAATTGCGGAAATATAGAGAAAGAAGTTGGTCTACTGAAAAACAAACTAAAATACCTTGAAGTCAAAGAGAGATATAAAAATATAATTATCTATAATGTTGATGACAATGAGAATAACAATTTAAATCTTAGTGAGACTATAATTAAGATTTTCAAACAGGTTGAAATCTGCATTCCAGCAGAGAATTTTGAACGAATCACGAGACTGGGAAGAATAGTTGGAAGTAGGCCCATTATTATTTCTTTTAATTCTTCATCACATGTAAGAGAAGTTTTTACTCATATAAATGCCCTTCGTTCAATGAACATCTCAGTTTCAAACGATTACACTCCTGAGCAGAGAGAAATACGAAAAGAACTAAACAATTTTCAAAAAAAATTAATAGGAGAAGGGAAATCTTCAAAAATCAAGGGAGTAGGTCTCCTTATTGAAAATAGGTATTATACATTACAAACCTTGCAAAAAATGTTTCAGGAAAAAGAAATTGAAAATTTTCATTCTAATGGAGAAGAATCTAATATTTCTCCTAGTTCAACAAGTTCTAGAAAAAGAACCCGTACTTCAAAAGCAGATATCGACAAGAAAAACAAATTAAAAAAACAAAAGAGATTAAAGATAATGGTACCCTGAAATCTTTTTTTCTCGAAAAACCCTCATCCAGCAACAGCGTCAAAACAACATAAATACAAACAAGTTGTAAATCCAGATGTTCATTACATGAACATTTTGCTTCCTCTATACGATCAGCAAAAAAATTTGCTTTCTCGTGGAGGAAGCACTAACTTATTGTCACGTATTGACATATTTTCCATGTTGTTGTCTTCAAATCTAATTAAAAATTAATTTTTAAAATTTGTTATCTTTAATATAATTATAATTCAGTATATTAAGTATATTTAATTTTTAAGTAATTTCTAATACGATCTAATATTTATAAAATCAAAAAAATATTTATAAAATTTGATTTAATCCTAAATGAACAAAATTAAATTTTTAATAAAAAAATGAATTTTTCATCTTTAATTGTAATTAATTCTATAATTTTCAATAGAATATATATTTTACATACATCAATCGATTCGTCTTGATGCAAGGAATAAGATTTTAGATTTATTTTTCAATAAATAATAACATTCTATTGTACAGCAACATGATTCTTAAGAAAAAATGAATTTTTATTAAAAATGCAAATTTTGTGTCTGTAATTGGTTTTAATTTTATAAATTTAAATACAATATATACTTTATATATACCAATCGATCCGTCTTGATGCAAAGAATAAAATTTTAGAAATAAGTGAGTAAGATTTTCTTATACAGCAACATAATTTTGCGGAAAGAACTCATTTTTTGAGAAAAATGCGAATTTTTCAGCTTTAATTGTGATTAACTCTATAAATTCTCATACAATTTATTCTTTTTATATACCAATCGATTCGTCTTGATGCAAAGAATAAGATTTTATTATATATTAACTTCAATAACCAACTTAAAAAAAATTTTTTTTTTAATTTTTTTTTAGAAAAAAGTCAAAAAAAATTTTTTTCTGAGAATTTTTTAAAGTCTATCAATCCAGTTCGAGATTTTTTTATGATAAATATACCTGGTAAATTTTAGCCAAATTCGTTAAAACCTCTTCGAGTTATCGTGTTGACAAAAATCGGGATCCACACATACATACATCCGGACAATTGTTCAGGGTTTTATATAACATACTCCCATATAGAAGAAAATTTGTCAAAAGGATTTTTAAAAATTTTGTAAATTAAACGACTACAAAGCTTCCTCACGAGGAAGCAAAAATTCTTCAAGGGCACCTTACCGAATTATATTTTGGAACTCAAGAGGTTTTAATAATTTCAAGGATATTTTGGACAGATGTACAGATAAGGATATCATCTGCGTTAGTGAAACATGGCTGGAGCAACAACCAAGATCGAGTTTTTTCAACTTTAAATTTGATGGCCATACAATCTACAGCGAGGCAACTAGAGATTCTACGAAGGGAAGAGCGAAAGGAGGTTTATTCATCACGTACCCAAACAATCTTCAAATAGAAACATTATATAAAAATGAAAATTTAATTTTTGTGAAAGTGAATTATGAATGCTATGAAATAATTATTGGTTCAGTGTATCTTAATCCGATTTGTGATATTAACATGTCCTTATCAGATATAAGTGAGAAAATTTATGATGTCGCATTGAGATACCCTGGAAGCTGTTTAATAATTGGAGGTGGCTTTAATTGTAAAATTGGAAATTTAAATCAACTTGAAAAAGAAGTAATAGGTAATAACACATACATTTTAAATAATAGATCCAGTTTGCTCTCAGAGGAGAACATAAGAGGAAAAAAGTTAGTAGAATTTTTTGAAATGAATGGTCTGTTTGTTTTGAATGGTAGAAGTGTGAGTGACCTCCCGGCTCAATGTACTCTTTTAAACAGGAATGGTACATCTGTTATTGATCTGGCGTGGATTAATACTTTATCGTTTCAAATTGTCAAAGATTTCGAAGTTATGAAGGTCACGACAGGTTCGGACCACTTCCCGATAGTAATAACTTTATGCGATAACGTAAATATAAAAAATAAAAACAGTTTTGTTTCACCTTATTATATTTGGAAAGATGAAAAAAAGCTAGAGTATCAAGAAAAAATTGAATATCCCACGGATGGAAACTTTGGCTTTGCAAATTTATCCCTTGACGAATTATCAACTAATTTGATTAACTCTATAAAAAAGGTAGCTTCTGATTTGAATATGTACAAAACTCCGAATAAAAAACTTGTTTTCCCGAATCAGTGGTTTGATAAGGAATGCAAGAATGTTAAATTTGAAATAAAAGATCTTTTAAAAAAATGTAAACAAAATCAATTTAAACAGGAATTTGTTATCAAATATTTGGATAAAAAGAAGGGTTACACTAAACTTTTAACAAATAAGAAAAACAATTACAGAGACTCGCTGCTAAATGACCTAACAAATGCTAAATACTCTAAAAGATTTTGGGAAATAATTAATAGTATGCAATTTAAAGGTGCGAGGGTGGATGCCATAGACTTGGAGACATGGGAGAATTTTTTAAGATCTCTTTACCCACCAATAAAATTAAACTCATATTCAATCTTAAATAATAATATAGTTAATCCCCATCTTGATTCAGAAATATCATTAGACGAAATTATTTTAAGTTTAAAAAAATGTAAGAATAGCAAATCTCCGGGTCCAGATAAAATACCCTATGAATTTTTTATGTATTTACCAGGTAATTTAATTTTATATCTATCATCGTTGTTTAATAAGATAATGGAAAAAGAACAGATTCCTAAGTCTTGGGCTGAAACCTTTGTCACAACGTTACATATAAAGGTGTATTGACAGATACCTCGAATTATCGTCCCATAGCGCTACTTAATTGCATCTGTAAAATCTTTATGCAAATACTTTCTCTGAGATTGAATAACTGGGCGGAGAGTACGAATCTTTTACCCGAATGGCAAGCAGGCTTTAGAAGAAAAAGAAGTTGTGCAGATCACATCTTCACTCTTAATTCAATAATTCAAAATCGCCTACATTTGCCTAAGGGAGAGATGTTTGTGCTCTTCGTTGACCTTAAAGGAGCTTTCCCCTCCTTATGTCATAAAATCCTATGGAATAAACTCTCAAAAATGGGTTGTGATTCAAAGCTTATTAGAATAGTGAAAGATTTTTATTTAAAGGCTAATGTCGCAGTAAAAACACAAAATGGGATAAGTAGTCCTATCCATTTTAACAAGGGCGTTATGCAGTGCGAGGTTTTAAGTCCGACATTATTTACCTTGTTTATTGCCGATCTGGAGAATTTTCTGAAGTCAAAGGGTATCCGTGGAGTTTCAATTAATAATATAACGGAGATTCTCTTATTGGCTTACGCCGATGATCTAGCTGTTTTGGCGGATTCTCACGTTACTATGAGAAAAATAATTAAGGCTTTACAGGAATACTGCTTGTTGAATGAATTAGAACTTAATATTAGTAAAACAAAATTAGTTATTTTTAGAAAGGGTGGCTTTGGACATAACAGAAAGTACTCTCCATTCTTATACGGAGATGCTGAAATCGAAATTGTGAAAAGCTACACCTATCTTGGTATTGTATTCTCTCAGTCTTCTCTTTTCGCCAGTGCAGCTGACGCTATGGTGTGTAAAGCAAACATCGCAGTGAACTCTACTTTGGCCTTGATCAGTCGAATGAAGATTGACTCATGGAATACCATAGTTAAGCTTTTTTCAAGCCATGTTTCAAGTGTAATTATGTATGTTATCTTCTCCTGGAGCCTTAGATATATTGACTTAATAGAAAAAAAACAAAATAGTTTTTTTAAGAAAGTTCTCCAGCTCCCAAAAAATACTCCGGGATACGCAATCAGATTGGAAACGGGAATGCCGCATCTAGCAATTAAGATTATAGAATCGGTTTTTAGATGGATTGATAAAATTAACAAAATGCCGGATGATCGACTTCCTAAAATTTGTTTAAATAGATTGTTATATTTAAGAAAACTTGAGTCAAGCAAAATAGATGAAAAAAAGTATAATTGGTGCGTTCAGATTGAAAATATATTCAAGCCAATGAATCTGGAGGTTTATTGGGATATTCTTTCATGAAAAATTAACAAAGACTGTATCAAACGGATTTGGAAAGGGCACAAGCATCCTCTTCACTGTTAATTTTTCCTCATCTGGTTCTTCGAAAAGGTCCACAAAAATATTTAAACATTGACAATTTACCTCTCAAAATCAAAAAAATTTTTGCTCAACTTTGCATGATAAATAAATTTCAATTAAGAATAATAATAAATAAAAACTCTTACAAACTAGAAACAGATAAATATTGCAATTTTTGTTACCAAGATATCTCTGATTCAGAATATTTATTTCATTTATTAACAAATTGTCAAAATTATAGTGAAGAAAGGAAACTATACATGAGCGAAAACCTCGAAACTATAGCAAGCAGAAAAACAATTTTAAACATTTTTGAGGACCCTAATTTATCAATTGCAAAAAATGTAGCAAATTTTATTTACAAAATTTTTAAACCCAACTGCGAATGAATTACGTATAATAGGAACGATTCTGTTGTAAATGAAACTCCTTTGTAGGAATCAGTTTGATTCTAAAGAAAATAAATATATTATTACTAAAAAAGAGATTTTGAAAAATACTTAGGTCTGAAACCAAAAGTTCAATGAATCTGAAATTTTGAATAAACTTTAAATAATCATATCTTCGGAAGGCAGAGAGGTAAACTATTATTATTATTATTAAGAAATGAGGATTGTGAATCTATGACCGTTCAGGTCATACCACTAACGATTGGGTAATCCCTTTACGTTCCCCATAACAGCCCTTATATCCAAAATCCTTTCCACAGCAGGAGGACTTTGGCCAGGTTTCTGGTAGCAATAACGGTCTCCTCCAGAAAAAAGTAGCCCGTAATGTGTTCCCGCTCGTTCACAAGTGCGAGGCAGTGACACAACATGTGTATCGAGGTTTCGTGTTCCTCTGCGCACCTACGGCACTTCGGGTCGTCTACAATCCTCATTTTGTGCCTATGATAGCGCAGATCACCATGGCCAGTTAATAGAGTTAAGACTAGTTCCCATGAGTACCTTGGCTTGTCTACAGCCCTTAGTTGTCCGGCACTCCCTTTGGTGTTCCGCAGCTATCCACTGTTTTATTCCCAGTGTCAGGCATTTATTGGAAACACCAATGGGCGGTTCGGGCACAATAAGTTGTTTTCTAGCCCCTTCTTTGGCTAGCTCATCCGCTCTATCGTTTCCCCCAAATCCACTGTGACCAGGGATCCAGAGAAGGGTAACGCGGTTAGTTTCAGCTAGTTTGTTAAGTACCTCATGACAGTCACCGACTAGCCTTGATGTTGATACGTATCGTTTCAAGGAGAAAATAGCTGCCTTGCTATCCGAAAGAATAAAAATGTCTTTGTCGTGACAATTTTTCAAGGCTTCAACAGTACCATAAATTATCGCCACAATTTCAGCTTGTAACACAGTAACAGTGGTCCCTAACTTAAAAGAGTGTCCCACTTTAAAGGTTACATGATAGATTGCTGCACCAACTCCATTCCCGCCTTTTGATCCATCTGTGTACCAGACATCACAGTCAGCTGGAATATTTGTCAATCCATTTATCCAATTATCTCTACTAGGTATATTAATCTTATACTTATTATCGAAAAGGTACAAAGGGACACTTCTATCCCTAATCATACTTAGGAGGGGGCTTCTCACCAATTTCTTTGGGAGACGCCATCTACCCACCTCCCTGCAGCCCACAGGACCGCTCAACCTCAGGGCAGCCTTATCTGCCACTGCTTTAATTGTAAGGTGTAAGGATTCTAACCCCAAGAGGGCACCAAGGGCAGCAGTAGGAGTTGTACGCACCGCCCCCGTTATTCCTCTAAGTATCATCCCCCTTATTCTTTCCAATTCTGCTTGTGATGTTTTTAATTCAACTCTACTCCACCAGACTACACAGGCATAGGTCAGCCTAGGGAGCAGAATTGCTTCATAGATCCACAATAGTGTATCCGGTTTAAGACCCCAGCTACTACCTATGGACCTTCTACATTGCCACAGAGCAGCTGTAAGTTTCCTGCACTTCTCCTCCAGGTGCTTTTTCCAAAGCAGTTTACTAACCAGGATTACTCCTGAATATTTTGCCTGCTCTGTATATTGGATCTCTTTTTCGGACAACGTAAGTGAGCATGAGGCTTTCCACTTATACCGTCTGGTAAAGATAACCGCTTCCGTTTACCCGGATTTACAGATAAACCCACCCTCTTACACCATTCGTCTACCTGGTTTAAAGCCTTTTGGGCCACTTCGAGTACAACGTCGAGATGGGGACCGCGGACGATTAACAAAATGTCATCCGCATACCCAATCAGATAATATCCTTCTTCGGTCAGAGTTCTCAGTAGTTCATCCAGAAGTTCAGAGCAAGGGTGAAAGAACACCTCCTTGGGGGCATCCAGAGTTAACTGTCCCTTTCAGGACTGAGTCTCCTTTAGTTGATACGAGATTTATGTTTTTTAACATGTGACAGGTCCAATCAACCACTCCTGTAGGAATATTAAAAGATGTCATAGCTCTACTTATGGATTCCGGAGAGGCCTGACTAAAAGCTTCTTCTATGTCCATCAAAACACCTACAGCAAAACCCTGACTCTGCAGTTGCCCATCAATTAGGTCAACTGCTCTCGCCAGAGCTGTCTGTCTCCGTAGAGCATCCTGCTCTATACGCATATTGATCCTTTTGTAGCATATTTTTTTTCATGGTCGACCACACATTTCGTCAACCATTCCTTAGCCTCCGGGTTGGACGCGATGAAGATAAAGACTCATCCTCTGCAGACGGAAGCCTCAAAGCGCGGACACCTTTCGACCGGCTCTCTGCAGGTGAGCGTCACAACGGTCTTCCTAAGAAGTCCAAACTGCTCATCTGTAAGCGCCACGTCTGGATAGCCCTCGCTACAGACCACCATCGTAAGAGGATTTGCCCTTTGAGCCATTGTTAGCCCAACATTATACCCCTCTCTCCTGGTACTCTGCTGAACCGACTGTGGTCTCTTTACCCCTTCCTTTTCCAGGGGTGACGCATCCTGACCACTCTTTCTCTTCGAGCCAGTAGCAACATCCAAGGAAACAGAGTTGGTTACACCGTCTTAAAGTCGTTCTTTCCTTAACCGTTTCTTCTCAGAACCGTTAAGGCGCTACCTTTTGGTTAGGGGCCTTTCTACAGCCCTTGAGCCTCCACCCTCACCTAAGACCACATTACCATTAGATCCCGAAGGACCCGAAGGAACAGCCAAAGAGGAAGGGGAGGACTGATCCACGTCCTTATGGTTCGAGACCGTCATATCCACAGCCTCCGAGGAGATTGTAGATGCAGCCACTGAGACCCTTTGCTCACCCAAATTTAATTTGTTGAATTGAATC
Source organism: Leptopilina drosophilae (assembly GCA_032873175.1). Lineage (NCBI taxonomy): Eukaryota > Metazoa > Arthropoda > Insecta > Hymenoptera > Figitidae > Leptopilina > Leptopilina drosophilae. The sequence continues at coordinate 30,459,155 of CM065480.1, forward strand.
TTTATTTGAAGTCCCACGAGTAACAAGGGAAAAGAAAGTCCGCTCCTGCAGTGCCCAGCTTACAGAAGTAAGGCTAGTACCACCGGAAGGTCGCCCGGTGTTCCGGAGCCGCCGTTTAAGACACCTCTGTTCACATCACGCCAAGACCAGCCGCTCGCCCGCCCGCCGAAAACCCAGCCAGATCGCTCCCCCGAACCTTACGGGATCAGTAACTGACCTGTACAATTCCAAAAACGGACGGGCAGCCAGTCTGTCGTGAGCGACAGATTTAGTAACCCTAGTGCCATTCATCCATCGACACGGCAGAAACATCTTGGACTGGAGGACCGTTTCTTAGTTGGGGCCCCGCAGGCAGTACGCCCCTCCGCTTCCAGTGGTGATCATTTCTAAACGCTTAAAGGTTGCTTACTCACCATTCTCATCCCTCTATTCCATGGAGCTGGTCTATTATTATTTTTTCCCTTCTGAGGATCAGGCCGCCGAAAACAACCAACGAGGGCTAGAACGGGGTGCAGGGGTACTCACCGATTAGGCCTTTAAACCACCCCACCAGCTGCAAGGTCTTACGATCCCTAGGAGTGGAGAGGTAAATTAATTTTCCTGAAATAGTTTTATAGGAAATTTTACACACTATATTTGACTTTCAAATTATAAATTTACAGTTTATTACTTTAATCAGACATATAACTAATAATTTTTAATTTAACTTAAAATATTTCATTTACATTGAAAAAATAATTATTTAATTAAAATTAAATGTGTAATTATATGATTAAATGATTTTTTTCTTCTAATCATAAAGATATTGGAATGATATATTTTATTTTTGGTATTTGGTAAGGAATAGTTAGTGCGGGATTGAAGATAATTGTTCGTATAGAGTTAGGAATACCAGGCCAATTGATTAATAATGATCAAATTTATAATTCAATTGTGACTTCTCATGCTTTTATTATAATGTTTTTATAGTTACACCAGTTATAGTAGGTGGGTTTGGTAATTATTTAGTACCTTTAATATTGACAGTTCCTGATATAGCTTTTCCACGATTAAACAATATAAGATTATGATTATTATTTCTTTCGATAATTTTATTAATAACTAGAATAATAATTGATCAGGGAGCGGGGACAGGGTGGACTGTTTATCTGCCTTTATCTTTAATTGATAGACATCCTGGGGTATCAACAGATTTAGTTATTTTTTCTTTACATTTAAGATGGGTATCATCAATTTTAGGTTTAATTAATTTTATTTCTACAATTATTAATATACGCCCTTATTTAATGACAATAGATAAAATCACTTTATTTATTTGAGCTATCTTCTTAACAACAATTCTCTTATTATTGTCATCACCTGTTTTAGCAGGAGGGATTACAATATTATTATTTGATCGAAATTTAAATACACCTTTTTATGATCCTGTAGGGGGGGAGATCCAATTTTGTATCAACATTTATTTTGATTTTTTGGTCATCCTGAGGTATATATTTTAATTTTACCAGGGTTCGGTATGGTATCTCATATAATTTTTACTGAGTGTGGTAAAAAAGGAGCTTTTGGTAGATTAGGGATAATATATGCAAAGATTTCTATTGGAGGGTTAGGATTTATTGTATGAGGCCATCATATATTTACTGTAGGGATAGATGTAGATACACGAGTTTATTATACATCAGTAACTATAATTATGGCTGTTCGTACAGGTATTAAAGTTTTCAGATGATTAGCTACAATAATGGGGGTCAAAATAGATTTTAGGGTAATTATAATATGATGTGTTGGGTTTATTTTCTTTAGAGGGTATGACTGGGGTTACTTTATCTAATTCTTCATTTGATATAGTTATGCATGATACTTATTATGTTGTTGCTCATTTTCATTATGTTTTATCAATAGGGGCAGTATTCTCTATTATTGGAGGATTTATTTTTTGATATCCATTAATTACTGGATTTAGATTAAATAATAATTGATTAATAAGACAATTTTTGTAATGTTTACTGGAGTAAATTTAACTTTTTTCCCTCAGCATTTTTTAAGGTTAAGAGGTATACCACGTCGTTATTCAGATTATCCTGATGGACATTTGTTATAAAATATAATTTCTTCAATTGGGTCATTAATTTCTATTTTGAGGATATTAATATTGATTTTTGTAATTTGGGAAGGTGTTATTGAGGAACGAATAATTTTATTTAAAAATTATTTAATGATTTCAGTAGAGTGAATTCATTTAGCTCCACCTTTAGGACATTCATATCTAGAGGGGACTATTCAGGTTAAGAGAAAATAATGAAAGAATGATTTATTTTAATATTACAAGATTCTGCTTCTTCAATAATAAAATGGATAATGATATTTCATGATTTTACTCTATTAATTAATTTCGTTATTGTTGTATTAATTTTATGACTTATTATAAATTCAATTTTACGTAAATTTGTGGTTTTAATAATTAAGAGGCAAGAGATTGAAATTATTTGGACTATTATTCCTATTGTAACTCTAATTATGTTTGAAATTCCTTCAATAAAAATTTTATATATATTAGATAAAGTTTATGAACCTTTATTGACTATTAAGGTGATTGGACATCAATGATATTGATCTTATGAGTATTCTGATTTAGATGATAAAGGTATAGATTCTTACATGAATAAAGATATTAAGTTAGAAAGATTCCGTTTATTAGATAGAGTAAGGAATTTAATTTTACCTGTAGATGTGCAAATTTGTGTATTAGTTTTTTCTGAAGATGTAATTCATTTATTTACTATTCCTTCAGTTGGGATTAAAGTAGATGCAGTTCCGGGCGTTTAAATCAAGCAAGAATTAATGTTTCTTTACCTGGGGTTCATTTAGGCCAATGTTCAGAAATTTGTGGAATAGCACATAGATTTATACCTATTGTAGCTGAAGTAGGAGGAGTATCAAGATTTTCTAATTATTTAATGTTAGAAGAATAGATGTAATTACGTAACTTAAAGTAAAATGATAATTTTTTTAATTGTTTATAGTAAATTTATACTCTTAGTTAATTCCTCAAATAAAGCCTATTTATTGATTATTAATATTTATTTATTCTATAATTTTATGAGTTTAGTACATAATTTTATTAAGTAGTTTTTTTTTAATTTTTATTTTAAAAAAGTAAAAAAAAAGATTAAGAGGGTAAATTGAAGTGTTAGATGATAACAAATTTATTTAGAGTTTTTGATCCATGAAGAAGAGTAAGGTATTCTTTAAATTGGGTAAGAATAATAGTTTTAAGATTATTTATTCCTCAGGTTTATTGAATTATTTCTAATAAATATTATATTTTGTGAAAATTAATTATTAACGGGGTTATAGATGAAGTTAAATTTTTTTTATTTAATTTTAATAAGATAAATATTTTATTATTTATATTTTTATTTAATTTTATTATATTAAATACTTTTGTTAGTTTATTTCCTTATATTTTTCCTAGTATAAGGCATATCTGTGTTACAGTTGTAATATCATTATTAATTTGATGAAGGATAATAATTTTTGGTTGAGTTAATTTTTGTAATCACATACGTATTCATTTAACTCCTCAGGGGATACCTAATATCTTAATGCGATTTATAGTACTAATTGAGTTAATTAGAAATATTATTCGACCATTAACTTTGTCAGTTCGATTATCTGCTAATATTATTGCTGGTCATTTATTAATTACTTTAATAAGTCAGTCTCATCAAATATTAGGAGTGTTGGTAATGGGTCTAGTTTTAATTCAATGTTTATTGATATTATTAGAAGTTGCCGTTTCTTTTATTCAATCATATGTTTATTCAATTTTAAGAGTTTTATATTCTTCAGAAACTAATTAAGAAAGTATTTAATAATTTAATTTTTCATCTAGTTACAGTTAGACCTTGACCAATTTTGAGATCTTTTAGAGTAATAAGTATAATACTAAGTGGGGTAATATTATTTCGAGATAAAATTAGGTATTTAATTTATATAGGAATTTTAGCTATTGTTATATGTAGAGCTCAGTAGTGACGAGATGTGGTTCGTGAAGAAATTTTTCAAGGGAGGCATAGTAGTCGAGTAGTTGAAAGATTAAAAATAGGAATTATATTATTTATTTTGTCTGAAGTAATATTCGTTTTGTCTTTTTTGGACATTTTTTCATTCTTCATTATCTTCTAATATTAAAGTGGGGGGTATGACGTCCTAATAATATTTTACAATTTGATCTTTTCCAGTTACCTATATTAAATACAGTAATTTTTATTATCTTCTGGGGTATTAGTAACTTGGAGTCATTATAGAATTTTAAATAAAGATAATGAAGGAGGGCAAGTAAGTTTAATAGGAACTATTGTGTTAGGATTGATTTTTTCTAGAATTCAGTATATCGTCGCTTGGGCACAGCAACATGCCGACTCAGCTAAACGGTGAAAAAGATGCCGTTTCAAAAAGAAAAGTGAAAAACATGCCATTTCGCGAAAGCGCTGAGAAACATACCTTCTTTAAACGAACGGTGAAGAACATGCCTTTTCAACCGTTAATATTAAATATAATATTAAATAAATAATTAATATAATAATATTAATAATTATAAATTAATCAATTGATTAAATTAATTAATTAATCATTAATTGTTTATAATAAATATAATATTATTAATTATTTATAATTAATATAATATTATTAATATAATATGAATATTCAATATTAACGGTTGAAAAGGCATGTTCTTCACAGTTCGTTTGAAGAAGGTATGTTTCTCAGCGCTTTCGCGAAATGGCATATTTTTCACTTTTCTTTTTGAAACGGCATCTTTTTCACCGTTTAGCTGAGTCGGCATGTTGCTGCCCCCAAGCGACGATATGGAATATTTTGAAGCTTCATTTTCTATAAGAGAATCGGTATTTGGATCAATTTTTATTAACTACTGGATTTCATGGGGGTCATGTAATTATTGGGAGAATTTTTTAATTAATTATTTTGATTCGTATAGAATTTGCTCATTTAAGAAGGTTGCATCATTTTGGATTTGAAGCAGCTTCTTGGTATTGACATTTTGTAGATGTTATTCGAATTTTTGTTTATATTTTGGTTTATTGGTGACATTAGGGTCATTCCAGCGAAAATCGTCTAGAGCTGGTTGCTCGATGATTTTAAAAATTGCTGTAATTAATATATAATATTCTCCAATACAATTAGATTAACCTTTGGTGGTTTATAGCTCCAAATATATTTTACATTCATTTAAATAATTTTTTTAAATTTCTAACTGGTTATGAAGTCTAACATAACCCATTTTTCGAAAACTCAGTGTAAATAACTAAAGACAGATTAAAAATACTGCTTTTCATTTTAAATATATATATATGTTTTTGCTAAATTTATCTAAATAAACGAAAATTATTTGAAATAACTCACCAGAACATTTAGAGCAGCATTTTTTTGTACTTGCATAGTATAATAAACTTCATTTTCTTTTTCTTATATCTTCTGTGGAGAAAAAGGAATCTTCACGAAACCTTTTAAACTGGATTTTTTTTAAATTATAAATTTATTTTAATTGAAATTTCCTTGGGCACTCTACTCATTAATTGTTTAATAAATATGAAAAATTATATAAATTTAATTATATAATAAGGATTCTATCACTCGGTTTCCAAATTAATTATGTGTTGAAGTTATCGATCACTCCGAGTCAAGTAAATGGAAAAAATTAAAACAATTCCTTTAACGTTTTCAACAGCAAAGCTGCCCTCTTCAGAAACGTAAAAAATTGCGAAAAAATATAAATTACAAATACATATTTAAATGAAAGAAATGAATGGAGGAAACGTCCTCATCACATCGTATACGATTAGACACAATTTCGCAATTTCGCAATTCTTTACGTTTCTGAAGAGGGCAGCTTTGCTGTTGAAAACGTTAAAGGAATTGTTTTAATTTTTTCCATTTACTTGACTCGGAGTGATCGATAACTTCAACACATAATTATATAAATTTAACCTGGTTTTCATTGAATTTTAGTTTCAATGACCAGACTGAAGTTCATCACCTTATCGTTCGTTTAAAGAAAACAAACTTCAGTCTAGTCATGAAAACTAAAATTCAATGTAAATCAGGTTAAATTTATATAATTTTTCATATTTATTAAATAATTAATGAGTAGAGGTCCCAAGGAAATTTCAATTAATATAAATTTATAATTTTAAAACAAATCCAGTCTAAAAGGTTTCGCGAAGATTCCTTTTTCTCCACAGAAGATATAAGAAAAAGAAAATGATGTTTATTATACTGTGCAAGTACAAAAAAATACTGCTCTAAATGTTCTGGTGAGTTATTTTCAAATAATTTTCGTTTATTTAGATAAATTTAGCAAAACAATATATATATTTAAAATGAAAAGCAGTATTTTTAATCTGTCTTTAGTTATTTACACTGAGTTTTCGAAAAATGGGTTATGTTAGACTTCATAACCAGTTAGAAATTTAAAAAAATTATTTAAATGAATGTAAAATATATTTGGAGCTATAAACCACCAAAGGATAATCTAATTGTATTGGAGAATATTATATATTAATTACAGCATTTTTTAAAATCATCGAGCAACCAGCTCTAGACGATTTTCGCTGGATTAACCCATTGATAAAGAATGTATATATTTATTATTTTAAATTTTTTTGTATTAATATTGAGAGGGATTATTATAGTAGTTAATTTAATTTTAGGTAAAAAAATATATAGATGTCGTAATAAGGTTTCATATTTTGAATGTGGATTTGACCCTTTATCAAATATTAAACTTCCTTTTTCAATTGAATTTTATTTAATTAGAATTATTTTTTTAATTTTTGATGTTGATATTTCTTTAATTTTACCTAATATTATTTTAATTATAAAAAGTGATTTTTAAATATATTTTTTGTTGTATTATAATAATTATAATTTTAGGTCTTTATTATGAGTTAGAAGAAGGATTTTTAAATTGATTTTAATTTGGATAGATCTAAATTTAAGAATTTAATTTTGACTTAAATAAATAGTTAATTTAACTTATTCAAATGAGTATATATATATATATATATATATATATATATATATATATATATATATATATATATAATTTGAATTGAAATTATTATAACAGATTAGTGTGTTAATTTTAGAAGTTAATTAAATATAAAATATTTATATTGATAATAAACATAATAATATGCTTGATTAAAGGGTTATTATGATGTAATAAATTAAATAAATTAAAATTTTATTGTCATTGAAATTTAATATAATAAAAAAGATTTTTTATCAAATATTAGATTATGAGTCTAAAAGTTTTGTTTACTTATTTTTATAGTTTTAAATTAAAGAATTTTTTAAAGATAATTTATATTGATAAAATTACATATTTAATTAAGGGTGTATTGTGATGTAAATTGAATAAATTTTAGATATAAAAATTTAATATAAAGTTTTTATGCTGTTAAATTATAAGGTTAAGAGGTTTTAATTTATTTTAATAATTTTAAGTTTTTTTTTTTTTTTTTTTTTTTGCTTAGGGATTTTTGGGAAATCTGCATACAGATACCTTGGATTCCGCACTCCAAAGTTATGTGGGGTTGGTAAAATAAAAAGAAAAGAGTAGAAAACAAAATAAGATAATAGAAAACAAAATAAGATACTGAATTTAAATAAACTGGCGACCTACTGCCAGCCCCGACCCACTAAAACCCGTAACCCTTCTTTTGAAGCCCTTTACCCACCCTCGGAACTGTCGTAAGACTTTAGCCTTCGAGGACGGCGCTCCAACTCTGTCGCTGATGCGACTTTGTTCTTTCTCTGCGGTTCTCCTGCGTCAACAGTTAAAATTTAAAACCATTTCAATGTCAAAGAATAAAGGAACAAATGTTAAAAATTGGTAAAAGCCAAAAGATGAAATTGCAAACAGAACATAAACACGGAAATGAATCAATTAAACATATATATATATAAGGGTCAAGATACAAATTGTAAAAGGACAAGAATAAATAAACAAATATATAAAAGTCAGAAAAATAAAAATTTAAAGGACGTTTAAAACAAAAACCACAAAAATACATAAATAAATAAATAATTTAAATAAATAAAATAAATAATTTAAAATTATTCGCTCCTTTTATTACTTCTTATTTACTTTTGGTCCTTGCGAGAGTCTTCTTCGCTTCCTCAAGAGCCGTCCTGAAGACTCCGCATCCTCCGCTGCCTGCAATATGGAGAACTTGTGACCGGCCTCACCGCACTTAAAGCACGCAGCCGATCTGTCCTCCTTCTGGCATTTGGCTCCAATATGGCCGTATCCCAAGCATCGATGACACCGGATGACCATTACTCTTTTTTTAATTGGGCAACACATAAAACCAATTTTTACGTGTCCCAATTTCTCCAGCCTGTTCGCCTCTTCCAGGTTGGTGACTACAACCGCGAGCTTCATCCCTCGGCGGTTGGGTCCTAAGACCGTCACTCTCCTGTTTCCTGGCTTACCCATTGCTTTAGACAACACTTGTTGCACCTCAGCTTCTTGGGTAAGGCAATCCAAATCACGGATCTCGAGTGTAACTCTTCGATCCAATGACTGCACCTTACCCATGCTTCCAACCGCTTTGGTGACCTCGGCGGTGAAGGCGTCCTTGTCGGAGTCCCCTCTAAACTTAATCAGAAGGTCCCCCTTGTTTGTAGCTTTTGCTGCTACTATTCTTGTATGGCTGTCCTCCGGGTTGACCTCTTTGCGAAGCTTACCTAGAACGTCAGCATACGTCAATCCTTGACCGACTCGGATTAGAACTGTGGATCTTTTTGACCCAATTCTTTCCAATTGAGGAATCTTTGGATCTGGTACGTCCTTTTCCATTGGAGGAGCTTCCTCCTTCTTCCTCTTATCGGTTTTGGTTCGAGTCTCTTCTGGACTGTCACCTTCTCTCTTCCGTTTATGAGCATCTCTTAAGACGCTTTTGAGATTACGCCTATAGAAACGCTCTCTCTCCTCCTTACGGTCCTTGCGGTTACATTCCGCACCGCTCAGAACGCATGCCAAATCGACGTCCGACTCATCGGCCGCGGCATGCTTTGCCCTTGCCTCCTTTAGAAGGACTTCGATTACCTTGAGTCCATCCTTTACCGTCCTATTGACGGTCTTCTGAATGTCGCAAGATTTTATCATCTTTGCGACCTCCAACTCCATTTTTTCGAGACAATTCGCCTCCTCCTTTCTGAGCCGCAAGCATATTTCGCGAGTCTCTTCTATCGCCTCGTCATCTACTTCTGAGTGGATAGCGCTATGAACGGTTTTTCCGCTACTGCAGCTTGACACACTCAGAAGACTCGACGTGCTTCCTTTTCTCGTTTTTCCACTTTCCACGATGTTCTGTGGATCTACCCTTTCCACGATCACCCGTGGCACTGCAAGAAATTGTGCGCCCCCACAATCCGCGCGCACTTGAGCATCGGTCCTGGGACCGATGGTGAGATTTCCCGTTTCCGGCCTGCTCACATGGGGTACATTCTTAGAATTTTTTGAATTCATTTTTTTCTTGCTGTTTGGTTGCCCTTTAGTTGAAAGCCCCGACCACCACGACAAGGTCTACCGAACATATCCAAGACTTCACTCATGTCTGGCAGTGGACAAACATCCACTTCACCCAGCACATCGAAGAAATCATTGATGTTCGGTAGTGGACAACCACCGGCGGGGTTAATAATTTTAAGTTAAATAGACTTTTAATTTTCAAAGTTAACAGAATAAGTTTTTTTATAAATTATATTTAATATGGCAGATTAGTAGCTGAATTGAATCGTACACCTTTTGATTTAGCAGAAGCGGAATCTAAGTTAGTTTCAGGATTTAATACAGAATATATGGCAGGAGGATTTGTTTTAATTTTTTTATCTGAGTATGGTATAATTATATTAATATGGTATTTACTAGTATTATTTTATTTTATAAGATTTAAAAGGGTTAGATTAGTTATGAGAGTATTTATAATAATTTTAATTATTTTGTTTCGAGGAAGTTTTTCTCGAATTCGTTATGATAAATTGATGATATTTATTTGAAAAAGATTTTTAATTGTAATTTTAAATTATTTAATTTTTTTAAACTGTATTAAATGAATTGTATTAATGTATCATTAATAAGGGTTTAAAGTTTTTAAAGTTAATGAACTTGTTAAAGTATGAATTTTGAATATACAATAAAGAAACTTAAGATTTCTATTAACTTAGTGAGATACTTAAAATTAAAATAAATACTAATGTTAAGAAAAAGGTTATTAAGTTATTAAAAAAATATTTTATTGAAAAGTTTTTTTGAGAATTAGATATATAGTTATAGATATATAGTTTCATTTGAATAAAATAACTTACTAACAATATATATTAAAAAAAATTTAATAATAAAGTTAATTTATTTAAATGTATAAAATTTATTAAATTAAAGAAGTAAGGTAAAAATTTTAATTTTTTAGGACTTAAAAAAGTTAATATTGATAAAAAAATAATCTTCTTATGAGTATACTTATGTAAATAAAAGTTTTTTTTATAAAAATTTTAAATTCTTAAATTAATTCTATTAAATCTTAATCAATTAATCTGGTTTCCGAAAATAATTGTTATAATGAATAATAAAAAAATTGAGAAATTTATTAAAAAATTGTCTTTTTTATAATTATAGGGATATGAGAAGGGGTATTAAAAGTCAAATAAAATATTAATCGGAAAGAATAAATTATTGTTAATGAAATTGAGGTGTATATTAAAATTATAATAATTAGGTTAATTATATAATTAAATGTTATTTCAAAGATTAAGTCTTTAGAATAGTATCCAGATAAAAATGGATAAATTTGAGTAGTTAAAAATATAATTACTATAGGGGATTCATAAATTAATGAGCCTATTGAACGAATATCTTGATTATTTATCATAAAATTAATTATAATTCCGGAACATAGAAAGAGTAATGATTTAAATATAGCATGAGAAATCAGATGGAAGAATTCATAGTTTGGGAGTTGAAATGCAAATATGTTAATTATTAATTCTAATTGTCTTAAAGTTGAAAAAGCAATAATTTTTTTAAATCAAATTCAAAAATTGCATTGATTCTTGCTAGGAGTAAAGTTAATAGACCAATAATTAGAATAGAAAGAGATAAATTTATAAAAATTAAATTGAATCGGATTAAAATATAAACTCCTGCAGTTACTAAAGTAGAGGAATAGACTAGGGATGAAACTGGGGTAGGATAGCAGGATTGACAATAAATAATTAGACAGTAAGAAATTAAACCTAATCCGTCTCAACCTAGACTAATGCTTAATATATTTGGTCTTTAAATTATTAATATTATGAATGATTATTTAAAATACGTTAATATATTTTTGATTCCACAAATCAATGTTTTAAAATTAAATTATTTAAATAATAAAAATTAGTGATTAGTGTTAATAGTGGGATAGTATGTAGGGTTAAAGTTAGAAATTCTTGCATATTAATTGAGATGAATACATTAGTATTCTTATATATTGATCCATGTTGTGTGGATCTATAGAAAAATATAGAATATAGAACTCTTGAAAATCTTAAAATTATGATTAAAATGATTAGTCTAAGGCTAAAAGTTAAAATTCTATTAATTAATAAAATGTCTCTAAATAGATTAAGTGAGGGAGGAGCTGCTATGTTAAAAATGTTTAAAATGAATCAACATAAAGTTAGGGAGGGGGTGATATTTATTAAACCTTTATTTAAAAGTATGCTACGTGGTTTAAAATGAGAATAAGAGATATTTACTGAATAAAATAAAGCAGAGGAAAATAATCCATGACTAATTATTATTATTAATCTTTCTAGTATACCTGTGAGATTTATAGTGATTAAACTAGGTACTATTAGACTTATATGAACTACAGAAGAATAGGCCACTAATTTTTTTATGTTAATTTGTTTTAAACAAATTAATGAAGTTAAAAGGGATCCAAATAAGCATAGAGAGGAAATATAGAGGTTATATGATGAATTTATAAATTCTATAATAAGTATTATTCGTAAGATACCGTATCCTCCTAGTTTCAATATGATTTCTGTAGAATTATTAAACCAGTAACAGGGGCTTCAACATGTGCCTTAGATAACACAGGCCGACAAGATTTACTTTCCAAGGATCAGACAATACTTTTCCGAAGGATTTCGACGTGCTAAATCCGAATCCGGCCTCAATAAGGACCCATCACGTCAGGTTTTCCAGATATATTCGAAAACTGAGTTGAAACAAAAAAACTTTGATAATAAAGCAAAATTTAACTACAAACATCTAAATCTTAAACAGTTCTGAAGATTTTCAATATAACTGAATTCGAATTCGATATCAGATTGACAGAATTAAAAATTACATATCTTAGGGAAATACAATCAATTTTAAATAAATCGTCTGCCATATTGTATACGCCATTTTGAATTTTGTGAATCTGATATTGAATTTGTATTCAGTTATATCAAAAATCCTGAGAACTATTTAAAATTTAGATGTTTGTAGTTAAATTCTGCTTTATTATCACAATTTCTTTGTTTCTACTCAGTTTTCGAAGAATTCGCCAAACTCAGAAAATTCAATGAACGATTACTTAGAAATAAATAAAGATTTTTTTAATTTTCAAAATGGATATTAAAGGGGAAGAGTAGTACTTTCAGGCTCAATATTGACCTTTCAGAGAAAAAAAATATCTCTTGATGTTGCATGACATCAAATAGAACTAAAAACAGGTTTTTTGCACTTTTAGGTTGAAATATCTCGAAAACCTGACGTGATGGGTCCCTTTTGAGGTCGGATTCGGATTCAGCACGTCGAAATCCTTCGGAAAAGTATTGTCTAATTCATGGAAAGTAAATTGAATCAAATTTTGTTGCCCTGTGTAATCAAAAGTGTAAAAAGAAAATTGGTAGCTTTACTAAAAATGGGAATAAAATGTAAATATAAAAATATACATTTTTTAATAAATTTGAATTTGTAATGTTGAACTTAATTTTTAAATTCAAATTTATTCCGCGTCGAATTCATTCATTTCATTTTCCATACGTTTAATATATCTATATATATTGCTGTGCTCACTGCCTGGCTGACGAGAGAGAAGTACCGATGGCGCACTCACTGCCGCGCATGACGTAGGTCGCTCTTACCTCTCGTCATACCTGAGGAGAACCAGCGATCTATAATACTTGGTTGCACATTTCGATTCACTCAGTCTGCCTACGACTGGACTCGGGGCTTGCTCCGAGGCCGATCGACAGCAGTTCACTTTCCTTTCTCACCCTCGATCTATTCTCTGTCCAGAGAGGCGCTAATCCTGGCCAGGGGATGATCTTCCTCGTTTGAGAAGGTGAACATGAGGAGCTAATCTGTTCACCAGCTCTTACAAATTCCTAGAAGGAGTTGTACTTGGACTTCGGGCGCTAACGAGTCCTGGTAACACCCTTCGATTTCGTTCTTTAATTTTTACCTGGTGCAGAGAAGACCGTGTGGAGCTCCACCGTGTAGTCTCTGTACTCTTTCCACCTTAGTCTCAACTGAACGTGGGGCGCTAACCCGGGATGTTGAGACATCCATGTTATTTTTTACCATCCTTTTTACACACACACATTTACATATTTTTCCCCTGTTGAACTGAGGAGCTAATCGTTCAACAGATATGACACATACACCTGGACAACTTGGCCTTGAGGAGCTAATCAGGTCAGGATGTCCAGAACATACAAGATTCTTACACTAATTTCGCGACGGACAAGAATGTCGACCGTAGTTCGATATCTAGTTCTTTTCGGTAATTTCTTAAATTCCGACCTAGCGTGCACGACCCTAGTTTCCGTCCGCGCGCGTAATTGGGGGTTAATTTCTAGAATCAACCCAGTAATTTTCGGTGTCACGAATTTGTAATTTTAATTATAAATAACAGGGTAAATTTTATTACAGTCCGAACGAGAACGAGAACGGCGAGGAATGATTCGGGTGTGAAGGAGTGTAATGGCGGACGCGCCTAAATTTTCCATCTTTGTTATTATTAAATTTTCATTTGTTTAAATATTTTATTTTTGTTAATTATAATTTAATTCTCAATTTTAGTTTATTATTTAAATTCTATATTTCTTTCTTTATTAATTTTTCTTTGCATTGTATCGAGTCGGTTTTATTATTTTATATTTTTATTGTAATTTTATGGTTTAATTTAATTTTGTTAATTATTAATTTTGTTATCATTTTATTTTTATTTTGTTAATATATTTACTTTCGAAGGTTTAAAATTATGTTTTATTATTTTGGTTTTATCCTGTCACAAATTTCTCTTAAATTAGTATATAAAATAGATGGCGCTTGCGTCACAGTAAATTGATAGAATTTACAAATCTAGAGACCCGGAATCCATCCGGTGAGCAAATCCTTATTGGCAAAAATTAAGATCATTACAAATTTATTAATAATATTATATTTATAATATGGGAGATTTTAAATAATTTAATTAAAATGATTATTAAGGGGAGAGAGGCAAATAGAGTGTAAATAAGTATATAATTCCTGCTTCTATCCGTTCAAACTGGGCTCCCCATCCTAAAATTAAAAATAATGTTGGGATTATTCTTGCTTAAAAAATATAAAATCTAATGTATCTTATTGATAAAAATGATATTATTAAAAATATTATTAGCATAATTAATATAGTTAAATAAATTTTTTAAAATCTTATATTAGATCAGGCTAAAATTATTAGTCTAAAAATTCAGATTGCCAATAATGTTAAGTAGAAAGAATTTTAGTCAATAAAAATTATTCATAACACTTTTGTAGAAGAATACAAAGGGGTATAAAAAATTAGGAACACAAGAGATAAAATTAGGGTTCAGTTTAAAGTTGAAAAGAATATAAATGGGGTGAAAATTAAAGTGAGTATTCAAAATATAATTATAATTAATTTCATTAAATTTTTAAATGTATTGTGCTTAAAGAACCTTTACCTTTAAATTGAATAATTATGATAGGAATTGTTAAACCTATGATTCCCTCACAAATAATAATTGGGATAATAATTATAATAAAATATTCTAGATTAATTAGAGTTAAAAGATAAAACATTGAGAGCATAGAAGAAATTATTAAAATTTCTAAAGATATTAAAGTGGAGCGCGTGAAAAGACCCTAAACCAGATTTGTTAAAAATGTTATTTAATAGAACTTTATTACCTAGAATAACATTTTGGTAGAATGTATAATTGTTAGAATGATAGCTTGATTAAAAGAAAAGTAGAAAGAATTTTAATTTAGTAGAATATTTATTCGTCCGAATTATAATTTGGCAAAAAGTCAATTTGATTGAATTTTAATTTTCCAGAAATCTAATTTCACCAAATATCAATTTATGCGAATCGTTTTTTCGTAGAATAGTAATTTTACAGATGCGTAATTAAATAGAATCTGAATATTGCCGAAAATATTTTTGATAGAAACCTACTTTATCAGAATTTTAATGTGTTTGAACAATAATTTACTAGAAATTCAACTTATCCGAATATCAATTTGATATTCGGATCTAACAATTATACATTCTACTAAAATGATATTCTAGGTAATAAAATTCTATTAAATAACATTTCTAACAAATCTGGTTTAGGGCCTTTTCATGCGCCCCATTAAAGTTAAAAGTAAATGATGGTAAAAGGTAGTAGTTATGTAAATTGAAATAAGATAAATGGTTAGTGTTATTAATGAGACAGTTATGAAGCTAAGTAGTTTAAGTAAAACTTTAATTTTGTAAATTAAAATTAAATTAAAAATTTTTTAGCTTTCAAAAAAAGAAAAAAATATTTTTAATCTCAAAAAATAAAGTTTTATTTAAACTATTTTTCAATGATAAATAACTTTCAAATAATTTTAATTCTTTTATTTATTTTTATTATTATAGGGGTGATTAGATTTAAGGAAGTTTATCCTATAATGATAGGAGTAGTTATATTTAGACAAGTTGTTATTGTAGTGTTAATAATAAGTTTATTTAACAGTATTAGGATTTATTCTATAATTTTTTACATAGTTATGATTGGAGGGTAATTAATTTTATTCCTTTATTTTAATAGTTTTGCAGTTGAGGGAGGTGTAGCTTTTAGGTATTTAGAATTACTAAGGATTTCAAATAAATACGTTTATTTTTGGTTTTTTAGATTATTAATTTTTTAAATAGATTATTTACAAATATTTGTTAGTAGGAATAATTTAATTATAGAAATAAAAAATTTAATTATAAAAAGGAATTTAGAGTCTTTTAAATTAGTTTATATTAAATTTGATTTAATAGTAATTTTTCTTTTATTGTATCTTTTCCCGTGTAGAAAAATTTCGTGAAGGTAGGCTGGAACCACGCTAGTGTTCCATTGCACTGTAATGGACTAACATTTCAAACACCTTTGTCGTCTCGCGCCGTCCTCGCAATCGGCTCGCAGTGTGAGATTGCAAACATAACCTCATCTGTCAAAACTTTTTCTTTCGCGAATTTAGAAATTAACCATGTTATTTGATTTTAGAAGTTAAAAAATGAATCGTCGAATATCAACGTAATGATGTTTATATGTGTATATACAAAAATAGAATAGTAAATTTCTACTATAAATGTAGAACATATTTATTGGTTTATTAATTAATCAATTAATTCAAGTAATTTCAAAGTTAACAATTTACAAAAAACAGAATTTTTAAGTTCAGTTGATGCAGCAAAAAAAATTTTTTAACAAAAATTTTCTTTAGCTAAAATTAGTCTTAACTATTTTTAATTGAACCGAATTTTTCTTTGGGTCAAATACGAAAAAAAAATGCATACAATTGTGATTTTTTACCACATAGGTATTCCTAGACATTAGGAACTATAACAAATTCATGAATGAAATATGCTTATTATGTAATTGAAAAAAAGTAGAAGATGCATTAAAAAACAATATTGTGCTAAAACACAATTATTCACAATTTCACAAAACAGCGGGGATTTTTCCCGTTTTGACACTTTATGCCGGAGAAATTGGAGGTTATGTTTCAATCTAGCGGAATCGACTCGCTCCATGGATGGCACTAGATGACTAACATTTCTAGGAGTGGAGCGAGGATGGATCCAAACTTCCACTATTAATTTCTACACGGGTTGTACATATTAATTATAGTGGTAAAATTTTTATATTTATTTAAACCTAAATCTAAACGACAAATAATTTAATGAAAATATTTTTTAGTAGTAATAATTTAAAAAAAGAATTATTATATTTACCTACACCTATTAATATTAATTTAATATGAAATTTTGGGTTTTTATTAGGAGCATGTTTAAGGGTTCAGATTTTGAGTGGAATTTTCTTGCCTATATATTATAGATCTAGAGTAGACTTAGCTTTTGATAGAGTTATTCATATTATGCATGACGTTAGATATGGATGGTTAGTTCGTTTAATTCATATAAATGAAGTATCATTTTTCTTTATTTGTTTATTTATACATATTGGGCGAGGGTTATATATAAGATCCTATAAAATAATTTATCCTTGAATAAGAGGGAGAATTATATTTTTAATAATTATAGGAGCTGCTCTTTTAGGGTATGTTCTCCCTTGAGGACAGATATATTTTTGAGGGGCAACTGTTATTACAAATTTAGTTTCAGCAATTCCTTTTATTGTTATTCGACTTTACACGATAATCAAATTATTTTTTTAAATAATCGTCCGCCATATTGGATCCGCCATCTTGAATTTTAAAAAACCGACTTCGGATTCGTAATCAGTGACCCCAAGAACCCCCGAGTAACAAGTTTCAGGACACTTTAAAAACATCTAGGGGTTTTGGACAGGTTTTTGACAATCTGGCCCACTGTGCGACAATGTGTAGGATTCTCAAAATTCGAGACGAGACAATACAAAAATGTGTAGCATTCTCGACACTCGAAACGAGACACAAAATATAATAAACAATCTTTTAACGAAACCACGATAATTCACATGAAAAAATTACAGGTAAATACTGTCAATCCAGATGCATGCACATTGTGGAAATTGAGAAAATTACTAAATATTCTAGTCAATTTGACTAGGATTTGCAGGGTTGTTTTTACAAGCCTTATGGATTTGTAGAATCAATCCAGAGATCATAATTATAATGATTAGGTATCTTTATTAATTTTACTAGGTACTATATCGAGCTCGTTCCCTGATTTTTCATTTTATACATTTTTAAAAGTAAATAAAAAAAAATATTTTTTTAAATTTTTACTCCTTTTTAATGCCGGTTGAATTGCGGCAAACAACCGGCATGGTACCAGACCGGCATATAATATAATTGCAGGCAAAACTCCTGTGCCGGTGAAAAAAGCAACTTTTGGTGCAGGGTCGGTTCTAAATTTTCTGCCGGCACAACTCCTGTGCCGGTGAAAAACCACTAGAAAAATTTGGTGCTGGGCCGGTACTACTACGCCGATGCTGGTATAAGTCCGTCTTTTCCACCGGTGCGGTACCATGCCGGTCATAAGCATCGGCGGAACTCCGACTTTTCTGCTTGCACTGAAAAAAAAATTCATAGACATTTTCAAATACATTCCCTTAGTAGAGTAAAAATTAATAAAAACTACTTTTAAGTTAATCTGACTATTTTTATACTTGTAACTATTCTTAGTAGTTGAAAAATAATAATTAAATTAATGTACATTTGTAATCAAATTTTTAACTGCAACAATGGTACGGAAATAACAACAGATTATTATTATTATTACTCAAAATAATAATAACACAGACTCTACTACTTAAAGTACTTCGATAGGCAATTTTTGCAGTAAGTTTTACTTCTTCCAGTAGTTGAATAATTTTCCATGTATTTTTGTTATAGACTTTTATAGAAAAGTATTAATTACACAGGCACACAAAAAAACAAATTGTTTGTTTTTTGAACCAGACAAACATATCTTATAGTATTTTTGCTCGCTGAAAACGAATCTGAAGTCAGAATCGCTCCTTCACCCTCAGTTTTTTTTAAATCGAGAAAACCACCCTTAACTTTCAATTTTAAAGTAAAAAAAGTTGAATAACAGATTTTTCTTTAAAGCAAAACAATGAATTTATTTACTTCTGCTACAACAACTCAAAAGCAATGTCAAAATTGCTTCATCACCCTCTGTTTTTTTTAAATTGAAAAACTAACCCTTAAATTTACAAAATTAACGTTTAAAGTAAAAAAAATGAAAATCCACATTGTTTTTCAAAACAGAACAAGAAATTTATGTATTTCTTTGTTAACAACTCAAAAGCATTAGCAAAATTGCTCCAACACCCTTTGTTTTTCTAGTTGAAATAAGTACCCCTAATATGTAAAAATCAAAATGTATAATAGAAAATGAAAACTCACAACAAATCGGTTTAAACCTGATAGATGGCAGGGCCAGTACTACTTTTGGAAGAACGAGAAGAAGAAGAAGAAGACGAGCCATGAGGGAAATCTTGAGACGCTACAGGTGTCCTGTACATTGGCCGCCATAACGGTTTCTTCTTGATTCTACAGCACTGAGCGTACCTCAGCGTGGACGCGAAATTCAACCGTTTTGTTTTGTTTCTTTTCCGAGTGGAGTTATTCTCGTGTGAGTGAGAACTGGTGTGAGAGTTGAGCCGGAGGCTCGTGAGCATTTTTTAATAAAGTTAATTAGTTAAACAGATCTGAAGAGTGTAATTAATTCATTTTATTTAGTGTTGAAAACCCCTTGTTCTTTTCCCTTGGATTTTGCCGATACCTCCTAGGGAGCCGTCCGCCGAATCAGCCGAAGAGGGGTAGATCACGAGGAAGGCCAGAGAGTAATCATAGTGGGTGAGTCATTTTGCCGATACTGTACCAGTCGTGTCTCGACGTTGGTAAATTCTACTTGCCAATCGTTCAAGCAGAATCTCCTCTGAGTGAGAGAGAAACTCAGAGGTCTTGTGATTTTGTCAGTTGGTCGAGCTGAGTAAAGTTTATTAATTGATCTTGTTAAAAATTAATTGGCGCCTGACGGCGAAATTTATTAAACTAAATTTCTTTTAGTATTGTGTTGAATGCGCCGGATTTTGCCTGACGTAGGCAGAAACATTGAACAAAGAAAGTAATTTATATTTATAAAGTAATTTTGATATTGCTTTTGAAATGTTGAAAGAGAAGTACATAAATTTATTTTGTTGTTTTAAAGCCAATGTGGGTTTTTACTATTAATATTATGATTTTGAATTTTTACATTTTAGGGGTAGTTTTTTCGATTTAATATAAAAAAGGGTGTTTAAGCAATGTTGACATTGTTTTTAAGTTGTTGTAGCCGAAGTAGATAAATTTATTGTTTTGCTTTAAAGAAAAATCTGTTATTCCATTTTTTACTTTAAAATTGAATGTTAAGGGTAGTTTTCTCGATTTAAAAAAAACAGAGGGTGATGGAGCAATTCTGATTTCAGATTCGTTTTCAGCGGGCAAAAATACTATAAGACATGTTTGTCTGGTTCAAAAAACAGACAACTTTTTTTTGTGCGGCTGTGCTATGAAAAGTTAAAAATGCAGCTACTTTAAGAAGAAAACTTAACTACAGTTATTAGTAGAACTGTGACAGGAGCGCCCTCAAGAATTAAGCAAATCATCGTAGCGGACGAGCGTGGTTACGTGGTTAGGTTACACTGGTCAACAAGAAGCTTCTTACAAAAACCCCTGTTTTTAGCCTTTTTGATCACGTGTAAAGAGATTTCCGAGGATTAAAGTAAACTGCCTAAGTAAGTTACATTGTTCCTTATGTCACGTTATACCATTACACACACTCATTTACACTTTTATCGAAATAATTTATGAATTAAAAATATAATAGGAGGAAGCATTTAATTTTAGTATAATTAACATTTTTTTATAATTATTCAAGAATTTCGTGAAATTTATTTGACATGTAAACAAAATAAATGTAATTTACATTAAATTGTTTATTCTTCAAAGTATCCACCGTTTCCTTTAATTTGTTAGGAAAAAAAATTTATTCTAAAATTAGTTTTTTATAAATAAATAAATAATAAATTAATAAATTCATATTCAATACAAAATTTAAAAATATTTATTAATTAAAAATAAATATAAAGTATTAAAAAAGTCTCACATATTACACACGTTAAAATTTAAAATAATTTTTCATGAGTTACGTTTTTATTTGTGTATATATATAATTTTTAATTTAAAAATTCTAGTTGAATAATTAATTTTTAGTATAGAGCAATTATTTATTAATTCATAATATTAATATTTACGTTCATTTTGATTATGGGGCAAAATTTCTTAAGTGTACCAATGTCAAAATTGCAAGTTGTTGGATAGGGCTAACATTTTCCTAGTATTTAGTACTATGCATAAGTACTTCAACCTCCAAGTATTTTAAAATTTTATAAAAAATTGTAGAGGGTGAAGAGGGTATAAGGTTTTGGATAAGTATGGACAGTGACTTTTCTAAAAAATCGTAGCTTCTATATAATAAAGTAAAAAAAATTTTGACCAACATGTTTTTGTAGGGTTTTTCCTGCTCTTTCAAATGGTGCATAATTTTTTTTCAAAATCAAAATTTAACCCTTTATTAAATTAAAATTTTTTTAAATTTTTTCTTCAAAGAGAACCCTTTTTTCCTTTTTTTGTACGAAAAGACAGATTAAGATATGTACTTTCAATAACTAAAACGAAAAAATGATGTTTTTTTGTTTTCGAATTATTAATTAATTTATTTATAAAAATTAAAATATTTTACAACAAAATAAATTTTAATGCAATTTTAAAGTAACTAATGGGTAAGACTCCGTCAGAAAATATGCGATTTGCATGGGGTCTTTGGATTAGGCTGTAATTTAGTGAAATTGTAGTATTGGATACTAGAAACAAGTGTGCCAAAAAGTTTTTGAAAATTTTGAAATTTGTTAAAGTTACGCCATTTTGAATTTTTTGTTATAATTTTTTTAAATCTTAATATTTCCGAAAGTTTTTGATGAAATTTAATAAAATTTAGAAGGCATATACTTGACATCATGTTTCTTCTGACTATCACATAAAAAAACAAAAAAAAATTTTTTGCCCAAAAAAAGTAAAAAAAATTTTTTTAAACCGTTTTGCCCGAACGGGACCGATTTTTCAGTTTTCTTGTCAATTAATAAAATATTCCTTATAATTTCACCTTTCATTTAAAAAAAGAAAATCAATGGAGACTCAAATAGTTTTCGATATATTGCAAATTTTGTGGAAGCGCGACCAGGTTTCAGTGTCAGCGATGTGTGAGTGCCCGGGAATCCTAATTCTTACACTTAACTGTTCAAAATTGGCTAGAACCTACAAATTTTATCCGATTTTGATGTTCTTGGTCTTAAATGAAAAGAGATAATTTTTCTAAGAGTTTCCCCGAAACTGTTGTTTTAATTATTAATTGTTCATATATTTTTTTGTTACTCAAAGTAAACAATTTACAAGAATTTTGAAAAAAATCGTGTTTATTTTTTATTTTTCCATTCTTCATGATCGAAATCAATTTAAATTAGTCTAGTATGACCACCCGATAAATAATAATGCATAATTCTATTTATTTAAATAATTTCGTTAATTAATAAATAGATAACTCTGGTCCTTCTTAATAAAAATATATTTTTTACAGATAAATTTATGTTTATTTATGTAATTTATGTCTATTTTGATACAAAATAATTTTAAAATTAATAATTATTATTGTTATTAACAATTATATTTATATAAATTAAAAATTAATTAATCAATTTTTTATTACTTATTTATATCTTTATTTATATAAGCATGTCTCTAAAAAATACAATTTTATTAATAATTGTTAATAACAATGATAATTATTAATTATAAAATTATTTTGTAAGAAAATAGACATAAATTACCTAAACAAACATAAATTTATCTGTAAAAAATATTTTTTTTTTAAGAAGGACCAGAGTTATCTATTTATTATTTAACGAAATTATTTAAATAAATTGAATTATGCATTATTATTTATCGGGTGGTCATACTAGACTAATTTAAATTGATTTCGATCATGAGGAATGGAAAAATAAAAAATAAACACGATTTTTTTCAAAATTCTTGTAAATTGTTTACTTTGAGTAACAAAAAAATTTATTAACAATTAATCATGAAAACAACGGTATCGAGGAAACTCTTAGAAAATTTATCTCCTTTCATTTAAGACCAGGAACATCAAAATCGGATAAAATTTGTAGGTTCTAGACAATTTTGAACATTAAAGTGTAAAAATTAGGATTCCCGGGCACTCACACATCGCTGACACTGAAACGTGGTCGCGTTTCCACAAAAATTGCAATATCTCGTAAACTATTTAAAGCTCCATCGATTTTCTTTTTTAAATGAAAGGTGAAATTATAAGGAATATTTTACTAATTGACAAGAAAACTCAAAAAACGGTCCCGCTCGGGCAAAACGGTTTCAAAAAATTTTTTTTGACTTTTTTTAGACATAAAATTTTTTTTTGTTTCTTTATGTGATAGTCAGAAGAAACATGATGTCAAGTATAAGCCTTCCAAATTTTATTAAATTTCATCAAAAACTTTCGGAA
Organism: Leptopilina drosophilae; assembly: GCA_032873175.1. Lineage (NCBI taxonomy): Eukaryota > Metazoa > Arthropoda > Insecta > Hymenoptera > Figitidae > Leptopilina > Leptopilina drosophilae. The sequence continues at coordinate 30,482,818 of CM065480.1, forward strand.
ATATTAAGATTTAAAAAAATTATAACAAAAAAATTCAAAATGGCCTAACTTTAACAAATTTTAAAATTTTCAAAAACTTTTTGGCACACTTGTTTCTAGTATCCAAAACTACAATTTCACCAAATTACAACCTAATCCAGATACCCCATGCAAATCGCATATTTTCTGACGGAGTCTTACCCTACTGTAAAGCATTACAAAATCCGCATCCAACAAGCCCAATATGAATTTTTTTGGATAAATTGACGTTTTTTAATTAAATATTTATAAAAATTAATTAACAAATGAATATAATTTATAAAAATAAAGATAAAGCGTTAGTTTTTTTTAACAACTGTTTATACAATTCTTTTTTTAAAAAAATGTATTCCAGTTATTTGCAACAATTGACAGTTTAAAAAACACATTTAATATTTTTATGCGTGTCGTGTTCCATAACTCTATAACCAGGCTTAATATTTATTAACATTTTCTACAAAACAATTTTTTATTTAATTTTTCATTTCTGATGTAATAAGAGATGATTTAAAAACGACCTTTCTCGTGGGCTCGTATCCCACCATGCTAACCAATTTTTTCTGAGTTCTTTGATAATTTTGAAATTATTAATTGATTTCGAAAATATTTTTCTGATTAAGCAGGTTTCTTTATAAGGGCAGCTGCGCTGTCGATACATATGAAGCCCATGAGCTTATAGAGATTTATTTAAGATTTAATTATTTGATTCGGAAAATTGATTGCTTCTTCTCATTTAATATTTGAAAACCGAATGATAAATTCACTTTCTGTAAAATTAAATAAAAAATTGTTTTGTAGAAAATGTTAATAAATATTAAGCCTGGTTATAGAGTTATGGAACACAACACGCATAAAAATGTTGAATGTTTTTTTAAACTGTCGATTGTTGCAAATAATTGGAATACATTTTTTTAAAAATAGAATTGTATAAACATTTGTTTAAAAAAACTAACGCTTTATCTTTATTTTTATAAATTATATTCATTTGTTAATTAATTTTTATAACTATTTAATTAAAAAACGTCAATTTATCCAAAATAGTTCATATTGGGTTTGTTGGAATGCGGATTTTGTAATGCTTTAAAGTAGTAACTTTAGAATTGCGTTAAATTTATTTTGTTGTAAAATATTTCAATTTTTATTAATTTTGCTTCCTCATAAAGGAAGCTTTGTATTAGCAAAATTTTGGATTGTCATTTTTCGACATATTTATACATTTTTTTTATTATGCCTAATACTTTAGTACTTTATATATGCACAGGAACTCCCCCTATAAATCTTCTAAATAAATAAAAAAAAATTTCGACGTATTTTGACTTCCGAAGTCCAAAAAACGGATTTTAAAAATTTGTCCCGATGTGTGTGTGTGTGTGTATGTTTGTGTGTACTAACATTACATTTGCCTCAATATCTCAGAACGAGAAAGAGCTAAAGGCCTCAATTTTTTTTTAAATTGTAGGTCTCCCCGGGGGACATAAAATGAGAGTATTTTCGGCCCGATTCATGAAGTTTAACTTTTTTTTTGCATTTTTCATTTTGTAAAAAAAACGTTTTTTGGACATAACTTAAAAAAATGTCAGGACACTTATAAATCTTTTTCTTTAGTTTTGTAGAGTTTTTTCACGCGCATCTTTTGAGCCCTAATTAAACATTTTTCGTCCATATTAACAGGAGATATTAAACTTTTAAAAATCAAAAATTTTGGAAAATAAGACTTTTTTGAAAATTATGTTGAAAAATGTAGAAGTAACTTTAAAACTATTATTAGCAACTTAAAGAGCATTAAAAAACGCTTCGATTGATATATTAACTTATTATTTATTTAACTAATATATATATTTCTATTATTATTATCTTTATGAGGAAGCACAGTGCTCATGAAATGAACACAAACAGATTTACAAGAAGATATAACTTGGCAGCGGTTTTTATTAATTAATTAATTAATAATTCGAAAACAAAAAAACGTCATTTTTTTCGTTTTAGTTATTGAAAGTACATATCTTGAGCTTTCTTTTCGTACAAAAAAAGGAAAAAAGGGTCCTCTTTGAAGAAAAAATAAAAAAAAATTTTAATTTAAAAAAAGGGTTAAATTTTTGAATTTTTTAAAAAATTTTGCACCACTTGAAAGAGCAGGAAAACCCCTACAAAAAACATATAGGTCAATATTTTTTTTACTTCATTATATAGAAGCTACGATTTTTTAGAAAAGTCAGTGTCCATACTTATCCAAAATCTTAAACCCCCTTCACCCTCTACAATATTTTATAAAATTTTAAAATACTTGGTGGTTGAAGTACTTATGCATAGTACTAAATACTGGGAAAATAATAGCCCGATCCAACAACTTGCAATTTTGACATTGGTACACTTAAGAAATTTTGCCCCTTATATATGTTAAATAAATTACACGAAATTTAATTAAATGATATTTCAAAATACATATATCAAGTTGAATTGTTTTAAAAATCAATTGATATGTTATATATTTGATAATATAATATTAAAGATTTAAGAAAATCTTGAAAAATTATAAAATATTAATTATACCTAATTAGATTTAAAATAATAATTTTTAATAAAAAATAACTGTAAAATATGTCTAAATTTTAGTTATATTTAAAGAATCTCGTTCAGACTTTACAATTAGTAATTATAATAAATAATTACTAATAATAATAATAAATAACAGTAATTAATAATAATAATGAATACCAGGCGCGATGTGAGGTAGTCTGTGATTTTAACCTTGTTTTGTTTTACCAAAGAATGAATTAACCACTATTGACAGTATTCGGAGAGCTATTCATATGACAATGTAAATAAAATGTGTAGAATGTCATGCGTGCTCTCAGAATGGAAAATGTCGGTAACGGTAAAGTGAAATTTGAAATGTGACTGATAATAGATGGCGCAGTAAGTAACATTCTTGGAATAATGTGAGAAAATAATATTGAATAAAATAAAATTAATTTTAAATAGTTTGTTTTATTATTATTAATAATAAAAAAAATTATGACTAAAATTGTATTTTAATAAATGAGTTTTTATTGTTTTAGTTATTATATTTTTGTTTATTAAAATTAATAATAAAAGTTATTGTTTTATGATAATGATACTAATAATAATAACAATAATAATATTAGAATTAATTAATTTTTAAATTAAATATGATGAATAATAAAAATAAAAGTTGAATTAGGTTAAATGAAAAGTAATAATATTAAGTAATATAATTTAAAAAATTTCAATTGAATAAAAAAATTATATAAAACAAAATTAAATGTTTTTAAAATTAGAAAAAACTAATAATGTATCCTGGAAAATGTTTGAAAATGGTAAGTATAACAGTATACAAATTTATTAAAATTATTACGAAAATGTGAAGTATTAAGTTTTTAGAGGTTTCACACATAATAATTTATTTTTATTGTTTATTAAAATAATTTATTTACAATAAAAGAATCATGACACTGAGCGCAGATTTACAAGCTTTTGATATTATTTTTAATTAAATGATCTAATTTTATAGATAATAGCCTGCAAAAAAATTGTAAAAATTTCGTAAGAATACAAACAATTAGTTCTATATATTTTTAATTTTATTTCTATGATATAAATATTTTTTTCTATGAATAAGATGTCTTGCCTCAAATGCCGTGGAAACTAGTGAACTTTCCCTGTTAATGCAAAAAATATTATTATTTACGAGAATTTTTACTGCCTTAGTGATATCTTTCATTAAAATAGCAGCAGCTCACACCGTCCCTCATCAGAAACGAAAAAACGGGAATTTTGTCGAAAAAAAAATTCACAAGTTACTTAAAAATTGTTCAAAAAATTTTCTTTATTGATTAAATTGTTGCTGGATTACTCCCATTTATGAAAAATATAATGTTAAATGTTTTGAACAAAATGTACTACCCAGCAGCTCCACCCGTCCCTCATCAGAAACGAAAAAAAACGGGAATTTTGTTGAAAAAAATTCACATGTTGCTCAAAAATTGTTCAAAAAATTTTATTTATTGATTAAATTGTTGCTGTATTACTCCCATTTATGAAAAATATAAAGTTAAATTCTTTGAACAAAATTTATTACCCAGCAGCTCCACCCATCCGCCATAAGAAACGAAAAAACGAGAATTTTTTGAAAAATATAAAGTTAAATTTTTTGAACAATTTTTGAGAACCTTGTGAATTTTTTTTGACAAAATTCCCGTTTTTTCCTTTTGATGGCGGACGGGTGGAGCTGCTGGGTAATAAATTTTGTTCAAAAAATTTTATTTATTGATTAAGTTGTTGCTGTATTACTCCCATTTATGAAAAATATAAAGTTAAATTTTTTAAACAAAATTTAATACCCAGTAGCTCCACCCGTCCTCCATTAGAAACAAAGAAACGGGAATTTTTTGACAAAAATTCACAAGTTCCTTAAAAATAGTTCACAAAATTTTATTTATTGATTAAATTGTTGTTGGATTACTCCCCTTTAGGAATAATATAAATTTAAATTTTTTGAACAATTTTTGAGCAACATGTGAATTTTTTTCGACAACATTCCCGCTTTTTCGTGTCTGATGGCGGACGGGTGGAGATGCTGGATAATAAAGGTCGTAGCCGGATAAGCATTGTTTTGCGGCCCCCGCTAAAATTTTAACGATACTTTTAGGATTAATTAGTCACTATATGAAACTTTTTTTCCCCAAGTATCAACTCGAAAAAATAATTTTTGAAAAACTTGTGGCACTTTTTTGAAAAAATTAAATTTTCTCTGAATTGACTAAACCGTTAAAACTCTAACAAATATCTCAAAAAGGAAGCAAAAGTACATCTAAAAAAAATTTTATGGTATATTTTTTGCAGCGGAGAAGGTAAAAAAAATTTTTTTTAATTTTTATTTTTTTTATTAATTTACTTGCCACAATCACCATATATATTTTTTAAATTCTCTTACATCCCAAGAGTAACATATATTTTTGCCAGCTTGATCTAAAGCGTACTTGATAGTTAAAATTAAAAAAAAATTATTTTTGGCCTTAAAATCTCATGAGATACTATACATTTTAAGGGCCAAAAATAAGTTTTTTTTAATTTAAACTATCAAGTACCCTTTAGATCAAGCTGGATAAAATATATGTAACTCTTGGTATGTAACAAAATTTAAATACCCAGAAGCTCCACCCGTTCGCCATCAGAAACGAAAAAATGAGAATTTTGTCAAAAAAAATTCACAAGTTATTCAAAAATTGTTCCAAAAATGCAACTTGTGAATTTTTTTCCGACAAAATTCTCGTTTTTTCGTTTGATGGCGGACGGTTGGAGCTGCTGGGCAATAAATTTTGTTTAAAAAATTCAACATTGTATTTTTTATAAATGGGAGTAATCCAGCAACAATTTAAACAAAAAAGAAAATTTTTTGAACAATTTTTAAGCAACTTGTGAATTTTTTTCGAAAAAATTCCCTTTTTTCGTTTCTGATGGCGGACGGGTGAAGCTGCTGCTATTTTCATGAGAGATATCGCTAAAGTAGTAAAAATTCTCGTAAATAATGTAAATATTTATTTTATTCCGTGTAAAATTTACCTTTATATAGAATTCACAAGTGTTTAGTTAAATTATGTAAAGGTAAAATAGTCTGATTTTTATTCACCTTAAATAAGAGCAAAATTGTAAAAACAAGTATGTAAAAGTTAATTTTTAAAATTTTTATTCAATACATTTTTTGCATTAACAGGGAAAGTTCACTAGTTTCCGCGGCATTCCAGGCAAGACATATTTTTCATAGAAAAAATATTTGTATCAAAGAAATAAAATAAAAAATTTATAGAACTAATTGTTTGTATTCTTACGAAATTTTTACAATTTTTTTACAGGCTATTGTCTAAAAAATTAGATCATTTAATTAAAAATAATATCAAAAGCGTCTAAATCTGCGCCCAGTGTCATGATTCTTTTATTGTAAATATAATAAATTATTTTAATAAACAATAAAAATAAATTATTATGTGTGAAACCTCTAAAAAACTTAATACTTCACATTTTCGTAATAATTTTAATAAATTTATATACTGTTATACTTACCATTTTCAAACATTTTCCAGGATACATTATTAGTTTTTTTCTAATTTTAAAAACATTTTATTTTGTTTTATATAATTTTTTTATTCTATTGAAATTATTTTAAATTACATGAATTAATATTATTACTTTTCATTTAACATAATTCAACTTTTATTTTTATTATTCATCATACTTAATTTAAAAATTAATTAATTCTAATATTATTATAGTTATTATTATTAGTAACATTATCATGAAACAATAATTTTTATTATTAATTTTAATAAATTAAAATATAATAACTAAAACAATAAAAACTCATTTATTAAAATACAATTTTAATCCTAATTTTTTTATTATTAATAATAATAAAATAAACTACTTAAAATTAATTTTATTTTATTCAATATTATTTTCTCACATTATTCCAAGAATTTTACCTACTGCGCCATCTATTATCAATCACATTTCAAATTTTACTTTGCCATTACCGACATTTTCCATTCTGAGAGCACGCATGACATTCTACACATTTTATTTACATTGCCATATGAATAGCTCTCGGAATACTGTCAATATTGGTTAATTCATACACTTAAATCTCGCTATAACGAGATGTTCGGGAGTCAAATCTCCCTCTATTACGAGCGCAAAAGAAGAGATGAGAAATCCCCACTTTTACGATTCTTCATTCATTTTTTAGTGTTTACAATTTACATAATGTCAAAATTACAAACGTAACCTTGTTTAATTTGAACTTTAATATACAAAAAATTTATATAAGCTAAAATTTTGAAGATGTTCGACTGATTGATATAATTTCAAATACGAAGTGACTTTTTTATTTTTATTTTATATAAATAAAATTGATTTTAACCAAATTTAAACCAACTGACTTCGACTTTAATCGAAAGCCGACTTTCGCGAGTTAAAAGTCGATTTATTGCAGACGACTTTCTGAAAATCAATGTCGACAAGATCAACTTTGCTTTTTTGATTTTAGACTAAAAAAAACAGTAATTTAAAATTAAAAAAAAATTTAAATTAATTAATTAATTAATTAAATTTGTTTTTTAAAAACAGTAATATTTGGTTCGTCAAATCGTTAATTTAAGTTTAAATTATTTATTATATAATAATATATTATATATTGTTAATAATTCAATATTTCTGCTCTAAATATATTAAAGTAAGTATTTGATATTTTTCTTTCTATATTAAATGAAAATAAAACAATTAATAATGTAGTTGATCAATTTACGACAATTTATTTTACGAAAAAATAATGCAGTCACGGTTTAATTCAGGTTATAATCTATGAACCGTGATTGTTTTGCTTTTTCGTGAAATAATTTGTCGAAAATTGATAGCATATATGTTTTAAACTTCGGTTATAAAAGTTAAAATTTTTTATTTTTATGGTTAGAATTTCGTGACATTGTTTTCATTCATGGGACCAAGTGCTGTGTGGACATATTTCACAAAAACTTGTCAAAGAGCAAAAGTGAAATGCAATCAAGAACTATGTTTTAATAAAAGCACTAGCACTCTGGCTTATCATTTGCGTGTACTTCACAATTAGTCCAGTCGCCCTGTGAAAAAAGTGGTCATTTTTTGCCAAAATTAATACCTGAAGTCTGATTGTGGATTCATATAGTGTGGGGTCGTAGTATGAAGATGTATATGTCTCCCACTCGAGATTTTTTAAGCTGCGCGTTATAAACAATTTTGAAGGTGCCGAAAAACAGTTTTTTATGACCGTTCTTTCCCATTAAATTATAGAGGAAAAAAGTTGTTAATAAAAGTTATAGAGCTCGGAAATACCTTTAAAATGATGGGTCATATGTTAAAATTGGTTCATTTGTTTACTTGCAAATGAATTTAAACCACTAATAATGGCTCTTTCTTATTTGTTCAATAACTTTAACGAAAGTTAACAAATTCTTTCGATATTCCCCAAAAATGTACCACTCAAGACCCTCAAGATTTGTTTCAAACCTGAATAGGATTCGACAAATAGTTTATGAAAAATTCCATTTGTTAACTAAAAACATGATTCTTTAAAATGGAATTTCTACATTTTTGGCCAAATAAAAATTAATTTTCTTTATTGGGTTCTCTTCATGAAATGTCAATCTATCAATCACAATTTGTAGCGAATTGAATTTTTACAAGAAAACTGGTATTTGGGGGGGCGGGAGAAAATTTTGGCTTATAAATAAATGAACACTACATCATCAATTTTTACTTTAACAATTTGGCATAAACGCCATTTGATTACTTATTCTTTCCTGCAAATTTTACAAAACTTTTTCTGTAATGTATGACTTTCTTTTTATAATTTCGAAGGACAATATGCCACTTTCAACTACAGAACGCAGCGGCTTTAGATTATTCGTTAAAAAATTACAACCGCTGTGGAATATTCCAGCTGAACCTACTGTTACAAAAAAACTTCAAGTGAAGTACGAGTTTTTAAGACAATGTGTAATGCAGAAAATATCGAAAGCAGATTCCGTCTGCATAACTACAGATATTTGGATCCACCAACACACAATGCGTAGTTATTTAGGAATTACAGCTCATTACAGGGAAGGTTAACTAACATACTTAATTTGTTCTTTAATTGCAAAAATATATTTCAAAACCATATAATAGTGTTTAATTTGGAAAAATTTTAAATGAACTTATTTAAATTTAATTTTTCCAACATATTAAAGTACTTTAAACAAATTGTTTCATTTTTTCCTTTTAGGAGTCGATTTAAGATCAATAGAAATTGGCGCTAAATTAATTAAAGATCGTAAAAATATTCCTAATTTACGAAAGGCTTTGCGTCAAGTTTGCGATGATTGGGGTATTACCAACGATCAAATTTCTCCTGTTATTAGCAACGGAGGTGCAAATATTAAATATTAATAGGATGTTAACAGGTTCTTATTTTAAGCATTTTTATATGGGGCGTTCCACGTCAACCGGAACAAAGCTTTGTCCAAAATTCTATGGGATAAAAATAAACATACAATATGTCAACATACTCGTAAACTCATGCCCTTTCAATTGCAAAGTGTCAAATTTGAAAATTCAAAATGGCGCCATTACTGTGTCACCTGAATGACACTAAATTCCAAAATTTGAAAATATATCTATCAATTACTTTTAAAAAAAGGTTAAAAAATGATGACTTATTATATATTTGAATGTTTTCGGGGTCGCTGATGACGAATCCGATGTCAGTTTTTCAAAATTCATAATAGCGGATCCAGTATTTCAAATCAATGTTGTTTTGTAGCCCTGAAAAGGGCTGATTTAATGTTTATTTTCTGGTGTTTTAACTAATTGATTAGCCCTGAAAAGGGCTGATTTAATGTTTATTTTCTGGTGTTTTAACTAATTGATTAGCCCTGAAAAGGGCTGATTAAATGTTTATTTTTTGGTGTTTTAACTACTTTATTAGCCCTGAAAAGGGCTGATTGATAGTAACTCTCCTTAAATGGTTTTATATTTCAAAATGACTGAATAATATTGGACAGAAGGTCACGCGGAAAATCTCTTGTTTAGCGAACGTTTTATATTTTCATGTTGCTGTTTTGAATAAATAAAAAATTGTGTCGATTTAATGTGCTTTGTGCCCAATCAAAAAGAGCTTTAGTATTCAAAATGGCGTATTGAGGTTTACGTTGTAAACTGGCACGCGTTGATTCTCTTTTTAAAACTGCTCCAACGCCATCGCATGCTCCTGTCCCATGAACAGTTGGATGGAAATGCCACTCAGCCTTTACATTAAAATCTTTTTCGTGGTCTATTAAATTTATTATTTGGTACCGATTTTTGTAGTGCTGTTTAGCCCCGTCAGTAAAATAGTATATTTTTTACCTTTGGGCATACTTTCGTTATTTTCCGTATTTCTGTCTGCTGTAATATGTAAACTGCTGCAGTATCATGCGTTGTGCAGTCTGACAGTAATACAATACTTCGGTGCTTTATTTAATTCTCTTCCTTGTAATAGAAAACTGCAGGATGTACTGTGCATTGATCATTATTAAAATTAAATCCTTGCACAGCATCCTGCGCAACATAAGCATAGTTTTTAGAAAAATCACGCTGCAATATTACTTCGCCGCCTTGAAGTTTATTTTCTTTTCCTGAAAGTACTCAAACTGCCTTTTAGCAATAAAATGATGCGGTAAAAGTTTCTTAAACTGAGTGGACATTTCTCTTATAAAATCTTCTGAGGAAAAAAACTGATTTACTATTTTTAATACTTTATGCTGTACTTTGGTAGATATTTACCTACGTGTGTCACAGTTTGTCCAGAAGTTGGGTAAAATGAAAGCCCCACCACGCAACTATACTATCAGGACTGTATGTGAAATTCTAGGAGCCCTTAGGAAATTTGTCCTTTTAACAATATTTATGAACGTATTTTAAAATCTATCAAAACTTAATTACAAACATTTACTTTTAAAAAAATAGTTAAGGAAGATCAAAGATATTAATTATCAATAATTTATTATTTTAATTATTTAAAAGTTATAATTTACATAAAATGAAGATATTATAGATTATGATGTTAAATTAAACTATTTTCTTTATTTCTTATTTGCTTTTGTATCTGTATAAATTTATAAAAGAAAAATATGTATATATATATATATATATATATATGTGAAAAAATCTGTTAATATATAAATTTAAAATTATTTTATCCTTTAATTAGTTATTTATTTTAATTTATTTTTATTTTAACTTTTTAAATAGATTAATGTTTTATTTATAATTGTAAAGATAAGTTAAAAAATTCAAAGAAATTTTTAATTTATAAATAATAACACATTATTAATTGATCACGAATTGTTTTATATAATTTAAAACCAATAATAAAATAGTAAAACTAAAATAACAAGTAATTAATTAGTTATTCATTTTTAATCCGTTTCTCGCAAGTTGTGAATCAACTCTGCCACTTACTATATAAGGACAGTTCAAATCATTCATTTATATGTAAATGTGTGCGAACTTAGTCTTACGTTATATGTGTTCATTAGGTTAGGTTATGTTATATGTTAAGAGAGTTGTATTTGTGTTTGAGTATTTATAAGGTGTATGAGTGAAATAGAGATATTGTTTAATGCAAAATGTGTAGGTAATGCAGAAAATCGTCCAACATATAAAAATCAACAATCGAAAATTAATTTTTTTTATCGTTTTAAAAATGTTGGTAATACGAATCTGTAATTAGATTTTAATCATTCAAAATGGCAGATCCAATATGGTGGACGTTGTTTTCAAAAAATAAATATATTTGCTTAAAACTTGCTATACAGGGTTTTTTTGGGTCGCTGAATGCGAATCTGACACCAGATTTTAAAAACTAAAAAGCGGATCCGTTATGGAGGACTTTGTTTTAAAAAAAATCAGTAAGAGAAGCAGGCGCATTGCGCCTACATCTTAGGGTTTCGTGGCCTAAAATGACAAAGAAAAAACAATAAAATCAATCATAAGCTCCACATAATGATTCCAATAAGAAGCGTTGCTATGACAATCATTACTATAGCAACCGTCGCTATGGCAACAATTGCCATGGCAACGGTTGTTATGACAACCATTACCATAGCAACGGTTGCAATGGCAACAGTTGTTATGTCAACCATCACCATAGCAACGGTTGCTAGGGAAAACTACGAACGGACACCGAAGTCTCGCTATAAGGGATTTGGCCCTTGGCCACGAAACCCTAAAAATAAGTCAATTTGTTTTACTTGGGTGTTTTTGGGGTTTCTGATTACAAATATTATTTTATTATTATTTAACGAACGTTATTATCATAAATAATTATACCGTCGGCATTGGCGTTACCCGATGTACACCGCGGGGAGATTGCACGATCGGGTTTTGTACATCATATAGCCCTGAAAAGGGCTGTTTGGTAAAGCTACTGCCTAAATTTTAAAAAAAGATCAAAATCAGCGTTTATTTATTAGTAATTAATGTTTTTACATTTAGAAAAGGTGGTAATCACGATGTTTCAAAAGATTAAAGACAAAACAGTATCATTTTTCAGAGAAAGTAAGACAAAACAAGTTACTTGTTCAACTAATTAAAGTGAGACAATTTTCTGTCCAACCAGCAAAAGCAAATCCAGATCAAAGTCCAGACAGTGAAGACAAGACTAGTAACTAGCCTAACCAATAAAGGTAAGACAATATCATTTTTCAGAAAAAGTAGGTCGAAACAAGTGACTTGTCCAACTAATTAAAGTAAGGCAAGATCCTTAATCTAGTAGTTTAGTATATTTCCAGTAGGTGCATTTGAATAACTTTTTATTAATAATTGATTATTATCACGGACAATGAAGCAGTGATTTTTCAATATTTCTGGGACTGCTGGTGCTTCGGTAAATCTCTTCTTGAGGAACCTTTCTGTGCTTTCGTGCGCTTTGCGACTGTAATAGAGAACCTTTATACTTGTGAAATAATCCTTACCCCATTTCACAAGTTTCTCGTGGAATAAAATAGCTTCGGATGGCTTGGACAGAAGACTGTTTCGAGCAGCTTCTCTTTTGAATGTCGCCCCAATACCATCCGATGCTGCTTTTCCGTGCGCAGTAACATGGACATGCCATTCTGCTCTTACTCCAAAGTCTTTCTCGTGATGGATTAAGTTTGACATTTGGTATTTGTTTTTGAAATGTTGTTTGGCCCCATCGCTGAAATAAATTACTTTTTTCACTTTCATATTTCCCTTTAAGTAAGGAATTAGGATCTTCTGCACTGTGTAAACTGCCGCTGTATCATGCTTAGTACTTTCAGATAAAAATACAAAACTTTTGTGTTTAATTTCGGAATCTTCTTTGTAATAACACACCACTGGAAATACTGTGCATTGTTGGTTATTAAAGTGAAAAGCTTGAGAGGCATCTTGGGCAATGTACTTATAATTCTCAGAAAAATCTAAAATGATTAAAACTTCACCATCTTTTAAATTATTCTTCTTATCACTAAAGAACTGTGATTGCTGTTTTGCTAAAAATGAGTGAGGTTTTAAGAGGAGGACCTTACTCCCTAACTCTTCTAAAAAGTCTGCTGTAGGGATGATTCGTGTTTGTAATGTTGACCTGTCTGTGGCTGTCCATGCACTAATTTGGACATGGTGAATATTTTTTTCGTCTAATAATTTTTGTAAGAATTTTACTAGGTAGTCAACGCGAATGAATGTGTACATTCAGTACACGTTCCGAGAAAGCAATTTTCGTTGGGATTTTCACAAGTAATTTGTTTCAAGCAGTCCTTATAATTTTTAATAGGAATTTCATAACCATCTGTAAGTTTTTCAATATGAATTGCATCCAACGCCAACTTGCAATTTTAATGTATGGTGCACACGCAAACCGAATGAGTTCCACTGTCTCCAGCCAGAATACATTCTTTTGGACGAAGAAGGGCGAATTTGCTAAAACTAACAGGAAAGACTTCATTGGTTTTTTTGTATAAGCAAAAAAGACCCTTTAAATCCAAAAGTAGGAGACGTTTCTGCTTCAAAGTACGACCATTTTTATCTTTTACAGAGACGACGTCTTTTTTCCCTGGCATTACTCTACTGTTTTCGTCACTAGTGTAGAAATTCACTACCTTTTCTACAGAAGATACAGGTAACGTTTTACCAGCCTTTGCTGTAGTCTCTGCTAAAATGCCATTAGCATTTCTAACATCTATGGCTTTCTTAGCAAACTGCCAACTACAGCCATATTCTTCGGCAATTTTGTGAGAACTCCATCTTTTCGGAACTATTGTTAAAATACGTAATCTCAACGGGTCATTAATTGTCAAACTAGAAAATTTTTCTTTCAAATCGCATAACATATCTTCCAAATCGATTTCCCTTTCTGAACGAACAATAATTGGACTAACTACATTATTGTCCATATCAATACTCACTTCCATTTCATTTAATTGATCAGACCCTTGAGAGTCTTGACTATCAATTGTAGAATCATGTTTTTTGCGTCTGCATTGATAACAAACTTTAGTATATTCAGAAAGTTCAGGAAATTTACGTTTCATATTTGTTGAAACTTTTCTCAAATCCTTACCTTTGTGATACGGAACACCAAATGCTTCATAAGGATTGCAACATCTGTCGCTATGAATGTTATCTTTATTTGACATTCTTCAAGAGTTTCTAAAAATTTTTGATGGAAATGAAGAAAAAAGGTTTTGAGAATTTTGAGGAAAAAAGAAAAGGAAGAAGAATATTGACAAAAGAGAAAAAACAAAAATAAAAAAATTTGCTAGATCGTTATAACTAAGAATTTGACTGCTACGGTTCGCTGTTGGAGAGAAAGTGAATAAGATCGTTTATTTAGACCTAATCTCGTTCACACAGTAGTGGGGGTATACAACGTGATTGGATGTAGCAGCGCACTGATTGGCTCACGTGATTCCTTCTTATGTCCATATATGGTCACATAGTAGAGATCGAGAAACGGTAGCGAAAGTTATGCAATATGTTAGGCAAAATATTATAATTCAAACTGTTATTCAAATTTATTGGGCAACAAGAAAATAATCCGATTTCAATTATTTTGTAAAAACAAAAAATCGTTAGAAAGAAACGGGATCAAAAACAAATGACTTACATGACTTAATAATTGAAAAAAATGTGTAACACAAAATGCATTTCGAAAAAATACGCTATAAAATAAATTGAAAAAACAAATGCCTACCGCAAAACCAGACGCAGAAACTAAACTAATCACTCACATTGTTTTTGCGAATTAAAAAAAACAAATGCATAACTTTAAATAGCGGGTTCAGAAACAAGTGACTTACGTGTCTTAAAAATAGAAAAAAATATCGAATAAAAATGTAGTTCGAAAAGAAGTTTACACTACTAATAATTAAAAAAACAAATGCCTAACGCAAAAACAAACTCAGAAAACTAATAACAAACAATATGTTTGACAATTTAAGAAAACAATGCATAACTATAAAAAATGGCTTCAGAAACAAGTGACTTGCGTGTCTTAAAAGTCGAAAAAAAGTCTAATAGAAAATGTAGTTGGAAAAAAATTCTCACAATTATTGATAATTCAAAAAAAACAAATGCCTAAGGTAAAAATAGACTTAGGAAGTAATTACTTGCATTATTCTTGACAATTGAAAAAAAGACACAATCAGAACTATAAAAAATCGGGTTCAGAAAGAAATTAAATTAGTATTTTGAATGTTTAACTATGATGTAATCTGATATTTGTAATCAGAAACCCCAAAAACACCCAAGTAAAACAAATTGATTTATTTTTTTTAAAACATAGTCCTCCATAACGGATCTGCTTTTTAGTTTTTAAAATCTGGTGTCAGATTCGTATTCAGCGACCCAAAAAAAACCCTGTATAGCAAGTTTTGAGCAAATATATTTATTTTTTGAAAACAACGTCCACCATATTGGATCTGCTATTTTGAATGATTAAAATCTAATTACAGATTCGTTTTCAGCGACTCGAAAAACCCCCGTATATCAAGTTTCAAGCAAATTGATTTATTTTTTAAAAACAACGTCCGCCATATTGGATCCGCCATTTTGAATTTTTAAAATTTGATGCCAGATTCGTTTTCAGCGACCCCAAAAACCTTCGAGCAATAAGTTTTAAGTGAATTTAAGCGAATCGGGGTAGTTTTTAAAAATCACTTGCCATATTGGATCCGCCATTTTTAATTTTTTAATTATGCCACTATGCCTTTAAAAGTAGACATTAACAGCTGGATTTTAAGCCCTTAGGGAACTCTCTAGATCAAAACCAATGCTGGGGGGAAAGGAAATTAGAATAAATTCAACAAATTCTGGTAACATTTTCAGACATATTAAATCAGTCATCTTGAATTATTTTATATGCCACTTTGCATTAAAAAGCATACGAAAAGAGCTAAATTTTCATCCTTAACCGAGCTCTTTAGGTCAAAACCATTTTTGGGGAGATATGGGTCTCCCGTTGACAAAGAATGCCCCATATATATATATATATATAAATAAAATGTGTTACTATATATTTTTATAGTTGTATATGTTTAGAAACTTGTTGTTTCCATGTATCGTTAAGTTAACACGTCGTGTATGTAAACAAAGAGGATCTAACGTTCAAATTATGTGTTCTAAAACATGCGGATGTTTTCTGATGTGCAATTTTTTTAGTTAAAATGTAGAAAAGTGTGTCTTATTGTCAAGTTCTATATTAGCATAAGGTATGTTACGAATCTGGTGTTAATTATTCAAAATTAAAGATGTCGGATCCAATATGACCAACCTTTTTTATTAAATTTTATCAGATTTGTTAAAGTCATTACTCGGTAGTTTTCGAGGTCGCTGATTATGAATTCGGTATTAGACTGAATCCATTTCAAATCAGGCAGGTCGACTAACTTTAAGTTATAGATTTAGCTAAAATATGTCGCTAAAATATGTTATTGTATATGAAAAATAAAGAGACACGTATTTTTTATTTTTCAAAAAAGTAAAATTTAAATAAGTTATGCACATTTGAACTTTGAGTGGTAAAACTCGAATCAATAGTGAAAAAAATTGTTTAGCTTGTCATTTTTTTCTTTTGAGTATAATTTAATTTTCTTTCTTGTGTCTTGTAGATGAGCTTGTCCTCTTCAAAATCCAGTTTGAAATTTGAAAAAATATTTAAAATTAAAAAAATAGGTGATGATTTTCTGAAAATGAATAAGATCAATTTTCTTAAAAACACCACCTTTTTTCTATCCTAATTTTTACTACAAGTTCTTAAAATAATTATGAACATTTCCTATGAATTTCAAGCGGGCTAAACCATTGTGGCAATGAGGAGAATTTTTTTTTTCAAATTGTTATCTTGCATTTTTAAAAACAAATGAATCGCTATAACATTGTTGGCGTGAACGTTAACAATTTGAAAATTTGCGAAAATAAATATTTAAAAAAATTCTCCTCATTGCCAGAATGATTTAGCCCGCTTGAAATTCATAGGAAATGTTCATAATTATTTTAAGAACTTGTAGTAAAAATTTGGATAGAAAAAAGGTGGTGTTTTTGAAAAAATTGATCTTATTTATTTTCAGAAAATCATCCCCTATTTTTATAATTTTAAATATTTTTTCAAATTTCAAACTGGATTTTGAAGAGGACTAACCCATCTACAAGACCCAAGAAAGAAAATTAAATTATACTCTATAGAAAAAATAACAAGCAAAACAATTTTTTCAATATTCATTTGAGTTTTACCACTCAAAGTTCAAATGTGCATAACTTCTTTAAATTTAACTTTTTTGAAAAATAAAAAAATACGTGTCTCTTTATTTTTCTTATACAATAACAAATTTTAGCGTCAGCTAAATCTATAACTTGAAGTTAGTCGACCTGCCTGATTTGAAATAGATTCAGTCATTAGTTGCCCGTTTTGAGTGAATCCGATAAAATTTAGTAAAAAAATTGGATTATAATTTTATTTAAAAAATCGGGTCCGCCATATTGGATCCGCTATTTTGAATTTTAGAAAATTAACATTGGATTCGTCATCAGCGACCCTGAAAACCCCCACGTCACTTGTTTTGAATAAATTTATCAAGTGTTTAAAATATTCATTTTTCTTGACATACGTGGTCAATTTCTTGTATATTGGCATGACACTGAACAATGAAGATTTACATGACAATCAAGGAAAACATGGTAACCAATAAAAAAATTGACAGAAGAGGTAAAAGAATTAATTTATCAACACTGCGAATCACTGCCACATTATCAATCTCATTATAAACTTGAATCCTCGAAACTAAATTATTTCGACCATCCGAATTTAGATTTAAAAATACTGTACAATCTATTTGTAGATTATTACACAGCTATTACAGGAAATTCTGGACCACCTATTAGTGAAGAAACATACTCAAATTTCTTCAATTTTCATGTAAATTTTACATTCAAAAAATTCCTGAACTGACGTATGTAACGTCTGCTTTGAAAATGAAAATAATAACATTGTAGGTTGAATCCATTTCAAATCAGGCAAGCCGAATAACTTCAAGTCGTAAAATTACCTGTCAATCAAATATGTTCTTTTATATGAAAAATAAAGAGACACGTATTTTTTTATTTTTCATAAAAATGTTTTTTAACGAAGTTAGCCACATTTGAACTTTGAGCGGTAAAACCCTAAAAAAGGTGAAAAATGGTTTTACTTGTATTTTTTTTGCTACTGTGTGTTAATAATTTATTCATCTTGATTCTTATTGGGGGTCTTCTTCTCTTCAAACCCCCGTTTAAAATTTATAAAAAACTTCAAAATTAAAGAATTCGCGGCAGATTTTCAAAAAAAAAATAAACTTAATTTTCTTGAAAACACCACCCTTTTTTGGTCAAATTTTTAGAGTGACTTCGTATTAATATAAAGAAGAAATTACATGAGTTTCAAGTGGGCTAAACGATATTTGTAGTTAGAAGAATTTTTTGTCGAAAATTTTTTTTAAGTTCAAAATTATTGAAGTTCTTTGTTTAAAACAAAGAACAATAACAAATAAAAGTTTGCAAAGCTTCGCTTCGCCTACAGTTTGTTCCAAAAAAGTACTCATTTAAAAAGTGGCAACTGCTCGCACTCGTTACGAAATATACTATTTCATAAAAAAAAATATCGTTCGTAGCTTGTGCGAGCAGTTGGTAATTTTTGAATGAGGACTTTTTCTTGGAATAAACAGTAGGCGAAGCGAAGCTTTGCAAACTTTCATTTGTTATTGTTCTTTGTTTTAAACAAAGAACTTCAATAATTTTGAACTTAAAAAAATTTTTCGACAAAAAATTCTTCTAACTACAAATATCGTTTAGCCCACTTGAAACTCATGTAATTTCTTCTTTATATTAATACGAAGTCACTCTAAAAATTTGAGCAAAAAGTGTGGTGTTTTCAAGAAAATTAAGTTTATTTTTTTTTTTTGAAAATCTGCCGCGAATTTTTTAATTTTGAAGTTTTTTATAAATTTTAAACGGGGGTTTGAAGAGAAGAAGACCCCCAATAAGAATCAAGATGAAAAATTTATTAACATAGTACTAAGTATAATAACCGAGATAATAAGAACAAATTCATTAACTGACATCCTATAAAGTTTGTGGTTAGAAATTTTTTTTGTATGGTAGCAAACCTGCCCTTGTTTATTTGTAGCAACTGGCAGAGAAATTTTTGGCATACTGTTACATTTATGGTATTAGAATGAAAAGAATACTCCCAAAGAGTTATTTGCTTTTCTCTACTAATACTTACATTTTTCGATGGCTTAATGGTCATTGACGAATTTAAGATAGTATTTTGAACGTGATAATTTCCATTTTCCCAAAAAGAACGATGGTATTTTTCCTGATTTTGTACTGTTTCTTTTTTGTGACATTTGAGTTTACAACAGTTTTCTACGACTTGGAATATTTTTGCCTCTATGATTTTTCCAGATTCTGAAACGTACTCTTCTCCCTATAAAGATAATTTATAATTAAAACGCTATGTTTAACATTATAACAAACATAAAAATTCTTTAAATAATAAAGAATTAAAAAAAATATAATACAAAATCGAAGTATGCAAACAATAGTATTTTAATAAATTAGTTTTTTATTTTATTCATAGAATACTAATGTTTGTTTACTAAAAAAAGACTTTTTTTATTTGTATTAAAGAATGCAATGGTTACAAAATAAATTTTTATATCGATTTAAGAATTTTCCGATCTTAATTACATAAAAATTATAGTTCCGATTAAACTAGTTTATAAATGTAAAATGCTGTTGAATTTAAATAGTATTTTCTTCAAAAATGCAATATTTTTTTATTCTTCATTATACATACCTTATGCTAATATAGAAATTGATAATAAGACACACTTTTCTACATTTTAACTAAACAGATTGCACATCAGAAAACATCCGCATGTTTTAGAACACATAAATTGAACGTTAGATCCTCCTTGTTTACAAACACGACGTGTTAACTTAACGATACAAGAAAACAACAAGTTTCTAAACATATATATATATATATCCTCCATATCCACAAGAATCAGTAACATATACACACTGAAAAAAATATTCTTTTTTTGAGAGGAAAATTCCTCTTGCAAAAATCCTCTTGAATCTCCATTTTAGGTCAAATCAACATGAAAACCAAATTATGATTTTTCAGAAGCATATCAATCGAAGCATTGATTCTTCTCAAATAAATGTTTTCTTGATATATCAAGAAATATTCATGAATTAAATATAATTATAGTGCGATTTGCAAATTTTTGAAAAACTGCATAAAAGGGTTCGTCCAGAAAATTTGTTAAAAATAAAATTATATAAATAATTTATGAGTTGTTATATAAATATTTATTGACATTTAAACTTTCATATCCAAACTGCTTTTTTTATGATAGAATAATCATTTCAAAATATTAAAATAAATTCTGAAAAAATACAAAATTTGAATTTTTTGTAAAAAATAGAAATAGCAATTAATTTAATAAATTTTGATGAAGTGTGCACTTTGTATACATCAATCGATTCGTTTTTTGTCAGGAATGTAATTTTGAGAATAATTTATGAAACTATTAAGAAATAAAAAAGTTATTTCAAAAAATACAAAAAAAAATTTTTTCAAATTTTGAAAGAATTGTATAAAAAAAATTTTGTAGATAAATTTGAATATCCTTGTGTCAGCTTTTAGATATGAATAACTGCAATAAACCTGCAAAATTTCAGGGCAATCCATTAAAATTGGTTTGAGATAATTTGTACACAATTTTTTGTGACATACACACACACACACATACGGTGGATTACACGTCAATTCAACACACTTATTTTCACGACTTGTTGGGAGTTGACTGTACTTTTGTAAACTTATTACTTTTATATTGATAAACAACTCCACCAAATATTTTATTAAAATTTTGAAAATTACCAAAAATATGGCATTTTCAAAATTTTTGTCTTTTTTTTAAAGTGCTATAACTTTAGTTCTAACTAACCGATTTTGGATTTTAAAAAAGGATTTCTTTGGTTTGAAGTATATTTTAAGATACAATTAATATAAAAAAGAAAAATTCAAAAAAAAATTTTTTTTAATTTTAAAAAATTAAAAATCCGTTTTTGAAAACACATCGTCTTCGATTTTTTTCAAAATTTTACTAAATGTTAGGGCAAATATGCTTTACATGTCCTGTAAGTTTCATCTTGGGATCTCAAAGGGATTCGGAGTAAAAAAATAAAACGTAACCACAAATTACGAACATATGGGGCAAAATTCCTTAACTGCCGAGGTAAAAAAATGAATTTTCTCTAAACTTTGCTAAAATGTTACTATTATTAGTGGAAGTGTAAATATTAATTTTTTTTAATTTGATAAAATATTTTTTGAGTTATGGAGTTTCAAAATTTGGATTTTCTTAAAAATATCTTTTTTCGATTTAATATATTGATAAGTAAAATTAATCAAATTGAAAGTATGAATAGTCATTTTTAAAGTGGTTTTCACGGGCTAGAAGCTGGTGACCTTTTTTCTATAGGCCATGTAAAAATCAAAGTGGGACCATGAGAATTTTTGAGGAAAATAATAATTTATCAACATTTTACATTGAAAATAATGATTTATAATTAATTTCTTCAAAAAGTTCCAGTGTCCCACTCTAATTTTTACATGGCTCATATGAAAAAAGGTAAGCTTTCGATTGGGATAGGTTACGAAAAAATAAAAAACTCCGATTTTGAAATACAGTAGAACTTGGTAAATACGATTCTGTTGGGACCGTACTAAGAATGCGCCTTATGCGGGAAAACGTATTAGGTGGGATATAAAATATATCCTTAATAGCAGGGACCACCAAAAATGAGCGTCTTAAGCGGGAAATCGTATTAAACTGGATCGTATTAACCGGGTTCTACTGTATATTGAAATTAAGAATTTGACCTTGAATTTCAAGGTTAAATTGACAAAAAACAACTTTTTTCATCACGAGCTTCTAGCCCGTGAAAACCACTTTAAAAATGACTATTCATACTTTCAATTTGATTAATTTTACTTATCAATATATTAAATCGAAAAAAAGATATGTTTAAAAAAATCCAAATTTTGAAACTCCATAACTCAAAAAATATTTTATTTGCCCTAACATTTAGTAAAATTTTGAAAAAAATCTAAGATGATGTTTTTTCAAAAACGGATTTTTAATTTTTTAAAATTAAAAAATTTTTTTTTTGAATTTTTCTTTTTTATATTAATTGTATCTTAAAATATACTTAAAACCAAAGAAATCCTTTTTTTAAAATCCAAAATCGGTTAGTTAGAACTAAAGTTATAGCACTTTAAAAAAAGACAAAAATTTTGAAAATGCTATATTTTTGGTAATTTTCAAAATTTTGAAAAAATATTTGGTGGAGTTGTTTATCACTATAAAAGTAATAAGTTTACAAAAGTACAGCTAAATCCCAACAAGTCATGAAAATAAGTGTGTTGAACTAACGTGGTATCCACCATACACACATACATCTGGACATTTGCTCAGAATTTAATATACATATATCCTAGATGAAAATGAGTGCATATAATCATGTTTTGAAAAATTGAAAATCGTCACGAATGCAAAGCTTCCTTAAGAGGAAGCAACATTTTTTAATTTTCTACAAATAAATAATTAAAGAAAAAAAATGCTTTAAAATAAGAACCTGTGAACATCCTCTTAAGTTTGTGCTTAGCGATATTTGCACGCCGCGACTCGGTTTCGCGCTCTCCGTGCTGTTTCTGTTTGGTCTTCAAGATTTGTTTTTCATTTTCATTTGACGTAGCAACGCTGATTTTTGTAACTTAATTATCCATCATAGCTGATAGTAAAATGGAAGCTTCTATTTATATGACTTATGTAGATAGATGCATTATTACTTTAAATCTTGCTAACCATAAAGGGATTAATTTAAGAAAACTGTCCAAGACACTGTTAAAAAAGTTTCCTCCGGTAGCAGAAAATGCAAGAATTTGTCATCAGTGTCGTAAATTTTGCATTAGCAACGATTATGATACTTATCAGGATGATTCTGTAACAGAAGAACCTGAAATATAGAAGAAATGCGTTTCAAGAGAAGAGCAATTAGAGCAATTATTAAACAGGCTAAAAAAATTTACTTCTTTACCGAAAAATGATTCCTTTCGCATATCTATCCTGGCCATAGCTCCTGACTGATGGACAGTAAGACAAATTGCTTCAGAGTTTGGCACTTCCGAGAGACAATCTAAAAAAGCTAAACATTTGAAAAATGTTTGCGGAATTTTTGCCAAACCTGAATTAAAACAAGGAAAAACATTACCTGAGAAAACGATTAATAAAGTTCAGGAGTTTTATGTGTGTGATCAAAATAGCTGTTTAATGCCGGGAAGAAAAGACAGTTTCCGCTAAAGTCAATGGAGAAAAACGATTACTACAAAAAGACTCTTGCTTACCGATATTAAAGTAATGCGTGCAGAATTTAAGGAAAAAAAATATGATTTGCCGATTGACATGTCAAAGTTTGCTGCTGTGAGGCTAAAAAATTGTGTTTGTGCGGGTTCGGCTGGCACTCATAGCGTTTGCGTCTGCTTAATTCATCAAAATTGTAAATTAATGATTGATGAATTAAATTTCGAAAAACTGGCACCTGATTCAGAGCTTTTAATTTAAAATTATAAGGATTGTTTTAATTTTGTTTTATGTAAAAATCCTCAGCCCTCTTGTTTTCTCTTAGAATGCACCTCATGTCCTGGAATTGAAACCTTTTTAAATAAAGTGTCAACTGCTTTAGAAGCTAATGAAATTAGTGAAATTATTTGTAGTTTTTTGCAATCGACTGATAGGTGTACTGTGAAGAAAATGTTCTTTTCCTCAGAAGATTTTATAAGAGAAATGTCCACTCAGTTTAAGAAACTTTTACCGCATCATTTTATTGCTAAGAGGCAGTTTGAGTACTTTCAGGAAAAGAAAATAAACTTCAAGGCGGCGAAGTAATATTGCAGCGTGATTTTTCTAAAAACTATGCTTATGTTGCGCAGGATGCTGTGCAAGGATTTCATTATAATAATGATCAATGCACAGTACATCCTGCAGTTTTCTATTACAAGGAAGGGAATGAAATAAAGCATCGCAGTATTGTATTACTGTCAGACTGCACAACGCATGATACTGCAGCAGTTTACATATTACAGCAGACAGAAATACGGAAAATAACGAAAGTATGCCCAAAGGTAAAAAATATACTATTTTACTGACGGGGCTAAACAGCACTACAAAAATCGGTACCAAATAATAAGTATAATAAACCACGAATAGATTTTAATGTAAAGGCTGAGTGGCATTTCCATCCAACTGTTTATGGGACAGGAGCATGCGATGGCGTTGGAGCAGTTTTAAAAAAAGAAGCAACGCGTTACAGTTTACAACGTAAACCTCAAGACGCCATTTTGAATGCCAAAGCTCTTTTTGATTGGGCAAAAAGCACATTCAATCGACTCAATTTTTTATTTATTCAAAACAGCATCATGAAAATATAACACGTTCGCTAAACAAGAGATTTTCCGCGTTACCTTCTGCAACAAAAATTCAATCGGCACATTGTTTTATAGTTACACCACATAATAAACTCAACTTTTATAGGTACTCGAATGACCATGAACCGTTCGCCATTGTCCAATATTATTCAGCCATTTTGAAATATAAAACCATTTAAAGAGAGTTACTATCAATCAGCCCTTTTCAGGGCTAATCAATTAGTTAAAACACCAGAAAATAAACCTTCAATCAGCCCTTTTCAGGGCTAATCAATTAGTTAAAACACCAAAAAATAAACCTTCAATCAGCCCTTTTCAAGGCTAATCAATTAGTTGAAACACAAAAAAAACCTTCCATCAGCCTTCTTTAGGGCTACAAAACAACATTGATTTGACATATTGGATCCGCCATTTTGAAAAACTGACATCAGATTCATCATTAGCGACCCTGAAAACCTCTGAGTAATAAGTTTCAAGCGAATCCAAAAAATTTTTCGAAAAATGTCCGCCATATTGGATCCGCCTTTTTGGATTTTGAAAAACTGACATCGGATTCGTCATCAACGACCCCGAAAACCCTCAAGTGATAAGTTTCAAGCGAATCCAAAAAAATTTTTGATAAATGTCTGCCATATTGGATCCGTCATTTTTAATTTTCAAAATCGTATTTTAGATTCGTAATCAGCGACCCCAAAAACATTCAAATATATCATGAGTCATCATTTTTTAACCTTTTTTTAAAAGTAATTGATAGATATATTTTCAAATTTTGGAATTTAGTGTTTTTGAAGTCACACAATAATGGCGCCATTTTGAATTTTCAACTTTGCCACTTTGCAATTGAAAGGCATAAGTTTACGAGTATGTTGACATATTGTATGTTTATTTTCATCGCATAGAATTTTGGACAAAGCTTTGGTCCGGTTGACGTGGAACGCCCCATATTAAAATGCTTTAAAATAAGAACCTGTTAACATCCTAATAAGTTTGTGCTTAGCGATATTTGCACGTCGCGACTCGGTTTCGCGCTCTCCGTGCTGTCAAATAAATCATTTCTCTAGATGTAAATGTCCTCACAGCACGGAAACTTTCCTAAAACTTTATTAAATATTTTCTTGCAGTGTTCGGAATATGTAATTGCAATGTTTATTGAAAGTTGTGTAAAGATTTAAATGTCTCGATTAAATAAATGTTTTGTGTTAAAATTTCCTGAACATTTAAATTACATTTTCGCCTAATTATAATTATAATTTTAATGTTGAGAAAAATTTAATACTAAACATTTATTTAATCAGGACATTTAAATCTTTACACAACTTTCAATTAACATTGCAATTACATTTCCCGAACATTGCAAGTAAATATTTAATAAATTTGTAGGAAAGTTTCCGTACTGTGGGGATGTTAATATTATTTTTTCTATAACATGTGATTAAATAAAGACTGAATACAAACTACAAAGGCTGATTCCAGCTATAAGTTTATTTAAGAAAATAAACAACGTTATAAGAAGCATAATTTGTAATTAATATTTGACTATGCTCACATAAGTTTATAAAACAAAAAAATAAAGAATCGTACAAAATTTTGCTGTAAGTTTAACTTTTTAAAACAATGACATATTTATTATTTTAATCTTCTTACAAACAAATTTAAATGTCATTATTTTATTATATCAAAAATTTCACTGTTTAGTATTATTTTACGATTATTAATGACAATGAATTTTTTAAATAATACGACAAAATCGACTTTTTGATTCGATTAATTGACTATCAGAGTCGAGAAAGTCAGTCGATTACGAAGTCGAAAATCGACTTTCAATTCTCGTTCTCCATCTCTAGATGCGACTGTTTTGTAGGAATGATCGTTTACTAGTCGGTCGTGCAGACCTTTTTTAAATTTCTAATATCTTTGGAACCGCTTAATATCTTTTAATCTTGTTAGTCTACTTTTAAAGAAAAGATTTCAAGTTTTATTGTATTTAATTTTAATTTTTTTCTAACCTTGTTTAGAAGAATCCTGAACTTGAAGTTGGATAATGGAATTTTCAAAAATTAGAAAATTAGACAGTATTTATCAGACTCTAACTCAGTTTCTATTTAACAAATAGTTTTAAACTTTAGCTCATTTTACGCAAAATTTTATAAGCTTTCCAATGGTTATTTTAAAAATACTTAAAAAGACCACGGAAAGAAAAAAGAAAAGAAGAAGGACAAACGCAATAAAAAAATTCGAAGAGAAGGTGAAGACTACACCAAGATCATGGACAATATGTCCTCAGGGGTCAGCCCTGCTGAGAGCAATGTTGAGGTCCTGTCGGTCCGTAGATCCAGGAAGAACGAAGTCCTCCTGGTTCATGAAAGGGACGGTGTCTGATTGCGCTGCTCTAGTTCTTGTGAGTACGCCGCTAACAGATTCGTTGGCGAAAGAAAGGCAAGAAGTCTTTTGGATCAACAAGAACGGGCGGTCGTTGGCAGGCAAGATGGGGTGGGAAATCTAAAGAATGGTGGACCTACCACCTGATTCTCCACCTCGACACCTGGTTAGAAACAAAGCACGGAGAGGTTGTCTGTTACCTTACGCAAGCAATGACTGGTCACGGCTACTTCGGACAATACCTTCACGCGGAACACTCTGTTCTCCTGCGGGCAATAGAGTGAGCTAAGACGAGCCATGTCTGGCGCGGTAAAAACTCAATTCACTACTGACGACATGGTCTCAAATATGCTTCAAAGCGCGGACTCTTGGCGCCACATCGAGTTCTTCATTACTTCAGTAATGAAGACAAAATATGTGGATGGAAAAAGAGGTTAACCTGGAGAAATCGCTGGGGGCGATTTGCGGGAGGGGGAAAAGAAAATAGTTTCGTTCTTCCTCCCACTTTCGCGACTCCCCCCTGGTAGTTAATGGAAATAATTGTTTAACACGAGGGGCGGAAAGAAGTAAGAGAGAGGACTTCCACTTGCGCAGTAAAAACAATATGTATTTCTGCAAGATTAGATGTCCCAGAATAAGACGGGAATTGTTTTTAGTGGGCCGGCCAGGACAAGAGCGGACATCCCCACATAACCTGGAATTCATAAATCAGGTATCTGAATTCGCAGATTTTCTATTTTCGACTTAAAAAAACAAAAAAAATTAATTTAAGTTTAAATATATCTTTGGGGACTTATGGAACTAAAAAAAGTAGTTAAAAAGTAGATAAATTTACTAAGAATTTTTTCCAATGTAGGTCGATTACATTATCATAAATTTCTTTAATATTTTCATAAGTTACCGCATAAAATATCTTAAATTTCAATAAAATACTACATAAATTATAGTTACGTAAAATGAAATTTAATAAAAAACAGGAGTATCTTTTTTAATTCGTCTATGAATTTGATAAAAAGAATTATTTTACATGACGATGA
Organism: Leptopilina drosophilae; assembly: GCA_032873175.1. Classification (NCBI taxonomy): domain Eukaryota; kingdom Metazoa; phylum Arthropoda; class Insecta; order Hymenoptera; family Figitidae; genus Leptopilina; species Leptopilina drosophilae. The sequence continues at coordinate 30,510,880 of CM065480.1, forward strand.
TTGACATTTATAGTTTTAATTAAATGTGATTTTTAAGGTAATTAATTTTGGTACATGGTTGCGTCAACAGGTACTTTGTTTAAAAATATAAAAATTACAAACTTTTTATCCAGCCTATAACAGTATACAAATACTATTGGTATAATAACATGTGCTATTGATTATTGCACTACAGATTTGAATATATATTATATAATACTATTACAGAAGTTATTGTAATAATCGAAAATGCTATAATATCAAGAAATGCATTTCATTGAGAAATGCCAGTGTACTGCCGATGCAAGTACTGGCTGAGTATAGAAAAATTGGTCACAACGCTTTTTGCCAACATTGACTTTTTTACATAAAATTCAAAGAAATGATAAAAAATTTAGGAATGTTTATAAATATAAATTTATTGAAAAATATTAATATTTTACTTTAGAGTCAATTGGGGTATTACTTCCGGTTTTCTTGTGCATTGAGTTATTATTTCACATCCGTGGAACAATTTTATGTCATAGTAGAAAACATGGGTATCATTAAATCGCAATAATTAATTGTTTCTATTTACCCCTAAATTTTTCAACTTTTCTTAAATTTAGAGGTAAATAGAAACAGTAGTTATTTCAGTTGGGTAGCTCCATGCCTAAAAAATCAGTTATACCCTACTTCTTCGATTTTGTTGAAACTTCGAAATTTTTAGGTGTAATACATGCCAGTAAAAAGCCAAAAATTGTTTATTTAAAAATTATTTTTTTAATGATTTGATTAAAAAAAATTTTTTCTAAAATACTTTATTAAATTGTCTGTAAACAATAAGCATTCCCTGAAAATTTCATTTGTTTTCCTTAGAGATATACCATTTTCAAAATTTCAGAAAAAAATTTAAAACCTCGTAAATCCAAAATTTTTCAAAATCGAATTGAGGCATTTTACTGGCATGTATTACACTTCAAAATTTCGAAGTTTCAACGAAATCTAAGAACTAGGGTACAACTTTGATTTTTTAGGAATGGAGCTACCCAGTAAACAAAAATTTTTAATAAATGCGGTCTTTAAACCTTCCACTGTCACCTTTTCTTAAACCTTATATCACCCCCAATGGATTCTAAGTGTTTTCACATTTTCCGTTTGCCAATTATTAGCAGTATATACAATAGTATATAGGACCTAGGGAGGAAAATAGTGATTTTCCCGAGGGTGAAGTTTGTAGTTCGAGACGTAGCGAGCGTACTAGGCAAAGTCGAGAACTGCAAACACACAAGGCGAAAATCATTTTCCTTCCGTGATGCACATACTATTTTTTCTATCATACGTAAACGAAAGTTCAAATATGCAATTATTTAACGGAATTTTTTGAAATAAATACTATTAATTTTATAATATTAATTTTTTATTAGATTATTAGAAACAAATGTTCATAATACTGATTATATTGAGATAAGAATGTTTGACAATTAAAAATAATTATTATTAGATCATAGTAAGAAAAGTAATTATTGGACAATATTACTTTCTTTCCCCGTTATGACGTCACGAGGAGGGAAAGTAACATTATCTCCCTGCCTCCAGGAAAGACGAACTTTCCACTCTCTTTATAGGTGAGAAATTATGTACTTTCGGTGCGTGTGTTAGAAAAAAAATTTCCTATTGCATAAATAATTTTTTTAAAATACATTTTTGTTTATTTTATTAATAATAATAATAATACTAAAAATAATTAACTAATAATAATTTTAATGGCAATCTCAACCCTGTAAAATGCAGAAAGTACTTAAATGTAACGTTTTCTGAATTAAATATTTAAACACGTAACGACACATTCCGACTGCCTGATCAGCACATTGCGGCTTGTCAGCGCGACGACGTGATGCGCAATATTCAAAAATTCACTTCTTGAAAAAAACGTTTTTCTGGAATGTAAGTATTTCATTGGAAAAAATCTCAGCTTTCATTTAAAAATAAAAAAAAGGATCCCAAGATGAGAAAAGTAAAAAAACAATTTTATTTTTTTAAAATTCGGGTCAAAAAATTTTTTTTTTGAAAATGAACTATGCCATTCGAAAGCTTATGATTAATACTAGAAAAACCATGTCTTTCATTTCTTCAATTGAAAATCAGAAAATCATTTTTTTGACAAAATTATTTAAATAACACAGACCTGCAAAATGAAACTTTTTTTCGGGATAATGAATGCGACAAGGTGTTTCCGAAGGCAAATTTTGCCCTGATCACGAATCCGAGGTCCAAAATGCTCCATCACGTCAAGTTTTTGAAAAAAGTGGAGTTGAAACCCCTAAAAACAGCCTTTTTGGCAATTTTTGAAAAATTAGGGGGAAAAATGCTGAAGTATAAAAACTTCGCTATTATCAGAAATTAAAGCTTAATTCATGCCCTTTCAAATGAGCCCTTATCCGATTAATATACTTCAACCCTTTAAGCAAGGGGTGTGTTTTTGCATAGGGGTGCAAGCACTTTAAAATACAAAATATTAGAATTCAAGATGATGAAAAAATGATAATGGCAAATGAAAAAGCCGTGTAGTCAAACCTCTTGCTAAAGAAATTTGTCTCAATTCACTACCCCTAAAACTAACTCTTAAATAATTTTTTTTTTTATATGATGAAATATCTGCAGAAAAATATTTTAAATTTTATATTGGCCATTCTCGTACATTAAGCAACCATATAAACAATCTAGAACTTTATTCTGCATAAAAAGAACCATTTACCCACCCCTAAAAACAACCCTTAAATTCGAAATTCGTTTCTTACATTTATTCTAAACTAAAAAAAATATACCTTCTTTTTAAACACTAAGCAACCGTTATACATTGTTAAACATCACTTTGCTTACAAACAATTATTAATCGTCCCCAACAACAATCCTTAAATTTAAAATTCTTCCCTTACATTAATTGGCAACTGACAAAAAATTGTAAACCAAATTCTTTAACCACTTCACTGGCAGGGCGTTCCAAATGGCGTTCCACGCGCCGAGGCCCAGACTGGCAAAAACACCAAAATGGCGTTCCTAAAAAAAACTCTGTTTTTAAAGAGTGTACACCACATTTAACCGTTGTAAATAAATTTTTCTATAGTTTAGACATCAGAGAACAAGATTATTACAATAAAAATTTAAGTTTTTGTGATTTTCAACGTTTTTCCGAACGTTCAAATTGGCTATTTTTAATATTTTTCAACAAATGGCGTTCCACTTTCTTTCAATTTTTACACAATAATACTTGTATTTTAATTGAAAAAAGATATTTACATACAATATTATAATGTAATAATATAACTATTGATAATATATATAAATATAAAGTATATAAATAACTATTATTGATCATTATGAATAGTAATATTATACGTATATGCTTTTGCCAGTCTGGGCCTTGGCGCGTGGAACGCCATTTGGAACGCCCTGCCAGTAAAGTGGTTAAACACTAAGTAACCATAAAAAAATGATAAACATCCCTCGGCTAAATACTAACTTCTTACCCACCCTTAAAAACAAACCTAAAATGATATAATTTTTTATATTTAAAAACAAGATCATTTAGCCACCCTTCTAAACTCACACCTTTAAAAAATTGAGGCATAAGAAGAGACAGTATCATGATAAAGAATGAATGTTATCAAAAAAGAAGATTCAGTGGAAGATTTGTGAATAACTTTTTAATTGTTTTTCAGTCCCTAAAACACTTAATGGAAAAATACAAAATTTAAAAGTTGTTTTTAAGGGCGGGTAAATGGTTCTTTTTATGCAGAATAAAGTTCTAGATTGTTTATATGGTTGCTTAATGTACGAGAATGGTCAATATAAAATTTAAAATATTTTTCTGCAGATGTTTCATTGTATAAAAAAAAATTATTTAAGAGTTAGTTTAACGGGTAGTGAATTGAGACAAATTTCTTTAGCAAGAGGTTTGACTACACGGCTTTTTCATTTGTCATTATCATTTTTTCATAACCTTGAATTCTAATATTTTGTATTTTAAAGTGCTTGCACCCCTATGCAAAAACACACCCCTTGCTTAAAGGGTTGAAGTATATTAATCGGATAAGGGCTCATTTGAAAGGGCATGAATTAAGCTTTAATTTCTGATAATAGCGAAGTTTTTATACTTCAGCATTTTTCCCCCCAATTTTTCAAAAATTGCCAAAAAGGCTGTTTTTAGGGGTTTCAACTCCACTTTTTTCAAAAACTTGACGTGATGGAGCATTTTGGACCTCGGATTCGTGATCAGGGCAAAATTTGCCTTCGGATGCGAAAAGAGAAGCAGAGTCTCAGGTCGCGAAAAATTATAGTGTTTGAGTATATCAACCGCACGGACGTTGAAGAAGTTTTTACCCTTTCCCTGGTAATTTCAAGAAGGAAAGGGAAAAATTTCTCCTTCCACATGTTGAACGTCCAATCGCTAATATGAGACTTTTTCATCGTCAGTGCGGTTGATATACTCAAACAGTTTATTTTTCGTGACGCGTTAAAAATTCTATTTTACAGGTCATTTTAATAAGTTATTTTAGTAATTGCTTTTTATTCCTCCTAGTTAAAAATTATTTCATTGGAAACTTTGACACTCTAAATTATCATTTCCGTTAAGAAAGTATAAAAATATTAATTTTTGTGAGAGAAAAGGCTGTACGAAAAATGTGATTTTAGTGCTTCGTTTGTTTACATTTCACAACTTGGACTTGCCCTTAATTGCAGTTTATTAAATAACAAATTATGCAAGTTATTTAATATAAATTATTCGTTGTTAAATAAATTTACAAAACTATATAGATTAGGTGGATAATTTTAAAACAGAAAATTAATTTAGAGAAGTCCAACTATTTAGGCATAAAAGTTGACACGCAGTGCTTTTTCCCAATGAGTTTCTATGCTTTTTTATTGTGAGAGAAGCACGTGAAAATAGCCTCTCAACTAGCACAGCAGTAACTTGGATACTCAAAAAGTCTTTTGCCATCCGCTACAAATTTGGAAACTTGTGCTCATATTGTTGCCACCATTTTAGAACATCTTCATTTTTATCTGCTTGTTTTAAACTTAAATAATAATCAATTTTGTTTCGCCAATTTTCTTTAACATTTTTACCGTCAAGAAAAAAAAATTAATTTCTGATCACTAAATGTGAACAGCGAAGATGGATTAATTTCATCGTCACTATTTAAATTTTCGATTAATTGACTTTTTCCAATTCGTTATTTTCGATTCGATAATATCTGCTCCTATAGATTTGTTCAAATTTTTCAATTGACAATTTCGCCATCTCCTTACCCCAAGGTGATAAATAAAAGGTTTCTTCTTTATTCCGTGGATCCAACATTAATATAGCACAATATATCCAATTTGTTTTTGAATAATATTTCATTAATTTATTGAAAGCAGATTGAAGAGCTCTTTCAACACTTGTTTCAGCCCAACTTTTATTTTTCTTTAAATTCAAATCATTAATAGATTTTTCTAATTTATCGATTAACATGTTAAATACTACTATAACCAGTGGAATTGTAATGTACTTTTCTTCACATAAAATATTGGAAAGAGATTTAAAAAGTCGCAAATATTTCACTGATGTTCTTAAAGGAGACCAATCGCGGTCTGTTAATTGAAAAGATTGAAGATCTATGTTAGTATCGCATAACAAAATTAAAGCCTTTTCTAGTTTCAAACCCTTGTCAATCATATCACACGATGAATTCCAGTGAGTAGTACAATCGATACTTGGAGCTAACATTTCTATTCCTACAGTTACGCAAGAACATTCTAATTTTTTACGCATTTTTAGGGTTCCGTACACCGTAGGTGTACTGACGGAACCCTTATGAAATCACTCGTGTGGCCGTCCCAGCCACGCAAAATGGGCTGTCCCCCCCTTAACTCCTACAAATCTCAACCGGGTGAGCTGAAATTCGGTAAGGATCTTCAGTTTTAAATGCAGATTACAGGAAAATTATAGCGAACCTGATAGGTCTATATATTTGCGAAATAGAAGGGAGAGAAATTAAATTTTTTCGAAAAAATTGCAAAAAATGACCCTGTCCCCCCCTTAACATCTACAAATCTCAACTGGGTGAGCTGAAATTCGGTAGGGATCTTTAGCTTTAAGTGCAGATTACAGGAAAATTATAGCGAACCTGATAGGTCTACATATTTACGAAATAGAAGGGAAAGAAATTAAATTTTTTCGAAAAAATTGCAAAAAATGACCCTGTCCCACCTCTTAACTTCGACAAATCTGAACCTGGTGAGTTGAAATTCAGCAGGGACCTTCAGTTTTAAGTGCAGATTACGGGAAAATAATAACGAACACGATTAGCCTACATATTTGCAAAATAGAAGGGAAAGAAATTAAAATTTTTTGAAAAAATTGCAAAAAATGACCCTGTCCCCCCCTTAACATCTACAAATCTCAACTGGGTGAGCTGAAATTCGGTAGGGATCTTTAGTTTTAAGTGCAGATTACAGAAAAATTATAGCGAACCTGATAGGTCTACATATTTGCGAAATAGAAGGAAAAGAAGTTAAATTTTTTTGAAAAAATTGCAAAAATGACCCTGTCCCCCCCCCTTAACTTCTACAAATCTCAACCGGGTGCGCTGAAATTCGGTAGGGATCTTTAGCTTTAAGTGCAGATTACAGGAAAATTATAGCGAACCTGATAGGTCTACATATTTGCGAAATAGAAGGAAAAGAAGTTAAATTTTTTTGAAAAAATTGCAAAAATGACCCTGTCCCCCCCCCTTAACTTCTACAAATCTCAACCGGGTGCGCTGAAATTCGGTAGGGATCTTTAGCTTTAAGTGCAGATTACAGGAAAATTATAGCGAACCTGATAGGTCTACATATTTACGAAATAGAAGGGAAAGAAATTAAATTTTTTCGAAAAAATTGCAAAAAATGACCCTGTCCCCCCCCTTAACTCCTACAAATCTCAACCGGGTGAGCTGAAATTCGGTAAGTATCTTCAGTTTTAAGTGCAGATTACAGAAAAATTATAGCGAACCTGATAGGTCTACATATTTGCGAAATAGAAGGAAAAGAAGTTAAATTTTTTTGAAAAAATTGCAAAAATGACCCTGTCCCCCCCCCTTAACTTCTAAAAATCAAAAACGGGTGCGCTGAAATTAGGTAGGGATCTTTAGCTTTAAGTGCAGATTACAGGAAAATTATAGCGAACCTGATAGGTCTACATATTTACGAAATAGAAGGGAAAGAAATTAAATTTTTTCGAAAAAATTGCAAAAAATGACCCTGTCCCCCCCTTAACATCTACAAATCTCAACTGGGTGAGCTGAAATTCGGTAGGGATCTTTAGCTTTAAGTGCAGATTACAGGAAAATTATAGCGAACCTGATAGGTCTACATATTTACGAAATAGAAGGGAAAGAAATTAAATTTTTTTGAAAAAATTGCAAAAAATGACCCTGTCCCCCCCTCCCTTAACTTCTACAAATCTGAACCTGGCGGGCTGAAATTCGGTAGGGATCTTTAGTTTTAAGTGCATATTTGATTTTAATTTTAAAAGAATTGTTAAAATAATTTTAAAAAAATTTTGTTTTAATATTTGTGTACGGAACCCTCGATCTTAGTGCGAGTGCAACTCGCACTTGTCCAATTTTTTTCAGAGTATTTTAGTTTTAAAAACAAATTTCTTAATTTAACAAGTGGTGCTGAATCCGAATGGGAAAAATCTGTTTCACTTTCCATTTCAGAATTTATAGTTTCAACAGTATGGTTGCTATCACAGTCATCGACGTTATCATTTTCTTCAAAGTCAGAGTTGTTTGCGAGTTTCAACTGAGATAAAAAATCCTGTACACGTAAATTAATAATATGCGAGAAGCACCTAAAATGCATATCTTCTGCTGAAAAATCTTTATCTATCGACACCATGAGCATTTCCAATTCGTGCATAAAAGTATTGTTTGAATTCGTATTATCCAACGTTATGCCCTGTACTTTTTGTTTTCAATCCATATTCAATCAAGAAATCCTTAAACAATTTAGCAACGTTCTTTCCAGTATGACACCCATCAGATGGTATTAGATCCAATGTTAGTGATTGAAGAATCCAGTCATGATTTATGTAGTGTCCTTTATCCAAATAATTTATCATGAAAAATAAATAAGATTAGAAAAGTCAATGTTCGAATACAAAATTATAGTAGTTTTTTATATACTATTTGGTAAATGGAATTTTTATTTCAAAATTTTTCTAAAGTTTGTTTTAAAATTCTTATTACAATTTTATTTAGTATAACAAAATTTTCCCTGAATAAACGAAATCTTTTACATACTTATAAAATTATTATTTTGATAAAAGATATATAAAAGATTTAGAAACAAAAATAACTTTGACAAAATTGTGCCAAATATAATATGCAAATATATTTTAAAAAATTGTCGAATTAATAAAAATTTTATTTAAATTTTTCGAAATAACCTAAGGAAGTTAGACATCGTAACTATAATTATATTAGGATAAAAAATGTTTTGCAATATATTGAATTATTTTTATAAATAGTGAAACTCATTAGTACATAATTTTAATTATTTGTAATACAACTTTAATCGAATTCCTCGAAAAATGTAATTATTCTTAAAAATGTTATTGAAATTTATCGAAAAAATTCAATTATTTCCAGAAACTAAAAAAAATTTCTTAAGAATTCAATTATTTCCATAAATAGCAAAATTCTTCAGGTTTACTAAATTCTTTTGAACATTATTTTTTAAAAATATTCTTCACAAGAATTCAATTATTTTTATAAATTGTCATAAAATTCTAAAAAACAATTCAATTATTGTCAAAATTAATAAAATTCTTCGCAGAAATTCAATTATGTTTACAAAATTTTTTAAATTCTCTTTAAAATTTAAATTATCTTTATAAATAATTAAACTGTTCTCCACAATTCAATAATTTTAAAAATTTTAATAAAATTCTACGTAAACATTTAACTATTGTAGATGTATTTATGTTCGAAAACCAATAAATTTAAATTTCATGAGAAAAAACTAGGATAAAGCCGGGAATTTTGTTAAACAAAAATAGTAAACACCCTGTAAAATAAAAATTCCTACAGTGTTGTAAATAAACAATGTATACTTAATGTTACCAGTAATTCCATAAAATGATTCTTGTGCAATCGAGGTCCAACCATCCACCCTAAAGGAAAGTTTAGAATTGTTATTTTTTAACATTTCTTTTACATGGATTTGTTTCTCTATAAACGACTTTTCTATTAGCGATTTCATTTGTTCTCTCTTCGGCAATTTTGCATTTTTATTTAAATATGCGAAAAATTCTTGGGTAATGGAATCATCAAAAAAATTAATTGTCAAATATTTTCTGACTACTAATTCCACAGTTATTTCATTTAGCTTTGCTAGATTAAATTTTTGAATTATATATAAAGATTGTAAAATAATTATCATTGCATTATAAATTTTTACAGGTTGTTACTTTAAATTTAAATAGAATGAAATTACTTCACATAACGTGACTCGGTGATTCTTGGAGTCAGGATAAACTTTTATGTATTCGTCATTATGATGATTTTTTAGATGTCGCATTATTCTCGTAGTATTCCCATTTTTCATTTTTAAAACTTGAACAATATTTTTAGTTGTTAAACACAGCTTACATTTTGCATATTTAAATTTTTCCTCAGAATTATAATCGAAATCGTAAGCTTCTTCAAAAATTTTTCTTCTCTTCTGCTTTTCCTCGAATAAATTTTTAACTCCTTTTAAGGGGGGGGGTAGGGTCTAACGGCTGAAAAAAGCATCTTTTTTGTGAATTTTTATTAAAGAAATGGTAAAAGTTTATATGCTAAATTTTTTTGCATGTTATTAGTTAGTATTTGAAGAAGATTTTGTAAAATTTTTGTTTAAAAATATTAAGAATTATGCCGCTGACGGAGCATTTTCCAAAACGCTTTCTGAAAAACATGATTTGCGGTGAACATCGTAATTAATTAACACATTAACGAAATTCAAAAACTGAAGTGAATTTGCTTAGAAGAATAATTTTGCCCGACCCCAACGTTTTCCTTTTTGAAAATTTTTGAATTTTGAATTTTTTGCGACTAAATGAAGCAAAAAACGCTATTTTCACTCAAAAAATCCGCCATTTTGTTGCTATATCTTGGAAAAAAATAAATAAATAAACAAAAGAAAAACGTTGGGGTCGGGTATTTTATGTGTTAAAAAAGTATGCCAAGTTTTGTGAAGATTGGTGCAGTAGTTTTTGAGTTATGATGTTCACCGACTTTGAAAATGGTCGTTTTGAGAAAAACGCGTTTAAAAGTATTCGCTGGACAAAATATTCACCTGCTCAAACCATGTTAATATTGTAATATCTACTAGAGTTTTGCATCAATTTAATTTTTATTTTATGTCCTTGAACAGAATCTTAATAGCTTCCGAAAAATGTAAAAACAAAAATTTTTTTATCACTTTTTATTGTTTATTTATAACTTTTGTCAATTCAGGTACGGAGACAATCAAAAGGTAAAAGCTCCATAACTTTGGCAATTTTGCTCCAAATGACTTAAAAATTTCAAGGGACATTTATGAGATGTTCTACTATAAGAGTAATAAAAGAAAAAAAAACGATTTTTTGAAAGTTGTTTGACCCTACCCCCCCCCTTAAAGAACTACTTGATTCGTTTAAAATATCCCTCATTGAACTGATACATAATAAAAGATGCAATAATATTTTAAACGAAGATAACCTTGCATAATTTAAAAAATATATCTTTTGTGTTAATAATAATAATAGAATAGGAAATACGTTGATGCAGATCTTTTTAATGATTCTCGTGATGTACTTGGATTTTCGTTTAAGATTCGATTTTCCATTTTCTTAGAAGTTTTTTGTGTTTCTCGTTCAAAAGTATTTATTTATGATACGAGAAAAGAGTAATTAAAACAAATGAAATAACGAGCAGTTATATTCATACACATGATTCGAATTCGATCGAGATTACCAAGCAACCGATAAATTATTGGATCGAATGCAGCACTAGGTGGACTTTTGATGTGATATCCACCATATGCATAATAATAACAATAAACACAATTTTGAAAAACATAAGGACTATTTCGACTGACAAAGATGTTCAGTTGAAACATTTATTTTATCTATTTTGCAGTAAGAATATTATTAATACTACGATTTTTCTCTTCGTATTGCTATAATTTTTATGTCAATTTTGCCTATTTCGTTTTCTGGCTGATTCAACTATACTGAGTGTCAGTATTCAAAACACAGATTTTGTATATGAAACAGAAGACGACGCCTCCTGACGAGATAATATTATTTCAAACGTCAGTTCAGTATAAATCTATCTCAAAAACAAATGCAAGATGAAGTTAACTCACAAATTAATGCGAGACAATTTTATTTCATTCTTCAATTCAAGATAATGCTATCTCAAGATCCAATGCAACAAAATAACAACTAAAGGCATAACGTTAAATATGATTCCCTCTCGAAATACATGTTATTAATTAGAACCATTTAATTCCGATTAATATATTTAAACACTTTTTATTAATGAATATTATATTAAATAAATTATAATCGAATGTTCACCTATATTACCTTGTCTCAAAATAATCATGTTTTACAAATTCACAAAAAATTTTAGAACAAATAAAATATTTTTGACTATGTTCGAAGTGACGATGATTGACTAATATAATAAATAAATAAATAAAAATATTTAAATAAATATTTAGCAAACAGAAATAATAAATATGGTCAATAAATTAGACTTCCAAAATAAAAATGAATTTTCTTATTTGCATTTAGAATTATTTTAATATTATATAAAATCGAATTAAAATCAAATTTAGCTTCTTTTACAGAAAGTGCTTTTCTTTAAAATGGATTTTACGCAATTAAAAGTATTTTGTAAGTGGATATTTATTTGTATTAAAATTTGGAATGCAATTGTAAAACATGTTTATTTTCAGACTAGGTTATATGAGTAAAAATTCGATTAAAAATTATTTCATATACTGTTAATTAAAAAGTATTTAAATATATTAATTGAAATGAAATAGTTATAATTAATTACTCATATTTCGAGAGGGAATTATATATTTCATGCTGTACCTTTAGTTATAATTTTGTTGCTTTGAATCTTGAGATAGCATTATCTTGAATTAAAGAATGAAATAAAATTGTCTCGTATTAATTTGTGAGTTAACTTCATCTTGCATTTGTTTTTGAGATAAATTCATACTGAACTGACGTTTGAAATAATATTATCTCGTCAGGAAGCGTCGAAAAATTATTATTAATTATTATTATTTTAGTAGGTGCGTTTGTTAAAAGCGTTGTGCGCAGACGTATTCGAAAAAAACAAAATAAGGCTATTCAAGTTGGGTGGGGGAAAATTCAAGATGGCCGTTTACTGGTGCACAAACATTGTATACAGTCAGGCCTCCGAACTGCACGCTTTGAAAGTGCACGCTGTCGCCAAATTGCACGCTGGCTTTAGTTTCTAAGTACTCCACAGTGTACAGTAGCGCTACTAAAATCAGTGCCGTATATTTGAAAATTAAAAAATAAAAAACAAAGACGGTATGCTTATATAAATTGTTGAATGTATGTAACATTTTTTTTTAATTGTAGATACATATAAATATTTACATATGTATATAATATGTATACAACAATAATATATTTATTTTTATAGGAATTTATTTATATATTTAATATAAATTAAATGTTATACATAACTTAAACAGTAATTCTTATGAATATTTTGCCTCTTAAAATTAAAAATAAATTTACTGATTTATTTAAACTAGCGATGAATTCCGCGCTCGCTAACGCTCGCTCGGATACAATTGTACTGTTAATTTTTTAATTACTAATATATGTTGTATAGCACTATACTTTTAGGAAATTATTAATTTTAATTAATGAATTTTTTTTATTAATTTATATATTTAAGTTTTATAAAACAAAAAATAATAATAATACATTAAAATAGAATTGATATATATATATTATAAATACGTAATTATTGACTTTTCAAATTGTCATTTACAAAAAATATTAAATTGTTCATTTATTAAATGAAATTAAAAAATGTTGTTTTTCATTTCTTATTGAAAAAATTGATATCAAGAATTTTTAAATTTTTAATGTGATAACACAATTTTATAATTAATAATTTAAAAAAGAATAATTTGAAATAGTATTATAAGTAGAAATTGTTTTGTACAATTTAGAAACAAAGTTGATTAGATTTGAAGAATTTAAAATACATATTAAATTATGAAACATTTATTTGAATAATAATCCTTTTGTTACTGTTAGGACGTTAAACAATTTCTATAGTTAATTTAAAGAATAAATATTTTTATTTATTTTAATAATATATAATACCCAAATAGTACGTAATTATAATTTTTTTTTTAACTTATTTTTTAATTATAATTTTTTTATTTATAGTAAATTTTTATTTTGTTATTTTATTTCTGCAAAGTATAAAAACATTGTAGTATCCATTATATTAAAGTCTTTGAATGTCGAACTAATGAGTAAGTAGCCGAGCAGTATTTTGTTTTGAAAAGTTTTTTTCGAAATAAAGTGAACTTGAAAAGATAAAAATGATAAATATTAGTTGTTCCTAATTTCTCTCAACGCAGTTGTGCTATGACAGTCAAAAGTTGTGCAAGTTAAAACAAATCTACGAGAGAAGTGTTTTAGCATCAAAATTGTATTGGTTTCTCATTTAATATAACCATATTATTTCAAGTAAGTTTTTAATTAAAAAAAAATTAAATAATGTAATTAATAAACTGTAATTGTAATTGTAATTAATAATTTTCAATAAGTCCTTTTTAGGTCTTATTATTCATTCGGCGACCCAAAAAACCCCTGAGTAACAATATTCAGATGATTTTATTAATTTTTAATTAATATTTTTCTGCTATATTGAATCTAGCATTTTAATTTTTTAAATTATTACCTTGGATTCGTATTCAGCTACCTTAAAAGCCCCACGTAACAATATTTAGCTGATTTTAGCAATTTCAAAAAAAAAATCTTCCCCATATTGAATCCGCCATTTTGAATTTCTAAATTATGACCTTGTATTCGCATTCAGCTTCCCAATGAAACCCCGGGTAACAATAATCAGTTCAATTTATATAAACTTATTGAATTTGAAAAATTATTCCGATATCCAAATAGCCAAATTTAAAATGATATCCATTATACGTCCCAGGGATATTTTAGTTATTTATGATACAAGTGCGTAAAATCGTTGATTATACGAGTGTGACGTTTGCAGCTCGAGTCAAAGGCGAGTGCTGCAAGTCACACAAGTATAATCTGATTTACGCACGAGTGTCATACAAAATTTTTTGCAACACTAAAACAACTAAACTTGCAGCAATATTGCCAATATTACTGTAACTTTAGGTGTAGTGGGGAACTGTTAAATGAAGTTTTCTAGAAGCTAAAATAAAAAAATGTGATTGTAAATTGTTAATTAAAAGCATTAATTCATTGTTTCTTATCAAACAGTCACAAGAATGCGTAAAGTAACCTTTTTACGCAGTGAAAAACACTTTACACACTGCTAGCGGTGTGTAAAGTAACACTTTACACACCGCTATAAAATGAAGTACCTTACACACAGTTTTCTGTGTATAAAATTCAATTTTACAGGTTAGTGTTGCAAAAAAATATATTATTTTTTTAAATTTAGTTAGTAAATTTAATTATTGAGGGTAATGAACTAATTAAAAAAAATTAGGTAAAAAAATTCTTATAAAAAGATTATTTTTTTTTAATTTAGTTAGTAAATTTAATTATTGAGTTATTATTTAATTATTTTTAATTATTAAAATTTTAACATCTGTCAAAATTTTTTTATTTTCTGAGTTAAAATTTTGACTGATGTTAAAATTTTAACCTAGTAACTCACGTGAAAATGTTCTCGGGAATCGGTCCCGGGAAATTACCGAGAGTCACTACCGGAAAATTCCCGGTACTTACTCCCGAGAAATTCCCGGTAAAATCTTTTGACATTTGTCTCCATATTTCTCAGAGAATTTAACCTCAAGAATAAAAATATACCACTATAAAATCTTCAGGATCGTATTCGTGATTGAAATGACTTTTTGTTTATTATAATAGTCACGTTAAGCATACAAATTGAAAATCTACTATCAACATATTCAACGGATTTCGACACTTAAGTGAGAAAAATTAATGGACATCATAACAAAAGGGTTTAAGCACCAATTTTTTAAATTAGGATTTTCCCATTTAAGAAATAAGTAACTATTTACACATTTCCATTAAAATTTTTCTATTTTATTGAGTTTTTAAACAGTTTTCAATGAAAATTAGAATTATAAAATAACCTTAATTTTTAATAAAATTGTAATAGCAAAAATTGTTTTAACTTTGAATTATTGTTATTATTTACATGAATAACAATTCAATTCGAGAATTTGTGTATTGCTTAATCTAGAAGAAAAATTTAATTGATAAAAATTAACGATTTAACGAATTTAATTTTAATTTAATGATATTTTTTATTTTAAAAAATATACCCTTTTTCATATTAGAGGATTAAAAAAGTAAATGGATAAAAGTAAATTTTTAAAGAGTTTTATCTCAACAAAAAATTATTTATTAAGTGATTGTTTTGAAATCAAGCAATACACAAATTCTCGAATTGAATTGTTATTCATGTAAATAATAACAATAATTCAAAGTTAAAACAATTTTTGCTATTACAATTTTATTAAAAATTAAGGTTATTTTATAATTCTAATTTTCATTGAAAACTGTTTAAAAACTCAATAAAATAGAAAAATTTTAATGGAAATGTGTAAATAGTTACTTATTTCTTAAATGGGAAAATCCTAATTTAAAAAATTGGTGCTTAAACCCTTTTGTTATGATGTCCATTAATTTTTCTCACTTAAGTGTCGAAATCCGTTGAATATGTTGATAGTAGATTTTCAATTTGTATGCTTAACGTGACTATTATAATAAACAAAAAATCATCTCAATCACGAATACGATCCTGAAGATTTTATAGTGGTATATTTTTATTCTTGAGGTTAAATTCTCTGAGAAATATGGAGACAAATGTCAAAAGATTTTACCGGGAATTTTCCGGTAGTGACTCTCGGT
Source organism: Leptopilina drosophilae (assembly GCA_032873175.1). Taxonomy (NCBI): domain Eukaryota; kingdom Metazoa; phylum Arthropoda; class Insecta; order Hymenoptera; family Figitidae; genus Leptopilina; species Leptopilina drosophilae. The sequence continues at coordinate 30,527,060 of CM065480.1, forward strand.
AATTTCGCGGGACCGATTCCCGAGAACATTTATACGTGGGAAATAAGTTATTCGACATGGTTTTTGCATATAGGGAATACATTTTAGCAAACACTGATATTCTCAAAAAGATTATTGGTCCAGGACTTTGGAAATATGTCCAAAGTTGTAAAATTTGAACATTCAAAATTAATCTTCTCTTACATTTTTCAATATTTTTTAACGCATTTTTTTCAAATCTTATTTTATAATTCTAAACAACCTCTCGCATGGATTACCAAAAATATGCAATTAGTGAAAAGATAAAAATTCTAACCTCTTCAAAAATTAAAATTTTAAATTTTTGACCATTCTATATATTTTAGGGTTAAAAATGGTGCCAGAAAAAAATATAAGCCACTTTAATAATTCAAATTTAATGGGGTCAAAGTTGGGGGTGGTACCTCCCCTTAAACTGAACAAATTTTAAGTTTGATTTAAACAAAATTTGTTTGAATCAAATAATTTTTTTCTCAGTGTATGTGTTTGATCTTTATTTTTTGTTAACAGTTATGCTTGTGCTTGTTAAGATAATATTTTGTTTGTTTAACATTTTCTTTAATGTATGTAATATTTTGTACAGAACAAAATAAAAAAAACATTACCTACAACTTTGTTAAATTATTACCCTAAATAATCAAATACATACACTGAAAAAAATATATTTATAGTACTGCCATAAATATAGCCAATTCTGACATATTATATTGGTAGATATGATACTGCCATACAGTATTGTTGTTTCAGCCATACGCTGTGTAGAACAGCAATATGTATTTGAGAGACAATAATATGTATGCAGACAACACGAATACTGTATTTTAAGAACAGCAATACACGGTATTGCTGTTTCAGCTATACATCCTAACCATACTTCTATGTCAAAATTAACATTATCATTTTCTTCAGTGTATGTGACCTGTCTAAAAAGATGAGCAAAATATAATAATTTTGTGCAAACCTATGAATATTTAATTGCTTATAACTTTTATTTAAATAACTTTTAACAAAATTAATTCAGTACTTTTTTTATAATCAACAATTATCTTATTAAAAATTGATAAAAATTAAAAATTATTATACAGTTATTAGTTATTCTTTTAAATATTTACAATTTATATATATAAATACACAGAGTGTCCGCCCAACCGGGAAAAACTCGGGAGAAAAATCAATCGGGAGGAAACCGGGAAAAAGCCGGGACTAAAATTTTACATTTAAAGATTTTAGAAAATTAAAGTTAAAGAAAACAGTTTTAGACAATAAAATTTTCTGATAAGTTTATTTACAGATTTGATTCAAATTTTTCATAAAACATCAATAACTTCTTTTTTAAATAAATATTTAATTATTATTTTTTTTCCATAATAATTAAAATTCATCAAAAGATTCAAATTCAAACATTTTGAAATTTAACTATGAATTTTGATATTTTTAAAAATAGTTGAATTTGTGATGAGAATTTTAAAAAAATATTAAAAATAATTGAATTTCTGCGAAGAATTTTATTACTTTTGAAAATAAATGAACTTCTAGGTTGAATTTTATTATTTATAAAGATAATTACAAATGTACAGAAATATATGAATAATTGAAATTCTGACAAGACTTTTATTAAAATTCTTTGAAAATAATTGAATTACAAAGAAAAATTTTATTATTTATAAAGATAGAATTTTATTACTTTTGAAAATAATTGAATTTCCATGATGAATTTTATTATTTATGTATAACATTTTGACAAGAATCATAATTTGAATTATCTTTATAAATAATAAAATTTTTCTCTGAAATTAATTTACTTTTAAAACTTATAAAATTCTTCGCAAAAATTTAATTACATTCAAAAATTTTATTTAAATTTTTTTAAATAATCCAATTTTGGAAAAGAATTTTATTATTTATAAAAATAATTGAAATTTTGAACAGATTTTAAAAAAATGTTGAAAATACCTAATTAAAATTTTGCCATGTATTAAGTATATATAAACTATATACATATTTATATATTATTATGTACATAATATGTATGTATAATATGTTATGTATTATGTACATAATATATTAAGTATATATATTAATAAATTATTATTTATTTATTAAGTATATAAGTATATGTGTGAGTATACATGTGTATGTATTGTGTGTATATGTGTGAGTATACATGTGTATGTATTGTGTGTATATGTGTGAGTATACATGTGTATGTATTGAGTGTATATGTGTAAGTAAACATGTATATGTATTGTGTGTATTGCAGCGATTTTTCTATTTCTCCGATGGAAAATTCCATCAAATCGGTACAAAAATGGCGACTATCGGTTTCCTGATTACCGAATTATAAACTCCACACTTCAAATTTATAATGCACCACCGATGACCCGTTTTAGGGAACTTCCCCGGCGCCAGGTAGGTGAACTACCCGGATCACGATGGCAGAAACAAAACAGGAACTTTCCCGGACTAGCTCAAAACCGAGCTCATTATTTTATTCAAATCGAAATTAACTTTAAGTGACGAAATTCTATCAGGCGTGAGTACCGCACACAGGAGAGAGAGAGAGACAGGCACAATGAATTTACACTCAATTAACAAATTTGACTAGAGAGAATTTAATTAATTAATCGAATTAATGTAACTTTATTTTTCCACACTATAATTCTATTTATCACAGAATGAGAACTTCCACACGCCGGCCTATGTACTCGACAACCGAAAATGGCGGCGTCGTATAGGCTTGCCATGCGGTCCTTGGTTTCGAGGTTATTTCTCGGTCACACCGTACACCGGTGATATTCCCAAGATAACGAGGAGATGAGTCCTGAGCACTAACCTCGGATTCGATTCAGGCGGGCACGGAAATCCATTTTTTTTACAACTTCAAATTAGGCAAATCACCAACCGCGGTAACACCGTATATTGTGATCGGCAGCCAGGCACGAACTGTCGAAATTAGGCAAATTGGCTTCCTGCTTCGGTCCCATACATAGGTCATGCGCACCATGGGTTCGCCCCTGCAGCATGATCACGGTCCCAACATCTGTGACAGGTGATTGCCGGCTGACAGTAGATTTGTATCGATTGGTAAAAATCGTTGACACATTTTCGGTCGGTTGACGATTAAATAACAATGAATAAATTGGTATGTTATAATCAACCGTAACGTGTGGAATTCTCTGGAGATAAATAATATAATTCTGTACAACTCAACATATATGTGATATATCGATTCTATATAATTCAAAGATATAATCAATAAGTAAAAATGTTGAGTTCGATTCTGGCTACCGTATTTAATTTATAATAATTATTCAAGGATAGATTGACTAAGTTTCGGCGAGACCTTAATTCGGTTTTTATAACGTGATTATTAAAAATCAACATTACAACTCCCCTTGGCCTAGCCGGAACGTACCCTTGAATATCTTTGGGCTTGTGGCCAGAATACACCTCGCTCGTTATCGAGAATTATTGTTATGGATTGAGAAACCTTTAAGAACCCTTAAATCTCTGTCGATCAGACTAGGTATTTGATGCTTTGAAAACAATCATTTTAAAGAACTTATTACCCTTCTACATGCAGTGTCCTTTCTACCTACCTGTCAAAAGGATTTGATATCCTCCGGGTCTCCTTTGTTTAGTACCGAGCTCATTAGGTTCCTTTATACCTCCGTGTGGGAATAATTGGCAATTGGATAATGGAAACAAAAGGTTAAATTCAGAACTAAAATTTATTAATTATTTAACTTCATTACTTCCCTTTGACAACATAAATGAGGAGTAATATAATTATATGTTTGCGTAACAAAATTAAACTTTGGTTTTTTTTTTTACAGTATGATAACCAAGGTAGGAAATTATAGTTTGTTCACCGACTCACTATAATTCGTTAACGAGGATTGATTTCATTAATCTAGTGTAATGGTGGCGGGAAACGTAGTACGAAACCCTCCTTTTAAAAAAAACAAAATTAGCCATTCACGATTTAATTAGCCAGGAAAAAGAAACAAAACGAAAATTTAAGCGGTGGGAAATTCTTAAATCCCTAACTCCTGGAAGATTGAAAAAAAAGTTAAAAGCAAACTAAACGATCTTTACGGTATGTACGCTACCGTTCAAAATATTAAATGAAAAGGAGGAGAAAATTGAGGTGCATTCTACTTGTCCGTCGGATCGGTTTGTTGAGGACAGTTGTTCTTCTCATGTCCTCGTTCCCGGCAAGTTTCGCACTGCATTCTCCGGTTAGCTGTCGAAGTGAGTGCTGGAAGGCCATTCAGTCGCTCGTAGTGTCGTCTGTCCCTTTCTTCGACCACGGCTTGGAGTAGTTGATTGACTACTTCTACGGTTATCTCCGTTGCTTCCTGTTTGAGCAGGATTTTCCTCTCCTGTTCCTCCTTGATCCTTTCTTCCTTCGCCTTTTCCAGCCATTTCTGCCTGGCTATCCAAGCCAATTCTGCTTCGGCACGTCTTCTCCGATTGGCTTCTTGTTGAAGGGCGTCCTCCTTCGCCCTGGCCTGGTCTTGTCTTGCCTGAGCTTCGTCCTCTTTCTGCTGGTGTTTCGCGTATTGACGGTTTATTGGCTTCTCGTATGTATTTCGGTGGGCGGTGAATTCCCGATCGTATACGAAACTCTTTCCACGACTCCTCGGACCTTTTTCGGAATATTGGACCCCCGCTTTCTTCGGTAATGGGTTCGTCTGGTTCATGTACGTTGGAGGACTGCGGTTCGGGGAGTTCTCGATTTATTTCGGTGTGTGTCCTACCGCTTCTGATTCCCGATGGTGGAGTGCGTCGTATTGCTCCACCCTCTTCGGATAAACTTCTCCAATTTGTCTCGGTACGGTCTGTCCCGTTTCCGTTTGTCGGTTGAGAGCTTCTCCGTATAGCACCTCCTGATGCTGAGGGTTCTGTCCTATTTTCCTCGGTACGTACCGTGACGTTTCGGTTTACTGTTTGTGGCCTGTTTCGAATTTCCCTTTCCGGATCGGCGAGTTGTCGGATGTTTTCCTCAATGCGAAGCAGGTTGTGGTGTCTTAGGGTTTCAGTGCGTCCCAATGCTCCGGCTGGTAGCCATCCCTCGGGTAGATAAACGTCAGTCATCCTCAGTGGCTGTACGTTGGCTACCGCTCGTGGTTCTTTTCTCGGTGTGGCTTCCGTCGATCCTTCCGCTTGTATCAGGAGTCTCTCGATTTGGGCGGCTAAATCTCTTTTACGGTCTGCTTCCCGACGGAGTTCATCTTCTTCTTCTGTAAATTAGAATTTATTTCCTAATTTATCTTCTGTAACCTACTTTTTATGGTTCCATCACCCGTTTAATATTATACTAACTAAATCTAAACTAAGATGACTATTCTATGTCAATTATTTACAAATGCGAGTTCTATCTTCACGAGATTCCTCCTATGGGTTATCTCTTTCTCCCCCATCCCTAGGTTCTCTGTAGGGGACTTAGAGTTTTATAGGAAACCTACCTAGTGATCTACCTTCATTTGTCGCGATTTCATATACGGAAGGTCCTAAAATTCGTATGATTGTAAACGGTCCCTGATTTTTACCACCGAACGCTCGTGTGATTTTCTTACTAGCGGATGAAGTTACTTGTTTCTTGCACATGACTTTATCTCCTACTTGGAATATTACGTTTCAACGTCTTTTGTCATATTGGACTTTTTGTCTATTAAACGCGCTGTCCATTTGTAGTGTCACTAAGTCTTGTAGTTCTTTAAGTTTCTCTATTCGCTCTAACCATTCGTCTTCGTTTGTTGCCTCGAATTCTGTCGGTTCTTCCGTCCTGTATCGTAAATTATTGTATGGCCTAGGTTCCCTTCCCGTGTTTAGAAATGCGGGGCTGACACCAGTACTACCGTGAACTGCGGTATTATACGCAAATCTAAGGTCTTTTAGGTATACGTCCCACTTGCTGTGATTTTTGGAAACGTACGCTGAAATCATTGTTTTTATTACTCGGTTTACCCGTTCTACCGGGTCGGATTGCGGGTGGTATACCGGGGTGAACGCGTGTTTGATTCCATACGCTTCCGTTAATCCTTCGAACGCTTGATTTACATATTCTGTGCCGTTATCCGAAACTAGCACTTGGGGCGCTCCCCATCGATTAAGAATCATATCTTCGAAAGCTTTAATTATCGATTCTGCGTTTGCTTTGCGCATCGGAGCTAATTCTATCCAACGTGTGTACAAGTCCTCGAAAATGACTAAATATTGGAATCCAAGCGAACTTTTAGGCCATGGGCCCATAACATCTATCGCGACTACTGACCAGGGTGTTTGTATTACTCGTTTTCCCATGAGTCCTGCCGCGGGTCTTTGATCGGGTTTGATTTTCTGACAAATGTCGCATGTTCTACCCATTCTTTGATATCGCGGTACATACCTGGCCAGTAATATTGTATAGAAACTCGTTTGTATGTTTTTTCTATCCCCAGGTGACCTGCTTGGGGTTCGCGATGGGTCTCGTTAAAGACTTCTTTTCTCTGTTCTTTAGGAATGACTAATTTCCACGCGTCGAGGTCGTCGATTACCGAATCGATTAGTGGGTTTGGGCGATAACGGTAAAGTTTGCCGTCGGTTACCTTCCAGCCGTGGAATTTCCTCGGAGTTTCATTCACTTCTCTCACACGTTGGCAATACCATGCATCTTCCACCGGTTCCATAGCGGCTATCGGTAGCGCCATCTCCTCTTCATACATTCTCGATAGTGCATCAGGAACCAAGTGTTCTGAACCTTTACGATATACTACATCGAAATCGTATTCTAGGAGATCTAACGCCCACCGGGCCAACCGTCCAGTCGGATTATGCAAGTTGTGAAGCCAGCGTAGTGAACTGTGATCGGTAATAACCGTGAAATGAAACCCTTCGAGGTAATGGCGGAATTTCTTTACAGCCCAAATTACCGCGAGGCATTCTTTTTCGGTGACCGAATATTTCCGTTCAGCTGATGTTAATGTTCTGCTCGCGTACGCTATTGCTCGATTTTTCCCTTCTTGTACTTGAGTAAGAACTACACCAATACCGAAATCGCTCGCGTCGGTGTGTAGTTCAAACGGTAACGTAAAGTCAGGATATGTCAGAGTTGGAGCTGTCACGAGTTGTTCCTTAATTCTGTCGAACGCGATTTGTTGGCTTTCATCCCATTCCCAGGAGACGTTTGTCCTCAACAGTTTATTTAGCGGTTCTGCTAAGGTGGCTAGTTGAGGAATGAAATGTCTATACCAGGACGCCATACCTAAGAATCGTCTTAACTGTTTAACCGATTTTGGCTCTGGATACGCGCGGATGGGTTCTACTTTTTCTGGGTCTACTTGTAGACCCTCGTGGTTTACAATGAATCCTAAATATTTTGCGGATGTGACTCCAAACTTACTTTTCTCAGGATTAATTGTAAGACCTGCCGCTTGTAATCGGTCTATTACTATTTTGAGCCATGCTTTATGTTCTTCTAGAGTCTCTGTTAATATTACTATGTCATCTAGATACGCGTATACGTATGGTTCCATTTCGGGTCCGATCAGAGAATCGACCATTCTCTGGAAGGTCGCTGGGGCACCTGACAATCCAAATGGCATACAAGTGAACTGAAAAAGTCCAAGACCTGGAACTGTAAAAGCAGTATACTCTTTACTTTTTTCCGAAAGGGGAATCTGATGATAACCCCATTTTAGATCTAAGGTCGTAATATACTTGGCTTTTCTGAGCTTTTCCAGTATCATGTCCATTTTCGGTATTGGATACGCGTCGGTTTTGGCTATCCTATTAAGCTTACGGAAGTCTATGCATAATCGGTACGTTCCGTTCGCTTTTCGGACCATAACTACCGGACTCGACCAACCACTTTTCGACGGATCTATAATTCCCTCAGCCAACATTCTTAACGCGTCGTCGTGCATTGCTTTCAATACTTTCGGCGATACCCTGTAATACCGTTGTTTGATAGCTGGGTGGTTCTCTACGTCGATAACATGTTCTGCGCGGTCTGTTGCGGGTAAGTTATCTGGTACTAATCGGAGTATAGAAGAAATAAATTGTTCTAAATCATTTCTCTCTTCGGCAGAGATTACTTTTAACCCGTTTACTTGCTCTACTTCTAGTGGGGTGTTTTCCTCTGTGACTTTAATTGCTTCTATACCCTCTTCCGTATAATGGTGTACCGTGTCTGGGTAGTCGGCCATGTACCATTTTCTTTGACTACCATCAAGTATCACGCCAAAGGTGTGAATAAAGTATACTCCCAGGAATACCTATTCACCCATTCCTGGGACGATCAGCACCTTCATCATGCGGGATACCCGATCGACCTCTATTGGGAGATAGCAGACTGCTTTTACTGGACGAACCGCACCATCGGCTGTCACGACTGCTTTTTCGGTTGCCGGTTGTAATTCCGCTTTATACTTGTCGGCAATTGCTAAACCGATATCTCCCAATACTGTGCGCGATGCACCATTATCTATCAAGGCTTGTACGTTGGGGGTATTACCTATTCGTATGCTCGTAAATACCCTCAAACTAAAACCTTTGTCCTCCGCAGGCGGTTCCCTAATTTCTAATCGCAGCAGTTTTTCTTCGGATATTGACTTCGGTTCAATGTCCGATTTTAAAAGTGACATGATCGCTTGGTTTTTCTCCCATGGACATGCACCATTAACTGCCTCAACGCGATCGTTCAACAAGACAGTTTGGTTGGCCGCGATTTTACGGGTGGCTTTCCGATTTTTCGACTTCTTGTTAACGATCTCCGCGGATTTCCGGTTTTCTAGGAGTACGGGTACGGATTTTTCCGCGGCTTTTTCTATTACTGTTGTTGAGGTCTGATCAGTTTCTGAGGAGGAGGAGTTGACCTTTACTTCTCCTCCTTCTTTAAGTTTCCCGGACACCCTTCGCAGTTTTTGGTGGTAACACCGTCTTTACCACACCGCCTGCAGTAGTTACTACGACGTGGCAAAGCGCAACCTGTTTGGAAGTGACCGGTTTGCTTACAATTCCAACAAACAATATCTTTCGGGTCTCTTTTGGTTTCGTTGTCCGATTGAGAGTTGGAATTTTTCGCGGAGTCACCTTTTGAAGTCGAACTACTCGCATTTTTATTCGTTTGGGAATTCCTTTCTTTATTCCATTTGGGATTGCCTGACTGTTTGGAGGGTTTTTGATTGCTTGGCGAGGTAAAATTTTTACTGTTTGCCAGAGCTGCCACCAAAGCCTCCATTGCTTTTGGCCAAGTTTCGCATAGCTTATCCGCGTTTGCTTGTGAATCTTCCGTGTTTATCGGTCTCGGTGTTTGTTCCGTTTCCGATCTGACTGCCGCGATGTTTAACGGTGTTTGATTTGCCCTAACCTGCCCTCGAAACGCATACTCCGGAATAAGCGATTTCTCAGGTGGGGGTGGGGGTGTGTCATCATCCGTAATTGCGGTCACTCGCTCGTATTCGGTAGCTAAATCCGCTAGACCGTTAAAGTCGTAAAATTCGTGCCTACGGATTGCTCTACGGTATTCGGCCCTAAGGTTCGCATGTATTCGGTCCATCTGTGCTGTCATGTCAATTGGTCTAGTCGACAGTTCATATAGTCCGTACATACATGTCAGGTAATCGATTGCAGATTCTCCGGGTCCCTGTCTTCTAGAGAGAATCTGCTCCTCTAAACGATCTTGGTATCGGGAGTCTCCAAACCGAATTTGGAATTGTCTTTTACATTCCTCCCAGGAGTTCCATCTTTGCCTATTTTGACGATACCAATGTGCTGCCATCTCGGTTAGGAGGAAAGGCATTGCTACTAACAGTTCTTCGTCAGTCATAAATGACGCGGCCCTACCCTCTTCTACCCGCCACAAAAAATTGTCTACGCTTGCCCCTCTTTGTCCGTTAAACTTTACGTTCCAGCTTTCGACTGTTCTCGCGACGTCTCTAGGGTGTCTGTACGTGTAACCCTGTCTTTGGGAGTACATGTTTTCTTTTTCCCATGGTCTATTTTGTCCCTGAAGAGAGTCGGTTTGTCTTCGTCCGTAGTTTTGGTCAAAACCGTTTTGTCTGTTTTCTGTCACGTTTTGTTGTGACCATCTTTGCTGGTCGTAACTGCCGAATGTTCGTCTTTCAAATACAGCAAAGGTGGGGTTTGTTTGGGGAAACATACTATTTGTCGGGTAGTATGATGTTTGCCTCGGTCTGTCGGACTCGGTTGTCGGTTGTCCGTCTGGCCGTATTAAGGACGGTCTGTGTCCCGTACCGTAAATTGTCGGCGGGGGAGGTGGCAACCGGTCTAAGTGCCTGCTCCAACTTAACCCTTCAAAACGCGGATCCGAATTACCTACTGTCGCGGTTTGAATTATAGGTGGCACTGTCGCGTCAATTCTGTTTTCTGGGTGTGCGTACCTATTATTTCCTGTCTGTCCGTAATTAGCCGGATTGTATACTGGGTCGGATTGTCGTGTTACTGTTGTCGATGTGTAACATGTTGGGCATGTACTTGTCATGGTGATTGGTTGTTCTGTTTGTCTTTGTACTAATGACATTAATGCTGTCATTTGTTGTTGCATTAAGAACATTGACTCACGCAATTCTTGAATTTCGGTATTTTCCCTGTTATGTGTCTCATGTTCCGTATTTTGTCCGTGTCTACGGCGTGTATTGACGTTACCGAAATTTGGATTAGGTGGGGGGAAGTCGGTTCGGAAATTTTCCGGTCTGTAAAGTCTTTCTATTTCGTTAAAGCTATCCGTAAACGTGCTCGAGGGGTCCGAAGTTACGGGTGTATTCGGTAGTGGTGCGAATTTTGCTGAACCCGGTGTAAGGGGAGTAGAGGTTGGTATTTGTGATTGTGGTATTGTGGACGCTTCGTCGCTATCATACCACGGGACGTCTTTCCTACCCTCCATCCGTGCCACTAGTCTTTCTAGTCGCGACTGCACTTCTTCGAATGTACCCGATGTGTTACAACTGTTTAAAGTAAGTTGTGTTTTCATTTCTTCGAACGCTTTAACTCGTCGAGAGAGTTCTTCTATCCTACCCGTTGATTCGGTTTCATTTCCCCAATTTTTCTCTACTTCGGTCTGTTGTTCTTGTGGTAAGTGGTTTACTTGCCCCCCTACTGCCCCTTCTAGTTGGGGTTGGGACAGATCTGTTTTCTCCTGATCTGACATGTTTTGTTCCTTTGACAAGAAAGGGGAAAAAAAATTTCAATAATAGAAGAAATTAATTTTTATTTATTTTCGGTAAATTCCGCAATAATCCGTAATTATGGTACAATAATTATAGTCTATTATTAAATTGTCGGTGTTTACTCCTTTCTTTGTTTATTAACAATCTCTTGTCAGTCAAGATTGAACGGAAGGAACAACAAAAAAACGGATTCAAGAACGATTAAATAAAGAAAAAGAAAATTTTTCCTTATTTATTTTCGATAATATCTGCAATAATCCGTTATTCTGGGAAAATTATTACTTGTTCTATCGATTTACTATAAAATTCAACAAGAAATTCTATAATTTCCAAAAATTTCCTGAATTTCTATAAGTTTCCAGAAGTTTCCGAAAATAACCGTCTTTTCTTATTCGGGTTTTGGTTGTTTACAGGTGTTTTCCCCAATGTCCTTGTTTTTAGGGAAAAGTTCTCGGTTTATTATTTATTTATTTATTTTTTTTTAATTTCCTAAATTACCGATTAACTTACCGAAATTTTGCATAAATTACCGCTATGCTCTATTCGGTTTTCGATTATTTTCTATTATTTCTGGAAAATTTTCTCTTTTTGGAATGAGATGTCGGGTAATTTCCTAAATTTCCTAAATTACCGATAAATTTCCCAAAGTTTCCGGTAAATTACCTATTTGAAAAATTTAATTAGGGTCCGTCGAGAAATATTCCCTCTATCAATAAATTAATTTTTCAACTTTACGCGGAATATTGCAAAGTTTCATAAGTTACCGGTAAATTTCAACCGAAATTTGGTAACTTTCCTGACACTAAATTTAGTTACTGTCGGTTTTAGAAGTATTTTCTTTTTCAATTCACTAAATTTTTAAACTGACTGGGGATTATTTCAAAATTTCTGAAATTTCCAATCTTACCGGGCAATTTTTCCGATCAACTAAAAAAATTCTTTTTGAACTCGGGGTTAGCTGCAATTATCTAATTCTATTTTCTCTAATTGTTTTTGAAAATTTCTTTCATTTCCTTAAATTTCCAAAAATTTCTGGTAATTTTCTCTTTTATTACAAGTGTCTACAAAGGGAAAATAATTAGAGAAATTATTATTTATCTTTTACTTGGGTTCGTGCCTGTTTAACTATTTCTTTTTACAAAAGAGAGAGAAAACTCTTTTCTATACTATTAATCTATTTTCCAAATAATTTCCTCACTTCAGTTATCGAGAAACCCAATCTACCTTCTATTGAATTCAAGAATAATTTTGAAAAATTTTCAATTTACTTTTTTTTCCAATTTTTTTTAATAACTAAAAAAAATTGTCTACTTTTTTTTCGAGAGTGGTAGGGGACACTGCAGGTACAAAAAAAAATCTTTCATGCTGAAAAAAAATATATAACAAAAAAAACACAATTTTCAAAGCATCAACTACAAGATTATTATAAAAATAAATTTTCAAAATTTTCCCCTGAAGAAAAATAAATAGTACCTGTCAGGTCGACAAAGAATGAAATCAATTTTGAAAAGAAAAGAAAATTCAATTACTCACCAGAAGTGAAGGCTCTCATTCAGTTCTCTCACTACAAAATTACACTGAATATTCCTCTATCGTCTCTCTCACCTGTCACGGCCCTTGAGTTGGGCGCCACTGTTGCAGCGATTTTTCTATTTCTCCGATGGAAAATTCCATCAAATCGGTACAAAAATGGCGACTATCGGTTTCCTGATTACCGAATTATAAACTCCACACTTCGAATTTATAATGCACCACCGATGACCCGTTTTAGGGAACTTCCCCGGCGCCAGGTAGGTAAACTACCCGGATCACGATGGCAGAAACAAAACAGGAACTTTCCCGGACTAGCTCAAAACCGAGCTCATTATTTTATTCAAATCGAAATTAACTTTAAGTGACGAAATTCTATCAGGCGTGAGTACCGCACACAGGAGAGAGAGAGACAGGCACAATGAATTTACACTCAATTAACAAATTTGACTAGAGAGAATTTAATTAATTAATCGAATTAATGTAACTTTATTTTTCCACACTATAATTCTATTTATCACAGAATGAGAACTTCCACACGCCGGTCTATGTACTCGACAACCGAAAATGGCGGCGTCGTATAGGCTTGCCATGCGGTCCTTGGTTTCGAGGTTATTTCTCGGTCACACCGTACACCGGTGATATTCTCAAGATAACGAGGAGATGAGTCCTGAGCACTAACCTCGGACTCGATTCAGGCGGGCACGGAAATCCATTTTTTTTACAACTTCAAATTAGGCAAATCACCAACCGCGGTAACCCCGTATATTGTGATCGGCAGCCAGGCACGAACTGTCGAAATTAGGCAAATTGGCTTCCTGCTTCGGTCCCATACATAGGTCATGCGCACCATGGGTTCGCCCCTGCAGCATGATCACGGTCCCAACATCTATGACAGGTGATTGCCGGCTGACAGTAGATTTGTATCGATTGGTAAAAATCGTTGACACATTTTCGGTCCGTTGACGATTAAATAACAATGAATAAATTGGTATGTTATAATCAACCGTAACGTGTGGAATTCTCTGGAGATAAATAATATAATTCTGTACAACTCAACATATATGTGATATATCGATTCTATATAATTCAAAGATATAATCAATAAGTAAAAATGTTGAGTTCGATTCTGGCTACCGTATTTAATTTATAATAATTATTCAAGGATAGATTGACTAAGTTTCGGCGAGACCTTAATTCGGTTTTTATAACGTGATTATTAAAAATCAACGTTACAGTATATGTGTGAGTATACATGTGTATGAATTGAGTGCATATGCGTGAGTATACATGTGTATGTATTGTGTGTATATGTGTGAGTATACATGTGTATGTATTGAGTGTATATGTGTAAGTAAACATGTATATGTATACATGTGTATGTATTGTGTGTATATGTGTAAGTATACATGTGTATGTATTGTGTGTATGTGTGTGAGTATACATGTGTATGTGTACATGTGTGAGTATACATGTGTATGAATTGAGGGAACATGTGTGAGTATACATGTGTATGAATTGAGTGCATATGTGTGAGTATATGGGAAATATTTTATGTATATGACATGTGTGAGTGTATGTGTAACACATAACCAGTGTGTGATTATTACTTAAGGATAATTGTGCATGTAAAAAGTATGCATGTTTATGAGAAAAAAGTAATAGTTGGTTAGGACGCTACTGCGCATGGCCAGACGAAGAACGAAACCAACAAGGAATTAATATAATAAAAAAATAATAATAAAGAAATAAGGATAATAAGGATTATTTTCTTTTCTTTGATTTGGATAAATCAGTGCATTTTTTTTTAATTTTATGAGGCAACATATTTTGATTACAAAAATGTAAATTTTTTTACCATTTATCAATTTGAGAATAGTATATATTTTTATGATTTCAATTAATTTTGAATGTAAAATTATTTTTCAGAGTTAAAAATTTTAGTAAATTATAATATAATTTCAAATTGTATACAACGTTTTTCGTGTAAAATTTCTAGTTGTATTTATAAACTGCTATTATTAATTCTTATAATTAAAATATTAATATCTGAGAATATTGTTTTGTTTACAAAAATTGTCTTTCAAAGTTTAATAGAAAGTGCTATCATTGAAATAACTTTCAGCGACAGTTTAAAATAAATTTTTTTTGAAAAATATTTTAGGGGCAAAAAGTGTACTCATATATCTACCAAAAATCATAGATAACTTTAAAATTGGAGACAAACAATTTTCAAGTGGCCGATTTCACTTATTTATAATTAATAATTTTTTTATTAGAAACAATTTATTTACCCCTACCCCAAATATATTTTTTCTATGACCGCAATTAAAATCCCACTGAATAAATATGTAAGTACAGTTCTGAAAATTAGATAGTGGGGATGAATTCGTCAGCGTGCAGTTTGAAATCAAGTGGAGAAGTTATTTCTGGGGTACCGTGCAGTTCTGCGGCCCGACTCTATAAAGTGTATGGGATGGAATCTAATTTTTTAAATATGTCGCTTAAACGAAATTTTTAACTATAAATTTATTAGGATTTTATGTTTCATTTTTAATGAACTATTTTTTGCACTAATAAAAATCGATTTTTATTTTAAAAATGAAACATAAAATCCTAATAAACTTATAGTTAAAAATTTCGTTTAAGCGAGATATTTAAAAAATTAGATTCCATCCCATACACTTTGTATACAATGTTTGTGCACCAGTAAACGGCCATCTTGAATCTTCCCCCACCCAACTTGAATAGCCTTATAGAATGGCTAAAATAGTGATACCATATCACAGTAACAAATCCAACAATACAATATGGGTGTATTAGCTAGAATTCTCACAGAAATCACGAACAATTTCTTTCAGTGCAGAGCAATAATCAATTTAATTTTTTTTATTTACACAAAGCCAACGAAAATTATTACCAGCACGAGTCCCCTACTTCATTTCTTAGTTATAAACATTAACTGAAAATATCTATAACACTATCAAGTTAAAAATAGTGAAATAATTTTTTTAAACAATTTATAATACTTAACAATAAAAAGATGTAAAAAAAAAGATTTCAAAACGGGCTATAACACCGGACTACCCCCTTAATAAGATTAGGGGTAAAGACATACCCTCGATCTGGTCTTCCTAACACCTGCTGCTATTATTAAACCCGTTTTACTATGAGAGAAGAAGTTTTATTACAGTATGTACAATTACACATGCTAACTCTCTCTCCGAATACGAAAATACTCTTCGATATTTTCGGAACAATATTCTATACTGACTTTCCTACTTCACAGAGAGTGTGTAATAATAATCTCTTAAAATTTTCAACTAATCTCAATTTTCAATCCTCTGCTATTTTCTTCACAAAAATATATTTCCAAAAAAAATTCTGCAATAAAAATTGGTTTATAATATTTGGATCGAAAATGTTTTTTACCAAAAAGAGTTAAATTGAATTATAGTTTAGCAAAGATTTTTTGTAATAAATAGTTTATGATGAAAAGTTTACATTTTTTAAAACTAGCATATTTTAAAACATTTTTCAGAATTTATATTTAAGCAGCTTTCATTGTAAGAAAATTATTTTATTGAGATAGCTGTCGTACCCGTCTTCAACGAATTTTAGTTCCTACCAATACATAACAGTTTTTCTATCAATCTGGAAAATCGGAAAATGATAGAAAATTTATATTGACCGGAAAAAATAATTGGTTATCATTAACTGTTTGAGTAGGAAAATTCTACTATTAGAATAAGAGACTGACATTTTATAATCAAATGAGTTATTTTTAACCCTCCGTCACACACCTAGGGATGGATTCCCTCTACGGTTTCAGTAATGTTTAAATAACTTTTGTTTTCCTCATTGCAAAATAAAATCAGTTTCTCTACCTTTCGACAATTTTCTCCTTAACACATTTCTAAAAAACATTTAGTTTAAACATAATTAATATTTAATTATGAAGCTTCAAAGCTAGAAAAAACTCGAAAAAGTGAGGTTATGTTGAATAAAAAAATCAAGTTTTCAAAACATTTTTTGTTCCACTGTTGGTTATTGGCAAAATTATATTCTAAATTCTAAATTAAATTCTAAAATTAATTTTATTAATTTTATAATTTAGAATAATTTACTACATATTTGTAAGTTTGTGTTTAAATTAAATTTTTGTTGATTCCTTTGTTTATGTTGTAATGTCGCTTATTTTACATGTGGTAGGGATTCCCTATAAACGTATGTAAAGTCGTAATTTTTTCCAAGGTGTGTGACGGAGGGTTAACTAATTCAAATGCAAAGAAAAATATTTGTTAATTTGTGCGAATTAATATAATTGAGTCATTCCATTTTATTTCGACTAAAGTCGTTGCCGACTAATTTTAAAAAATTGTAATATTTTGCAGGAATGATTTTAAAGATATTAGGATTACCGAACAAAACGTATTTTAAATATTTTTTATATTTATTGTAAAATAAGCATCTAAAGTATATATATGGGACTTTCCATGTCAAACGGACCAAAGCTCTGCCCAAAATTGTAATTAACGAAAATGAAGTTATAATAGCTCAAAATACTCGTAATCTAATACCCTTTTAGTTGCAAAGTTTGCCGAATTCAAAATGGCATCATTACTGTGACATGTAAACGACTCTAATTTCGGAAATCAACAAATATATTTAATAATTTTGTTCAGAAAATAATGCAAAAATGTTAGGTCACGATATGTTTTAATGTTTTCGGGGTTGCTGATTACGAATCCGATGTCATTTTTTCAAAATTAAATATGGCGGATTCAATATGGCGGTCGATTAAAAAATTTTCTAATTCACTGGAAACTTGTTAGTCGGGGGTTTTTCAGGTCGTTGATTACGAATCCGCTGTTATTTCTTCAAAATTTAAAATTGCGGATCTAATATGCTGGCCGTTAAAATAATCGTCAAATCCACTTTAAACTTTTACTTGCGGGTTTTTGGAATCGCTGGTTACGCTTACGACATAATTTTTTTAACTTTAAAATAGTGGATTTCATATAACCGCACTATATTTAAAAAAATTTATTATGTAATTTACCTAAAATAATTTATAGCCCTGAAAAGGACCACTTTTTTTTAAACCAACTTGACTTGACTAAAAATGTCTGATTCTTAAATAGTTTTAGTATACAGTAAAAAGAAAGTCTTATTTTCAGCTATGAAAGGTACCTTAATTTAAGATGCAACATTTTTAAGACAATACCTTTGTTTAATTTCAAATCAATTTTTTTGCTGAATTTAAATAGCAAAAGCATGCTGAATATCAGTACAAAATATGCTGAATTTAAAGCAATCATGTTGAAAATGAGCAGTTTTATACTTAATTTAAAACGTAGAACTGTAAATTCAGATTTCTTATCCTAATTTTCACGCAAGCCGAGCTTTAATTAAGACTGGCATTACTTTCAGGGCTTATTTAATTTTAGATAGTATTTAAAATAAGATTTACTTTTTACTGTGTAAGAGTTTTACTGATAAAGCCCTGAAAAGGATTGATTGTTATGTTTTTTTAAAGGTTGACAGTAATAGCCCTGAAAAGGGCTGATTGTTATGTTGTTTTCTTAACAGGTTGACAGTAATTGCCTTGAAAAGGGCTGATTGGTAATTAGGTGTGTCAAGGATAAAATAATTGAACTCTCTAGAAGTATTTTTATAATATTCTAAAAAATATATTAATTCCCACTAAGAATTTTATAATTTACGAAAGTAATTAAATTGTATTGAAAGTAAACTTTTCAAAAAGAATTGAATTTTTTTTAATACAATTATTTTAAAAATAAATCTATTTTTGACAAGAATTTTATAAAATCATAAAATTGTTTTGAGGAATTTAATTAAAATTGTATTAAAAATAATTGTTTTCGAAAAATTTTGATTTTAGTTATTAAAAGTATTTTTTTTTTAAATTTTTTTAAAAGTATAAAAAGAATAATTGAATTCATTTAAGGAATTTTTATAAATTTATTATTCTTTTAAATTTTAATAAATATTTTAATAAATATTTTGATAAATAATTAAATTTTTTTAGAAATATTGACAAATAATTTGTAGGAAATAATCATAATAATTATTTAGTGAATACATACAATTTTTTTGAAATTACATGACTAGCAATTAGTCTATTAATTTTCAGTAAAATATTACAGTTTATTAGTAATTTTTTACTAACAAAAATGAAGAAAAGAAATTAAGATGATAAATAATTTTAAAAACTTGTTTATGTACCTCGTTTACTTTGCCTATCATTTTCTAATTATGCAAGTTATTTTATTAAATAATAGGGAAATTTTAATTACTATTTATGACTTAATATTAAAATTATTTTTAATTAACGCCTTTTTGATAATTTATCATACCTAGTTTTGCTCTTTATTATGTTTATAGTTTTCGTGAAATTTAAAATTTCGCGCTTTTAAAATATAATTCTTATTTTGTCCGCGTGGAGGCGATATCATTTATAAGGTAGTGTCTCTCATTAACGAGAAGCGTTTTGCATCGTATAAGTACTGAAGACTTTCAATTCAGAAATATTAGGAATTTGTCATTATCTTTCGCAGGTAAGTGATTATTTTGTGCTACAAACATTTTAAAAATCAGTTCTTTTCAGAGCTATTCATTACCAATTATTTCTTTTTTTCAGTGATTTCGTTTTAAACTTTTCACTTTAATTTTTGTTCATTAATTTTTTGATATGAGGCATTTTACGTGTAATGTCCTAAGTTGAAATTTCAACTTCTTGAAAAAAATTGAAACTCGGGGAATTTGTTGTTCTATCAAGTAGAAATGTGCCCCAAAAAATATTTTTGACTTTTTCGAAAATTTGAAGGGGGTAGAGGGGGGCCAATTTAACCAATTTTGCTAACACCGGCTACTTTGTGAATTTTTTCTGAACGTACTTTTAATGGGAAAAATTTTTCAGAATATGTTTCGGAAAGGTTTTTTCGTCCTCTTTTCAATGGTGAATTTTATTTTTTAATATTTTAAAAATTTATCCCAATTTTTGATAATTAAAATTTCATTTTCCCAAAAAAGGGTCCGTTATATTTGAAAATAAATTATTGCAAACGAAAGCTGAAGTTTTTATCTATGTGAATGTAAATTTTCAGAATGCCCTTTTTTTTGTTTTTGAGTTATTAAATTTCAAAGAATAAATTGCTGCGCGCAGCGTTGCGGTGGCACTGAGCCGCGTGGTACCCAGCGTGATGCGAGGTGCCCGCGACGCTGCGCGCAGCAATTTATTCTTTGAAATTTAATAACTCAAAAACAAAAAGGGCATTCTGAAAATTTACATGCGCATAGGAAAAAACCTCAGCTTTCGTTTGCAATAATTTATTTTCAAATAAAACGGACCCTTTTTTGGGAAAATGAAATTTTAATTATCAAAAATTGGGATAAATTTTTAAAATATTAAAAAATAAAATTCACCATTGAAAAGAGGACAAAAAAACCTTTCCGAAACATATTCTGAAAAATTTTTCCCATTAAAAGTACGTTCAGAAAAAATTCACAAAGTAGCCGGTGTTAGCAAAATTGGTTAAATTGGCCCCCCTCTACCCCCTTCAAATTTTCGAAAAAGTCAAAAATATTTTTTGGGGCACATTTCTACTTGATAGAACAACAAATTCCCCGAGTTTCAATTTTTTTCAAGAAGTTGAAATTTCAACTTAGGACATTACACGTAAAATGCCTCATATACGTGTTTTTTTTCTTATTTTTCTGTTCTTTTGTTACATTTTCATTTTTTTTAATTTTTAACGAATTTCCGTATTTCTTTAAGTAAATTTTTTTTTAATGACAAAAGGTAAGTTTTTTTTTAATTTTACATTAAAATTTCTTTTTTTTCGTTAAATCGTTTTATTTGTATTTTATCATTTCTGTTATGTCAGACAGTAAAAAGACAACTTCTAGCCGTCTTCGTCATGGAGATAGGTGCATTTACCTTTTAAACCTTGAAAATCACAAAGGTTCAAGTTTAAGGATAATGTCAAAGTCATTAATAAAACGATTTCCTCAAATGCCAAAAAATTCAAAAATTTGCTCCTCATGTCGTAAAATGTGTAACAACGCTTCCGTTGAAAGCATTGCTACCAGTGATTATGAAAATTTAGAGACAGAAAAACCAGAGAGTAAAAGGAAATGTCTGACAAGAGAGGAACAACTAGAGCAACTTTTAAGCGGCTTAAAAGATAAATTTTCTTCTTTGCCAATAAATGATCCTCTACGTATGTCTATACTAGCAGTTGCTCCTGAATGCTGGACTGTAAGACAAATTGCGTCAGAATTTAACACTTCAGAGAGACAAGCTCGACAAGCTAAACATTTGAAAATGAATAAAGGAATTTTAGCAACACCTGAATCGAAACTGGGCAAAAGACTATCTGAGGAAACAATTAACAAAGTTAAAGAGTTTTATGAAAGTGATCAGAATAGTCGTATTATGCCTGGTAAAAAGGATACTGTTTCCGCTAAAGTAAATGGAGAAATAATGTTATTGCAGAAAAGATTTTTGCTTGCAGATATTAAAGTGCTACATAATGAATTTAAGGAACAGTATCCTAAATTTTCAATAGACTTCTCGAAATTTGCTGAACTGAGACCAAAAAATTGTGTCTGCGCGGGATCATCAGGTACACAAAGCGTCTGTGTATGCTTGATTCATCAGAATTTTAAGTTGATAATAGATTCTGTAAAATTTGAAAAATTGATGTCTGATTCAGAGAATTTCATAAAACATTACACAGATTGCTTTAAATTTGTTTTATGTAAAAATCCTGGACCATCCTGTTTCCTTTTAGAATGCACCTTATGTCCTGGCTTGCAAAATTTTGCAGATATAGTTTCAAACCTTTTAAAGGAAAATGAAATAACTGAAATTATTTGTAGTTGTTGGGAATCGACTGATAGGTGCACTTTGACAAAACAGTATTATTCTTCAAATGACTTTGTAAGGGAATTATCTAGTCAATTTTCAAAACTTTTGCCACACCACTACATTGCTAAAAATCAATTGGAATACTATCAGGAAAGAAAAAGAGACCTCCAAGAAGGCGAAGTAATACTGCAGTATGACTTCTTCAAAAACTACGCATATGTTGCACAAGATGCTGTACAAGGTTTTCATTATAATAATGAACAATGCACAGTGCATCCTGCAATCTTTTATTACAGAGAAAATAGCGAATTAAAGCACTGCAGTATTGTCTTACTATCCGAATCAACAACGCATGATACTGCAGCAGTGTACATACAGCAACAGACAGTTATGACAGAAATTTTAAAAAATTTGTCCAAAAGTTAGGAAAATAATAGTTTTTACTAATTGTGCTAAACAGCATTACAAAAACAAATTTCAAATGATAAATTTGGTTCATCACGAGGATGATTTTAATGTTTCGGCAGAGTGGCATTTCCATACAACTGCTCATGGAAAAGGAGCATGCGACGGCATAGGGGCTGTTTTAAAAAGAAAAACCACTCGTGCTAGTTTACAAGCTAAGCCAGAAAATGCTATTTTAAATTCCAAAAGTCTGTTTGATTGGGCTAAGGCACATATTAAAACAATACGATTTTTCCTAGGCTGACCTATGCGTCTGTGGTCTGGTGGAGCAGAGTTGAACTTAAAACGGCAAAAGACCGGTTGGAGGGCGTAAGGAGGCTGGTCCTGAGGAGCATCACTGGTGCTGTGCGCACTACGCCCACGATGGCCCTTGGTGCTCTTCTGGGACTGGAACCTTTACCCCTGATCATTAAAGCAGAGGCGGTGAAAGCTGCCCTGAGATTAGGTGGGGACAGAGGCCGTAGGGAAGTTGGCAGATGGCGTCTCCCCAGCAAATTGGTGGAAAAACCCATTCTCAATATGATTAGAGATAAGGTGACTCCACTTTACCTCTTTGACAAGAAGTATAGAATAAGTATACCTGATAGAGAGGATTGGCATGATGGGCCTGCCCTTCTTCCCAGAGATGCTATTGTCTGGTATACGGACGGATCGAAGGGAAGAATTGGCGCGGGCGCAGGAGTCTATCAAGAAGCAGTGGGGGTGGCTCTCGCATATAGTTTGGGAACCATCACTACTGTTTTACAATCCGAAATTGTAGCGATTCTCTACGGTGCTTCTGAGGCTCTAGAGCGCTGCCAAGATAGAAATATCTATATTGCTTCGGACAGCAAGGCAGCTATTTGCGCTTTGAAACGATATGTTACGACATCCCAACTGGTCGGAGAGTGCCACGAGGCGCTCAACAGGCTAGCTGGAATTAACCGTGTTACCCTCATCTGGGTCCCAGGACACTGTGGAATTAAGGGTAATAACGTAGCGGATGAACTAGCCAAAGAAGGTGCTAGGAAACGATTTATCGGACCAGAACCAATAGTTGGTGTCTCCAACAAGTGTCTGACTTTGGAATTTAAACAATGGCGGACACTAGAGCACCAAAAAGAGTGGCGGGCAGTTGCAGGTTGTAGACAGGCCAAAGCACTCATTGGGGAAAACTTAAATCCTAAAAGAGCGGCGGATTTCCGCAGGCTTAATAGGAAAGAGGCGAAAATCATAACAGGCTTGTTAACAGGCCATGGAGATTTACGCTATCACAGGCATAAGATGGGCATCGTCGAGGATCCCAAATGCCGTAGATGTGGTGAGGAAAACGAAACCTCAGCTCACATTCTGTGTCGATGCCCTGCCTTGGTGAGGGAACGATATCAGATCACAGGTTGTTACTTCCTTGAGGAAACAGCAATCGCTACTAAAGAACTGGCCGCGGTCCTGTTTCTATGGAAGGGGCTTTGGGCTTAGGTCAGGCGGTTTAGTAGGACTTTGGGGACGTAAAGGGATTATCCAAGCGTCAGCGGCTGCTAAGCGGCTGCAACCCTAATAGTTAATAATAATTACCATTATATCAAACAACAGCACGGAAAAGTTAAGCGTTCACTTAATAAAAGATTTTCTATGGCTCCCTCTGTTACAAAAATCCAGTCATCGCACTCATTTATAGTCACTTCAGAGAAGAAGCTAGAAGTATTCAGGTATTCAAAGGCAACCACCCCAGTAGCAGTTATCCAATACTAGAACTTTGAAAAACCTTAAGATTAAAAGCTTCATATAAATTTTTTGGGTGTGGTTCCATTAATATTGTATATCGTTGACACACCTAATTACCAATCAGCCCTTTTTAGGGCTATTACTGTCAACCTTTTAAAAAAACAACATAACAATCAGCCATTTCAGGGCTTCATTAGTGAACCTTTTACAGAAACTAATTAACAATCAGCCCTTTTCAGGTCTATTACTGTCAACCTTTAAAAAAACAACATAACAATCAGCCCTTTTCAGGGCTTCTTTAGTGAACCGTTTACAGAAACTAATTACCAATCAGACATTTTTAGTCAAGTCAAGTTGGTTTAAAAAAAAGTGGTCCTTTTCAGGGCTATAAATTATTTTAGGTAAATTACATAATAAATTTTTTTAAATATAGTGGGGTTATATGAAATCCACTATTTTAAGGATAAAAAAAATTATGCCGTAAGCGTAACCAGCCATTCCAAAAACCCACAAGTAACAAGTTTTAAGTGGATTTGACGATTTTTTTTAACGGTCTGCATATTAGATCCGCAATTTTAAATTTTGAAGAAATAACAGCGGATTCGTAATCAGCGACCTCAAAAACCCACGACTAACAAGTTTCCAGTGAATTAGAAAATTTTTTAATCGACCGCCATATTGAATCCGCCATATTGAATTTTGAAAAAATGACATCGGATTCGTTTTCAGCGATCCCAAAATCCCCGAGCGAATTCAAGGACTTTTAAAACTTTGTCGGCCAGATTGGATCCGCCATTTTGAATTTTGAAAAAATGACATCGGATTCGTAATCAGCAACCCCGAAAACATTAAAATATATCGTGACCTAACATTTTTGCATTATTTTCTGAACAAAATTATTAAATATATTTGTTTATTTCCGAAATTAGAGTCGTTTACATGTCACAGTAATGACGCCATTTTGAATTCGGCAAACTTTGCAACTAAAAGGGTATTAGATTACGAGTATTTTGAGCTATTATAACTTTATTTTCGTTAATTACAATTTTGGGCAGAGCTTTGGTCCATTTGACATGGAAAGTCCCATATATATATATATTCCTATTATATAAAAACATTTCACCGCCGCCGCAGAGTCAGGATTTAATACACACATACATACATACATACATACATACATACACGAAATTTTTTATTAGCATTTTTGGAATCCTGGATGCTCAAAACGAATAAGTATGTGTAAAATTTTAAGTTCTGAGCAATTTACAAACAAAAGTCTCATCTTATATTTATAGATTGGAAACAATTATTAATTAAAAATATTAAATAAAAAATGATTTTAAAGTTCACCTGGTAAATAACCAATTTTTGCAAATTTCGTTCACTTAAGGCGGTGTCAAAGTCGATTGGATTTTTGCATTGAGCTTCAATGGGAAAATCACATCGACTTTGACATCCCCTTAATGTGAGAAATACACTCAGAAAAAGAGTTGGCTGCTATAGCCAATTAAATAGTTGCTATACCGCGATTCAATTAATTGGATGGGGCAACTATTTCTTGGTTGATACCAGAGCTGCCAGGTACCCTCACCAAACGCTAGTGCGCATGCCTTGCGCTTATATTTTAATTGGTGGACATTTGTGTTCTTATTTAAAATGCCTTGTAAATTAAAACTTCCAAAATTTCCACCAATTAAATTTAGAGACACGAGGCATGCGCATTTGCGCTTGGTGAGGGTACCTGGCAGCTCTGGTTGATACATCCAACTTTTTAGCTGCATTACCTGCATAGCATATTTACTGCATTACATACGGAGCGTTCCACGCGAAATCGGACAGTATTTGACTTTTGCATCTCAGATTTTTTTCAAATATTTTTTTCTTTTAGTGCTCATTGAAATAAGCTACCATGATTTTTTTCAAATTTTTTCATCAAGCCGTTTAAGAGATACAGGTTTTTGAAAAATCACGTTTTTTACAAAAATGTTTTTATGAAATGGTTATAACTCGGTCAAAAATTGACCAAATTTGACGTTCTATATATGAAAATTTTTATTTTTACACGTAGTTTTTGATAAAAATATAAAAAAATTTATTTTTTAAATTTACGAAATTTTTTTTTTAATATTAAAAAAAATTTATTTTTAAAAATGTATGTATCGATCGATTATTTTCCAAAATTTTTGTATGAAACTAGAACTAAATTAACAACTTTTAGGCGTTGTCTGAGTGTGGGCAAACGATGGGATCTATTTATTTCGAATTTTTTAATTTTTATATCCATAGAATATGGCAAACTATAGGACTTTTATGAGATATCATAGTGTCCATTAAAAACGATGAACACGATCCCGGGTCACAAAATTGGCCTTCACGTCAGAATTTTGAGAAAAGTGGGGGTAAAGACTCCAAAAAACGTGTTTTTAAAGGTTTTCGAAATTTTTTTTATCCTAAACCTGACGCGCCACAAACTTCTACATAGATTAAAATTGAAGCTTGAATTGTCCACTACAAGAGCCATATCCGTAAAACCAAAAAAAAAATAAAATTTTTTTCAAAACATGGGTTGAAGTTACTAAAAATGTGATTTTTAGGGTCGCTGATTATATTCATCAGATTATAACGTTTTATAAGTTTCTGGCACGTCAGATTACAATCCGCGACCTCAAATACCCTTGAGTAACAATTTTCAAGCGAATCCAAAACAATTTTAAAAAATCCATTAAAGCAACCCAAAAATACACATTTTTGGTAACTTCGACCCCATTTTTAAAAAAAATTTTAATCTTTTTTGGTTTTACGGATATGGGTCTTGTAGTGGACAATTCATGCTTCAATTTAAGTCTATGTAGAAGTTTCTGGCGCGTCAGGTTTAGGATAAAAAAAATTTTGAAAACCCTCATAAACTTGTTTTTTGGGGTCTTTACCCCCACTTTTCTCAAAATCCTGACGTGAAGGCCAATTTTGTGACCCGGGATCGTGTTCATCGTCTTTAATGGACACTATGAAATCTCATAAAAAAAGTAAGACTTTTTTTGTTGACCTGTGTTATTAATAATTTTAGCTCAAAAGCCCTATCGTTTGCCCACAATCAGACAACGCCTAAAAGTTGTTAATTTAGTTCTAGTTTCTTACAAAAAATTTTGAAAAAAATCGATCGATACATACATTTTTAAAAATAAAATTTTTTTTAAATTAAAAAATTTTTTCGTAAATTTAAAAAATAAATTTTTTTATTTTTTTTTATCAAAAACTACGTGTAAAAACAAAAATTTTCATATATAGAACGTCAAATTTGGTCAATTTTTGACCGAGTTATAACCATTTCAAAAAAACATTTTTGTAAAAAACGTGATTTTTCAAAAACCTGTATCTCTTAAACGGCTTGATGAAAAAATTTGAAAAAAATCATGGTAGCTTATTTCAATGAGCACTAAAAGAAAAAAAATATTTGAAAAAAATCTGAGATGCAAAAGTCAAATACTGTCCGATTTTGCGTGGAACGCCCCGTATGTAATGCAGTAATATGCTATGCAGGTAATGCAGCTAAAAAGTTGGATGTATCAACCAAGAAATAGTTGCCCCATCCAATTAATTGAATCGCGGTATAGCAACTATTTAATTGGCTATAGCAGCCAACTCTTTTTCTGAGTGTAGAAATCATTAAATTCAATGAAACCTTATGAAATACAAAGTACCTGTGACTAACTTTTAGTTTTTCTTAACAATTTCTTCCTTTTTTCTTCATAAATGTTAAAAAATAAGCAATTAAAACTGGCACTTTGCTTATTTTCACGATTTTAAAATGTAAATAACTTCTGCCCAGAAAAATGAAAAATTACGAAAATTGGGCAATAATTGATTATTAGATACACTCACTGGAAAAAGATTTTCTTTGGTCCCGAAGCTATTTTTTGAAATAATTAATTTTAAACTTTTCACTATTTCTATCAGGTTAACACATGTGTTTTTTAAATGACGAAGTTAGCTCTTCTTGTTTAATCGTTTTGAACCAACTTCAGTTTAAAAAAATTTACATATGTATTAACCTGATATAAATAGTAAAATATTTAAATAACTCGTTTTGTTCAGTAATCCTAATATCTTTAAAATCATTCCTGCAAAATATTACAATTTTTTTAAATTAGTCGACAACGACTTTAGTCGAAATATAATGGAATGACTCAATAAAACATATTTTATTTCATAAGAAAATTCCTGGTTAAGCTTCTTCTCAGTTTTTCTCGGTCACATTAAATTCCCGGCTATTTCCCGGTTGGTAGACCCTGTTATTATAACTTGTCTTTACATTGCTCAAAACATCTCTAAAAGTGAAATCTAGAATTAAAATAAAAAACTTTTTAACATCTAAGTTTGTACCCAGTAACATTGTGCTGGTATTGTATCACATATGGGCATATCTCTAGAACTTTTAAACTATGTTTCCGTTTATTATTGGGTCAAACCATTTTATTTCGCCTAATGTATTTTTGACCATTACAAAAAATTCCCATACTTTGGGAAAATATTCTTATCTGCTTGGGGATGGCGAAATGCATAATGATTTGTAAAAAATAATTACATTTTTTATAAAAAAATGTTTTAAATTGAGAATACATGAAAAAAGGTTATATTGACAGTCATTAGAAAATATTAAAAAAAGGAGAAAATTCTTTAATAAATATAAAAAAAGCAAATAAATATATTTAAAGTGACATAAAACTACTTTTAAGTGACTATAAAAAATGATTTAATTTCATTCTAACTAAATGTTTAGAAACTTTATCTAAGTAAATACAATTAATTAATTACTTTTATTAATTTAATTCAAATAAATGTAGGTACTTTAATTTAACATAAAAATAATTTGAAACTAACTTTTAAAAAAATAGTTTTATTTCAATCTAATTGAAGGAATAGAAAGTTTAATTAATTACTCTTATTAATTTTGAAAATAAAATTTAATTGCAATAAATATATTTAAATTTACATTAGGATAATTTTAAAACGACTTTTTCAAAA
This sequence comes from Leptopilina drosophilae, assembly GCA_032873175.1. Lineage (NCBI taxonomy): Eukaryota > Metazoa > Arthropoda > Insecta > Hymenoptera > Figitidae > Leptopilina > Leptopilina drosophilae. The sequence goes on from CM065480.1 coordinate 30,555,869, forward strand.
ATATTTTTGTTTCATTTCATTCAAATTAAATGTTAAAAATTTTTAATTAATTAATTAAATAGAATTAATTAATTAATTTTATTAATTTTGTTAATAAAATTTAATTAAAATGAATATATTTAAACTCAATTAAAGATAATTTAATTTGACTTTCAAAAAAATTGTTTTATTTCGTTTCGATTAATTAATTACTTTTATTAATTTTATTAATAAAGTTTAATTCAAATAAATATATTTAAACTCACATAAATATAATTTTAAATTTCTTTTAAATAAAAAAAATCGTTTCATTTCGAATTTGACTTTTATCGCAAGTAGCAAACCAACTTCAAGTTAGTTATAATACTTGTCGGTAACCTTCAAAATAAACACATATTTTAAATCAATTTCTTTTGAAGACTAGTGCAGAACCCAACGCGAAATTTTTGTAGCAAGAAGATATTACTTCAATCAACGTGCTCCAAAAATTTGGCATAAATCGATTTTTCTCTAAGGAAGTTATAAAAATTCAAAGTCGCGATAAACTGAAGAATGGTTAGTTTTTAAGGTAAATTCTTTTATATTTCTCAGCTTATAATCAAAACAGTATTTAAATAATATTAAAGTGTATTTAAAATACTTAATATTTAAATAATTCCGATTTCCTAAAATACTGTTTGTTATATATTATTTCAGTCTTTTATCAACTAGAAAACACAAATTCAACCTTTTAAAAAAAATATCTATTGCTTTTTTTATATTTATTAAAGAATTTTCTCCTTTTTTTAATATTTTCTAATGACTGTCAATATAACCTTTTTTCATGTACTCTCAATTTAAAACATTTTTTTTATAAAAAATGTAATTATTTTTTACAAATCATTATGCATTTCGCCATCCCCAAGCAGATAAGAATATTTTCCCAAAGTATGGGAATTTTTTGTAATGGTCAAAAATACATTAGGCGAAATAAAATGGTTTGACCCTATTATATTTTAAAAATTATAAAAATAATTTTGCAGTACCATAATTTGATAAATTATTGTGCTCTTTAAATACACCTTGCGTATAATAATCATTTTAATTAGGTAGGGAACGACAAAAGTGAGTAAAAGTGTCGAAATCGACAATTTCTCGTGTGTGACATTGAACGTTTTTTCAGTTTATATGGTATAACTTTTTTAACGAGTCATTATATATTTTGTGACTTATAGTAGATGTAGTGGGGAGTATGAGGAACAAAAAAATCCTTGAGACAATGATTGCGAGACAACTTTTCTTAAATTTTGACAATTTCGCAATTAACTTGATATAACTTTTTTAACGAAGATTTTTAAGTAACCATAAAACGGGGTTACATTGTCTACATAATAAGAAGTATTTTGAACCCTTACAGGAATATGTGCCACTTATACATTAGGAATGCAGTGACTTCAAAAGTTAAATTTAAAAACGTAACTCACAATAATAACCTACACGGAAAAAAAAATGCTGTTGAATCAATGACATATGAGTTTGATTCATTGAATAGTGTCATAACGGGCTGCCAAACGTATATGCTGTTGTTTTGAAAGCACCGATTCTAATGATTCGATAGTATCACTTTCATTGAAACAAAAGCATATTTCTTAAATTGACAGCATACTATGTTAATTTGAAGGTATTCCTTTTGAATCAACGAACAAAATTTTTTAATTTAACAGTATATGCTTTTGAGTCAATGACTATAGTTTTTAAATTTAAAAGCATCATTTTTCTGATTCAAAAATTTGTACTTTTAATTTTTTTAGTTGTTGCTATCGATTGAATAACACCATACTGTTAAGTCAATTTTTTTATGTGGTTAAAGATATACCAACAATAAATTGAAAAAATGAAATTTTTGTTCATATATTTTTTATATACTATAATTAATTCTCACACCTTTAACACAATACTTCTTATATACATCTTTTTTTCAATTTTACACACTAACATACACATCTTTATTATTTTTTTCATTTTTTCTAACGACAAACACACATACATACACATTCAAACACACTTTATAATTTTTTGAGTCTGAAAAATACGCTGTTCCCAATCGGTCACCCATCCAGGTAGTAACCGCGACAAAACGTGCTTAACTTTCGTGATAGACGAGAACTGCCGCGCTGCAATGTAATACATTCGCTTCTTACATTGAGCAGTTACTTTGTAGTTAAATACCGTGCGCGAGATTTTTCTCGTGAATAAGGGAATTTATGTTTAACTAGTCCTTAATTCTTTAAAACAATTTAAATAATAGTTTTTTATATAAGAATTTCAAAAACGACAGGTTTAATAAACATATAAATATGTGTGAATAAGTATTTCAATAAATTTAGCACCTGTCAATGTCTCAAATACATAGTGTCCTTATTTTTATAGCATATGCTATTGGCAGTCCGCTATAGCATCACTCATTGAAACGAAAGCATAATGCTTTCATTTTCAAAAGCGCGCTTCTTTGGAGCAAACAACTTTTCATTTGATTCAAATTTACACGCATTTTCTTCAAGTTTATCTATTAGATGTTTCAAATGAATAATGTCAAAGAAGCAATAAATTATTCTGTTGCTATATATAGATGAACTATAAAAACAATTTGTAGAATATCATTAATTTAACAGTACCGTACTTTTAATTTAAACAGTTTCATTTTTTCGTTTTAAGCAATATACTGTTCGATTAATAAATGTGTTATTGAATTAATAACGGGAAATTCAATAGCATGAAGCTATTTGATTCAACAGCACTTTTTTTCAGTGTACATTTTTGAAGGGCACATGTTGAATTTGACTTCTAATCACTTTTAACTCATTGTAATCTCTTCTCGTGTATTATAAAAGTCTACAAAAAAATCGTTAACCTCTACACTATTCCTAAAAAGAATTTATCTAAGAAAGAATATGAGCTTCTACGGTCATAATCATTGCTTCATGGAAAAAGAAATCATTAAACTCGTAAGTTTACCTAAAATTTATTATTTATATGTTTCTGGGGTCCTCTGATTACAAATCTGAGGTTAGTTAAAAAAAATTTTTAATGGCGAATCCAAAATGGCGGACGAAATTTTAGAAAAATTATCAGATTTTAATATCTTTTGACATTTAAGAGTTTCCTGTTTTGCTGATTACGAATTTGAAATAATTTTTAAAAAATTTTAAATAGAGAATCTAACATGCTGGATACATTTCTGAAAAACATGCCTCCTACTTTAATATGTTTATATTTTTCTAATGTAAAAACTCCAAACCTTTAAATATGCGGTATGTTACCTGACCTTTTTTAAAATATGACTATTGTACTATTATTTCCCTTTCTGACCGATGTCTCTTTTGTTATTGTAGTTCCTGATGAGCCATGTACATGGCGAAAATGCATTTGAGTGGTATTAATAAAAATCCTCAAGAATAAATAATCTTTAATATTTTTCACCTCATGGACCAAAGGCCACAAATGAAACCAGTTTTCTTATTTATTATTTAAATTTTATTCTGTTTTAGAATTGTAAACTTCTTTTTTTTCTAAGTTTCCATGGTAATATTATTTTTAATGTGTCAAAATGTTTTGATTGCCGAATGTAGATATTATGTATTTTATTTAAATAATATTAATTATAGAAAAAGAAAGAGAAGTAAAACTTTGAATTAAATGTTATTCATTTTTTGTTCATACTGTTTGTACTTTTAATATAAAAAAAACTAGAAATTTTTTTAGAATATTAAAATAATTATATCTCGTGGTTATTTATTTATTTACTTCTATTGCTTTTTAATTATAATAAATCCCAAAATATTTTAAAAACCGTATTTAAAATATCAATAATTTTTATGACATTTTGAAACCACTTTTAAAATTTAAAAAAAACTAAATTCAGATTCATAATAATTAGCGACCTCAAAAACCCCTTCATACCCACTTTTGTGAAAATTAATTTTTTTTTAAATTTTCATCCGACATATTGGATACGCCATTTGGAATTTTCAAAATCCGACTACAGAATCAAAATCAGGGGCCCCAAAAACCCATAAATATCCAATGCTGTGGAATTCCATTAATTTTTTTAAAATTTCGTCCGCTATATTGGATCCGCCATTTTGAATTTTGAAAAATTAACATCATATTCATAATCAGCTACTCTAAAAACCCCAAAATACCGATTGATGTGAAAATCCAACTTTATGAAAAATCAATGCATTTAGAAACATTTTCTTGGGGTTAAATTCATACACAGGGGGGTTAACAATGTGTAGAAATGAGTATCGCAAGGTTTTTTCTACTATTCGATCAATGCACAAAACAATAAAATTCATTTCAAGATTGTGCCTTGAAAAGAAAAATTAAGTTTTCCAATACCTGAAAGTTTAAAAGTTTTAGAAATATGCCCATATATGAATCAAAAATATTCTAAAGCAATTGTATTTGTGGAACAATGTACTAATTATTCTTGCTAAATTTGGTATTTGTATGAGTCCATTTACTAACCAAGCTCTCTTAGAATTATTAAACAAAAATACTTGTACTAACAAAATTTATTAAACAAATGTACTTGTTATTTATTTTTTTTGTATGCGTGCTCTTACTTTATCAAAACTTAAATTCATTAAGCAAAATAATTGTATTAATCAAATTTGCTAAACAAATGTTCTATTTAATCTCTTAAAATCTTGTATGCGTATGTGTGTGCTTACTACGCAAAATATGTCTAAAAATATTTTTTGAATTGTACTACTTTAAAATTGTATTGAAATTTTGCATGTGTATGCTATAATGCACCGAATCTACGTCTCTAAATACAAATGAAAATTTTGTTATTCGCCAAAATCAATTGTGAATCTAAATATGACGCTTCCCTTTCAGTAATAAGATCTGATTGTACAAAAATTTGATTTCAAAAATTGTTCAATTACATTTTCGAATTTTAAAGGAGCGGAGGTGTCACGTCATCGCGACGTATTTGTTTTGATATTTGTAATTCTGGAATGTGAATCCTCCCTTTTTTCTTGTAACCCAAACAAATCGATCCAGTTGTCAGACACCTGAACAACCTTTACCATATATGGTCATCCACGATTGTCGCCCTTCTACCAGGTGGTTCACCTGTCTAAAACAAGGGTCAAACACGCGCGCCTAATTTAATCGATAAATTAAAATTGACCCAAAGGTAATAAAAGTGGTTGGCATTATCATTTCATTCCATTGGAAGCCAAGGTATAAAAGGTGCCACCCTCGCCAAATTCGGTAGTCCAGAAAACGCCTTCCACTTCGCTAGTCTACAAGTCACCCTCGAATTATCAAATCTACGTTCTTCGCGTCAGTCTAGAAATCACCACCAAGTTAACAAGTCGTCTTATATCACCGTGTGTCTTCTTCGTATGAGTCAAGAAACCGTGACCAAATTAACTAAGTCAAATTCATACAAGAAGAATATTTCTACTACGAGGCACATTTCTAGAGAAAGGTAGATTATGCATTTTGAGTTCCTCTAATTATGCGCTTAAATTAGGCATGATTATGCAAAATTATGCGCTAAAAAATTCTGCTTCAATTATACACTAAAAAATTCTCTTTTTGCAAAATTGTGTTGCGTTTTAAAAAAATTCTGATATAGAATACATATTTTTTAATCGTAAACGTCTCCACAAAATATATTGAATATTGACATGTTGATACTAATAAACAACTAAATAAAAATAAAGAAAGAGGGAAGAAAGAGAATATTTTACAGAGAAATGAAATACATTAGTAAGAATTGAGTTTTTTCTTAAACACATTAAACAGAAAATGAAAATGTTTCTATTGTACTCCGAAACTCAATATAAAATATTTTTTGAATGTTGCATAACAATAAGCAATAACAATAGAAGCTAAAAGTACTTTTTAGAACAATTATTATAGTTTTTAGTAACATCTGTTACTCATATCTTACACTTATAGTTTTTTTAAAAATTTTTAGAACAACATTTAACCAGTTAACATTTAAAAATCTTCTTTACTGACTCCCTCACCCTCTCCGAAATATATGCACATCATTGCTTCTGTATATTGCTTTACACAAGCCGATTTACACACGAGGAAATACAACCTTCCAAGGAATAACAAGGCGCAAGACTATATATTTTATTGTAGCACGTTAGATATAATCACAATAACATCAACAACGAGTTAATAACTATAAATATGCATGTTCTTCAAATGTTAATCGATTGGCCAAAAAGAAAGTATTTATTTGAAACACTTCAAATAAGTATTTACTTATTTATAATTAATTAATTTTAAAAAAATAAAAAAAGAAATTTTTCATAGTTTAGTTCAAAAAAGCACTATTTTGGAAATTTTGAGACATTATGCGATCATTATGCAAAAAGAGTAAAATTATGCAATAAATAAAAAATTATGCAATATTATACGCTCGAAAATCATGTTGTAAAAGGTTTAAAACACGAATTAACGTAGAATTATTATGTTTTACTTGATTTTAAAAAATTATGCAATTATGCAATCGCATAATCTACCTTTCTCTACACATTTCTAATTTTCAGAAGACTGCATTATATCGACATCGACTTCATATAAATAATTTGGTCACTCCTAATCTGAGGGGTGCATACCTAATTTACATTCGACACCTGGACTCCGGACCGTATATTTTGCTGGCCCGAAAACAATTCAAAGGGAAAATATTGCATTCTCATTAACCAGTTACTCTTTCTTAAAACCTGTCCCTTAAAATCAGAGCTTTAGGCTCTGTGAATAAATCAGGTTGAATCACCGATGTCGGCCGAATTAAATATGTAAATTATGATTATGTTTAGTTTCAATACTTTGAGACGTAACAGTATTGGCTCGCATATTTTATTAAGAAAACCTATTTTATTTCAAATATAAATAAAATGATAACCAATTTTAATTCTTTATAAAAAATAACTGGAGAATAGATTTTTTTAAATAAATAGATTTTGCATTTCGCTACAACTTTTTAAAATTTGAAAATTGCATGAAAACGTTTAAAGTTTAAATAAAATATTTTCTTTTTTCAATATTCTTTGTTATAAATGTACAATAGAAACCAAAATTGTCAATATACTGTAATAATATTTGATGATATAAATTATAATTTCATTGCTGATCCATTACGACCCGGCACGAGGCGAAATTTCTCACCTTGCATTTCTCTAAAAACTTTGTTCTAGAAAAAAATGTACAAGTGATATTAGGGCGTACTTTTTTTAATTAAAAGCTGAGATGTTAGGCTAAGTGTTCCACATGATGAAATTTTTGTTGAAGCAAGAATGACGAAGTTAAGCAACAAAAAGTGAAAAATCATCTATTACGCCCCGGTCTTCCCTCATAGGGGAGGGTGGGGCAAGATGGGGTACTTAAAGTTTAATGATTAAAAAAACGAAAATTATTGAATATATACTTTATTACTGTTTTTAATAACCATCTTTGGTAATCAGTCTTTCGTAAAATAGGCGAACAAAGGCCATTTGTTTCTTATCCACTTCGGCGGCATGGCGTTCCAATTGGCGTTCCATGAGTAAGTGTCAGAAGCGGCAAAAAATGCGAAAATAGCGTTCCTGTTTAAACTTGATTCCTAAACTCTGTAAACAAATTAAGTTTGTTAAACCAAATGTTATTTATTATTTGAGATAAATGAAGATAAATAGGACAAGAAAAAATTATTTTTTAGAGATCTTAAATGGTTTTAAAAAGGTTTTAATGTAGCCAATTTTTAATACTTTTTACGAATGGCGTTCCAATATTCACCCAAAATAGTTCACAATTTTGAATCCGCCTATTTGAATTTTCGAAAATCCATTTAAGATTTATAATCTCAAATAATAAATAACATTTGGTTTGGTAAACCTAATTTGTTTACAGAATTTAGGAATTAAGTTTAAATACGAACGTCATTTACGCATTTTTTTGCCGCTTCTGTCACCTACTCATGCGACGCCAATTGGAACGCCATGCCGCTGAAGTGGTTAAAAAAGCTTATCCCACTACACTGAGAAAATTTTGGGGACGCTGCGGAAATTCATGAGAGTTGCTGGCGCTCTCTGTCCACGATTCGCAGCCGCTCCGCAAAAGGCAGCTTCTACTCCTCACGGGGCTGATTTTGACTTTTGAAAGATAAGAATCAGTTCCATGAGCACGGAGTAAAGTCTATGAGAACAGATTCTTACTTTTTTCCGGGCGGCTGCAAATCGTAGGTAAAGTTGCGCTCCAGCTCTTGATTTAACGTAGCGGTGACTCCTACCGGAGCAGTATTGTCCCCAAAATTTTCTCAGTGTATATTATAAAAAGATTTCGCCGCCGGATTCAGTGCCCTGAAATTGGCTGCAAATGGATATAGTATATTTAACATAACTTCCTGTCATATACGAACATAACCTCAAAATCAGGTGAAATATTGTCGCTGTGAAGTTGTCCACAAGTAGCTATAATATGTTTAACATAATTTCCTGTCGTAGACCAACATAACCTCAAAATCAGGTCAAAGATTATAGACAGGGATTAAGACTAAGGAGACTGAACTGACTGAGTGAAGTCTCTCAGAAATGAAACCTTTTTCTGTAGGGGAACTAATCAAAAGGTTATGGTTGTGTTTTGGCACATGTTTCTTAAAATAAAATATTTTGTTGGAGCAGAATTTTATATGTAGGAACAAATCACATCAAAAATAATAGTTGTATCTGAGAATTATGTGCCGCAGAAACCAAAAATCGCAACAAAGCCTAAAAGAAAAACAAATAATACAAAGAAACGTTAAAACAAAAATAAATAAGTGTTATAAAATTTAGTGAAAAAGACTGTTAAAGGTAAAGAAATTATTTTAAAAAGAAATTTTATTATGCCTACTAATATTGTTATCTTTTTGAGATATTTTATTATTGTTATTGAATTTAGTAGTAAGACAAAATAAAAAAATCAGTGCATTTAATTTAAGTTTATTTATTTAAATTAAATTTCAAAAAATCATTTCACATATTTCATTAATTATGACATTATTGATATTCTTCAATAAACCAAAAAAATTTATTCTGAACATATATAAATATTTAATTATATTATTAATATATTACTTACCACTGAAAAATATACACTCTTTAATATATATTTTTGTATACACATATATATTTATTAAATTTATTTTTTTCAATTTATTAATAGTTATTATTAAAAATATTCCTGAAATGCATAACAATCACAAACATTAAACATAACCTTCTTAACTTGTAGATTGTTATGATTTTCTCAGTCGTCTGGGTTAGTAAGAAAGACAGAGACAAATATATTACATGTGCGCACGCGCGAAAACTATAATTTTCGTTCTTAGGTATAGTTTCAATGCGACGAATGGTTTCACTTCTATAGCATTAGTGCAGTCTCCTTAGTCTTACTCCCTGGTTATAGGTCAAGAGACGAACATAACCTTAAAATCTCAAAAAAGGGCTCTATTAAATCCACAAATTTCCTCATACCTTTTGGAGTTTGGTCAAAACTGAGGTCAAACTTGACCTATTTATTAACTTCCAAGGATCAAAATTTAGATGAAATTTAGCCTTTTTTAACGTAAGGAGGAAATCAAGGGCCATGGAGTCATTTTCGTATGTCACAATTTATGGCAACAGTGTCAAAATTTAAATTAGGTCTGAAGTTACCTTCCATAATATTCAAAATTCATTTCATATTACAAGTTAAAATAAATTGTAGACTATAATTACAAAAATTTTTAAAACCAATACAGTAGAACTTCGATTTTCCGTCTCTCGATCTATCGTCACCGCAGTTATCCGTAACTGTCCAAGATAATTTTTTTTTTTTATTTAAAAAATTGACTTTGCATTTATGCGACAAATAAATTCCAAAAGACAGCGAATCAAACAAAAATCACAGATTTTTTGTTAAAAAAATCATTTTTAAATAAAGAATAAGATGTTACGTTTTTTTTAATACAAATTTTAGACTAATTGTGTAATTATTTTATAAAATTGTTTGTTTGCATGTTGAAGTCCAAAATATAGACAAGTATAGGTTATAAAAATATCAAATCACTTGTAACTTCGACTATCCATCATTTTGGCTGTTGCAACTAAAAACAAGGGGCAAAGCCCCCCTAATAATTAATAAAATAGATAAAATTGCAAATCTTTCCATCTTGGCCCACTGGGGGCAAGATGGGGTACTCAAAAAAACCTATATTTCTGTCGACAAATTTCATAAGTAAAGGTTTCATCTTCATCTTCGTTATTGATAACAGCACAACTGCAGTGAACCCATTGACTGCAGACAGAACAACCAGCCCAGTCTTCATTTGAGTCTAAATAATAACAATTACAATAGAGACAGGGGTATTTTCCACTTTACCATCGCTAATTCATAATTTAAACTTACAAGCTTTCTTCTTTTTGGTCACTCTTTTTTTATTCAGTCTTGATTTAAGTAGTTTTCTTAAATTCTCTTATTTCTGTTTTCTTTTGCTAATTTATGAACCCGGGCTTGACCCACTCTCCCTTACCCCATCTTGCCCCCACCTACAAAATTGGAGAAAAAGATTAATTACTACAATTTACGATTCAATAAAGAAAAAAAATATATGCCTTCCTTCTCCTGTAACCCTTGCCAGTTAAAAAAAATTTATGCAGTTCATTAACCGTTATTATTAAGTAATAAACACCTATTAAAAAAAGTGAAAAAATGATCAGAAAATAGTCGAAAACAGTTTTTTTAGTACACTGAAAAAAAATGTTCTCAATTTTAGACGATTGCTCTTCTTTTGCAGCATTCTTTCCTCTTACATATGGGCACTAAATTTTTCTTGTCTAATTGAGAGGATTTTCCTCTTTCGTACTTAAACCTATTAAACGTCACTTTTTAAACAGTTTGAAGCTGCGTTCAGAGAAACAAAAAGCAACTAAAAATTTTCTTTATTGGGTGATTGTGTGTTACGTGTGCGAATTTTAAAATTGACCAATCACAATTTTCTTGAGAATTTCTGATTGGTCAATTTTAAAATTCGCCATGAGATAATTCTATCAAATTGATAATCGGATAAGTTGAATTTCTAGTAAATTAATATTCGAACACATGTACATTCTGATAAAGTAGATTTCTATCAAAAAGATTTTCGGCAATATTCAGATTCTATTTAATTACGCTTCTGTAAAATTACGATTCTACGAAAAAAAGATTCGCATAAATTGATTTTCGGTAAAATTACCCAGGTGGAAAAATTATCGATAGATTATCGATAGTGGCCTAACGTCAAACTAACGATAGTAATTTATCGTTAGACTAACGTCAGTTTAACGTCAAATTTAAACAGAAATTTATTTTTAAACAGCATTAGTAATCTAGCAAACAATATATAGAAAAAATCTTTATATTTAAGAATAAATTATATAATTATATAATAATAAATTTATTCAATTAAATCTTTGACAATAATTGACATATCGAATTTGTGTAATAAACATAATACATGCTAATTAAGTGTTAGTTTCCAAATATTTACAAGATATTAAGTGAAAGTAATTTAAGCAACATTTTTTAAATTTCGTCTTAGGTAAGTATGTAAATAACAATTTTTTACATTTAAAAAATCTTTCGATATTTAAAATAAATATAAATACTTTAAATTAACGATACTTAATTTGGTTTACAATCAATATATGTATACAATTTTGCAATTTTTTTGTTAAATAAATTGATGTGGTTGCAGATATAATTTACAAAGATAACGGTAACTTAACCACAACTTTGACATCAAGGTAATTGTATTTAATTCCTTAATGTATACAAAACGCTCTTTATTAATAAATTTTTCTTTGTACGAATATGAAGACACTAAAAAGCTATTTACGTTCACAATCATTAGATGGGAAACAAACGTAGGTGCAATACCCGTAAAAGTTTACCTTCGATTTGTTCAACAGGTATGGCGAGAGTACAATAAGAAGCGCGAACTGGAATAAATATTTGGTTGGCATTCATCTCGAGGTCGGTATTTTTAATTATGTCTTTAGGGTCGCTTGTCTTTAACAATTCGCGAAACAATCGCAAAAATTGAATTTTCAATTTTAATAAACAAATTCTACAGTACCAAATTTTTCTTTTTTGCTCCAAAATATAGTCGAGTTATTCCTTTTTGTTTCTTTTACATAAAGTGTGGAAGTATACTTTTCATTTTGGAATTTCACTCTGCGATAGACCTGAACACTCAGATTATGTAAATTATCTGCCCTAAAAGGTGTATCCCTTGTCAAAATTGCAACATGTCTCGAGTTAGAGTGAAATTAACTGAAGCTCCAAGGGTAATTGGATGATAGTCCTTATCAGTATCGTGTACTTCCATCAAATAATTTACTAAACGTGAAGCACTAACTAAGTACATGGTATTGGACAATTCGATACTTAATTTATTTGTGCCATGTACCATCCGAACTAAATATCCATTTCCATCTTCGAATGGAAACGCCGACCACGGACCAAATTGGTCCCACATTCTCACAGATGGAGAAAGATGAAGCAGTTGATGCACATTATATGAACATTTCTCAAGACCGTACAAATTTTCCACATCCGAAACAAAGATATGTAACAGTAACTCGGCTAAATTAATTTCGTCTTGTGTTATTAGAGCTTGATTTAAGATATGTATTGCTCTAACAAGAAGAAGAAAATGATTTAAGTACTTTTGTGGAAGAATATTCTTTAAGAGAATAGGACCATAAAATAGAAGGAAAGCTCGCAATTTCTGAGGCTTTCCAATGAGCGGTAATTTCGAGAGATCGCGGTGTACGTGTTTACAAAGTCTGGGTGGTTTGATGTCACACAAGAGCTTATCAATATCTTCGCGTTTTGATTTCTTCACATAAAAATCTTTATCCTTGTTTTTTGGACTAAGCCAAGAGAGAGCAACATTGACATGACACCTAAGAGTACACAGTGCATATAGTCAGGCAAAAAACCTTTGGCAATGTCAAAGTAGGGTATTCGCGCTGCAATTGAAGGGCCTTTAACACCATTTACCATGTTTCAAATTATTATCGATTGCTACCTTCCCTTGATGCAACATTCTTTCGTTAGTTCTTAATATATAATTTTCATCATTGAAAGGAAAGACATGGTTGAATCCATCTCCAGTTCTACACGTCTGCCCTGGATGCTCACAACCAAAACAACCAAATTCGCCATTGTATTGCATGACACATTGCGCAGCTGCTCTAGCTGGAGCATCCAGGGTAGCAAGAGGAGCAATTACTAAGGACTCGACAACTGTTCCTAATTCTCTATGTTTCCATTTGACTTTTTCATGTAAGAAGCTTTCAAGTTCTTCTACAAATGGTTTCAAAAACGATGACATTTCAGGTTTTTGCTTTAATTTTTGGTTGCTATAATAAAGACCGCAAAGAATTTGAAATTTTCTTCTGTTTCTAGAGACTAACATTAATAATTTGTGCTTGAATTGCCCATAAGGATCCAGTACCATTGTCAATTTGTATGCCATCCACATTCCACATTAAGCACAAATCATAAATGCCAGTCATCACAGTTATCTTTTAACCTCTTAAAACTCACTACCTGAAACAATATCGTGAACAATGTTTTCGTCCTTGGTAAGCAATACGTTCATTACGATATTTGTCAATATAGTGATGCAAATTTCTTGTTTCAAATGCATCTTCTATTGCAGCCCGAATACTGAACTGAATGACAAGTCCTTTTAAATCGGAAATTCGAGCAGACATCACAGACTATAGCTAATGGTTCCACGCCTTTTTCACCTATATACCTAAAACACATATCACAAACTATGTGTCTTTTTATTGTTTCCGGAACCGAATGAGGCATTAACTGATGAAGTAATTTGAAAAGAAAATAACGACTTTTAGGAAAAACGATTCGCATTTTCAGGCAGGATTGAATTTACTAGTTTCAATGTTTTATCAAGAACCTGTTTTTGTTGATGCATTAGTGATAAAAATATCTAAAATTTGGCTTAAAACGTTCCCATTCAAACTATCGGCTCCTTCATATATCGGTTGAAAAAGCCATTCTATTGTAAAATTATTTTCAATATCATTTTCTACATTACTAAAATTTAAAGTAGAATCATTCGAATCATTAGTGAAAGAAGAAATCTCTGAATCAGATGATGAAGAAATAGAAGGTAATTCATTTTCTTCAGAAGAAGAAAATGCTAAACAGAAAGAGAATCGTTAAAGTTCGGATTGTTAATTAGAGATAAGGGAATCCGCGATGTCGATGAAGAAATAGAAGATAATTCGTTTTCTTCTGCGTTCGATGATGAAAAAGAAGTTGATAATTAATGCTATTTCGTCTGTAGTAGAAACATCATCAGGAGAAACATAACCAGAAATTTCAGAAGACGAATTTCCACGTTGCTCATCATCGATACTCATCACGTAATTTCCTAATTCGGAATCCTACGTAAAATAATATACAATTCGTGAAATAAGTTATGTATTATAATTGAAATAATAGATATTCTCTCTCAAATATTTCAGTCAAAAAAATAACATTTATGAGTGTCAAAAAACATGATGTAATTTTTTGAAAAATTAAACATATTTTAAACAGGTTTAATCAAATTCTAAATAAATTTCTTGTTCTTTCACAAATATATAAATTAGCTAAAATGCTTTCATATTGAAAAAAAAATTGTTTCTTTCATTTAATCAGGTAATAAAAATATCTTCTTTTATAATAAATTTAAACATTTTCGTTTTTATTTGTATTAAATAATTTAATTCATTTAACTAAAAAATAAAATTTTCAAAATTAAACTAATATAACTTTTTTAAAACGCAATCTTTTATTTTGAGCTTATAATAAAAAAGCTGGTAATATTCTATTGATTCTAAACATTCACTTTTACTCTCAATAATTGGTTAAAAACTCAAAAACTAAACAACTTATTTGAAAAATTAATTAACATATTGTTATATTCATCCTTCCTTTGAAATCCTTCAAAAATTCAATAATATTTACTATATGAAAATAAAATACCAGAAACCACCCGGAAAATTGAGAAAGAGTACCTTACTATAGATTTTAATAAATATCTTACATCGCTGTCTACAAAATTTTCATCTTCATCCATTTTATTTAAATTCAATAAGGTCAACAGGAAAACAGTCTCAGCTTTACTATTTCATATTATTCCTACAAAAAATGTTATTAAAATATTTTTTAGAATAGGTTAGTTAATTTTACAACAAATATTGGTAAAGTATATTTGTTTTTAGTTTCAGATCAAATATGTTATTACACTCCAATAATTAATTTTTGCTAATACTGAATAGGTAATTAATTTTAATTGCAAATTATTTTTCAATTATTAAAAATCATAATTTTATAATATTTATTTTTTTACTTAATTTTCTTCATGTATAATAAAATTACTTTAAAGTAAATTTCCAAATAAAAAATATTTTTCATCCCACATGCACAAAAATTTCGCTTTTTTAAGCATTATCATTTATTATTATATTATTGTTTACATATAAAAGTGAAAAAAAATATTGTTAAGTACTGCAATATTATTCAGTATAACGTTTATTCAGTATAACGAAATACCTCTTTTGATCGTTTTTGATTTTTGGTCTTTTAGGTTTCTCAATGTATTAAGTAATCAGCTTCTTCAGCCATTTTTTTCTATTTACTGTACAAATTATTTTAATGTAATTTCTTATTTTTCCGCTTGAAGTTTAATCAATTCTTAATTCTTTTCAAAGGCTAAAATAATAAATAGCAGCTTTTGAAAATTATTTTAAATCATTTTTTAATTATTAGACGCAAATAAATTCAACATTATCAATAACAATTTTTTCCGTTATCGATTATTTTTTTGTTTAACTTGAACTTGTCGTTAATGAGCTATTTTTTTCATACGAAAAAAATAATTAAAACGATTGTAATATCGTTGCCATAGTTGTGGGCAGTCTTTTATTTGAACTATTTTGACAAGTAAATGAACATTAACAAAACCAAGTATCTTACAATTTTCCAAGCGCGAATTTAAAGTTAAAAATAAAAAGTAATTTAAAGTTACTTAAAATGGAAGAGCAAGTCTTAATCGAAGGAGATGGCTGTTTCACCATAGTCAATAAAAGCTCGATTCTTTTTGATTCAGCGCATTCTGAACTTAAATGTGGCGACGAAGTAAAATATTATTGGCCAGAGAGAGCGGTGCACAAAAAAGGCGTATATTGGTGTAATAGTCGATTTTTCCTGTAAGTTTAATATAGAAAATTTTTTAAAAATTTATTATTTATTAACAACTTTATACTTTTTAAACTGTTGGTTAACCTATCAATATTCCATTAAAGAAAAAACCTGAACATAGGTTTTTTCTGTGATCAGCAATTTGGAGCTCGAAGTTCTTGCAAAGTTCGGAATGTTGTTTATTTAAAAATATAGTTTAAATAAATTAAAAATTTTTTCTTTTATTTTTCAATTTTATTTTATTATTTTTTTATTTTTTATTTCTTAATTAAAATATTTTTTTTATTTCAAATAATTCAATTTAAATAATTAATTATTTAATTTAAATATAATTTATTTGAAAAACTAATTATTAAATTTCAAATAATTCAATTTAGGTAATAATATAATTATTTACGACATAATCTCATTTTTTTAGACGATGAAGGTGAACTGATTAAACTGCAAAGCGAAAAATCGAAGGAAGCAAAGAGAAAATTCCGCATGTCAAGAAAGAGACAAATTTCTAATGGCTCAGACGACATCGAAGAAGGAAATTTAAAAGCTGAAGAGATCACAAAGAAGGTTTATAAAGAGAACTAAAAATTAGTATTTTTTAATTTTTTAGTATTGTTAATTATTACAAAAAAATTGCCACAAAAATTTAACATTGTTTTTCTCTGACTTTTCAGACAGACTTTTGACACTGAATAATATTTTGTGTTTTACTCTAAAAATGATTAGATATTGAGAAAAAAAAACTCAAAAACTTGCAGTTTTTTACAATAAAATTCTTCGACTAAATTCAGTTATTTTAAAAAAACTGCAAGTTTTTTAATTACCTTACAAAAATTTTTTGCAAGAATTCAATGATTTTTAGAAAATATAAAATTCATCGCAGAATTCTTTGAAAAATTCAAATATAAAACAAAATTTTATTAATTTTTTTTTGCAAGAATTCAATTCTATTAATAAATAACTAAATTCTTCGCAAGAATACAATAAATTATTATTTTTAAACAATTTCTTTTCTTCAAGTTTTTTAAAATTAAAGTTTTTCTAAAATAATATAATTTATTCGAGGAATTTTATTAAAAATATAGAAAATAATTAAAAGTCATAGAATTCTTACAAAAAGTTTCTTTAATTTATTAAATATAATCAATTTTATTAATAATTGTCAGAAAGAATTTTTTTACTATTAAACTTTTATTAAAATTATTTTAAAAAATTTAATTCTTTTAAATAATTTTTATTAGAATTTTTTGTAAATAATTAAAGTCTTTTCAAGAATTTCTTTAAGTTCTTTTCTTTAAAAAAAATATAATTTTTTAAAATAATTTTAAATAAAAATTTTTAAAATAATTGAATCAAAAAATTTTATTGAGAATATTTCAATATTAATAAAGAATTTTATTAACTTTTTGTTTAAATAACTGAAATTTTTTGTTAAGAATGTTATTAAAATTTTTGACAATAATTTAATTCTGATGAGAAGAATATCTTTCAGAAGAAGGAAAAAAGCTCTTCGAAGGGAGGCAAATATCATCAGCGCTAAGGAGACGTTAAAAACTTTAGAAGAAACTCGATTAAATCCAGCATCGCCATCGAATTTCGAAAACAAATGTAACACAATCTTAAGGATGACAAAAACTATTAATCTTTTGATAGAAGAGATGAAAACAAGTAAACATTTTATTTAGTATGAGAGTATTTAAATTAAATTTCCAGATTAAATTATATTGTTATTCTTTCATTTTTTTTTTAATAAATTTCTAATTTTAGGAGTACAAGAATTCACGTAAAGAGGCTGTAAAAGATTCTGAGGCAGTAATATCGCCAGGAGAAACCAACTCGCTTTCCAAATTACCATCGCAACCTTTCGCATCAGAAAGTCGCTTCCAATTCTTCTCCAATGCCTTCTTCTTCTTCATTTCACTTAGTCTCTGATTATATCAGTGACAGTGAGAGTGAAAGCAATCATGAAAGTGAAAGCAAGCATTATGAAGCTGAAAACATAGAGCCAAATACAACCCCACCTATACCGACATCGAAGATGAAATCTTTAATATTACACAAAAAAACTGCATCCGAAAGAAGTAAAATTTTACTTAATAATTTAAGACATAGAATAATGAAATGATAAAATTTCAGGGCTGCCACAGGTTAGGGAAAAGTTAGGGATTTTTATTAGAAGTACTGGAAAAAATTTAAATTTTTAGAATTCACAAGAAAATTATGAATTTTGGTGACTATTTTGTTTACCTCATAAATTGTAAAATTTTAATAACTCAAATTTTTCTTGAATTTAATTAATTTTTTGAATATATTATATTAATTAATTATTAAAAATAAAAAAATAATTTATTTTTTAATACCAGGACTCTTACTTGAAAGCACATAAAATTGAATTTTTGAAAAAGTTAAAACTAAATGCAGAAATTAAATTACCTTCAAAAGTAATAAAATTCTTTTTAGGAATTTTTTTCATAAATAATAAAACTCATCACAGAATTTCTATTATTCTTAATACAATTTTAATCAAATCACTGTGACTCGAAGACTCGGAGTTATATCGATTCTTTCATATTTGTATTAACTATTCTTTTAAGTTATTGAATTTTAAAAGGTTCAGATATTAAGTTTTGGTAAATCTTAGTTTCTTTTGAAAAATAATAATAGTTAAATATTTATTTTAAATAAAACTATTCATATTTTCGAATAATTTTTACTATTATTTTGAGAGTGAATAAGAATATTATTTATTTCAAAAATTTTTAATAAAAATCATTTAGGAATTCAATTATTTTCATCGCAGAATTTCAAATACCTATTTTTAATCTTATTTTGAATAAAATCATCGAAAACTGCAGTTATTTTAAAATTTTTATTAAAACTTGACTAAAGAATTCAATTTTATGGAAAAATTCAATTACTATTCAATAACTTAAAAAAAATTCTTGGAATAATTCAATTATTTTCATAACTGACTTTTAATTCGTAGCCGAAAATCAATTATTTTTCAAAAAAGTTTAAAGTAACTCTGCAAAAAAATTCAATCATCTTGATAAACAACAAAATTCTTCCCATAAAATCAATTATTTTAAAGAATTTTAATAAAATTCTATTCCATAATTCAATTATTTTGATAAATAACAAAATTCGTAACAAGAATTCAATTTTTTTTGAAAAATAATAAAATTACTTTGCAGAAATTAAATTATTTTCAAATTTTTTTTAAAAATTCTCGTCAAGAATTATATTATCTTTATAAATAGATTGCGAAATTCTTCTCAAGAATATTAAATTATTGTAAAAAATTTCAATTACATTCTTGACAAAATTTTATCTATTGTTGTTAATTTTTAATTGTCGTTAATAAAACTGTCGTAAAAATGAAATTTTAAGAAACATTCAATTATTGAATAAATTATTTATTTTTGTATTTAAGAATGAATTTCGGTTAAAATTTTAAAATAATTGATATTAAAAGCATTATTGCGTGAATTTTTTTTAGATATATGTATGTAATCGAATTTAAATGATGAAAAATAATTTCGAAGAAGTTAAAATAAATCCTAATTTCTATGGAAAAATAATAATGATTAAATATTCATTTAAATAAGAAGTTATTGCTGTTTTCGAAGAATTTTTACAATTGAAGAAATTTGTAAATAAATGTATTAAAACATTTATATCAGTGTCTAAACATTTTTCGAGTAAATTTGGAGTAAATGAATATTCTTTAGGGTCAGGGAAAATATCAAAATTATGTCTGGAAATCAGGGAAAAGTCAGTGAAAAACAAAGTTAAATTTTTGTGTCAACCCTGAAAATTAAATTTTTGTGGGAACCCTGTAAAGTAAACTATGTCCTGTATGAATTTATTTTAATTTGTGTTGGTTCTATTAATTAAAATTTTTTATCTCAATGTAAATTTTTTATTTTAGGCAATTGAACTATTTGAAGGAGGTGGCGTTTACATAAATAAAAAAGAATTAAAGGATGCCAGAAAAAATTGTACTTCACACAGAACTTTAGCACGTTCATTGATGTGCTCAATTTTTAAAGAGGAAGCCTTGAGAACCCACAGCTTGATTGGAAAGGGAAATAAAAACTCTCCAAAAAAAAGTCTTCCATTTGATGCAGTTACAGCAATATTGGGTAAATTTTCAAGAAAAATTACGATTTTTTGAAACACATGAAAATTATTGTAATTTTTTTAAATAGTACTTTTTTTGTCAAAAATAATATTTGACTTTATTATAAATTTTCATTAGTTAAAATTACCATTTTAAAAAGGATCATGTAGTATTGAGGTTTCATATAATAAATTTTTTTAATTAAAAAATTTCGAATCCCATAATAATTCCTGATTTATTAAAGAATTGACATTTATTATGAACTTAAAACGTTTAACAATTAAAAAAGTAACTTTTATGACAATTCTATAATTATAATATTTCATACAAAAATATAAAATTACCACTTTTAAATTTAAATCTATCTGCATGCGAATACTGTGAAATTTTTAATCTTTCAATTCTAAAGTTCTTTTAAATTTCATAATTACAGATTACGCAAAGCAGACCGCAAAAAAATTCCATTGGAAAATTTTTGAAGATCGTCTGGTAAAAGATAGCCTAAGGTGTAAATTGCACGAGATTCAACAGAAAATTGTTAAGAAATAACTTATAGTAAAATTTATGTTTAGAATTTTTTTTCATTAAAATTATTGAATATTATAAAGTTATATCTAATGTATTACGTTTACGAAAAATAAATTATGTTTTATTAGCGCAAATATATTTGTTATTTATTTTATAAATTATAATTTATTTATTTAAAATAATAATTTATTAATTTTAATTAATTTATTTATGAATTTATTATTCTCTTATAATTATACTTATTTATTATAATTTTATAGTATTTGACTCTTTCTGATCATTCAACAAGACGTTATTTTTTATAACTATATAAAGGTATAAAATATTCAAGGTATAAAATTTTTTATACCTTGAAGCATAATTTTGAATTTGATTGTTTCCATATTAAGTTGGGTAATTCCCAGATAGATAGATAATAATTTCAACTGAATTCCAACTTCTGATAGAATTCCGAAAAATTGCACTGCCGAAGGAACAAAGTTTAGTATATTAAATATACAAATGTATTATGATACTATTGAGTTTTTTTTATAATTAATAACGTTAAATTTACGTTAGTCTAACGATAGTCACTATCGGTAGTTTGACGTTAGGCCACTATCGATAATCTATCGATAATTTTTCCACCTGGGTAGATTTCTGGAAAAATGAAATTTGATCAAATTGACTTTCCAACAGATTATAATTCGGACGAATGAATATTCTACTAAATTAAAATTCTTTCTACTTTTCTTTCAGTCAAGCTATCATTCTAACAATTATACATTCTACTAAAATGATATTCTAGGTAATAAAATTCTATCCAGTGTAGAAATTGCCATAACTAGGCCATAACATGGCATGAAACACCTTCCCAGATCTGGCCCAAGTCTGGTCAGACTTGGGCCCGATCTGGGAAGGTGTTTCATGCCATGATATGGCCTACACAATGATCAAAAGATCTGGCCCCTATTTGGGCCACGGTTGAATTTCTACACAGGATTAAATAACATTTCTAACAAATCCTTTTTTTAATACAAATTAAATTATTTTTATAACCCAAAAACTTTTTTTAGTTCTAAGAAAGATTAACTTCTCATTTAAAAAAATTGGGAAAAAAATTGAAGTTAAAAGCTTTAATTGATTCTTTAAACGTGGCTGATTTTAAAACACGTACCTGTAAAAAGACTTTAAAAAATTTCCCTAAAGATGTTAATTTTACTTTGTAAATCATTGGAATAACCTTTCTTTTAATGTAGGCAAAATACATATTCCAGGTGGAAAAATATTAAAAATTGTAATTTTGCTCTTGTTAATATAAGCATTTTCTTCTCCACGGTAATTTTTACTATTTTAAAGCAGGTAATAAAAGTACCTAGTTTTAATATTTATTTATTTATTTCATTTATTTCATTTAAACGGGTTTACAAAAAAAGTTACCCTTTATAAGTTTAAAAAGAAAAACAAAATAGTATGATATAATAATATAATAATAATGACACGTACAAAACTGCAGATCAGTCGACGTCATTTATATAATTTGATAGGTTACGCAAAAAATTGAATTTACAATTGTCAAAAAAGTCCAGACTAATTGCATGGTTGGCCTCACGACAAATACGCGTTAAAGGAGAATTGCTACCTAGATTAGTACGGCTGAGAGGTACCTTAAAAGTCGATCTATTTCTCAAAGAAAAGTACGGAACCGACAGCGAAATACTAGACAACAATGCTGGACAGTCAATATTACCACTAAGGACATTGTAAAAAAACTGTAGATCTAGTCTCAAGAATCTGCTCTGGATTGAAGGAATCTTCATAATCGAACGCAATTCAGTGTAATCGTGGCTAAAATAGTCATACGGTATATCAAGCTGTTTAGCAGCAAATCTTAAAAATCTATTCTGTATTCTTTCAAGTCTCAGTTTATGACAGTCGTACTACGGCGAGTAAATAACTGAAAGAAAGTCAAGATGAGGTCTGACAAGAGAAAAGTACAATACTTTGAGAACTCGAAGATTAAAAAAAACTGAAGCAGACCTCACAATTTGGCCAAGAACAGTTAATGATTTTCTCGCAACAAAAGAGATGTGATCATTATAAGTTAGAGTGCTATCCAGCATCAGCCCTAAATCACGCTGTCGGTTGACCCTATTAAGTGGCACTCCGTTGACATTATAATAAAATTTTTTTATTTTGGACTTGCGGCAAAATGTTATGATAGTACATTTAGAAACATTAAGCGGCAAACGGTTCTTAGTGGACCACAGGGATATTCTATCAAGGTCTCCTTGCAAATCATGCGCACTGAATTGATCATAAATTATTCTAAAAAATTTCAAATCGTCAGCAAAAGTTAAAAAATTGCCATTTCGAAAACAAGTGTTAATATCATTAGACTGAATTAGAAAAACCAAAGGACCAAGATGAGAGCCCTGTGGTACACCTGAGGATGAAAAAAATTCATATGAAAGAATACCATTTATCCTGACAGTTTGACGCCTACCACGCAAATAAGAGGACAGCCACTTCAATTCAATCCCTGAAACCCCATAACTTTGAATCTTTGACAATAAAATATTATGATCAACCTTGTCAAAAGCTTTGGAGAAATCAGTATAGATTACATCGACCTGGAGGCCAGCATCCAAGGCACCAGTTAAAAACTGAGTGAAGAGACACAAATTAGTTAAGGCCGAACGTCCCCTTCTGAAGCCATGCTGTTCCTCAATCAATACACCCTTAAATGCAAAATACATCTGATCGCATACCAAGCTTTCAAACAGCTTAGGTATTGCACTCAAGATTGTTATAGGCCGGTAATTACGAACATTAGATCTATCTCCATTCTTGTATATAGGTGAAATTATGCCCAACTTCCAATATTCCGGGAAATAACCGAGTTTTAGAGAATTATTAAATATCAGCAGAAGTGGTTCAGTGATCGAAGAACAGCACGACTTCAAAAAGGAAACAAGTATTCCATCATGACCCGGACCCTTGTTATTATTTAAAGAGCGTATTTTGATCAAAAGATTCCTCTCAGTGATGACACTAAACCCCAAGTTAACTCTATCCTCTAAATTAAATGCATGATCAGCGTCGCCGTCAGGAGCGTTAATATGTTGTATATGTTGTTAATATGTTAATATGTTGTAATGACGGATGGCAACGAATATAGTGAAATCACTAATTCATGTAAAAGTTACTTTTTAAAATTAGGTAATAAAAGTTTTTCAAATGAGAGTTTAAAAGTGCTAAAATTCCTTTAAGTCTTTTTACAGTGTACACTGAAAAAAAAATTTATTTGATTTAAATAATTCAAATTATTTGAAAAATATTTAATTGATTCAAATACTTTTTAGTTGGATCAAAAAAATATGTATTTGATTCAAATAACTTGAATTATTTGAATCACACTTATTTGAACCAAATAAATCGTATTTGATTCAATTAAATAATTATTTGAATTGAATAAATGAATTTATTTAATACTAATAATGAGTTACTTGAAACTATTCTTTTATTTATTTCATTTAAATACTTCGTATATTTGATGCAAATAAAAGTTATTTGACACAATAAATTTATTTTATTGATTCTAATAAACTTAATTATTAATCTGAATAATTCATTATTCAAAGCAAATACACTATTTTATCAAGACAAATAAAAAAATATTTCAATCAATTAAATAATTATTTGAAACTAAAATAATGAATAACTTGAAACTGTTCATTTATTTATTTCACTTAAATATTTCATTTATTTAATAAAAATAAAAAATATTTCGACAAATAAATGTGTTATGGACGCGGGGGGACGTGAGTTCGATCCCACATGCAAGCGAATATTTTTCATTCTTCGTTTTAAGCGTTATATAAAATAATAAATTTGTGTGTTGTGTTGTGAATAAAAACTGTGTGAACATGTTTATAAATAATGTTAAAAGTCTGATAAAAAATCAATTAATATATATATATATATATATATATATATATATATAATATATTAATGAATAATGAATTAAAAAAATACTAAATATTTAAAAAAAAATTTTTTTGTATTAAATACAATATGGAATAATTTTCGTAATTGATTTAAATAAATAATTATTTACTAGCTTGAAATAATTCATTTACTTGATTTGAATAATTTCAGAATTGATTCAAATAATTATTTATTAGTTTGAAATATTTCATTTATTTGATTTGAAAAATTTGTATTTAATTCAAATAAATAGTTATTTGATGCAATAAAATAAAATATGTAGGTCAAATAAATATGTATTTGGTTCAAATACACATTTATTGGATTATAACCAAATAAATTTTTTTTCAGTGTAGTAATACACACAATCACCCTAGTATAAATTTGTTTTAATTTAACAGGAATTATTTCAATTAAAGAAGAAAGATTAAAAGAAAGAAAGAAGAAAGATTAATCTTTTAGTTAAAAAACTCAAATATAAACAAAAATTCCTCTTTTATGTAGATGAATATTCGTATATTCAAAATAAAATGTCAAAATAATTGTTAAGAAGAATTTTCATCTCACTTTGAGATTTTACTTTTTTCGGTGTAAAAAAGATAAAAAATTTGTTCTAATTGCTTTTAAATTTTGTAAACAAGAAACTATCGTCTCGTTGCAGTATTATGTAAAAAATAATCGAGATTGGTTAATTCATTTGTTAAATATGGCCGGTACCCCGTATGCCCCACCCTCCCCTATAATAAACTTTCATACAATGAAAGCTGTTTAAACATAAATTCTAAAAAATGACATATTGTTGCAATTTATTTTTGAAAATTTGAATGTTGTTATAAATGTAAACTTTCCATTATCCCAGGCGGAAATGTCGGACGAATGTCGGAGTTTACAACCGGCTGGGATCCGCGCCCGTACAGACCGCAAGTACCGACGGTCTGTCCGATTCGGATCTGAAAACGCAACCGGCGGGGTATAGATTATGCTCCGACTGTCGGAACTGTCTTCCCACTATTGTCAGTGCGGGCTCGGTACTGGATATTTCTTCCGCCCGCGGATCTTATTCTTCTGCGGCGTCGGAAGAATGACGGATATGTTGAGTCCGTACTGGCTCGGTGCTGGGCCGGATCCGACTGCGGATCTTGTCATTTATTGTCACATCATAAATCACATTATGAATTTATTTTTAATAAATGTGTCATAACTAAATAACTATTACAATAATTAATTGCATTATTTTAGAAAATAATGATTAATTAATAAATAAATTTAATCAATATATTAAGTAATTATTTATTGAGACTTTTTTCAAATTAAACAATTAAAAAAATTTGTCTTACACTTTTACTTTATAATTATTAGGGGAGAGTCAGTACGGTCGGGTCACTTTTTGACTTGTGTCCATAACTTCCGTTCTAGGCCGAATTTCACGTTTTTTGACATATGGTTGGAAAGATCTTCTAAAGCGGAATGTTTCTTCTGTACATCAGAAAATGTTTGGACAAAAATTGGAAAAGTTATAAACATTTAAAAAAAAAAATGTCGTTACGGTCGGAACAGGTCTTTACGGTCGGTTCACCGTAGAAAATCAATGTGAAATGGAGGAATATTTCTAAAAATGTCCCGTAAATTACAGAAGAATGCTGAAATGCACTTGAAAATGGAAAAAGGAAATAAAAAATTTATATAAAAATTAATCTAAAAACGTTCTCAGTACACGAAGCGTTTACAATACGTTATCGAAAGAGATGTGAAATGAGACTTTTTAAAATGTTTTACGAACGTTTTTCGAACATGAATATATTTTTTTCAATGTAAAATGATTTTTTTCACACATCTCTACCTTAAACAAATGAATTTCCGATGTCAGAACGCACCATAATTGTAAAATAATGCGTCCCAACATGCACGATATAAAGTGACCCGACCGTAAGATTCGCGTTGTTTTTATTTTTTTAGCACACAGACATAAACGCACGAAAGTGTCATGAAAAGTTTTCTACCATTACTAAGATATATTTACATGCAATGGTAAATGGCACCAGTTTGTTACAACTAAGAAACCTGATGTGACCCAACCGTAAAGGTGTCCCAACCGTAGCGACTCTCCCTTATAAATAAATTTATATTATTAATATAAATTTATTATTATTGAGATATTATTAATGAATATAATATATTATTAATTAGTATTAATATTATTGAGAATTAATAATAAATTATTAATATTAATATTTATGTTAATTAATAATATCTAAATAATAATAAATTTATTAGTATTCAGATATTAACCCTTTAACGCCGGGAAGGACACATATTTTACTCAACTTTTAGAGCCATCGTTCTTAACGATTTCGTAAGTTAAAAATTTGGAAGGTATCCATCCCTATAGAGTTTTTATCGCTCTTTCAGAATCTGAAGATCAAATTTTAAAAAAAAATTAATTTGAGAAAGTTGTGAACATTTTTTCGACAAAAAACTGAAAAATTTTTACTTTTTTTTTTAAAAAATGAATTTTTTTTAAGGTAGCAAGTAAGAATGCATGCGTAAAAACTACAAATATCGCGTCCACAAAAACCAACCTTCAATATGGCGAAATGGACGTTTAAAAATTTCAAAATGGCGGCTTCAAAATGGCGATAGAAGACATTTTTTTAAATAAACATCAAAGTCTAGTGTACGAATTTTAAAAAAAATTTGAACAATCTTGTCACTTTGTATTTAGGGGTTTTTGAGGTTGCTGATTACGAATGTGATATTAGTTTTTCAAAATTCAAAATGGCGGATCCAATATGGCGATCGTAAAATAAAAAAATCGTTAGATTCTTTTGAAATTTGTTACTTGGGGGTTTTTGTGGTTGCTGATCAAGAATCTGATATTAGTTTTTCAAAATTCAATATGGCGGATCCAATATGGCGGAATATATTTTTTAAATTTGACTAAATATGTTTGAAACCTCCTACTCAGGGGTTTTCGGCGTCGCTGATTACGAAACTGATATTAGTTTTCCAAAATTCAAAATGGAGGATCCAATATGCCAATCGTAAATTTTAAAAATCGTTGGATTTTGTTGAAATTAGTAACTTAAAATCTGGTGTGAAATATTATAAATTTAAAATAGTAGAATTAATATGACAGGCAAAACTTGGTTTTTAGTAAAATCTATAATTGATAGGATTGTCTTAAAAGTAAAAGTTTCCAAATTTTGTATATTATTTTTGTTTCAAAAACATATAAAAAAATATCACCTTCTTAATCCACAAAAAAATGTTAATGTTTTTTAACGACGTAATTCAATCGCCATATTGGATCCGACATTTTGTATTTTGAAAAACTAATATCAGATTCGTAATGAGCAACGGCAAAAACCCTTAAGTAACAAATTACAACAGAATCTAATGATTTTTAATTTTACGATCGCCATATTGCATCCGCCATTTTGAATTTCGAAAAACTAATATTAGATTCGTGATCAACAACCGCAAAAACCCCCAAGTAACAAATTTCAAAAAAATATAACGATTTTTTAATTTTTACGATCGCCATTTTGGATCCGCCATTTTGAATTTTGAAAAACTAATATCACATTCGTAATCAGCAACCTCAAAAACCCCTAAATACAAAATGACAAGATTGTTCAAATTTTTTTTAAAATTCGTACACTAGACTTTGATGTTTATTTAAAAAATGTCTTCTATCGCCATTTTGAAGCCGCCATTTTGAAATTTTTAAACGTCCATTTCGCCATATTGAAGGTTGGTTTTTGCGGACGCGATATTTGTAGTTTTTACGCATGCATTCTTACTTGCTACCTTAAAAAAAATTCATTTTTTTAAAAAAAAAGTAAAAATTTTTCATTTTTTTGTGGAAAAAATGTTCACAACTTTCTCAAATTAAAGTTTTTTTAAATTTGATCTTCAAATTCTGAAAGAGCGATAAAAACTCTATAGGGATGGATACCTACCAAATTTTTAACTTACGAAATCGTTAAGAACGATGGCTCTAAAAGTTGAGTAAAATATGTGTCCTTCCCGGCGTTAAAGGGTTAATTAAAATTATTAATATTATTATGTTCAATATTATTATATTGAAAAACAATTCTTTAATCTATAGTAATAAAATTAAACTTTTGTCTGTACATTGCACGAAATTAATTTTTTCTAACATAATTTATTTATTTGAGCAACGGAGATTCCAAAAATGGTAATAGAAAATTTCCTGTCTGTATGTATGTATGTATGTATGTTTGTGTGTAT
Source organism: Leptopilina drosophilae (assembly GCA_032873175.1). Lineage (NCBI taxonomy): Eukaryota > Metazoa > Arthropoda > Insecta > Hymenoptera > Figitidae > Leptopilina > Leptopilina drosophilae. Next base: position 30,585,000 of record CM065480.1, read on the forward strand.
ATGTATGTCTGCAAAATTTTGTTCGCTTATAACTTGAAAACATCTTGACCGAATAAAGTAAAATTTGTCAATCTTTTAGGTATTGGTCTAACTTAAAATATTAGCTATATTTGATGAAAAAATATTGAGCTGAACAAAAGTTATGAATTTTTTCAAAAAGTTCAAAAAAAAATTTTTTTTTTCAATTCTTTCAGATTGGGATAAATTTCTTAATTTATTAATAATATAAATGATTTTAAAGATATATTCTTGAATGTATAACTTTTAAACTTTCTGTAATTAAATATTACATGTTATTTAATCATATTTTAGCATAGGGGGAAGTCCCCTAGTACCGGACCAGGGTTGCCACAAATATTTAATTTTATTTTTCCCTGACTTTTCCCTGATTTCCAGACAAAATTCTCACTTTTTCCCTGACCATAAAAAATATTCTGATTCACTCTAAAAATTGTTAGATTCTCAAAAAAATGTTCAATTAAATTCATTTACAAATTTCATTAATTATAAAATTATTCAATTATTTGAAAAAATTTAATAAAATTCGTTCCAATAATTCAATTATTTTCATTAACAATAAATTTATTATTCAGTAATTTCATTTTTTAATCAATTTTTGTCAGAAAATTCTAGAAAAATTCAATTATTTGAATAGAAAAATAAATAATTTATTAAATAATTGAATGTTTGTTAAAATTGAATTCTCATAAAGAATTTTATCAACAAATTTTTAAATAATTAAATTCTTTTGATTTTTAATAAAATTTTTAAGAATAATTACATTTTTCGAGGAATTTGATTAAAATATTGTATCTAAAATTAATTAAAATCTTAAGATGAGATTTATTATTTATGAAAATAATTTTTAAAAATTTCCAAAAATGTTCTTAAAATTTTTCAAAAAAAAATTGAATTTCATTGGAGAATTTTATTATTTATAAAAATAATTCAATTCTTGTAAAGAACTTTGTTAAATTTTTTTTAAATAATTTATTCATGCGACGGATTTTTTAAAAATCTTTTTAAATAATTGAGGGTCTGGATCGGATAACTGCCCCTACGGCTGGGCTGGTCATTTTCAAAGCCGTCAGAGGCACCAAAAAGTAAAAAAAAATTTATTTTTTTTTTTAATTTTGAAAAACGCCACCTTGTAAAGCATGAAAAAACGCAACTTTTTTCTTTCTGACATTTTTTTGTAGCACGAGTATTATAGTTAATAATAAATAAAAACTGAAAAATTTCCGTTTTTATATTTAATTAAGTTTTAAAACATAAATCGTTGTATCTCCCTTAATTATTGTTCAATTCAATTGAAATTTGGTATACACTTGTATTTAAGTCTAAAGAAAATGAACAAATGATAAAAATGTTAAAAATCATTAATTGTTTACTTATTTTTTAATAAAAATAGATACCTGTCGGTAACTTTGTTTTCTTGTTTTAACCGAACAAAAGTCTGCAGGGAACTTTTGAATTGAAAGAACTTCCAGTGACAATATTGTTTATTAATATATAAGGAAGTTTTTTGTAAATTTTCATAACGATTTCTCTAACGGTTTCCAAATAATGGATGTTTAAACAATTGCGGGTCGCGCATCAGGCGTCAGCCTCACAGCGGCTACAGATGAATTTGAAAAAATGATTGAATATTTGACAAAATTTTTTAGATAGTTCTGTATTGAAGATTTATTAATTGGTTACATAATAATTTATAATTGTTTTTAATAATAAAAATAATTCATTTTTTTATTTAAAAAAATAAAAAAAACTTTTTTTTATTCAAGAACAAATTTTTAAAAGTTAACGGTTTTTAAAAATATTATTTTTATAAATTAATAAATCTTTTTATTTTATTGTTTCGAAGACACTGAACATATTATATTATATTACTACTATTCTCTTTTATTTTAAAATTAAGTAATTAGAATTAATTTGCTTGTAAATAAAGCGATTAATAAGTTTGTCGGATCTGATTAATATAAACAAACCTTACATGAAAGTTGATAATAAGAAGTAATTAGAAGAATTAAAATATAAATTTATTAACTGGATAAATAAAATAAAAAGATTTATTAATTTATAAAAATAATATTTTAAAAAACCGTTAACTTTTAAAAATTTGTTCTTGAATAAAAAAAAGTTTTTTTATTTTTTTTTAATAAGAAAATGAATTATTTTTATTATTAATAACAATTATAAATTATTATGTAACCAATTAATAAATCTTTAATACAGAACTATCTAAAAAATTTTGTAAAAAATTCAATCATTTTTTCAAATTCATCTGTAGCCGCTGTGAGGCTGACGCCTGATGCGCGACCCGCAATTGTTTAAACATCCATTATTTGGAAACCGTTAGAGAAATCGTTATGAAAATTTACAAAAAACTTCCTTATATATTAATAAACAATATTGTCACTGGAAGTTCTTTCAATTCAAAAGTTCCCTGCAGACTTTTGTTCGGTTAAAACAAGAAAACAAAGTTACCGACAGGTATCTATTTTTATTAAAAAATAAGTAAACAATTAATGATTTTTAACATTTTTATCATTTGTTCATTTTCTTTAGACTTAAATACAAGTGTATACCAAATTTCAATTGAATTGAACAATAATTAAGGGAGATACAACGATTTATGTTTTAAAACTTAATTAAATATAAAAACGGAAATTTTTCAGTTTTTATTTATTATTAACTATAATACTCGTGCTACAAAAAAATGTCAGAAAGAAAAAAGTTGCGTTTTTTCATGCTTTACAAGGTGGCGTTTTTCAAAATTAAAAAAAAAAATAAATTTTTTTTTACTTTTTGGTGCCTCTGACGGCTTTGAAAATGACCAGCCCAGCCGTAGGGGCAGTTATCCGATCCAGACCCTCAATTAATATTTTTCAAAACATTATGTAAAATTTTGTATATTAAAGAATTGAACTCACGTGAATATTTTATTATTTATGAAAATAATTGAATTATTTCAAAGAAATTTATTACAAAATTTCATAAATTATTGAATTTCTGTGAAATTTTAACAAGAATTTTATTCAAGTTTTTAAATATATTTGAATTTTGAAGAAGAATTATATTATTTATAATTTTATTGTTATAATTGAAAATTTGACGAGAATTAAAATTTTTTTTTAAATAATTGAATATTGATGAAATTTATTATTTATAATAAAGGTAATTGAAATTCTGACAAAAACTTTTGAACATAATTGAATTTCTGCGAAGAATTTTTTTTCTTTTGAAAATAATTTAATTCTTTCAAAGAATTTTATTCAAGTTTATAAAAATAATTGAATTTCGGTGAAGAATTTTACTATTTCTAAAAATAATTGAATTCTTGAAATGAACTTTGTTAAATTTTTTTCAAAAACTGAACTCTTGCGACGAATTTTATAAAATCCTTTTTAAATAATTGACATTTTTCGAAAAATTATTTGAAATTTTTTATATTAAATAATTGAATTCCTGTGAAAATTGTATTATTTATGAAAATAATTGGTTTATTTAGAAGAAATTCATCAAAAATTTTGTAAATTTTTGAATTCCTGTGAAACTTTTCCAAGAACTTTATTAAAGTTTTTAAAAATAATTGAATTTCGAAGAAGAATTGTATTATCTATAAAGATAATTGAAATTTTGACGAGAATTTTAAAAAAAATTTTGAACATAATTGAATTTTGGAGAAGAATTTTTTTTTTTCTAAAGATATAATTGAAATGACTAGAATTTTTTTAAATTTTTGAATAAAATTGAATTTCTGCGAAAAATGTTTTAAAAAACTTTTGAAAATAATTGAATTTCTGTAATTGTTTGTATCTTTTCCAAAATGAAATTTTTTTTAGTATTTTTAATTAAAATTCTTTTATCAATTTAGTATTTATGAAAATTGTAAAAATTATTCATTACATAATTTATAAATCATAATAAATAATTGGTTTATTTAGAAGACATTCATCAAAAATTTTGTAAATTTTTGAATTTCTGTGAAATTTTCCCAAGAACTTTATTAAAATTTTTAAAAATAATTGAATTTCTAAGAAGAATTGTATTATCTTTAAAGATAATTGAAATTTTGACGAGAATTTAAAAAAAAAATTTGAACGTAATTTAATTTTGGAGAAGAATTTTTTTATTTTTAAAGATATAATTGAAATGACCAGAATTTTTTTAAATTTTTGAATATAATAATTATATTCAAAAATTTAAAAAAATTCTGGTCATTTCAATTATATCTTTAAAAATAAAAAAATTCTTCTCCAAAATTAAATTACGTTCAAAAAAAAAATAATTGAATTTCTGCAATTGTTTGTAACTTTTGCAAAATGAAATTTTTTTAGTATTGTTAATTAAAATTCTTTTATCAGTCTAGTATTTATGAAAATTGTAAAAATTATCCATTACATAATTTACAGATCATAATTTTATGATAGTTCTTTAAAAATTAAGTTATTTAAAAAGAAATTATTGTCTGAAATAGAAAAAATTCATGGTTTTTTATTAAAATTCGTGGTTATTTTTATAGTTTACCAGACAAACAAAAAAACATCAAAATTTAGAGTTTTTTCATGAATTTTTGAAATTCGATTTTTTCCAGTACTTTTACTAAAAATCCCTGACTTCCCTGACCAATTTTACTTTCCCTGACTTTTCCCTGAATTCCCTGACTTCCCTGACCTGTGGCAACCCTGCGGACATCTAAGGTTTTCATAGAATAAAATTAAAACTATTTCAAAAAATATGACTTCAATAATGAATTAATTAACTCTACAATAGATAACACCAAAATCAAATAACAAAAATATAATATTTTGATAAACATTTTTCTTAAGTTCAATTTAGTTTTGGTATCGAAATACTACAATTTTGAAATTGTCCCCTAGTACCGGACAGTCTAAAACTTTTAATTTTACGCGCAAGATATTATTGAGAAATAATGCAGTGATCAAAGACTGCATTCTTGCTGTATTAAATGAAGTGTTATTGCCAAAGATATTGTAAAATAAAATCATCAACTTTAGAAAAAAATGTGTTACCTTTTTTTTATTTTTTATTTAAATTTTACAGTGCATTCTACCAAAAATACATTCACATTAAGTGAATGATTGATTCAACGAATATTCCTGTTTAATATATTCAGATAAAACAAAAGTGACTTAATTATTCACTTATTGGCTGAGTTTACCTACAAAAACCAATTTTTTAACTGTCCGGTACTAGGGGAATTCCTTGTGTCCGGTACTAGGGGACAAGCAATCCTCAAAATTATGTTATTTTATGCTAACACCGTTAAGAAAATAAAACCAACTTTTACAGTTTTGGAATTATAGTTAAATCCTCTCTTTAATGCAAGTTAAAATAAACACGTAGGCACAAAACTATAGTAGTAATCGCACTTTGAAATTTAAACGATACAACGTCTTCTCGATAAAAAAACAATTTAGTGCTCTCATCGAGGTCATTCGCGTTATTGACAAACCGAGCTCTCTGATTCTTTATTATTACGTTCTTCCGCGACTTTTTTGACAATTTTTTAATCCGATGATTTGTCATTTGTTGAAGAATTAGAAGTGTCCGGCGCTAGGTGCCGTCCGGCGTTAGGGGACTTCCCCCTAATTTTGAAAAAATACTGTCCTATAACTATATCTATAAGATGGAAGTAAGTATAAAAATGTTTTTAATATCAAAAAATTAAAAAATTATAATTGACAGACCAATTACTATCAAGCTTAATTCAGTAGTATTTTTGGGGTCTCTGATAAACTTTTAATGTGAAAATAATGGAATCTAGAATTATTTGTTTACCTAATTAATCAAAAAATTTTTATTTGCAAAACTTCGAAAATATTAAAAATGGTAAATGATATTAAAAAATATTAATTCACAGCATTAACATTATTTTTCAACTATTATAACGTTGGTGAAGTTTACAACGTTTATAATCAACGATTTCAGTAAAAAATTATTTTTTTAAACAAATTTTGGTAAAGAAAAATAGTAAAATTATTCTTTTAAAGAATGATTCACAAAAAAAATATTTATGAACAAAAATTGTCATTTTTTGGTAGGAAAATAAATTTTTTTCTTTCAATCGTTGATCATAAACGTTGCAAACTTCACCGACGTCTATTATAAATGGAGACCTGTGTGATACGATACTTGCATTATGCTACTGGGAAGAAACTTTGGTAGTAAAATGTTTTGTTATTTTAATTTCAGATTTAACCCTTAGGGATGTTTTAAGTATTGTAAAGGCAAAAGTTAACAGGGTGTTTATTATTATTTTTGTTCAACAAACTATCCGGTTTTTCCCAGCTTTGTCAAAATTTTTCCAGGTGGAAATGGCTACAAAAATTAACTTATTTTATGAAAATATACTTCGACGGTTTTTATTCTTACCAATACACTCAACAGGGGTTCCACCAACTGTAAAAACGGTAAATATGCAGGAAGTTAATTTAATCGGGAAAACTGTGAATTCAGCTTGCAATATAGGTCTTATTTTAAATTTCAGCAATTATGATATAATTAGTTCGAATTCGACTTTACTATAAATCCAAACATTAGTGGAAATTTTGGATTAACTTATAATACTATAATTCAATTTCTACAAATAATTGACAAATATTGTTTTCTGCATTTTAATTAATTAAAAAAAAAATTATTTGATGATAAAAGTCAATCACTGATTTAAAATAGTAATATTTTTTTAATGAAATAGTTAAAGGTAGCTAATTATAATTTTTTTTCGGTCAAATTAAATTCTCCACTATTTTCCATCCATTGGAGACTGGTAGGCACACTACTGAAAGCATTTGAAGAAACTAAAACCCGTCGAAGACGGGTACGACAGCTAGTATATTATATAATAATAAAAATATAGCTGTAGCATTGACACGTAGTAATTCTACAAGTTTTATTTCAGCTCGTGACACTTGAGAGTATTTAAGATTTGAGAGTCCCATGCGAGCGTAGCATAGTGGTTAGCGTGCGAGATTTCGGTGCGGAAATATTCGGTTAGGCGTAGGTTCGTACCCCCAAGCGTTAGGATTTTTCAAATGTCTATGTAATAAAAAATTGCGTTTAAGTGTAAAAAAAAATGTGTAAAGAGAGAACTGTCAATGACTTGTCATCAGTATTTTTATCTTTTGCAATTAATTGTTATTTTTTTAATTGATATTTGTTAAAATTATCATTTGGATCCGATCCGGTTGTCAGGCGGTAGAATGCCAGCTATTAAATTTAAAATCCGCAGTCGGTAGAGTGCCAGGTCCCAGCCGGTTGAATTATACATGGAACGGCTTCTCCCGGCCGGTAGGAATGCCAGTTCCGAGCCGGTTGCCAGCGCGCTCCTGGCCTAGTCACTATTCGGTAGAATGCCCGTTCACATTCGGTTGGCAGGCAGTTCCGAGCCAGTACAGTTACACCGGCGTCAGTACTGGCTAGGATCCGCGCCGGTTAGAAATTTCCGCCTGGGATAAACTATTTGTTTCATGAAATCTGCTCAATTACAATTCTATTTAAAAAAAAATTTATATTTTATAAAATCCATTATCTTAATATTCTCTTATTTACATCTTAATATTTTCATTGATTAAAGTTAATTGAAAAGGCATTTTGTTTTATACTTTTTTCAAAACATTCTAATTCTTTTAAAAAAATACATGAAATAAAAGTTTTGACAAATGAAATAAGGTCGATCAAATATTTACAGGATTTTATGTAATAAAATTAGGGGCCCATAAGGTAAATGCGTCAGTGCTCGTCAGTGCTTTAGTCGTCGGCAGGTTGTCACAACTTAACCAAAAAATAAGACACACAGTCATTTTATGCATGAATAAACAATATTTTTGGTAAGTTTCAATATCGCGACATCGACATCGACGACCGATTACTGACACAGTCAGTTTTCGTACCTGCCGATTACTAACGCATTTGCATATTTTCGACTTTAAATGCAAATAAATATTACATAGTATTTGATTTCTTAAAAAGTGATGTTAATTACTCTTCTTTATAATCCCCTTTAATCAAAAAAATTTGTTTCATTTAAAAAAATTGTCTTTGAAACTGCTAATTAGTCATTTTAAAATTGAAAAATTCCTTAAGCTGCCGAGCACTGACGCATTTACCTTAATTAATTTAAAAGTATTTATTATATTATTTTCATTCAGATATTAATAGATTTGAAAATATTTATTACATCTACATCGAAAAGAACAACTTAATTTCGATTGAGAAATCTATCTTTAAATTAAAGGGTTTTTATAAAAATGAATACTTTATTTTTACTATTTTCTTTACAGAATACAATAATAAAATATAAAAATATGTGCAAAAATTATTTATTTTCTCGTTCCTTCATTTTGTTATCACAAACCTATGAGTGTCTCGGGCCTAACCTGGGACAGAGTTTCTTTAGGCTTCTCAGTACATATTAGATCAAACAGCTTACGCTTAAGACTCTTAGATGTCTTTCGCGTTTTATGAAACTTTTCATATAGATATTTGACATTCGAATGGAATTTTATCAAATATTTTCAATTCGAATTTAAAAAAAAGATCTAAAAATAATAAACAATTTTTTCTATAAAATCGAAAAATTTTAATCAACTAATATTAAATTTATCAATTAACCTATTGTTCAGATTTCATATTTATTTCAACATTTTATTTCAATTTAAATCGACCATAATTTTCAATAATTTAAAATTTTCATTTGCATTTATTTTCCTTAATTTTTATTATTTTTAATTGTTTTCTTTCATTTTTATTTATTTTCTGCATAAGTTTATTAGTAAAAATTATTATATAATCAAAATTATTATAATAATTATTTATTTCGTTTTTCTTTTCTCATTTTTCTTTTATATCTCTGTTATTTTTATTTATTGTACTACTTTTACTATTTATTTATGTAATTTAAAATATAATGATCCTAAAGTTCTGAAAGTTCACATAAATGAAATTAATTTATTTCCCTTCTAAATAAATTTTTATTATACAATAATTTTATTTAACAATAAGATAAAAGCTAAAATAAAATGTAAGATTCAACTTTTATTGCAGTCACTAATTATGAAAGTATTTTTAAAAAAAGTTTTTCCTGCATTTAAACGTTCAAAATTTGTGACATCAAAATATAGATATAAGGGTGATTCTCCAAAAAACCTCATTTTGCATGTAGTCAAGATTTTCTAAATAATTATAATCATTTGGAAAAATACCAAGTCATATTTCCCTATTTTATCACTTTTTCTAAATGTTCTGCAAGAAAAAGTTGTGAAATTTTATTGTTTAATACATTTTTAAAATATTTTACCACCTCAAAATTGATTTTCTAACCTGTCATCTAAGTGTTTTTCATTTTTTCAATACATAAATCAATTTTAAAAAATAGAGATTTACAACCTAAAGCGTCATTCCTCTCACCCCTAATAAAAACAATATTAATAAATATAAATTGATCACAAATTTTTTTCACATAAAGTTATCCTTTATAAACATGATAGGGCATTCTAAGTTGGAGGAAAATTATTTGTCAATTAAATAAAATTAAAAAATGTTGAAATTGTCATTCCTCTCACCCGTCATTCCTCTCACTTTTTTAAATAAAAATTAAAAATTGATATGATTGTCGATTGTTTACAAACTGCCAGTGAAAAGTGAACCTAAAATGTATAAAAAATAATTTTTGCCAATTGTTAAAAGAGATGTTTGATAACTGTAAGTATTTCAAAATCTATAAAATTTATAGATAATATTAATAAACTATGATTATTAAATAATTTTTTGTAAACAAAAACATATATAATAAAAAACGCTGGCGTCAAATTTTAACCTCTTAATTTTTTTGTAAATTTTAATTTAAAATATATACTTTAAAAGCTAAAAGTTAGCATGATCATGCTATAGAGGTGGTAGATTTTTGAAAGCTCAATATAATTGACTGTATTAATCCATAAATAATAATTTTTTTTCTTTTCTGTTTGTAACTCACAAAAAGGAGTATTTTGGGAGAATCACCCATAAATTAAAAACAAATTTCGAACTATTTAAATTTTTAGTGAATCTAATATTTTCTTTAATTAATCGGAAATATTTATTAATTAAAATATTTCTCCCTCAGCAACATTTTTGCAAGCAATTAAATTTTATTCAATTATTCTTAAAAAAATTTAAATAAAAACAAAATAATTTACACTTTCTATTTATTACAGTAAATATTAATGTAAACGAAATGAAAAAAGTGCAAAAAAATTAAAAACAATCAACTATTAAATAAATTATTAATTAAATTACTTATCAAATGAATTCATTATTAATATAATAACATTATTAATTACTATAATAATGAATCATTAATTAATTGTTAATCTTAAAATATTCTAATTCACATTTTTCGTGTTAGAATTGTTCTTGATTTTTGCAAATGTAAAAGATAGAAGCTCATTAAAGACTAGATAATAACTTATCAGTAGATAAAACCTATGTGCTATTAATGTTTCTTCTAAATTAATAAAATTATTTTTTACAAAGAAAAATGATTTATAACAATAAATAAATGTTTGGGTAATATTATTAACTTCAAAATGATATTTTCACTTGTGTAAAATTAATTAAATATTATAATAGTGATCAATTTAATACAATTAGAAATTTATCATATAGTCACGAAATGCAAATACATTTGTATCAAGTATATATAACAGAGGTCCATGAGAGAATATCAAATATTCATTTCATTTGCAAATAACGTCAGAGATGCTTTTAGTCCCTCCCTTCTACCCCGAATATTAAATGGGACACCAACTAATAAAGAATTCTTGTATATATATGAACATTCGATAAAGTATTCTTTTTTAACTGTTCATTTTTTGTACTTCGTTTTTTGTAATATAACAAATAACCTAATAGAATTATTTTTAGACATTTAATTACCAGTGAAATATTTTTATCATTTATCAGGCATTCTACTTTTAACCTATTTCCACTCATTGCCGTAGATAAAAAACGCACAATAATTTTGTCAAGGGTAAAGAAAACGTCAAAAATAAATATTTTTTTGATAACTTGTCATAGATTCAAAAAGTGAATTTTTTTTGAGGTTATAGGAGGGCGAATATAGAATTTAGTCATGCTCAAAAAAGTAAACAAACGGAAAAGAAAATCATACCAAAAACAGAAGGTCGTTCACACACACGTCATTCGTTTACTCTAATGTTCTACTTGAAAATAAATCCATTTTTTCCTAGACAAACATTCTGGGGTTTCCCGAAGATTTTCCCCTGAATTTATCAACCTCTTAAAACGCCCTTACAAACCCCTCAACAATGCATGTCACTATAACACTTTATCACAAACAAAAAAAATCATCAACCCTTAGAAAAATGAGAAAATACTCGAATTCGCATATAATAATAATAATATAATCTCACCCATGAGAAATTATTTTGAATTAGTAAACGATTTTGTATTAAAAAGTCAAACTCTTTTTCTCTCTCATGAACTGATAGTTTTTTTTCATTAATTTTTTACCCGGGAAAATCCCTCAGAATAAAATGTGCGGAAAAACAAGTGATTTGCGCTAATTTTTCAACGAAAGTACAAATTGATTTTCTATTGAATTATAATAGTGCCACTCCCAAAGTATAACTAATTTAGAAAATGTAAATCAAGTGGAATATGTGAAATGAATTAATTATTAACTTACGTTATTTCTCCTTCGATTGACAGAAGACCTGGGTAGTCTCGTGCTGACAATGGTCGGGCTCATTTTGAGATGATGATGAAGATTCCAAAATGTTGAACACTTGAAATGCCAAATTGTCATTACTTCACTATGACATGGACGCACATTACTTTTTCAAGGTATAAACTTGATGAATCGCTATTCATATACCGTTTTATTTTTTCACATAAAAAATATTAAGATTCCGTGTACGTTCGTCCGATCCATGACAGGCAGTCGAGATCCAACAGAAAACACGACCAACACCAAGAACCCGACATATACAGCTTATTGTAAGGTGCAACACGCATGCGCGCAATAAGCACTCAACGGAAAATTTGCGTTAAACCGCGCGTAAATTTGAATTTACTCACCCATCTTGTGAATGGGACTTTAATTTCCAAAGAGAAGGTGGGGATGAGAATGATACAGTCACGGACAAAAGTAAATGTTATTCGCACGTGCGCAGACGTTAATTATGGATTAAAAATATGACAGATGTCAAGAATTAATACGAACATTTTTCATAGTAAAAAGTGTATTTCAATCTGTTGAAAAAAAAATGACAGAATTAATTAAGAAAATTACATGTATTTCGAAATGGAAGTTTTCATGACAAAAATGTGCAATTAAACAAAAATTCCCAAAATTTAATTATAGTCAATGAGTGAGGATCTTTTGACGGAATAAAATCTCAAAGCTCTATAAGAATTAGAGAATAATAATCACCAAAATGATAGAACCGACAAATGAAGTGTTAAAATCTAATGAAAATGATGATTTTTATAATTCTGATGAAAGCGAAAAACCTTGTGGCGAAAGATGGGCTCCTGTTGGTGCCAATGATGGAGATGAATTTAAGGATGATTTCAAAGAGGTCTTTAAGGATGATTTTAAATACTATCATTCTATGGAAAAGTGAGTATATTCTGCCTCTTGAAACTTTATTGTTCATTGTAAACAATTTTTTATAAATTTACTCTTTTAGTTTGCCTTACGAATTGGAAAGGCTGAGAATTTTGGAAGAGGAACAAGAAACATTAAATTCGTCTCTAATTGCATTAACAACTCATTTCGCTCAGGTATCTTGTAATTTTAAATTACTTTTCAATTGTATTAGAGAAATTATTTTCTAAATATAAACTTTTTGGTAGTTAAAATTAAGATTTTAAATATTACGGAAAATTTTTACAGGTTCAATTTCGACTTCGTCAAATAGTTGATGCACCAGCTGAGAAAAAGGAAAGCTTGCTCAAAGAGTTGGAGGAATTTGCCTTTCGAGGTATTCCTGACGTTCCAAATAAACTAAAAATTAGCAGCAGTAGATCGTCAACTCCTTTTTCCGATAGACAAAGTGTATGCAGTTTATTGTCATCATTGCTTTTGATTTTACGAAATTTGCTTTTTCATTATGAAAATTTGATTGTGAAAAAAATAATTACAGAATTCAGGTGAGCTGAAAGATGATGAACTCGAATTGAAAATGGAATTGCAACGTACTAAACAAAAGGAATTAATAAGCCAATTAAAAACACAACTGGAAGATTTGGAGAAATATGCGTACGAAACGGGAGATGCCGATTTACCTCAAAGTGTTGTTCTGGAGAGACAAAATATTGTCATTAGTAAGTTAACATAATAATAATAATCTTCCAATTAATAATCTTTAATTTTTTTTGCTTTTTTGTTTTTTAAATTTATTAATAATAAATAATAATTTTAAATTTGTAATATGTAATCTAATATTTCCGAAACGTAATTCAAAATACAATTTTAATAATCTGAAAAATCAAATATTTAATTATAATTATTAACAAACACGATTATTTTAAAAAAGTGATAAAAATTTTTTGTTTAATACAATTATTTTAAAAATTTTGAATTAAAATTAATAAATTATTCAAAAAAATACATTATTTTAAAAAAAACTTAAAGAAATTCTTCAAAAGAATTTAATTATTTACAAAAATTCTTATAAAATTGGTTAAAATAGTTTCATTTTCTATAAATAATTTTTATAAAATTCCTTGAATTAATTACATTATTTTAGAAAATTGAAATAAAATTCTCATAAGTATTTAATTATTTTTTTTAAATTTAAACAAATATCAATAAATAAATACTTAATTTCAATTATTAACAAACACGATTATTTGAAAAACGTGAAAGAAATCGAAGGTCTCAATCGAAGAACCGATAATAATTTTTTCAACTAAGAAACATTGTGAAATAAATAAAAAATTTAAATGTTTTAAATCGCAATTTTTGGTAATCTTTATAAAAAATTATTAAATTTAAAACTTCAAAAGAATTTCATTAAACTTTTTGCAAATAATGTTTTTTTACTAATATCTTAATTGAAAATTTTTTTAAGTAATTAATTTTTACGAAAAATTTCTTTCGAGATTTTAAAATAATCGTGTTTGCTAATAATTGTAAATAAAAATTCGATTATTTAATTTTAATAATTGAGTTCTTTAATATTAAATATTAAATTTTATTCAAGTTGTTTTTTAAATTCGTTTGTAAAATGTCATAGAAATTGTATTTTAACCCATTAAATACATTCAAGAAGAAATTAAATATTGATGAAAGTAATTGAATTTTTGTGAAAATTTTTATTACAATTTTTGAAATAATTGAAATATTTCGAAGCATTTCATATAAATTATCTGAAATAATTATTTAATTTTAATTTAATAAGTTTTAATTAAATAATTATAGTATCATGAATTTTATTGAATCGGATATCGAACATAATTGAATTCTTATGGAGAATTTAAAAAAAACTTTTTCAAATAATTGAATTGTTTTGAAGAATTTTGTTGTTTGTAAAAAAAATAATTGAATTTTTGAAATGATTTTCTGAAAAATTTTTGAAAAATGAAATGTGTTGGAAAAGTTTGTTAAAATTTTAGAAATCATATATAATAATTATTATTTAGTTAATAATATTCTTTAATTTATTGATTTTTCATATTTTATACATTTCGAAATTAATTTAATAGACCATCTCAAGGAGAAATTGAACTTCGACGTTGATGACCTCTGTAAATTACCGCTCGATGATTTAAGGTGTCAAGTAGATTGTGCAATAAGTCAGGTTTGTATTTTTTTCTATATAATTTCCAAATTTATTTTTGCCAAACGAAATAGTTTCTAAAAAATACAAAAAAAAAATTATTATAAAAAACCCTCTTCTTTTAGAAACTGTAATAATTTTAAGGAATAAATTTACCCTTTCAGATTGTTAGTCCATTGAAAATGAAAGAACAATTAGTGGGTCAATTAAAAACGCAAATCGCTGATCTCGAAAGATTCATCAATTATCTTCAGAGTGAAATTAGTACAGAAACATTAGCATGCACTTGCGCTTGTCCAGTTCACACGCACGGAACCACTGCTGCTTCATCATCAGCATCATCATTTTCTAAACAATCATTTCATAAAAAACCAATAAGCGACGAGAAACAAACGGAAAGTTTAAATACAGTACGTAAAGTTTTGATGCTCCTTCACATGTATGTTCTATCACAACTTGGCTGCAGTAGTGCAAGAGCAAAATGTAATTTCAAAAAGAAAAGTGTCTGCAGTTGGCGTGATTTACAAACACGACTCGATATTGCTGTGGAAAATATTCTCAAGTGTCTAGCTGAAAATCTTCACCATCGTCATCACGAGGACTTTAAAAACGACGTAGAATATTCATCAGATTCTGATTCACCAGTCTCGCAGAATAATACAAAAATTACATCGGCAGTGAGAAAATATTTAGCAATTGCCGTTCGTGATTTAATGCAACATGGATCGAGAGTCGATAGTCATGTGAATAGTGTCGTACCATTTGTTGGCTGTTTTCCCCAAAGAAATCAAAATTCAACGAGTAGTTCAATGCACGCATGGTTTATTGTCTTGAAATATTACGAAATTAAAAATGGACAACGATACAATTCAGCGCCAGCTCAGAAATTATCGCAAAGTTTTAACCTCGATCTTGTTGGAAATAGGCCCGCCTCCTCGAAACAGGTATGAAAAAAATGTATTTTTATTATTTTAAACAAAAAAATATTCCAAAGATAATTTAAAAAAATTTTTTTAAATAATTTAACGAGATTTTTTCAGAGTTTATTAGTAACGATTGGAAATATAATTGCATCTCACACTCCATACAAAAGAAGTTATGATACACATTTCAAGGCTTTTATTTGTGCATCATTGAAGTGAGTATATTATTGAGAACAATTTTTAAGTTACATAGTTTAACAAATAAAAGAATAACTCATTATCTACTTTATAGCGCCAATAAACTGGTTGTGTGGTTAAAATTGATTCTGCAATGTCAATATCTATTAGAAAATCATTACATGTCATGGAGTTATGTCATAAAAACCGGTGAGTATTTCAATTCAAATGATAATAAAAGTAAACCATTTATTTAAATTATCTATTACAACTTAAGACCAACTATTTGTAATTGTAAATTGTTGTTTATTATTGTACATTATTGAATTATTTCGAGTTTCTTCAATTAATAAAATTTCAAGGTAGTTATAAAAATTTAATTAATTTAATTTTTGTTTTCCCTGATTTCTTAAAATTGTAGTCTCAACAAAATTTATTAACAAATTTTTAAATAACAAAGGCACACAAAAAAATAAGAAGTTACTGACCCAGAGGACACACCCTTATATTCCTACGTTTTTGGGGTCGCTGAAACCGAATATGACAATTAAAACATTTTTTAATTACCCATTGTACAGAAAAATTAATAAAAAATTTCAAGTTCTACATCATTAAATTTGTTTCAGTCAAATTTTACACAGTAAATATTTAAAAGTAATAACTTTAAACTACGGACAAACAAATTCTACACATTTTTATTAATTTCATCTTGTTATATTATTCGTCAATGAATTGTGCAAAAAAATGTATAGAAAAAATTGTTTAAAAAATTAGCATGTTGCACGCTGTGAAACTAGGTACCATAAAACTCTATACAAAGTAAAATTTAAAGCCATAATTTAAAATTCTACACGAGTAAGCTATGTATTATTTATTATATCATTTTTTATTTAATTGTGCACTGTTTACTTTAATACAAATTAAATTGCATACAACAATTTTATTAAAAAATGCATATACTCTAAAAAAATGTTTCGAATTTTTAAAAAACGCCCAAAGTGGGGCGTTTGATAAGATTTTTGTATTCAATTTACTTTCTATTGAAGTAAGCAGTGTACAATTTAAACAAAATAATTTTAAAAAGAAAAATTTATCAGTGTTCAATTTCAGATGTAGAGTTTAACACTGATATACGTTAATGTAAAGTATTCAGATGTACAAATTAGCAAACAGAAATCTAGAATGTACAGTCTAATCATGGGAATGTGATATCGCTCTAATGTCCAAGCATGTTTTTTTAACAAATGCATTGAATTAGTCAATTTTTAACGGTTTTTGGCTAAAATTGCTAGGCCGATTATAATAATATCTCGTGAACCTATTACCACCCGACTGGTATTAGCGATTGCGGTCTGAGCGAAGAACTTTAAGTTAAATTTTTGTGTATTTGATCCTTCAAACTTTAAACACGTTTTTCTCGAAACTGCATTTTTCAACTTGAAATTTGGACAGCATGTTCCTTGAATGTGTAGTTTTCGTATAAACTAGGATTTTTATGATCCATTAATATTTTTAAAAGTTATAAACAATTTAAGTTGCAAAATGATGGTCGAAAAATGTGAAAAGTCTGTCATTCGGTTATTTTTCAATAAATATTTCTGATTCTAGTTTACAAGATAACAAAAATAGTATATATTAAGAAACTTTTTAATTTTTTATTTCGGATTAACCTTAAACAAATAAACTTTCCCTGACTTTTCCTTAAATTCCCTAATATATAGCAATCCTGTATAAATATAAATTTTTAAAAATTCATGTTGAGTAGATGTGTTAATTTTTCAATGTTTGATTTTTATAGGTTTTCAAGATGCTTTTCACACTCTCGATCAGCTCACAAATCATAAATTTGATTTGCCTGTCGACTTGGCTATAAAACAATTTCAGAATATCAAAGATGCCTTTTAAAGAAAGAAAACGTCCTTCCACAATTTTAATTTTACTAGTCAATCTACGTAAGTGATTCAATAATAACTGTCGTAGTTTTTACTATTTTTCTTTACATTCTTTTTCTTTCCTGTCTTATAGGTACATAAGAACTAAGAAACGTGCTCAGTGCTTATAACAAAAAAAAATTTAACTTTATATATATATATATATCGTAGGCAGATAGCAAAATCCGGCAGTATGCAAACTACTTAGGCAGTTTGTAAACCGCGGGCAGTTAGTAAAATACCTAAATTTGAATATATGAAAACAGGTAATAAGCAAAGTGCCTAGGCAGTTTACATACTGCCAAAGATGTTTCAGGCAAATAGAAAAATGTATTGAAAGTCGCAATACACAATATTTAAAATATGAAAATATTATTTACAGTAACCAAAAATTGTAATTGATCAAGATTTATTAATATAACATGTACAAAATAAACAACATAATATTGATAGAATTTATAGAAAATAATACTATTGTTTCTTTCATTTATATATTACTGAATTATTTGGGCCCTAATTATACGTTAGTTTGCAATTATCGTTCTTAGACTTCAGGTCGTCTTTAATTTCTCAATTAAATTTATTCCTATTAACCGTTTTTTGAAATGGAAGAAAGTGCAGTGAACGAGATACAATTTGAAGAGAAATTAATATTGTAATATACCATATACAATACAATATACATGTAATATACAAATGCACGACAAATATGGGGAATTAGATTTGCTAACTGAAGCTATATAATTTGACCTCTATGTGTCAGAGGAAATAATTTGAAAAATATTCAAAACGATTGTTTCGAAAAGCAAAAAATACAAGCGTCAAAAATGGTGACATTTTCGGAAGAAAGCTTTCCGCAACTGAATATTGGAGATTGTATTTCACTTTCTGTTCCTAAAGTCGATCGAGGACCGCTAGATTTCAATAATATTTGAGAGGTGTATTGACTGACATCCATAATGGTGTTTATAAAATAGGAACAAAAAGCGGACTGATAAATGGCTGGTTTCCTCGATCTGACATACAAAAATCTGGAAGTGAAATAATTAGTTTAGATGACGTTCCTAACGATATTCAGATTTCTTTAAGGGAAGCTGCATCTTCTCAAACGATGAGTGGTGGGATAAAAAAATGCAACTGTAAACCTGCAAAAAATCAGTGTCAAACAAGTCGATGTTCATGTTTCAAATCTAAAATTAAATGCGGGTCAAGATGTCATAAATCTATAAATTGTTGCAACAAGTAATAACAGGATAAAAGTTGTATTTTTTTTAGAATAAGTTATTGTAATTAATAAAATTTGCGACTTTCAATACATTTTTCTATTTGCCTGAAACGTCTTTGGCAGTATGTAAACTGCCTAGGCACTTTGCTTATTACCTGTTTTCACAAAATTCAAATTTAGGTCTTTTACTAATTGCCCGCAGTTTACAAACTGCCTAGGTAGTTTGCATACTGCCGGATTTTGCTATCTGCCTACGATATATATATATATATATATATATATATATATATATATATATATATATATATATATATATATATATATATATCAGGGGCAATGCTCCGTCAATTTTGACAATGCCCAGTCTCTTTGGGCAATGTCGGCATTGCTTGAATAAGTGCAAGTGCTTCAAGAGTAACAAAAAATTCAATTCAAAATGTCATACCCATCTGTCTTGCAAGCACAGAAGACCCACATTTGTTTCAACACATTTTCATAAGTGGGCAACGTCAATATTGCTCGGGCATTGACACATTTCTTTGAACTGTATTAAAACACTTGGGTTATATCGACAATGCCCAGTCACTTTAGGCAATTTCGACATTGATAGGACATTGTCAACAGTGACCAATAATCGACATTGACCGTAATATATATATATATATATATATATATATATATATATATATATATATATATATATATATATATATATATATATATATATATATATATATATATATATATATATATGAGGCATTCCATGTCAAGTGACCCAGGTGTCTTACGGTGTAATGCTTATTTCAATCATTTTTTACTCTTAAACTATTAAACATGAAAATTTGGCAAGGTACATTTTGGAAAGGTTTTTTCATGCTCTTTCGATTGAAAATAGGCATTTGAAAAAAATTTTTTTTGGCCCAAAAAAATCAAAATTAAAAATAAATTTTAATTTTTTGGAAAAAGGGCAACTTTTTTTTTTTTTTAAACGAAAGCTGAGGTTTTTTCCTAAAAGGACATATAAATGAAAAAGTGGGACAAGAATGTTTAAACATTGAAAAACAGAGGTTTCTACTCACCGGAGCGCTCTAAACCCGGTTTTTACGAGAAAATTCATTTTTTCAATGTTTAAACATTCTTGTCCCACTTTTTCATTTATATGTTCTTTTAGGAAAAAACCTCAGCTATCGTTAAAAAAAAAAAAAACTGCCCTTTTTCCAAAAAATTAAAATTTATTTTTAATTTTGATTTTTTTGGGCCAAAAAATTTTTTTTTTTAAATGCCTATTTTCAATCGAAAGAGCATGAAAAAACCTTTTTAAAATGTACCTTGCCAAATTTTCATGTTTAATAGTTTAAGAGTAAAAAATTATTGAAATAAGCATTGTACTGAAAATCCCAAAAATTTAACCCCCTCCCCCTCGGAAAATATTGGACTAGGTAAAAAAATATTTTCACGAAAAATGACTATCTATTAGTACTACAAAAGCCCTAAGTTTTGCTACGATTGGAGAAAAATTTTTCTCCACCTGGATCACTGGACATGGAATGCCTCATATATATATATATATATATATATATATATATACTACTAGTTAACGATACATATTCAAGAGCACGGCCCAAAAACATAAAAATCTTTAAATCACGATTTTTTGTAAATACAAAAGTTAGGAAATTAACAATTAAAAAATCAAATTAAAAGCTTATTAAATTCTACGATTAATGACACGTAATTGAAAATTGTTATAATTTATACAAAGATTGTAGTAATCAACAAATTTGACAAAAAAATCTTAATAGGTTTACGGGATATTATTATAATCGGCCTAGGAATTTTTTGCCAAAAACCGTTAAAAATTGACTAATTCAGTACATTTGTCAAAAAACATGCTTGGACATTAGAGCGATATCACATTCCCATGATTAGACTGTTCATTCTAGATTTCTATTTGCTTATTTGTATATTTGATTACTTTACATTAACGTATTACACCTACATAAGATTCGAATTTTTTCTGCATTTTTTAAAAAATATGCTGAAGTTGAAAAAATTTCAGTTATGTGTCATTAATAGAAGAATTTAATAAGCTTTTGAATAATATATTTGTTAATTTTCTAACATTTGAATTTTCAAAAAACCGTGATTTCAAGATTGATATGCTTTTGGACCGTGCGGGTGACGCCGTATCTAAATTCCCGATGGTAGTATATATATTACAAGTTGAGAATAATTGCTTCCTGTAAAATGCAAAGAAATATTTAAAGAAAAATGTTTATCAATGGAAAAATATGTGAATTTACTACTGAATCTCAACTTTTTATTGTTTAGACAAAAGTGCAACAGT
This sequence comes from Leptopilina drosophilae, assembly GCA_032873175.1. Taxonomy (NCBI): domain Eukaryota; kingdom Metazoa; phylum Arthropoda; class Insecta; order Hymenoptera; family Figitidae; genus Leptopilina; species Leptopilina drosophilae. The sequence goes on from CM065480.1 coordinate 30,606,416, forward strand.
TATTCTGTACCTTAAAAACAATTTCTGTTACGTGATTTTCGAAACAAATTTTAATTTTATTCATATTATTTTTTACTTACATTTATTTAAACAGTTTAAATTGAAAATTTTTTCGATAAAATTTCCTAACGAACAAAGTAGTTCGCTTTTAGGTAGATTTTAATTATTCGTACATAAAAGAAAAATAACGAAAGTGCTTTAAGAATTTAGTAAAATAACTAGAAGTATTCATATTGTTAAGATTCATAATCATTTTTAATATTCAAATGTTTTTTGTGTTCGAAATGGAAATTAAAAAAATTCAGTCACTTAATTTTCATGTAAATTAAATGTTTGTCTATATTATATATTTAAAGTCTTTGTTAAGTTTTAAGATGTACTTATTCAATTATCTAGTTATTGATTTAATATACGAATATTAGGATGGTTTTTATTTGGGCGATGTTTCCAAATCTGTGGTCTCACCCAAAAAAATTAATCAAGGTATAAATAAAAAAAATTCCTGAACGTTTAAAGTAATCGATCTTTTAGTTCACAAATGATGTAAAAAGAAAAATGGTAAATAAAATTCACGAATAAGTAAAAATATCAATGATAAACTACCAAAACGGTATATTGCTCAAAAGTGTGTGGCCCATTTAATTAATAAAGATTATGTTTTTATAATAATTATTAATTTATTATTAATTTTTATAATAATCTTTTTGTGAGTTTCTAAAAATGAATTTTTTAATCGATTTCAGATTAATAGTTCTTTTATTGGCGATTCAAACAGCTAAACTAGCGCATCTGGTGGCCGACTTGGAACTGCCGCTGGTGTGACTCTGTGTATTATGGCATGGTCACACCTCGGCTGCCTGCCTGCGCAGGCAGCCGCTACAAGAGTAAGAGAGAGGAGACGAATAATTTAAATTGTCTGACTCTCTTACTCTTATGTATTGCCATAACGACCTGCAGACAGGCAGCCAGGCAGCCAGGCAGCCGAGCTGTGACCGTACCATCACAATACGGTGAACTCCATGAGTTTTGACAGTTCTCTTAAATTGTTTTTACAAAAATTGAAATTTATAATTATAGATGAAAATAAATATGCCCGTTCACAACAAAAGAGTAACTGCACTGAAAAAAATTATAGGCAGAATGTGCTTTTTACTAAGGTAATTTTTGCCTGAGTACAAAAGCAATACACGCAAAGCAATTGTTTCTTTTAAAGAAAAGCAATTTTTCCCTTAGTTAATAAAGTAACAAATTCTTGTCATTTATCAAATAAATTGTTTACATATGTCAAATCGAATTTTATAATTAATTAAAATAATGGGTACTAAAGAAAGAAATTTACTACTGAAATGGAAACGAGGAAATTTTCTTGAAATACTTAAAAAGATACTAATTTCATTTGTTTAATAAAATTAATAAATTAGTTCTATTATTTCCTTTATTTAATTAAAGTAAAATATTATTAATATAGTATTAAAAATAAAAATTCCTTTTCCCTCGAATTGTAAATATATGTAATAAAAAGGTGAAACAAAATTATTTAATATCGTATTTTCTAAATATTTAAATAAAAATTTTCCTTACGAATTTAACCTTATTAAGTAAGGCAAAAATTGCCTTTTTTTAAAGAAACAATTGCTTTTCGTGAATTGCTTTTGTACTTAGGCAAAAATTGCCTTAGTAAAAAGCACATTCTGCCTATTATTTTTTTCAGTGTGAAAACGACACAATTTCTGCGTTTCTCAGTGCTCTACATTCAAAAATAATAAAAAACATCTTCACAGAATACAACTTAATATTTGAAGACGCAAACAATTGAATTTAGCAATAAAAACAGGGCCAAGTGAATGATAATATTATTTTTACAGCAATTATTTCTAATCTTTATGATTATATCACAAGTCTTAAGTTTATATACTCAAAGTTTCAGGTTATGTCTCTTTACAAGATATATATAGACTTTTATTTTTTTTTAAATTTCATATTCGTACAGGTGTACAGGGTTTGAGAGGTCCAATTTAAAAAATAGTAGATTGTGCAACTAGTGGAGAACAAGGTCGATTAACGCGCGAAAACAAAAATTAACGCGCGATTGCTGCGCGCTACGCTTGCGCAGCAAACTTCGAGCTCGCGAAAATCGCTGTTCTCCACAAGTTGCACATATTATTTTGTCCAACAACTGCAAAAAATTTTGAAAAAAAATTTTTTTTAAATGAATGTCTTGAAAGTGTCCCAAAGATTCCCCCAGAGTGTTCTCAAAATTCTGTTTTTAAAATGTTCTAATTCTAATATAAAATAAAAAATCGATTAATCAATTTCTCATTCCACCAGTGGGGAAATAACTTCATTTCTCTACTGGCCAAACCACCAGTGGAGCAATGACTTCGTTTCTCCACTGGACAAACGGCCAGTGGAAATATAAGGTACATTTCTCCACTGGTGCCTAGTGCACAATGACTCCATTTCCCCGAAGGCGTTGGACAAAAACTATTGTGCTATCTCGAAATTTACCCACACGGTTGTGTGATAAAATAATTATAGCTTACCTAAAACTGTGCGAGTATAAACTTGACGTTTCTGAGTAATCAAAATAATATCGGAGTATAATGGAATAATTATCCAAGATGAGGAACAAAAACAATTTGTTTAATTAAGGAAGATTTCGACTATATCAGCAATTAGTGACATCTATTAGACGTCGATTGAACTCTTTGGTTTAGAGTCAGGTGTTATTCTTAAGATAATTATTCCGATATGGTTGTCGGTAAATAATTATATTTTTAAATTAAAAAATAATAAAACAATTTGTTATTCAAGTGACTAAATGTTCAAAAACATTTCCCAATGCGAAAAAACACTAACATCCAATCTTTCGACAAGTAAAATTTAAATAGTCCTGTTTACTGTAACAGCGGCATGGCATATTCATTAAGTTTGTAAATGAATCAAATAGGGGAGACTGGGGTAAACCCGCGCACAGGGTAAACCCGCTCACTAGCGATTTGACGCTATAAACTCAACTTAAGATGGAGAAATTTGTACTGTGAATAGTACTTAACATACAACTAATGTTAACGAATTTTCGTTTAGTTTCATGAATTCTTTATAGAATCTGAGAAGGTCAATTGTTTTTAGAAGTGCAAAAAAAGAAAAATGATCTTCGGATTTTTAAATTTTTCGATTATTATTTATGAGACTTAATTTATTCGACAAATTTTTTTTATGCTATTGGATCTCCTTTTTCGAAATATATGTGTAGTTTTGTTTGATTTCAAAAAGATTTATTTAAATTTATTCTGAAATTTGAAAAATACATTCGGGGTAAAGCCGCTCACATAAAGTCGGGGTAAAGCCGCTAACTTATTAAATTTGTTTAGGAAGCCGAATCAGTATTAACAGTATTTCTTTTTTTTGGCGATCTTAAAATTTTTAAATTGAAAATATTTATTAAAAGAGAAATAATATTATTCATTTCCTAACAATGTTTGTAACGATTTTTTTTAATAGATGGCGCTGAACTATCAATATTTGTTGGCAACATTGAGCGGAATCATGTCTATATTAGTGATTATTAGGTTTGTTGTTCTGACAGTTGGCTAAGCCTGAAGTCATTTAAGAAGAAGAAGAAGAAGAAGAAGAAGAAGAAGAAGAAGAAGAAGATTATTAGCTTATAACGGTTATAACAAACAACGCTGTCGCTGTCTTTTTCGGCTAAAAAAAGACATAAATCTAAGTTTGTTGTCTTCGTTCAGTTCACGTTTTATCATTGTTTATTTTTAAATTTTAAATTTCGAATTTCATTTGTTATATTTTATCAATAATAAAATCTATAACTTGTTACATCCAAAATTGTATCTACATTTGAATTTTCTCTTAATAAAATATAATATTTAAATTCACAGTTGCAATTCATGAAACCTATACTTAATATTTAATAAACCAATATTTATTGTTTGTAGAACTCATAATTTATCATTAATAAATCATACTTAAGACGGAAATAAGGAGAAATCTAATATATACAAAATAAAACTGTCGGGTATATGTGTATTAAAAATTGTCCCTGTCAAATTATATAATTTAACCTGGATTTAGAGAATAATTTCTTAGGTTTTTATCGTTCTGAAAAAAAGTGAGCGGGTTTACACCAGTCTCCCCTACATTTAAAAAAATTGGAAGATAATAAGTACCTTATCATGTACTAAAAGATCCCAAATTTAGAGAAGTTTAAATGAGGAGTAAGTTTTCAAAACCTGATAAATCCAAATTTTGTCATTTCGAGTAATTTAAACAAATGATTTTTTATATTTAAAATGCTATGTTTGTAATTAAATTCTATTGTAATAGGGAATATAAAGGTTTTAATATTTTTTTCTAATAAAAAAAGAAATTAAAAATCATCAAGGTTAGGCCAAAATATTTTTTAAACTGAAAATTCTTTATAGACTGAATCCATTTCAAATCAGGCAGGTCGACTAACTTCAAGTTATAGATTTAGCTGTCGCTAAAATATGTTATTGTACATTAAAAATAAAGAGACACGTATTTTTTATTTTTCAAAAAAGTTAAATTTAAAGAAGTTATGCACATTTGAACTTTGAGTGGTAAAACTCGAATGAATAGTGAAAAAAAAATTGTTTTGCTTGTCATTTTTTTTCTTTTGATTATAATTTAATTTTCTTTCTTGTGTCTTGTAGATGGGCTTGTCTTCTTCAAAATACAGTTTGAAATTTGAAAAAATATTTAAAATTATAAAAATAGGGGATGATTTTCTGAAAATAAATAAGATCAATTTTCTCAAAAACACCACCTTTTTTTCTATCCAAATTTTTACTACAAGTTCTTAAAATGAACATTTCCTATAAATTTCAAGCGGGCTAAACCATTCTGTCGATCAGGAGAATTTTTTTTTTAAATGTTTATTTTCGCAAATTTTCAAATTGTTAACTTGCATTTTTAAAACAAATGAATCGCTATAACATTGTTGGCGAGAACGTTAACAATTCGAAAATTTGCGAAAATAAATATTTAAAAAAAAATTCTCCTGATCGACAGAATGGTTTAGCCCGCTTGAAATTTATAGGAAATGTTCATTTTAAGAACTTGTAGTAAAAATTTGGATAGAAAAAAAGGTGGTGTTTTTGAGAAAATTGATCTTATTTATTTTCAGAAAATCATCCCCTATTTTTATAATTTTAAATATTTTTTCAAATTTCAAACTGTATTTTGAAGAAGACAAGCCCATCTACAAGACACAATAAAGAAAATTAAATTATAATCAAAAGAAAAAAAATGACAAGCAAAACAATTTTTTTCACTATTCATTCGAGTTTTACCACTCAAAGTTCAAATGTGCATAACTTTTAGCGGCAGCTAAATCTATAACTTGAAGTTAGTCGACCTGCCTGATTTGAAATGGATTCAGTCTATAAATAAATTTTTTTTCTTAAATTGAACAGTGATAAATGGATTTTTAAAGATTTTAATATTTTAAATATGTGTTTATCTCAATTTTTAAAAAAAATTTATTTATCAACTTTCGAAAAATTGCTCCTCAAATTTTTTTGTATATTCTCTAAATCTGAATTAGTAGAATTCTACTAATTTTTAGTAGTTTTCATGAATAGTAGAATATTACTAATTTTTAGTAAAATTCTACTAATGTTTTAGTAGAAATCTACTAATTGAAAGTCACTTTTTCACTAAATAAATTAGTGAAACTGTTTTATTGATTATTAATAAAACAGTTCTACTAATCAATTAGTAACGCTCTACTAACAATTAGTAACTTTTTACTAATTCAGATTTAGAGAGTAAGATAAAAAATATTTTGTCTGATTTACAGGAAGAATTACATGTATTTTCTATATAAAATTCCAGTCTACTAGAGGCACGTGTTAATATTGCTCCACAGTAAAAAGTAAATCTTATTTTCAATACTATCTGAAATTATACAAGTCCTGAAAGTAATGCTAGTCTTAATTTAAGATCGGCTTGCGTGAAAATAAGGATAAGAAATCTGAATTTACAGTTCTACCTTTTAAATTAAGTATAAAACTGCTGATTTTCAACATGATCGCCTTAAATTCAGCATATTTTTTGCTGATACTCAGCATGCTTTTGCTCTTTAAATTCAGCAAAAAAATATGATTTGAAATTAAACAAAGGCTGCCTTAAAAATGTTGCATCTTAAATTAAGGTACCTTTCATGGCTGAAAAAAAGACTTTCTTTTTACTGTGTCGATTTGCTTCGAACTTTCAAGAAATTTTTTTTTATATCTTGACAAATTTTTTTGGGCGAAACCAAAGATTTGGCAACATCTCAAATAAGAACCACCCTACTGAATTTTAACTAATTTAGTTCCTTATTTTAATATTTTAAATAACTTTTTTACGTTATTTTCTAAATCAATTTTTCAATATAAATTATAATGAAAGAAATAACTTTTTAGAAAATGCAAACTGTAAATCACAAATTAAAAAAATGTTAACAATGTTAAATGTTCATGAAGGTAATACTAAATGTTCATTTTCATGACGACATTAAATTTCAATTAATAAAGTTTTTACAAACACTTAATATACGCAAGAAACTTTTATGATATATATAAAAATTAAGTTATTAATCATTTAATATCAAAGATAATGGATTTTCCATTTACCTAATTTTTTATTAAAGCCAAAAATTTATTAGAATTTGTTAAAAATGTATTTATCGGTAAAATGTTAATTACCTTTAAATTTTAATTATGAACCTATTATAATTCTTTATTTTGCAATTATAAAATCTATATATCCAAAATAAAAATATCTTTAAGGAGGATGGTGACCGTAACATAACCTCAAAATCTATAAAAACTCAAAATCAAAACTCAAAATCTTTAAAAACAATAGCTCATTTAATTCAGTGAAACATTCTCTACAATCGTTATTTTTTTAATATTGCTAAAAGTATGTTATTAAAAAGTTATTTAATAAATAAACAATGTTTCCTTTATAATTTTTTAATAACATACTTTTAGCAATATTAAAAAAATAACGATTGTAGAGAATGTTTCACTGAATTAAATGAGCTATTGTTTATAAAAATTGATTGATAATTGCCATTTTTGTCTGATCTGAAAGAAAAAAAAATTAAATATTAAAAAAATCATTGTTGACAAACTATTTTGACTAAAAATAATTTTTTTCGAAAGTTATAAAACTAGATCTTTTACAATTGTTTGTCATTGATATATTTATTTTATTTTTGTTTGCGTTATAATATAATTTTTATTTTTTACAGATTTTGAGGTTATGTTACGGTCACCATCCTCCTTAAACTAATACTAAATTAATACTGTCATTATTAATAGATACTATGAATTGACAAAAGTATAAATGAAATTAAAAGCAATTTCTTTTGTTTAACCAAAGACAATATTTTTTTAGTATAATGTATATGAGGCATTCCATGTCAAGTGATCCAGGTGGAGAAAAATTTTTCTCCAATCGTAGCAAAACTTGGGGCTTTTGTAGTACTAATAGATAGAAATTTTTCGTGAAAATATTTTTTTACCTAGTCCAATATTTTCCGAGGGGAAGGGGGTTAAATTTTTGGGATTTTCAATACAATGCTTATTTCAATAATTTTTTACTCTTAAACTATTAAACATGAAAATTTGGCAAGGTACATTTTGGAAAGGTTTTTTCATGCTCTTTCGATTGAAAATAGGCATTTAAAAAAAAAAATTTTTTGGCCCAAAAAAAACCAAAATTAAAAATAAATTTTATTTTTTTGGAAAAATGGCAGCTTTTTTTTTTTTTTTTTTTAAACGAAAGCTGAGGTTTTTTCCTAAAAGGACATATAAATGAAAAAGTGGGACAAGAATGTTTAAACATTGAAAAAATGAATTTTCTCGTAAAAACCGGGTTTAGAGCGCTCCGGTGAGTAGAAACCTCTGTTTTTCAATGTTTAAACATTCTTGTCCCACTTTTTCATTTATATGTCCTTTTAGGAAAAAACCTCAGCTTTCGTTTAAAAAAAAAAAAAAAAAAAAGCTGCCATTTTTCCAAAAAAATAAAATTTATTTTTAATTTTGGTTTTTTTTGGGCCAAAAAATTTTTTTTTTTTAAATGCCTATTTTCAATCGAAAGAGCATGAAAAAACCTTTCCAAAATGTACCTTGCCAAATTTTCATGTTTAATAGTTTAAGAGTAAAAAATTATTGAAATTTGCATTACACCGTAAGACACCTGGGTCACTTGACATGGAATGCCTCATATATAGAAACAGGTATTATTTTGACACTTGTTCTCATATAGCACTTACAAATAAATGTAATAAATATTACAATAAAAGTGTAAAATAAATCATATACTTATAAAAAAGTATTATAAAAAACAGTGCATAGTGATGTTAACGGAAATGGTTAAAACTATTTTTGCAACAAATATAGCAATCGTTTGCAACATTATCTTGATAAAGAGTTTTACTATTGTTTCTAGAATTATAAAAGAAAAGATATTTTAATGAAAATCGAAAAGCTTCTAACGAAACTTACATGTATACAAAAATGTTCTTCGTAATAGTTGTTAATAATTATTTTTTATTTAAGATTGAAATTGCAAAAATAGTTCAATAATAATTGTACCCAGGAAACAAAAACCTATTCGCTTGTTTTCAATCAGTCAAAAGCTTTCGTGAATCTGCATTCTTAAAAGGCGAAGGCAGATTAAATTTGATTATTTGCACTACTTATTGAATAGGACGTCAGTAATTTGAATCGGGATAACAAACTTTTTATTATCCAATTCACAATGTGACATGAATCGGAGGTGGCGTCGAATGAAAATAGTACGATAAAAATATGTTTACAGATAATAATTACATTATTTTTCAAAATAAATTAACGAATGATAATCATTTTTAAAATAACGTTTTATTAAATGAAGCAGTTTGTGCAGAAACCGCACAAGTCCAAAAGTAAATTATTTATTTAAACCATATATTAATTAAAAATAAAATTAATCATACTTCATTTTTTAACTTATAGGTTAGTAGAATATAATGGAAAAGGTAAAATTAAAAAAGAATCTCGCATTTAAAAGAAAAACAGTTTTTATTGATTCCTGAACAATTTCGATTTATGGACTTGTGCGGTTTCTGCACAAACTGCTTCAAATATTTACAAGAAAAATATGAAAAGTATTACGAAATCGAAAACTTTTTCGCACTAATATACAAACGCACTAATATTCAACAAATCAAAATCTTTAAATATTTTATTAAGCTGGCTTAATTTTCACAAACCTAAGTACTCGATAACATAATTGTCCACTATTCCACATTATTTATTATAATATTAACCGTATTACAAAAAACGCCACAAACCGAAGCCACATGGAACGCATTGATATAATATAAAGAGAGACGCATCACGTTAGGTTAGGTATGGATTTCAAAAGTTCTATTCAATAATATTTAACACGATTCAGTCAGTATCGCAACTTTCTTATTAAACTTTATATTTTCATAGTGCCTTTTGATAAATAATTTTACTCATTCGCTTTATTATGATGTTAATTGGAAGATGCTTATTGAAAAAATTTGAGGTTAGCTTCTCCTACGTAGATTATTCAGGTGTATAAAATTGACGAATTAGTCAATGGGAAAACACAGATTCAAAAATGTCTGAAAAATATTCCGATTCAAATTTCCCGAAACCGAATCAAAGCAAGTCGCTTAAATCCGCATTCTTAAAATGTCTGATTCACTAGAAGGCCTGATTAATAGGTTTTTTTCCTGGGTAGCATTTCGATATTTTGAGTGAACTGATATTATTATTAATAGTTTATTATTAATTTTTTTGTGTACAAATTTATCTGACTTATGATTTTATGATAATGATCTTGAAAAATAGCTTGTAGAATAAATTGAACTGAACCGATACGTGTTAACACACAAGTTCTATTTACCCATGTAATCACCAAACCAAATATTTGTAATATAATTTTATTTGAAAAATGAAAATAAATTGTACCAAAGATACAATTACATTGCCTAATTAATTGCACTGCAAATAAATTATTTAAAAATGTTATTATTAAAAACTATTATTATTTATTAAAACTTTTTTTACTATATATTTTATTAAATCAATTTTTTCGCAATTAAAATTATTTACTATAATTAATTTGTTTATTTTATTTTAATTAATTTATTAACATTATTATTCAAAACTATTATTATTTTTTATTTTTTTTAATTCACGGGGGAGAAGAGAAAAAAAATGCATTTATTGCTTGTCCAGGAAGTTCCCGCTTGCGCTGGGGTATGTCGGGCTCACGCACAAAATGAAAGGATAAAAAAATATAAACCTTGCATACCTGCTTTAGGCAGTCACAAATACCGACTAAAAAAAACTTCTTGATCCCGTGGGTTTCGAACCTGTTATCCACCTACGGAACTACCTAGTGGCTTCAGACTTCGTAGATTAATGGTCCCATGTAGTCGCTCTCGCGACTCTCTCGTGCCGCTCTTGTTCTGGCCTTATTTCTTTCTTGTCCTCGAAACAGTCTTCTTTGCTTCCTCGAGGACAGCTCTGAAGACTTCGCTTCTCTCTGATCCAGCGACGTGTTGGATGTTCTTCTTATCGCCGAACTTCGACTTGCATAAGAAGCAGCATGGGCTCTTCTTATAATCTGCTACCTTATGGCCGGATTCTCCGCACTTGAAGCACGCAGCCGACCTATCTACTGCTTGGCAGTCTCGACCTATATGGCCATAGCCAAGGCACCTGTGACACCTTGTGACCATAACTCTCCTACTTATTCTGCAGGACACAAAACCGACCTTAATGTGCCCTATCTTGTCCATGCTTTTGGCGTCCTCTTGGGAGGTGACCACGACAGCGAGCTTAATACCTCGCTTATTTGGTCCAACGATCGTCACATTCCTGCTTCCTTCAGGTACCGCAGATAATTTGTCTAGGGCCTCCTTCACATCCTTCTGTTCGGTAAGGTGTCCATGTCGCATATCTCCAGCATAGTCTGCCGGTCCGCTTCTTGTTTGAAGACCCTCCAATTTTAATGAGAATATCTCCCTTTTTAGTGGGTAAAGCTCCCACAAGCCTTGTCTCGCTGGCCTCCAAGTCAGCCTCGTTTCGACCCTTCGACAACTCTTCAGCGAACGTAGCTCCTTCAGACATTTTCACGATTCCTTTTTTTGGGTCCTTCGTAACCTTAGGAGCACTTCTTTTCCGCTTTTGAGCCTCCAAGACGACGTTTTTAAGCATTACTGCATTAAAACTGTCACGTTTTGTTCGTCGGTCCTTTCGTGCTTCTTCTGACCAAGTTAGTCCTTGGTAGAATTTCTCATCCTTTCTGGCCGCTGCTGCGTGCTTCTCCTTTACCTCCTGTTTGAGCAATTTTAAGGTTCTGAGTCCATCCTTGATTGTCCTATTGACATTCTTCTGAACTTCACAGAACTTCAGCATCTTGCTGACCTCTTCCTCCATTTCTAGAATGATTGCTGCCTCTTCCTCTCGAAGCCTCACGCATTCATTTCGATCTTCATTGGAGCTAGCAATGTCAATCGCAGAAATATTACTGAAGACAGAAATGCAGCTGGCTTGACTCGTCACGCTGCTCGTACTCCCTCGTCTCTCCGCCCTGTCCACGACGATCTGTGACACTACGCGTTGATGCCCTCCTGCATCTTTGGGCCACTGGCCACCATCCTCACGCTAGGCGCTTGGCGATCGGAAGCAGTAGGGGATTTAGCCGTACCATTACCCCGCAGGTACTCTTCCTCATTTTTACAATCGCTCATACTTACTGTTTTGTTCCGTATCGAGGGACAATCGTGCCTTAACAGGGTACTACCATCTGAATTTTATTTTATTTTGGATTATTATTTATTAGAGTTATTAAAATTCAATTAATTTTGTAATAAATACAAAGGTAATAATAAAGAAATTTGCGATTTATTTCATGTAAAAAATGTACATCTGAATTTTTCATTTTTTCTTAACATTAACGTCACATTCATTTATTATTAGTATCATCTAAATTATTTAATTTAATGATACCTTAAATATAGAATAAAATCACAAAAAATTTGAGGCTGAAGTCTGTAACGTTTTTGAAAATGAAGACAAAATAATGATGCCAGTTATTTTATTTTTAATCCTAAACTATGTTATTTTTTACAATTGACGGTCCCGATCAAATAACTCGACCGACGCTCGGAACCACGCGCTAATGCCAGTCGGGTAACAGTGAGCGCCTCTGGGCCTGTCACTGTTACCCGACTGGCATTAGCGCATGTCTCTGAGCGTCGGTCGAGTTATTTGATCGGGACCCTCAATTGTTAAATAACAATTATTTTTATTAAAAATTGACGAGCACGAAAATTTAAATAATAATAATAGGGAAATAGGTTCGGTTGTGGGCATAGTTTCGTTTTTGACTCATGATTTGTGTCCTTATAGATATTTGTGTCCTTGTAGATATTAAGCAAATATATGTAAAAAAAATAAATAATTAATTAATATTAATATTAATATTAATATTAATTTATTAATTTTTAAATATATATAAAGCTAGGGTCTTTAACTAACTACTCGTGAAGAAAATAAATTGATTCCGTTACCTAGAAAAATTTTATTAAAAACTCAATAAAGTGTTCATTTTTCTAACAAAGAAAATTATGGTTCGGTTGTGGGCACTCTTTTGCGTGTGAACATTTTTGTCATACTTGGTATTAGATCATAAAATATAACATATTTACTGTGTAAATAGGCTTTGAACTTATCATTTTAATTAATACACTTCGATTAGTTCAACATTTAACAATGTTAAAAAATACATTTTTGTTATATTCAACGTGTCGAAAAATTAATTTATATATAGTAAAAAGCCCAGGTGTTTAATCACTTTTGTATTCGCATAGAAAACTACGTTAGGTCATAACACATACGTGATATTTGCCAGATTTGACAAATCTCATTTCTGTCAAAAGTTCTGCGTGGGTGTCCATAACCGAACCATGCCTACAACAGAACCTTTTCCCCTATCAATTTAACTTGAAAAAATTCTTTTTTGATTTTTCATTTTTAAAAGCGTTACAAAGTTTAGCTTCATCAAAAAGTTAATATTTTTTTAACAACTTAATATTTCGTTTCTGACATGTCGTTGATAATGATTTTAGGCTACATACTTAATTAACTTAACTAATAAAATAATTTCAACTCCTTTTGAAGGATTTTTTTAAATTAGTCATTTTAAATGATAAACTTGGTTTTGATACATTATATCTAACATTACACTTAGTATTTTAAAAGTAAAAAACACAAACATTTTGTTAGGAGGTCTCTAAATATTTTTTATTAAAACTTACTTAATTATAGATTTTTTAATAGTATATTAACACAAGTTTCACAATATTTTCAGAATAAAGTTATATCAAATACGAAATTTAAGAGGTTAAATCTGGTTGGAGGCCTAAAAAATAGGCTTTTTAAAAATTTTTTTTCTGAGCAGGTTTTTGAATAAACATAAACAAATATTATAAAGACTAATTAAGCAACTCTTTAGGTATATGAAAAAAATTGTTTATTGACAAAATTAAACAAAATGGCGGCTTCCGGTCGATAAATGTAAAGTGATGTTTAAAAATATTGCTTCGCGTGCAGCACCATCATCTGCAAGCTTAAAAAATTTTTTTTCATAAACTAGACGAGTTTATCTAGAGAAGTACACACGATTATAATTTTATAATATTTTTTCTATAAATGGCGGGACTTCAAAAAAATCGATTTTTTGACTAAAAAATTGCTATTCAAATATCTCTAAAAAATTTTTTCATGCACTGTAAAAATCGTGTGTACTTCTTTCTTAATTTAATTAAGAAGTTACAGTTAAAATTTCAAGTCATTTGGATAAAAACCCTTCGAGTTCTACTGCGTGCAGATTTCAAAAATGTGGTTTCTAGAAAATCGCAGTTAAACTTTAAGAACAACAGTAAATACGTACTATATAGATTGGTTGGTTAGTGTACTGTTTATGCACATTACACAACGGCATTTACAATATAGTTTTAAAGTGTATTTTTGGCTGTCAATAAATTATGAGCATACATATGACCGCGAGATTAAAAAAATGCCGCATCAACGATATACTCGAAATTCGCTCTTTTAACATCTTAAAGTTGCTCTACAAAAACCAATTTTTAGAGCATTTCTGATTTTTTTTCATGTTTGGCTGTTATTGATTATTAATCTAGGAATGTTTTGACGCGATTGGAGCCAATAAAAAAAAAATGCAAAAAAAATTCCAACCAGATTTAACCCCTTAAATTATATTATAACCAATTAATAATTAATAGTTAATTTAGTTGATTTAATTTGATATAAATTTATTGGAATGCAAAATACAATAGTAGATAATATATTATAAATAATTCATTAATAAAAATATTAATAATTAATAATCTTAGTAATATAATAATAATTTAATAAATATAATGATTCTTTTAGAATTCATTTAGTCAACCAATAATGTTAGTAGTTTTTGAAAATTCAACATTAAGGAGGATGGTGACCGTAACATAACCTCAAAATCTATCAAAACTAAAAAATGATTTCTAACGCAAACAAAAACAAGATAATTATCAATTATAAACAATTTTAGAAGATCTTGTTTTATTATTCTCGACAAAAATTATAATGTGACAAAATATTTTGTTAAAAATGTTTTTTTAAACATTTAATTTTTTTTTCTTTCAGATCAGACAAAAATGGCAATTTTTAACCAATTTTTATAAACAATAGCTCATTTAATTCAGTGAAACATTCTCTACAATCGTTATTTTTTTAATATTGCTAAAAGTATGTTATTAAAAAATTATTTAATAAATAAACAATGTTTCCTTTATAATTTTTTAATAACATACTTTTAGCAATATTAAAAAAATAACGATTGTAGAGAATGTTTCACTGAATTAAATGAGCTATTGTTTATAAAAATTGGTTGAAAATTGCCATTTTTGTCTGATCTGAAAGAAAAAAAAATTAAATGTTAAAAAAATCATTGTTGACAAACTATTTTGACTAAAAATAATTTTTTTCGAAAGTTATAAAACTAGATCTTTTACAATTGTTTGTCATTGATATATTTATTTTATTTTTGTTTGCGTTATAATATAATTTTTATTTTTTACAGATTTTGAGGTTATGTTACGGTCACCATCCTCCTTAAAACTAGAGAATTTAAAAAATTTTCAATTTTGAAACAATAAAATTACAAAATCAAAGTATGATTTTTAAAGTTACTTGACAATTGTTATCATTGTTATTTACAAATATAGATTATTATATTATTTCGTTTTTTTAGAAACAAGTACTATTTTAGCTTGAAAATAATTGACAGGATTGTTTGCAAAAGAAAGAAAAAAGCACCTTAAAAATAGAGCTTTTTGGAAAAATAGTTTGAAATGTCCAGTTTTTTCGTAGAGTTCTTTTTTATATAGAGATGCGAATAAATTCATGATTTTACAGATTAACAATACTGTTGTGAGTTTCAGGTAGTCTTAAGTTTTACACTTATTTAACAAGGTTCTTAATGATAAGAATAATAAATATAATATATCTGTTACATTCAGATTGATTCTGCAATTAATTACAAAAAATTTATAATTGCCTTTAATTATAGAAACAGTCTGCTTCTAATAATACTTTTACTATTATTGTGCAATTTTTTTAAATATACATATCAACGATGCTGACACCTAACAATTATATGAAATATTATAAATGTAACATATTTAAATAGGGTAGAGAGGGGTGAAAAAGCCATTTGAATTTTATTTAAAAATTATTAAACCGACTTATCAATCATTCAGAATATAAATACTATTAGGTAGTATGCAACTTTTAACTCTAATTTGGATATTGTATGTTTAATAACATAGTTTTTATTGTATAATGAGAAAAGTATACTTAAAAAGTATACAATGTTAATTTTTGGAAATCGAACTAAATTTAAAATTTATATTAGTTTTTTGAAAAACTGTTTTGGGGTAAAAAGATAGTATTCCATTTTGCTTGCTAAAAACGCTTTAAAATTTATTAAAATACTTTTAAAATATGATTATTTGCCATATGAATGAAGGAAAACTATAAAAACACAAAAATTAATAACATATTTTGCTAAAATCGCAAGATGGCTTTTCCTCTCCACCAGGTGGAACAAAAAAGCCACTTATGTAGTGCTTATAAAGTTATATTAGTGCTTATATTAGTGTAAAACTCTTATAACTGAGTCCTTTCATGGGATAAATAATATTTCGGAAAAGAATTTTTAAGTTTAGTACCGAAACTGTCAATACCAATTGGAAATTTGAAAAAAATTTTAATTCAGATTTTATAGCGTCAAATTTAAAAAAGTGTCTTTTTACCCCGTTCTACTCTATACATTTAGCTGAAAGACAGCGAACATACATGCAATAACTTTAGTTTTTAATAAAGTCTAGTGTCTTCCAAATCGCTTTTTTGACAGAATTTTTTTTTTTTTTTAATAACGTATTTCATTCTTTCATTCTACCTGTCCATACTTTATAGTTAGTTTTTGTGCATGCTTTTGTTTTTTTTCTTTAGAAAATATTGTTTGACAAATCGAAAATATGCAGGTATTTTTCATGATTTATAATAAAATAATATTTGAAATAGATAGAAAATTTTTAATTTTTAAAAATTGTGATTAACAAAAAAAATTTTTTATATTCTTTTTTATAACAAATTTTGTTAGACTGATGTAAATGATGCAATTTTTTTTCCTTTATATTTATTAACAATATCAGAAAATTGTTAATTGTTTTAAAATTATGATTAAGAAATAGATTAAATTCAATGCAGTCTCTTTAATTTTTATCTAAAACATTTTTTTCTAGGACCAATAGTTAACATAATAAAAATTTCTGAAAAAAGTGATCAAAAAATTTAATTAACAATATCTTGCAAAATAATTAAAATTTTGAAAAATCCTTGGGTGTATTTTAAAAGCACCCTAAACATAACAAATTAACCAAGTATAAACAAAATTTGAGATTCAAAAGTTCTTCTCGCAACGGAACGCCCCAATAACTTTTTTATTAAATAAATATTTAATTACTATTTTTTACAGAAATTAAGATTTTCAAAAATTTTAAATTCTAACCTTCTTGAAATTAAACAGCTTATGAAAGTTATATAATTATTTTATATTAAGAATGTTGTTACTGAAACTTATTCAAAATTAATATTTTTTGAAATTGTTAATTAAAATTTTTTTCTAAATCAACTATTTTTAATTATTTTTCAAAAGTTCTTTGAGAATTTGCAAATACATTTCTTTAAAATTTAATTTTTCGAAATTTTGAATATTCGGAAATTCTCTAATTAAATACACTGTTAGAAAAATTGTGAAAATTTTCCCCAAAAAATCATGGAAGGATATTCCACTAAATATTTAGAAAAATCTACTAACGTAAAGGGAGTTTTTTTAAAAAATTATCGTAAACTTCCTATGAATTAACCACTTCACTGGCAGGGCGTTCCAAGTGGCGTTCCATGCGCCAAGGTCCAGACTGGCAAAAACATATACGTATAATATTACCATTCATAATAATCAATAATAGTTATTTATATATTTTATATATATACAATTAATAGTTGTATTATTATATTATAATATTGTATGTAAATATCTTTTTTTAATAAAAATACAAGTTTTTTTGTGTAAAAATTGAAAGAAAGTGGAACGCCATTTGTCGAAAAATATTAAAAATAGCCGATTTTAACGTTCGGAAAAACGTTGAAAATAACAAAAACTTAAATTTTTATTGTGATAATCTTGTTCTCTGATGTCTAAACTATAGAAATATTCCTTTACAAAAGTTAAATGTGGTGTACACTCTTTAAAAACAAAGTTTTTTTAGGAACGCCATTTCGGTGTTTTTGCCAGTCTGGGCCTCGGTGGGTGGAACGCCATTTGGAACGCCCTGCCAGTGAAGTGGTTAAGAAACATTTCCATGAAATAATAACTTCAAATTATTTTTAAAAAATTAAATTAAATAATAAATTAAAAATAATTTATTAAATAATTGAATGTTTTTTAAATTTTAATTCTTATGACGAATTTAACCAACAAATTTTTAAATAATTAAATTCATTTGACGAATTTTAATCTAATTTTTAAAAATAATTACATTGTACCAGAAATTTGATTAAAATTTTACTAAAAATAATAATTAAAATTCTGCGATGAGCTTTATTATTATAAGAAAATATTTGAATTCCAAAAACAAATTTATTACTTATAAAAATAATTGAGTTTAAAAAAATATGTTATTCATGAATTATTATTTATTATATTTGGAAATAATGAAATGTTTAAATACAATTTTATTAAAATTTATTTTAATTAATTAAATTTTATAGGGAAATTTATTAGAATAGCAGATACTGAAAATCATTCAAGTAAGGAAAATTTTTAAAAATTATTGAATTTTGAAGAAAAATTTTGTGCTTTATAAAGATAATTGTGATTATGACGAGAATTTTTCTTTAATTTTAGAACATAATTGAACTTCTGTAAGAAGAATTTTATTACTTTTGAAAATAATTGAATGTCTGCAATCATTTTTAATTTCTCAAAAGTTTAATTTTTTAAAAGGTTTTTAACTCAAATTAACATTTTGCAAAAATCTAAGTTTTTTAAAATTTCTAATTAAATTCATTAATAATTAAAATTTCATAAAATTTCAAATTAAAACTTTTTGAAATTCATTTATTTATGAATATTATAAACGCAAGTCTTTTAAAATAGAATTAATTAAAAAAAATATTGAAGTAAAATTTTTATTAAATAATTTCTAAGTAATAAATTTATTCAGAAATTTCTTATCTATTCTAAAAATTTAATTTTTCCAGTATTTTCTCTTACTATTCATTGAACCCCCTGTCTCAAAATACATGTATGATTATTGTGTGTGCGATTCCATGGCAGATTTTAGTCTTTTCGGAGTATGTAAACCAATTGCAATGAAATTTAGGAATTTTAATCTAGACATAAAAAGAAATGTTTCCACCCAATATTACGTCAAATTATGTCAATATTCATCACGAAATTAAATGAATTTCCGGTTTTGGAGAGAGATAGGTCATTTTCGTGATGCATTTCAAAAGTTATTCAATTATTATTTAATAACTTTTTTGTTTATAAAAATTTTGTATAAATATAATATAAACAATTTTTTCCTCTTTTATGCTGAATTTTTTCCAAAAAGAATCAAGTGATTTGGTTAAAATGGAAAGGAGATATAACTATTTCAAAATTTGTCCAAAATTTTGTCATCTCAATAACTACTGAATATTTTGACGTTATATTTGGTGGAAACATTTCTTTTTATGTGTAGATTAAAATTCCTGAGTTTCATTAATTTTATAATAATGAAAAACAATTTTAATTAAAAATTTTTAAATACTATCTTTTTAAATTGCTAATTTTATTTTAAAAAATATATAAGAAGTTAGTTGCAAATTATTGCTAGTTAAAGAATAAACTTGAATTGACATGTCTGTCAATTTTAAAAATACGTTTTGTAAATTTACATTTTGACTTGATATTAATTTCACGATAAATAATAGAGCGGTGAGTGTAAAAAAAACAGAAATTTCCACTTATCCCAGAAAAATTCACTCTGTATTGGAAAAAAAAATTGCCTAGAACAATCGTTAAAAATTATCTTGAAAAATAAATGCGTGAAAGTTTTCAGTGATAAAAATGTGATTTAAATAGTCAATGCTGGAAAAATGAATGATTATTCCCTTTTAATAGAAATATTTTTAATTGTGACGGTTCATTTGCAGTCTTTTAGGGTGAACAAATTTTTTTGGTTCTTATCAATGATAAAAATCGAAAAATAGTTAAAATTACCTTAAACATGAATTCGTATTGGAAGATTGTCGGAAATATTCCCCGTTTCAAGATCAGTCTTAATGGCTTCCAGAGTGACGAAGATTTTTCGAAAAGGAGGCCGTTCACATGGTCGTCTATTCCAACAGAGTTTCATGAGTTCATAAACCGCACTTGGCGTATTGTCTGGACACTTGAGTACATTTCCTTCTTTAATATATTTAACGACTTCCTCGTGTGTCATTCCATAGTAGGGTTGAAGGGCAAAACTGAAAATTTCCCAAAGACAAACAGCAAAAGCCCATACGTCTGATTCAATTGTATATTTATTGTAGAGAATACTTTCCAACGGCATCCATCGAATTGGAATAGCGTCCTGTTCATCGCCCTTGTAATAATCTTGTAAATAAATCTTCTGCGACAATCCAAAGTCGGCAATTTTCACCACCATTTGATCATTAATTAGACAATTTCTCGTAGCGAGATCACGATGAACAAATTTTCTATCCGACAGATAAACCATTCCGGACGAAATTTGCCTCGCAATGTTAATTAAATCCATGTGCGATAGACGTGAATCGATGAATGATCCATCGTTTTCGAAACTACGAACGATGTAATTTCCTGGTGAGCAAGTGCGTAGAAATTCGTTTAAATCTCCACGACCCATGTATTCAAAGAGAAGACACATGGGTCGACCGATGGCACAAATTCCGAGAAGTTTGACAATATTTGGATGATCGAATTCAGAGAGTAGACAAGCCTCGCGTTCGAAGTCTGATAAAAGGTCATCGGTTGCCTCGTCCTTGAGCATTTTCACTGCGACGTTTGTGAATTCATCGCCTGGAATTAGACCGGGGGCTTTTGCTTGGAACACTCGACCAAAAGCGCCCTGGCCCAAATCTCTAATGTAAATAATATCGTTTCTAGGAAACTCGAGTTTTTCCAATTTCGGATTTAGCATCACTCCTGTCTTGTGGTACGCATCGTTGCTCGGCAATTTATCAAGGTCGATATTTATATCCTAAAAATTAATTTCGATTTCATACGATTTTTTTGTCTTAAGAGTTTCTTTTAAAAGTAAATTCTGGTCGATTTTACCTGATTAACGGTAGCATTATAACCTTCATGACGTTTTCGAAGTTTCTGGCTTAACAGAAAAGCGAGGGACGTTCCCAGAATCATTAAAAATCCCAGAGAGGCAAGAGTGAGAATCACAGACGGTGTGAAGAGTGTATCCATTATTAAATCATCAGGTCTAATTTTTACAATTTCCTCTGTTGAATTATCTGAGAAATTTCGAAAAACTTATATAAAAATTTATTCAGCTTGGAAATAAAAAAGAATTTGTTGAGGGACTTACCACATTTTGGAATATTGCAGTACTGCCAACGAATTTTTGGATCAGTTGTAAAGCACCAAGGCATCGGTTCATTTCCACCGACATTTCGACAATAATTTTCACCGTCAACAATTTGTGGAAATACATTTGGTGGACGATCGTGAGAATGTGGTTCTTGGGAACTCCAAGGCTGACATTCCAGACCCTCGTTTGTTCTATTCATTTTTCCCATATAAAATCGTCCATTATTCTCAATACAATTATCTGAAATATGAATAATTGATAATAATAATAATAATAGTAATTATTATTATTTTTTTTATTATAATAAAACAAGCATAAAACACACGTTCTACGGCTTTTACTCTTGTAAAATTGATTTTCTTCAAATTTTGAGGAATTGTTTCTTTGGTGCCCTTTAAATGTGGTAAAAATTTAAAAACCCTTTGCTATGCTAAATTTTGAGTTATTCAAGTTCAAACTTCTACTTTTAAATGCGATTATGTTATAAATAAAAAATGTCAACCACAATATCCCGTTTTTTGATATGGCAAAGGATTTTGATTACCACATTTAAAAGGCTTCCAAAGAACCATTTCTTCAAAATTTGAAAAAAATTTTTCGAAAAACAATTTTCACATGAGTAGCAGCCGGAGAACTACATTAAATTGAAATTTTTTTATAGATTGTTGGAGAAAACAATACACAACACGTGATAAAAGAATGATTTTTCGAGAGTCAGCTCAAAAAATCACACTTTCGCCACTACTTGTGCAATGTACTTTTTTCGAAATTTAAATCTTTAAGGATAATTGAATTATTTAAAAATTTTAAACAGAAATATTTTAGTAAAATTTAATCACTTTCCAAAATTTTAATAACAATTCTTCAAAAAATACAATATTTAAAAATAATTTTTTTACAGTGAGAAAATACAAATTAAGAAAAATAATATATTGCAATCTAAAATTTACTTTAATAAAAATTTTTGGAAAAATTACAATGTTTTTAATTTGTTTAAAAATTATTTTTGGAAATTTAACTTTTTTTCCAAAAATTTTAATTACGAATTTTTAAACACTTCATTTTTTCAGAATTTCTAAATAAAATTTTTCAAAACCTAAATAATATTTGTTAAACAAATACTTTAAAGATTGTTGCTATTTATTTTAATTGAAATTATAAATGACTTCATTTTAAAATATCTTGAAATTTAAATTATTTACATAAATACAGACATTTTTGTAAAACTTACTTATTTTCCAAATTTTTAGTTACAATTCTTAAAAAAATACAATATTGAAAAATAATTTTTAATGTGGGAAAATAAAAATGTTTGAAATTTGAATTTTATTTTAATGACAGTTGATAAAATTTAATTTCTTCAATTTTTTGAACTTATTTTCGTAAATTCAACTGTTTGCGAAAAATTGTAATTAAAATTTTTTAAAAACGTCATTTTCTCAGAATCTCTTAATAAAACTTTATACAAATTTCATTAATTTTTGTTTCATGAGTATTTGAATATTTATTGTTACTTATTTGTTAACCAATAATTCAAATTTCAAAATACTTTCAATGTAAAATCTTTTGAAATTTAATTATTTCTAAAAATGAGAACTGTAATTCCTGTAATTGTCAATATTCTAGAGGAATTAATTTCACTAAAACACTAATCACTCTATTTAAAAATTATTAGTTAAACTTTTGACATGACAATTTGAGCTGCAAAACAATCTAAAATCAAGAAGCACTAATAAATTCTGTCTTCGAAATAATTGTGAATAGAATATCTCTATTATTGTTTATATAATAATTGTTAAACTCATTAAACTTTAAAATATATTAAAAACAAAAATTAACAAAATATATATTAGGGTCAAACAATTTTATTTCGCCTAATGTATTTTTGACCATTACAAAAAATTCCAATACTTTGGGAAAATATTCTTATCTGCTTTGGGATGGCGAAATGCATAGTGATTTGTAAAAAATAATTAAATTTTGTATAAAAAAAGGGTTTTAAATTGAGAGTACATAAAAAAAGGTTACGTTGGCATACATTACAAAAAATTTTAAAAAAGAGAAAATTCTTTAATAAATATAAAATAAGCGATAGATATTTATGTTTAAAGGTTGAATTTGTATTTTCTAGTTGATAAAAGAATCAAATAATATTTAATAAATAGTAAAATATGTTATTTAAGTTTGTGTATGAAATGTCAAAAATCGATCATATTTAATCATTTATTTTGGCAACGTAATTTAATTTTAGGAAATCGGAATTATTTAAATAATAAGTATTTTAAATACACTTTAATATTATTTAAATACTTTTTTGATTATCAGCTAAGAAATATAAAAGAATTTACTTTAAACACTAACCATTCTTCATTTTATTGTGATTTTGAATGTTTTGTAACTTCCTTAGAGAAAAATCGATTTATGCCAAATTTTTGGAGTACGTTAATTGAAGCAATATCTTCTTGCTGCAAAAATTTCTCTTTGGGTTCTGGAATAGTTTTCGAAAGAAATTGATTGAAAATAAGTGTTTATTTTGAAGGTTATCGACAAGTATTATAACTAACTTGAAGTTGGTTCATTACTTGCAATAAAAGTCAAATTCGAAACGAAACAATTTTTTTTATTTAAAGGAAATTTAAAATTATGTTTATGTGAGTTTAAATATATTTATTTGAATTAAAATTTATTAGTATATCATATGAACATAATTTTAAATTTCCTTTGAATAAAAAAATTTTTTCATTTCGAATTTGACTTTTATCGCAAGTAATGAACCAACTTCAAGTTAGTTATAATACTTGTCGATAACCTTCAAAATAAACACTTATTTTCAATCAATTTCTTTCGAAAACTATTCCAGAACCCAAAGAGAAATTTTTGCAGCAAGAAGATATTGCTTCAATTAACGTACTCCAAAAATTTGGCATAAATCGATTTTTCTCTAAGGAAGTTACAAAACATTCAAAATCACAATAAAATGAAGAATGGTTAGTGTTTAAAGTAAATTCTTTTATATTTCTTAGCTGATAATCAAAAAAGTATTTAAATAATATTAAAGTGTATTTAAAATACTTATTATTTAAATAATTCCGATTTCCTAAAATTAAATTACGTTGCCAAAATAAATGATTAAATATGATCGATTTTTGACATTTCATACACAAACTTAAATAACATATTTTACTATTTATTAAATATTATTTGATTCTTTTATCAACTAGAAAATACAAATTCAACCTTTAAACATAAATATCTATCGCTTATTTTATATTTATTAAAGAATTTTCTCTTTTTTAAAATTTTTTGTAATGTATGCCAACGTAACCTTTTTTCATGTACTCTCAATTTAAAACCCTTTTTTTATACAAAATTTAATTATTTTTTACAAATCACTATGCATTTCGCCATCCTAAAGCATATAAGAATATTTTCCCAAAGTATTGGAATTTTTTATAATGGTCAAAAATACATTAGGCGAAATAAAATGGTTTGCCCTATAATTAAACTTTTAATCAATTAAAACTCAAACTCACAAGTAATGAGATATTCGTTTATGTCAGTCAAGTGTATGTTTGAGCAAATAACTCGATCGTTACTAATTTTTGGAAGACTTTCACAATTTGGCAGTAAAAAATGTCCTCGAGATCTGATAAAAATATTCCTCTCTTTATTGTCCTCGATTAAGGCCCATTCGTTAAAGCAAAATTCATGACGAACGGCCATACAATCCTCGTAACACAATGGTAAGCCGATTGAATTTCGACATTGCGGGAAAGCGTATAGACAAAGCATTTTCTGAAAATAATTCATTAGTTATTATTACTCTCGAATAATCTACATTCTTAGTTGAAGAATTTTTATTTAAAAAAAGATACCTCGGCTGCTGAACGGCATGGCTCGTTTAAATTTACTATTAATTCTTCCCACAGATTCATTGCCGTTTGTTCATTTAACAATCCACCGGGATTGTCTCGTGTATCATTAAACCAAACTTTCCCGATTCCTGTAAGATACTTTTTGCAAACCTTACCACTGTATGGCGCACAATAGCCATGATTCTCATATTCTATAACAATAATGTAGTATAATATAATTCTCTAAAAAAACTGAATACTAATTCTGTAACAACAAAACGAGTACTTTATTAAATTAGAAAAAAAACATTAAAATTTGAACTAAACACTCTTTATATAGAGATGTGTATAATTTTAATATTTTATAATGTTCGACAAATTAGATTTATTTATGTTGTTCTTAAATATTGATGAGTTATTTATGTAATTGTTCTTCTTTTTGACGTCGTTTTATTAAAAAAGATACTTAATCGTTTTTCTTTTTAATATTTCCATCATCTAAAAATAGAAAAAAAATTACACTTTTGTCACTTACTTTTCAATGCAAATGCATAATGCAAGCCAATTATCACCAAAATTATTGTCCTCAGCACCATGGTGACAATTGTTTATTCTCACATAAACATTAAAAACTATATAACATCATACTTAAAAAACACCAAATATTTTATCAGTCTTTTTCACATAATTCACTACTTATTGAAATAAGTAAATTTTCACAAAAAAATCTTTGTTTAATTAATGTCTAATTAATAATAATTTGAATTTTAATTTAAAAGAAAGGATTTAGTCTCAAAAATTGTGGACGAAATTGGAGGTTATGAGGACTAATTTTTTTTTAATTTCTTGACATTTTCTTGGCAAAAATGCAGTTCTTTAGAAAAGATTTTCTCAATAAAAGAAATTATTATCATTGACTCAGTGATATTTAAACTTTACAAACGCGTATAATTAATTGTTGTTGTGTAAAACTTCTCTCAAATTAATAATTAACACATTTATCACTGTTTTTCCTTTTTATGTTTTGCGTGTTTATCGGTGACGGTGTTTACACTGTAAAAAATCCTAAGGATATTACCCAGACAAGGGGAAAAGTGACGCTTTAAACAAGGTTATGTTGCCACATTAAATGCGGCACTTTTCCCCTTGTCTGTAAAATAGCCACATTTAATGTGGGTAATATTCTTAGGATTTTTTAGAGTGCAGTCCCATGGTGGTAGATTAGTAGAATAGTGGAACAGTTTTGACCAATCAGATGACTGGATTTTTTAACACTTATTTTGATAGGTCAAATCTATTACACTACTCCACTATTCTACCAGCATGGGACTGCACTCTTACAGTGTAGTTTAGTTTTATGTGTTTTTCTAAAAGTTGATTCACTAAATCGAAATTGGCGCCGTTTGATAATATTGATTGGCTGTTGGAATGGACAGATTTGAAGATTTGCCTTAAACTGAACAGCTGTTTTGATCACGTGACCTCTGTTTTCATTAAACATGGCATCATTGGCATCTGGTTGATAAAACGAAAATGTCACAAAGTGTTTATTATAAAAAAGGAAAAATAGTATTTGTCTTACAAGTTTCATGAATTCGTGTTTAAAGTCTATTTAAAGATGCCGGTCGACATTAATAGATTAACAGAAGGCTGGTTAGAGCTTGAAAGTGATCCGGGTAACATACGTTTTTATTTTAACAGCTGAACTGCTTGTTCACATTTTGATTAAGTGATTGTTATAACAGTATTTTTCAAACAATTGTTTCAATTTAAAAAAAAATTTTTATCTTAGGACTTTTTACTCTTCTCTTGGAAGATTTTGGCGTGAAAGGAGTTCAAGTCGAAGAAATTTACGATCTTCAAAAGTCTTTAGAAGGTCCTGTTTATGGTTTTATTTTTCTGTTCCGATGGATTGAGGAGCGTCGATCACGTCGAAAAATTGTCGAACAAGATGAGAGTTTTGTTAAAGATGAAGATATTGTTAATAATATTTTCTTTGCACAACAGGTAACGTGTAATTTTCAAATTTGCAATTATAACTATTTGTAGGTTATGTTTCAATCTTATTTAAGAGAAATTAAAGTTTAATACAAAATTTAAAAAATTTAGGTCGTTCCAAACAGTTGTGCAACTCACGCCCTATTATCGGTATTATTAAATTGTCCAAGTATTCATTTAGGAACAACATTGTCTAGATTGAAAATGCACACATCAGGTATGTGTCCCGAGAATAAGGGCTGGGCAATTGGAAATACACCAGAATTGGCGTGTGCACACAATTCTCATGCGATGCCACAAGCTAAACGACGTCAGGATAAAAACACTGGTGTCTCGACTGGCCGATTTACCGGCGAGGCATTTCATTTTGTCAGTTATGTTCCTATAAATGGTCGATTATTCGAATTGGACGGCCTAAAGCCATATCCAATGGATCATGGTCCATGGAAGGAGGACGAGGAATGGACGGAACAATTTCGACGTGTTATTACAGATAGATTGGGGATGGCAACTGGTGAACAATTACAAGATATAAGATTTAATTTAATGGCCGTTGTTCCCGATCGTAGACTTGCTATTTCACACAAATTGACAATGCTCAAAACAAATAGGCAAATTGTACTCGAGGCATTGCAGCAACTCGTGAAATTGAGTCATCCTGAAAGTGACAAATCTCTAGAGAAAGCCGAAAAAGTACACGAGAAAAAAGTTAAATTCGAAGGAGAAATTGTTATTACCAAAAGTGAAATTCATACCAGTTCCATTCCTACAATTAGTGTTGAGCATTGTAACAATTTTGGTAATGAAAATGAGGAGACGACGATTGTTGCTTCTACAAAAACAGAATCTGGGTAAATTTTTACTTTTAATTTGAATTTATATTCGTTGCCACAGGTCAAAGAATAATCAGAGATTTTTATTAGAAGTACTGGAAAAAATTGAATTTTTAGAATTCAAAAGAAAATTATTAACTTTTGTGTTTTCTTTGTTTAACACATAAGCTATAAAATTACTGTGAATTCTAATACAAAACCTTCAATTTCTTCTATTTTTCGCTTACAATTTTTATTACAATTTTTAAAGAAATTAGGTTTTTAAAAAATTGTAATTGATGACAAAGATTAAAAATTCCAGATTAGCTAATATCACAAGATCGCATTTTACCATCTTTATATTATTCATAAATAGAAGTAAATATAAAATTTATATAGGGGGTTGGTGCGCAGGGGAGCGGAGCCCTACTAGTATATATATACAGTAGGATCTTCCAATAGTGCAGTCATTAGTGAGTTAAGTAGACGAGGGGTTCCGGGAGGCAAAGGGAAAGGGAATCTGTGACGTCAAATACAATACACGGACCTGA
The DNA here is from genome assembly GCA_032873175.1 of Leptopilina drosophilae. Taxonomy (NCBI): domain Eukaryota; kingdom Metazoa; phylum Arthropoda; class Insecta; order Hymenoptera; family Figitidae; genus Leptopilina; species Leptopilina drosophilae. The sequence continues at coordinate 30,634,929 of CM065480.1, forward strand.
AATATTTTGGTTTATGCACTCTTCCAACAGTGCACAATATTCCCGACGACTGCATAATAATAGCTGTATAGAAGAATTTTACTTAAAACTATTTAAGAAAAATTATATTTTAGTAAAGTTACAAATTATTGCAAAAATTTAATTATTTTCAAATATTTTTCTTAATTTAATCATTTTTATTATATACTATTTGAATACAAGGTTTCAAAAGAATTCAATTATATAGAAAAACTTTGATCAAATTCTACTCAAACATTAATTATTTTTAAAAATAATTTTAAAAACTGTAAAGGTATTCAATTATTTTCAACACAACTTTAATCGAATTCCCCCAAAAAATTAATTATTGTTCAAAATTTTATAAAATTTCGTCGAAAAAATTCATTTATTTACAAATTTGTTGATAACATTCTTTATGTAAATTTAATTTTAAAAAAACATTTAATTATTCAATACATTATTTATTTTTGTATTTAAATAATTGAATTCTCGTAGAATTTTCTAATAAAAGTTGATTTTAAAATAAATTTCATTTAAACCTTCAGATAATAATTGAATATTAAAAGCATTTTTAGAAAAATTTGAATTTTAAAAATGTTTAATTGAATTTTTTTGTAATTATTTCAAGTTTTTATTTTCTAATTATATTATATTATAATAATCGACGTAATCCACCCTCACCTGAAGTTAGCGTTCTTTTATTACAATGTTTTATTTTGTAGTTTAAATTGATATGTGAAAAGAAGGAAAGTTAACTTGTAAGAATGTGAAGTGTTTTAATTTGTTATCTTCCTTAAAAATTACATTTTGAATAATATTAAAAAATTCAAGAAAATCAATTGATTTTTGGAAGACTTGCAGTTCAAATTTTTAAGTATTTTGAAATTTTAAGCAAGTAAAGAACAATAATTAGTTAAATATTTATTTAACAAAGAGTATTAAAATTTGAAAAATTTAATTTGGAAATTTTTAAAAAATTAGGTTTTTGAAAAATGGAAAATTTTTTAAAGAAAAAGGTATATGAACTCATAATAATAATTTTAACAAATTGAAACAATTGGAAATTCTGTAAAATTTTATATTTTAAAGAACATTATTTTTCCCTCTTTAAAAATTATATTACAGTAGAGACTCCATTAACCGGACTAATGGATGCAGGTACTTGTCCGGATAATCGAAAATCCGGATAATCGAGTAAAGAACGAATCAAACAAATTTTTGATTCATAATTTTATGTATTTATTTGCATATGTATTAAAATAAGTCTGAAACAAACTAAAACTTTTAAAGTCAACATTAATAAAAATTTAGTTAGAAATATTTCAAAGTATTTACATAAAAATTTTCTTTAAATAATTAAAACACTTTAAAACACAACATTTCGTGTAAAAATTAACGTTTTTGAATTTAAAATAGAAGTTAACGGCTCGAGACCTTATAAACTTTATAATAAAAAAATTTTTTTTAAATTTAAATTTGTCCGGATAATCGAATATCCGGATAATGGAGTCTTTACTGTATATCATTTTATGAATTTACAAAACTTATTCTATTTAAATAATTCAATTCTCGTAGTTGAATTGTGATCAGAATTGATTTAACAAAAATTTTAGTTAAAATTTAAGAAAAAAATTAAATATTTAAACCGTTATAACAGGAATTTTAGGAATTATTAAAGTTTTTCAATAATTTTATTCAAAAATTCTAAAAAAAGAATTTTGATGAATTACAGTTGCTAATTTTAGAAATAATTATATTTCATGAGGTTTTTTATTGAAATTATTTGAAACTTTAATTCCTCGGGAAAAATAAATATTAGGAAGTTTTTAAATTTTTGTTTAACAAAAAGTATTAAAGTTTTGAAAAATTTAATTCACAAATTTTGTAAAACTGTTTCTTTTAAAAATTAAACTAAAATTTATTAAAAATACTTCTACATCCGAAAATAATTTTAAAAAATTGATACAATTGAAAATTTTGATATCTTTTATTGAAATAAATTTTGAATTTTAATTCAAGTTGCTGTTAAAAATATTTTGACATTTACTATACGAGTAATTAATAGTGACGTGATAAACTAACAACAGAATAAGTAATAGAAATTAGTAATATTTATTTAATACTGCTTTCTTTCCGCACGCTGTTGGTAGGCGGGCGGAAAAAGCTTACTTTCCGCCCGCTATGCATGCACGGAAAGACGAGTTCATCGCGCATGTAGGACAAAAAGATATTTTCACGTGTTTAGTTTTGCTAGTTTATATTTAATTGAAGAATTTTCGAATAATGAAAATTTCTTAAAATTGAATTGTATACAAATATGTATGCATATTCTGAAAGAAAATTTTCAAAAATTATTAAAAATAATTGATTTAAATAAGAATTTCAGTTTAAAAATTTATAAAAGATTAATTGAATTAAAATGATAATAATTTTGAAAAATTTTAAGTAACTATGGGAGCCTTCGCAAATGATGTCACACAATTTTTGAAGATTTTCGACCCCCTCCCCCCCTGTCACGCAATTTTTGCAATTCCACATGAGAAAAATACATTGTGTCACGTTTAGGAGAGACCACCTCCCCTACCCCCAAAAGCGTAACATCATTTTTGAATGCTCCCTATATTCTTATATAAAATGATTTTATCACTGAGTTATATTTCATTATTATAAAACATGAAGAAATCGCGGACTCCGAGTCGAAGACTTGAAGTGATTGATACTTACGTTCTTATTTTTTAATTATTTCTATAAGTTATTGAATTTCAAAAGATTTGAATTTGACATTTTTGAAAATCCTAATTCCTATGAAAAAATAATAATGACTAAATATTTATTTAAAAATGGTGTTATTTACACGTTTTGAAGAATTTTACAAGTAATAAAAAAATTCGTGAATAAATTTTAAAACATTTTTTTAGTGTCTAGTCATTTTTTAAATGAACCAGAATAAGGTCAGAGTAAGAATTCAGTTAAGGGAAAAAGTCAAAATTTTGTCTGTAAATCAGGGAAAAAGAAAAATTAAAGTTTTGTGACAATCCTGATTATTTTAAAATTAAAAAATGTATCTATTCTAATAATTTTCTCATTATTTATTTTTAATTTTCTCCTTTTGAACTTTTTCAATTTTTAGACTATGAGAATTTATTGTAATATTTAAAAATTATAAATTCTGTAAATATAAGAATGTCAATTGAATTATTATTTCAGAAGTATGGAAAAAGTAGTGATGTGTGCTTTAGATTATGCAACGCCTCTTCAAATTCAAACGTCTCCTGCTCACAGTTCCTCAAGTACAGACACTTCTTCCGAAATTGGATCTGCTTTTAATTCACCTACTCAAGGTTTGTCATTTATGATAGAATTTTATTTAAGAAAAAAGAAAATAATTTTACATTTGGAAATTTTTTGGAAGTTTTATAATCATTTCAAGAAAGTTCTTTTATCACCTTTTTTCCTTTATTTTCCTTATGACAATTTAAAGTATTCATTATTTTTAACACTATCCCTGTTCGATGCACTTTTTCGACATATTCGTTGCTTTGTACAAGTTTTCTTTTCAGCGCAAAAGATTAAATTCTTCGGACACATCATACGAACAGAAGAGAGATTTTTCGTTTTTTCATTGTTCGAATAGCACAAATAGTAATGAAAAATAGAATTTAAGTCAGGAACGTTACCTACCAAACTGCAAACATTTTTCGTCTCAAAATTATCATTCTGGCTCTTCTTATAAACATTTTTCGGGTCACTTTTGTTAATCACAAATCGATTAAAAATTTGATTAATATAATTTTTTGCCTTTTCTCCCGTCTTTGCAATTTTATACTTAGTTTCATTTTTCCCTATTTCAATTTCTCTCGTATTCTCATTCTTTTCGTTATTTCGAATAATGTAATTTGTGATGAAATAATTCAACAAAATTACGTTGTTCAACACAATAATGTTTCTATCAGATTTTGAAAAATTGTACGATTCCGTTAAATTTCCGTCAGGTGTATTTTCATCGATTGTTTGATCTTCAGTTACTTCCAGTGTTGATAAATTTTGTTTTGCAAAATTCGGTATCAGTGAATTTATATGCTTATCGAATGTTGTATCCAGAGAGTAAGATGAGTATATTATTTCGCTGAGATCTAAATTGTCGGAACTTTGGTTTAGATAATTTTCCACTTCACTGTTGTTTTGCTGTTCTTTTCGAAAGTTTGTTTCATACATCCAAGTTTCGCTTGGGAGGACGCAAATTCCTAAATATGACTCGAACATCTGGGAAAAAGATTTTTATCACAATATTACTATTAATTAAAATATTTTTAATAGACAGAAATTGCCTTTATCATCAGATTATTACAAATTATTTTCTTATTACGACTAGAGAGTATTCTAAATTTATTGACAATCGTCTTTCTTGGAAAATTAAGTAAAAGAATAGTTTTCGTACCAAACCTTCGGAGCATTTCGACGGTATCCAAACATATTCACCAGACGATAAATTGACACAATTGTAAAATAAATTGCAATTTGTTGGATGGGATCTTCGAATTTCGGGACATTTTGAAATTACTAGATCGACGAGAATGAAAAAGAAATAGAAAAATGATAAAATTTGTAACATTGTTACGAGCACGATTGTCGTTATCGAACTGAAATATTCGCTTGTAAATTTCTTTATGTACTTTTTCATGACTTCTTAAACAGGCGCATTTCTGTTTAATCTAGTTTAGTAGTTCATTATTGACACCTACTTATACAGTTATATTTTCACCTCCTTTTAAAGAGGAACAATTAGACAGTAAAATTTTTACTTGATCCGAGAAAGTCATCTCTCTTTTTTTTCGTAGCTTGGGGCTGGAACTCCGGGCAAAGCAGTCCAACATCAACGAAAGATTTTAAAAAATTTGTCGTCATTCGTGTCGCTGGTGATGAAAAAAACGAAACTGGTTTAAGTGAGTAAATTGGATACATATTTTCATTTATTTATTTGTTTCTTTATTAATTGATATAGAAATAAATTTCAATTTTCATATATTAATTTTATTCAATTTACTTTGTTAATTTCCTTCCATTTGGTTTATTGATAGTATATTTATTTTAATTCATAATTTCAGGTCGTTCATTGGGCAATATAAACATTAATGGAAAAAGATTGGTCTCGGACAGTGGACATTTACACAAGAAAGTGTGTTTATCGGGAGAAGTTAGAATACCTCATGCTAGGGTGAAAACTAGTAATGGGGACACGGTCATCGAGGAAAAGAAAGTGGAAAAAATTGACCCCAAACTGTGCTCGAAATATCCAGAACTTTTTGAACCACACACATTTGCGCCAAAAGATCTTCTCGCACTACTTAAGAATCTTGAACACGAAATTTCCATTTGCGAAACTAGTTTACGCGATGAAAACGATAAACGCAATAAATACAAAGTACAACTTTTTATTTTTTACAAAATTTCTTCTTCTCTTTTTTTCAAATTTAAAAAATTTATTTCTAAAACGTACCTTTTTCCATTTTAATTTAACGAATTAATTGTTAATCGGTGTTGAATTTTTTTCTTTGTTAGATTGATGACTGCAGAAGGACTCATAATTACGATGAATTTATTTGTACATTTTTGTCGATGCTGGCTCAACAGGGAAAACTTGCCGAGCTCGTTCAACAGCATCTCACATTGAAGAAACACACATCTGTGTCCGTCAATCGAGTTCACAGGTTTGAATGGAATACTTACAATTAAATTAAATAGAATAAAACGAAATTAAATAAAAGAGAATTTAATTTAAGTAAATGAAAAACATAATTTAATTAAACAAAGTTTCCTCTTGCAGATCGTCAAAGAAAACGGAAACTCGACCAAATTCGTCTCGAAGACGTCGTGGCAGAACTAAATGCAAGAAACGAAAATAAGTAATTGATTATTTGGATGAATCGTGAGAAAAGACTTTTCATTTAATTTTTTATTTTACTTTTCTTCTTTTATTTGAAAGAGAAAAGAAAAGCTTTACGTAGACCGTATTTGCTTCGAATTGTAACCAGTGATTTTTAGTTATTGATAATCTTATTTAATTAAGATTAAAATTTTAATCTCTCATTAGTTTACAAAGAGAACAATTTCAGCGAACTTTACATAATCCGACATTTTTTACATGAACCCAGTCTTTAATAATTTGTTATTTTTTTCATTAATCGACAAAATAAAAATTAACCATTTTTTTTTAATTTAAGTATTTCATCATTTTCACGTATCTCAATTTGATACTAAATTATATTTCCAATTACTATATCTCAGAGTATTAAAAAAAGTAATTACAAATTCTTTAGATTCTATTTTATTGATGGGAGGGAATTGAAGATTCTTTTTTATTCTTAATAGTAAATTTTTAGTGTTAACTATTTTCTAGAGGTGTGCAAAAAGACCGAAAAACCATGCCGGGTCGGGCCGAATTTTTTTCGGTTCAGGCCGAACTCGAGTTTTCTCGATGTATCGGGTTCTCAAAATATTCGGGTAACCCGGAATTGTCGAGTACCCGAATTCATTCGGGTTTTCTAAAAATTCGGATACCCGAAAGTTTCGAGAACTCTAATGCATTCGGGTACCCAAAAATTCTGAGAACCCAAACGAATTTGAATACACGAATCTTCTATAATTTGTCGAATATTTGTAATTATGTATTTCGGGGCGCATGATTATTCCAAAAATTTCAATTTCCTAATTTTTTAAACATCGAAATTCTTATCATCGAAACTTCATTTCGCATAATTTTCAGATTTCGAAATTTCATTCAATATAATTTTTATTTTATCAAATATTTTCGATATTTTTATTTAATTTATCCTAATATTTAAATAGTTGAATTGTTTTTTAATATAATTTTTAATATATCGAAAAATTCTTTGATATAAATTTGTTTTTCCGAATGATTATTTTTCGTAATTATTTATGCTCCGAATTGCCATTTGAAATAATTTTCAAATCTTCGCAATGTCATATTTAAAAAATGTCATTTATCGAAATTTTATGGGGCGATAGTGATTCTACGCAATTAAATTCTACAAATGAAAATTCAACACAGTAAACTCTACACGAGAAGGGGCGGTAGCGATTCTACGCAATTAAATTCTACAAATGAAAATCCAACACAGTAAACTCTACACGAGAAGACTCTCACTTTATATTTAGACAAGTTATAATAATTCTACGCAAATTAATTCTACATAATGAAACTACGCATTCTAATTAAATAAAATATAATTTAATTAATTTTTTTAAATTCTTCACGATTAAATACTACACCAATAAATTCTACAAAGTTTAATTCTACGCATGATAAAATATATTTTTTATTATTCTTTATAAGTTGTTAACTCTACGCAGTTAAATGCAACACCAGATAATTCTACAAAAATAAATGCATTTTAATAAATAGATTTTTTAAAAATTCTACGCAATTAAATTCTACAAATATTAACTTTTTTTACAATAAATTTTTAGAAGATTAAACTCTACACAAGGAAATTCTACAAATATAATTCTACGAGAAAAATGTCTACAGATAACAATTGTAATATTTAATTTAATTAAATTATTAACTCTACGCCGTTAAATTCAATACCAGATAATTCTACGAAAATAAATACATTTTTTAAAAATTCTATGCAATTAAACACTACAATTCAAAATTCTACACAAATTTAAATTGGATTTTTTTCTTTTTTTCAAAGTCAATTAATAATAATTCTACGCCGTTCAATTCAACACTAAATAATTCTACGCAAATAAACTCTACACGGTAAAACTCAACACAAGTTTGTTTATTTGCGTAGAATTATTTAGTGTTGAATTGAACGGCGTAGAATTATTATTAATTGACTTTGAAAAAAAGAAAAAAAATCCAATTTAAATTTGTGTAGAATTTTGAATTGTAGTGTTTAATTGCGTAGAATTTTTAAAAAATGTATTTATTTTCGTAGAATTATCTGGTATTCTTCTAAAAATTTATTATAAAAAAAGTTTAAATTTGTAGAATTATTTTTTGTAGAATTTAATTGCGTAGAATTTTTAAAAAATCTATTTATTAAAAAGCATTAATTTTTGATGAATTATCTGGTGTTGCATTTAACTGCGTAGAGTTAACAACTTATAAAGAATAATAAAAAATATATTTTATCATGTGTAGAATTAAACTTTGTAGAATTTATTGGTGTAGTATTTAATCGTGAAAAATTTTTAAATAATTAATTAAATTATATTATATTTAATTAGAATGCGTAGAGTTTCATTATGTAGAATTAATTTGCGTAGAATTATTATTACTTGTCTAAATATAATGTGAGAGTTTTCTCGTGTAGAGTTTACTGTGTTGAATTTTCATTTGTAGAATTTAATTGCGTAGAATCACTACCGCCCCAAATTTTATTGGTCATAATGTTATTTACTCGAATTACCAAGTGACATAAAACCACGAAGTAGTATTGTCTACTGTGATTAAATTATTGTACTAAAATTTTTCGTCTGCTACTGTATATGAACATAATCTACAAATTAAAGAAATACGACGAAGTGTAATGGCGATTATGGTTTACATTTCAGCCGTAATGGCGCAACCTCTGCTAGTGGTGCAAATACTCATAACTGTAACCCCCCAAAATGTGTTGGTTTCTGCCGCTGCAAAGCATTGGCGTGAGGTCTCCTTATGCTACTTCGTGCATAAAACGTATTTACTCGAATTCTCATGAGACATAACCTTTAAATTTATGAAATGTCATATTTCTGAAAGTGGTCTGTCTTTGACCGTTCTCTAGTACACTTCTGTACAGTTCTAAACGTATTTTTTTTGTGAGTCTAACTCACTACGAATAAGGAAAATTTCGATCTGTTCTAAATTAAATATTCCGAACACACTTATCAGTTACACCAGTTTTATAAATAAGAACCGCATATTAAATTCAACTCAAAGCAATCACCAATTAAGGAGACGAATTTTATGAAATTTGACTGTATACAGCCATAAATTTGCGCATTCTCAAATGTGAAGTTAAAGTGGACTCCTATCTACGATTTAAAGGAACATCTTATAATCTTAATATTTAACTACATATTCCAGTCTCATAATTTATTCTCTGTCTGAACTGGATTGGAATACATACAACGAGGAAATTCATTTAACCATTCAAGGGCAACCATTTTCTATTCAATATAAAGGTAAAGTCGTTCCTGTTTTCTTTTCTAAGCGTAAACTCACACCTTACATCTTCCCTCTCACTTCCTCTCGGGCCGTAGAAATATCAAACCTATCAATAATAACAATATAGTAGCTATTTTGAGTTTCTTAGTATACCCTCTAAAGTAAATACTCGAAACTGTCAATTTACACTGTACCGGTATAAAGTACATAATTAGCTTCTTCATAATGACTTATTCAATTAAATAAAGCTAACTTCTATTTATCCCACTTTACAGTACATTTGCACTTAATATTTATTTTATATTATTTTAACACTTTCTCAAATTTGTTAAACATCGCCCATATAGAGGAAGAATTTCTGTGATATTATTTTATCCCAAAATTACTTATTTCACACAAATCTTTTAACTTAAGGATCAATCAATATTTAATTAATTATATTTTACCTAATTATTGACTGAATTTTAACTTATATATTGATTGACTAAATAATATTCAGCATTGGAAGCCAACCCAGGATCGGAACTCTTTTCTGCCTCTTATTTTATTTTAAGGTTACAATGTCACCAACACCTAAGAAAACAACACAAGAAAAATTACCAAAAATACCCTCCACAGCGGAGCAAGCCGCCCCAACCACATCCAACGGTCGAGGTCGAGGCAGAGCCACACACATGAAACACTCAATGGAGAGGCCGGTCCTGAAGCCGGGTTTGGCAGCTGCAATCAGGAATGACTTGACTACTGAATCACCCTTAATAAGTTTATCTCACGGTCCTAGAAATAGTATCAAAAATTCCGACCTTACGGACAAACACTATTCACCAATCCCCTTGACAGAAAAACCCCCTGACGATATCAATAACAACACTGTTAATAACTGTGCCGGTGATGGTAAAATCAGAAACCAATCTGCAATTGATCCAAACAACTCAATTAAAAGTCGTTCTCTCTCTCCAACTACCAATGTAGAACCTTACCCTCAAAATTTATCCTCTCCTTCTGTTTCACATCCTTCTTCTGCGTCATCTTCACCTTCATCCATTAATGAACCCTCTCCAAATGATAACCAAAAATCCAAACAAAACTCCTCTCATGACTCCCCCTTAGATTCTGCTCCGATCTCCTATGAACTTATATGGATAAATAAAAATTTTACAAATGATGCCAGATTCATAGAAAATTCTCCCCCCCCCGTACACGATTCTTATCGAGTCCACCATACCAGAGAGAAAGATCGGCAAATACAATAGGATTGCCTTTGCAGAATATTTGGAGACTATTGTAAGTGACCCGGAGAGAACGTTAGTCTCCAATGGACTAAATCAGTTGCGTGTTACATCCTCTCGTGGCACTTTAGCAAATGATCTCTTGGATTCAATTTCTCTGCGGGACAAAGGTTACAAATCTTACATTCCGACATCCTTGGTCAGCAGAAAGGCACTTGCCCACGATGTTGACCTAAATATGTCTCCCCTTATGATCAGCACCAGGCTACCTGAGGATACTCTATCCTACATAATATCAATCCGCCGAAGAACAAAAAACGACTCTGAAATTTCGGGCCTTGTTGAGTTTGTTGTTTCCGGTGTTTCTATTCCGGACACGATTTTGATCTCTGGCGCGGTATTTAGGTTGTCACTAATAGTCACTCCTCCAAAGAGATGTTACAAGTGCCAAAGGTACAGACATCTTCTTCCCCAATGCCGTTCTACACACTTTACGTGTGAATTCTGCTCGGAATCTCACCACAAAAAAAATTGTCACAACCTTGTTCGAGCTGCCCGCTGTTCCAATTGTCATGGCCAACATTTAGCCTCATCCAAGGAGTGTGAGATTTACAAATTCGAATATTCCATCATGAAGTGTAGACTCGAATTAAACATAGGTTATGAGGAAGCAGAATCTTACTTACTTTCCCAAGGAATTTCACGCCCAGGCTATGAAATAATTTGGGAACAAATTTTGGACAATAACCAACCTATAATTACTGAACCTTTGGAACTATCACCTCTCTCATCAGCTTCCAGTCCCCTAAAGACGATTATGCCTCCGCTAGACGACGAGGCTAACGCCATGTTGGTTGAAACTGCCGAATAGTTGAATTAAATTAAATCAGATTTATTAAATTGAACAATTAAACTAAATTGAGTTGACTAAGATAAATTTATTAAATTAATTAAATACTTGTACTTGAACTTACAACTTATATATTATCTTAATGTTCGTCTATTTGTCTTGTTCACTTTCTTTTGTTTGTTACTGTTATAATTAACTTTGAATACTCACAATTTATATTTTAAATATTGACATGGTCGTTTATACCTATACCGTGACAATAAATCATTAATAAATAAACGAAACACATTTTAATTCGTATAATTTAAAGTAAAATACCTATTACTGACACACTGCAGGATTCATGTTCGTTAATTTGGACAATTTTACTGGATTCATATAGCTAAATTAGAACATTTGTACTTTAATTTTGAATATTGACAGAACTCATAAGGATAAATTAGTACTTCTACAATATATACTGAGAAGGCGTTAAACAGATAACATTGCTTAACCTCCATACAAGCAGGCATAATTTTAACAAAATGCTCCCAATATCCCACGTCCACAAATCTATAACTCTTATCCTTTGGAACTCAAGAAGCATTCTACCCAAACGTCCAGAGTTAGATATCCTTCTCTGGCAATGCAAACCAGATATTCTCTGTATTACCGAGTCCTGGCTTTCCTCAGAATCAGTATTGTAAGTTCCAGGATTTATATCAGTTAGACAAGACCGTGATAGGGGAAGAGGAGGAGGGGTTCTTCTACTCATCCGCAAGGACATTAAATTTCATATTACCAATACTTTTTCATACCAGGTTAATAATAGTTTAAAAATAGATGTAGATTTTTTGCTCAGCATCGATAATTCAATCATCTACCACAGAGGTCTTGCGGGATAGCTTTAGTTCCGATCATTTTCCGGTGATTCTTCATGCTGACATCTCACCAAGCCACTCAATGACCTCTAGCAATAGATTTTGCACGAAGAATGTGGACTGGCCAAAATATCGAGACTTCATGGAACAACAATCTTTGGAAATCACAGCTCAATTGGCATCTGGTCACCCACCAACGGAGGTATATGACTCCTTTGTAGAATCAATTAAACTTGGCCTATTAGAAAATGGTGCTTATGTCCCTTCCAAAAACTCTCGTAAAGCTACCTCTAAACCACTTTGGTGGAATGACAAATGTGACACTTTATTATCTAACCGTAGGAACAACTATAGGTGGTATCAAGCTAACCAATCAGTCACAAATAGGTTGGAATTTAGACTCAGAGATGACGAAATAAAAAAGGCCCTCAGGGAACAGAAGACCTTGGCATTTAAGGATTTCTGCGAGAATATCTCCCCTTCCAGGGGTATGTCCACTCTTTGGAGAACAATTAGAGCTCTTTCATCTAGATCAGGCAGACTTAATACCAACATATCCACAGATCCAAATACGCCGGAATTCAAGAAATTCCGTAATGACCTGATTAGAGAAGACATTCCACCTAGTGACATTCCATTCATTACCCCACCTAACCCTCTTGATGGGGGCCCGAGACCATTTACCGAAAATGAATTTTGGTCTGCCGTGTCTTCATGTAAGTCGAAATCTTCCCCTGGCCTGGATAACATAACCGCAGACATGATTAAATTACTGGGTCCTATCGCACGCGAATTTCTGTTGATTCTGTTCAATAGAATGTTTCTAACATCATCGTTTCCCCAATCATGGCTCTCTACGAGGGTCATCTCTCTACCAAAACCTGGAGGAAAGGGCTATCGCCCTATAGCACTCACTTCAGTGCTCTCAAAAATCTTTGAGAAGCTCATACAGAGAAGATTGGAACATGAGGTTGAATCTAGAAACCTAATTCCCTCCTATCAGTACGGATTCAGAAAAAGGAGGTCAGCCATGGACTGCGTAGCTTCCTTTGTTACAGACACTCTAACCGGCTTTACTGAATCGAAACACACCATTGCTATTTCAATAGATATTAAAGGCGCATTTAATAACGTTCGCCCGAACATCCTGAATGATATGCTCAGGAATTTAAACATCCATCCATGCATTATAAATTTCATCAGTCACATGACTGCAAAAAGAATCGTATCATTCAATGCTGATGGATCTGATCCGAAACCTTGTGGAGTGGGGGTTCCACAAGGTGGAGTTTTATCCCCATTATTATTTAATCTTTACTTACGGGATTTAGAACTATACCTCCCACACAATGTTAAGGCTGCTATGTATGCTGATGACCTTCTTCTTTATCGCAGATTTGACACAACTCATAATCTGGGCCAAGACTTGTCTGCCGCTTTGGAGAGTCTATCGATCTGGCTACAATCTTTGGGTATGGACATCGCACCCCAGAAAACTACTTGTTGTGTTTTCTCGAAATCAAGAGCCGAATTTGATGATGTAGAGATTAGAATTAGGAATACAATTGTCCCCTGTGAATCCACGATGAAACACTTGGGGATCCTCCTTGACCGGAAACTTTTGTGGACACAACATATAAAGATGATAGCTGATAAAGCCTCCAAGGCAATAGCCATTCTCAAAATAGTTTCGCGCAACACCTGGGGGGTTTCGCCCCTATTATCACTAACCGTATATAGAAATCTTATTAGAGCGATTCTCGATTGGGGTTCCCCATTCCTCACGAACTCATCTCCAACTACTTTAAAAATATTAGACAGAGTTCAGATGGCAGCAATTAGAACGGCTTTAGGGTGTATGAGGTCCACTCCTATCCCTGTGCTTTTAGCAGAGGCTAATGAGCCCCCTCTCAACCTCAGAAGATCATTTCTGTCTAATTCTTTTATTCTCCGTAATTACTCTTGGAAAGATAATCCTGTTATACAATTGTTACATATACTCCATGAAAGTACCAAAACAATAAATAGTAAACTAAACATGAATAAAATACCTTTGATTGATGCCTATGCGCGGATGAAGCCTATTCTGAAGCAAGGCTATAGAACAACAAAACCCCACATATATGACTGGCCATGGACCTCGATCACGATGAGTCCGATCTGTGACACCACATCGGGTATTTATCTCAAAGACCACTTGACACCGGAAAACTGCTTCAGAGAAATCCTGAGCAAGGAATATGAGGGATACTGCCCTATATACACTGACGCCACCTTAAACCCTAACTCAGGCTTGGCGGCCGCCGCTTTCTATGACGAGGAAACTCGATATACCCAAGGCACTCCACTTCCACCATATACAACCATTCTGACGGCCGAATTGTACGCCATTTTTTCGGCGGTTAGCTACGCAGTCAACAGTCGCAAACCTCACATATTGATTGTTACTGACTCTCTCTACTCCCTTAAACGTCTGGGGAACTGCCTACTTTATAAAGATAACCCACATCTGATCTATGAAATTCTCCACATCCTGAACAATTCAACACAAAATAATCCTCCCTTGTCCATTAAGTTTCTGTGGATTCCTGCACACAATAATATCAAAGGCAACGAGTATATAGACTCTATATGCAAAGAAATAAATAACAATAAAAATAGAGTATATATAGGCGTACCCTTTGAAGACATAAGAACTACATTATGCGTCCCGGACAAAAAAGCCTGGCTATCTCGCCTCTGGCCTTACACAGACCGTGACTTATCAACACATAGATACTTCACTAAAACAACCTTCAAATCTGTCAGACCATGGTTCCAGGACCTGTCTCTTCCGAGGAGATGGATTAACGTAATCACTAGACTCAGAACGGGACATGTGTTGACATGGGAACCCCTAGAGAGGATCAACTGGACGGGGGCGGCTCGCTGCCGATGTGGAGCGGAGAGTCGTACGCTCGATCATATTATTCATACATGTCCTGAACTCGCTCCGGTTAGGGCGAGATTTCTATCATATATGGAGAACAGATTTCCGGGTTCCGACCCAGGTCAGGCGGAAATCGATCAATTGGTATTCTCCCCAAATGAACTGGTGGTCAGAGAGTTGGCTGGTTTTCTAACTCACAATAGCTATTATATTTAAAGTACTGTTTCCTAAATACAGCCCGACTCCCTTTCACCCCATCCGTAATCGACTTGTACCAAAACTGGACTTCAAATAGTTATGGACGAAGCTTAATTTCATACCTCCAACACAACTGATCTGCCCTCTGGTTCATCTATTCAGTCATTCAACCTGGATCCACTTACACCAATATACTTCAGACTGATTTTCTCCTTTTCTTTTACGATTATAGTTCTGACAGTCGGCATTGCCACAAGTCATTTAAGAAGAAGAAGATTTCTGAAAGTTTAACTCATAGAAATTTTATTTGTCAAAATTTTCATTTATTAGAATAACCATTCAACATAAAATCTATTTGTCCGAAATTCCATTTGATATAATTTTCAAACATGCAAACTACTTTTAATCTATAATGCAAGTCACAGAAATTTCATTTGTCCTAAAATAACCATAGAGATGAATAAAGTATTTGAAAATTTCATGAAATTTATGTAACATAATAATATTTCGAAGGTTTGAAATTATTTCAAATGGCAATTCGGAGGATTAATAATTATGAAAAATAGTCATTCGGATAAACAAAATTTATGTCAAAGAATTTTTCGACATATTAAAAATTACATTAAAAAACAATTGAGCGGATGGGAACAAGAACTCGCCGAAACTCTCCGCTGCACGCTATAATGTCAGTCAAGAGTTCCAAATGCCGATAAAATTAAAGTTTGAAATTTTGAGTTTTAAAAAGTGCTACATTATAGAAAATAAATAGGCGCATCTTTTCTTCCTTTAAAATTTTTTTATAGAACAATTAGTTTAAATAATAAGTGCAAAAAACTAAAAAAAATTAATTTTCATTTTTCATTCAATTTTAAAACATAAATCATCGTATTTAAGACAAATATTGATAAAATTAATCGGTATTAAATATACAAACTCGTTAGGATCTATAGAAGACGATAATATATCAAAAAACTTAAAAATTAATAATTATTTAATAATATTTAATTGTTATTAATGATCTACCAGCAATCACATTTTCTTACCTCCGCCGACAAAAAGTCAGTGGGGAAGTTTCGAATTAAAAGAATTTCCAGTGAGACATTTGTTCTTTAATGTATAAAGATATTTCCTGGAAAATTTCAAATTGATTTATTGAAAAGTTTAGAAAATATCGAAGTTTAAAAAATTGCGCGTGGCGCGCTAGCGAGTCGCCGTGTATAGAGAATAATATTCTGTGTAAGAATGATCTGCTTCTCATAAGTTTTACATATACACTGAGAAAATTTTGGGGACAATACTGCTCCGGTAGGTGTCACCGCTACGTTAAATCAAGAGCTGGAGCGCAACTTTACCTACGATTTGCAGCCGCCCGAAAAAAAGTAAGAATGAATTTCCGCAGCGTCCCCAAAATTTTCTCAGTGTACAATTATTTACTATCGCTAATAAATTGTTTTCAATTCTATTAAACTTTTATAATAATAAATAATAAAATTATATAAACATTTTTTAAATGAAATATATAATATGCAAACCTTATATTCAGTTATTATAATTAAAGAAATTTTAAGATGTGAAAAAAATGAATTAAATATTTTTTAAATATTAGTAAATGTTAATAAATAACTCAAACTAATGTTAAATCATTTTAATAACATAGGGGAGACTGAGGTAAACCCGCTCACTTTTTGTCAGAACGGTAAAAACCTAGGAAATTATTCTCTAAATCCAAGTTAATTTATATAATTTGTAAGCTTATTATTTCTACTAACAAAATAAAAAAGAATGTTTGATTTATCTTTCTTAGTTTTACTTAGGGAAAATTTTTAATACACATATACCAAATTTCAAAATCACAATTTTCCAGGGTAAATCCACTCACCCCTCGGGGTAAACCTGATCACTTGATTTTTCTAAGAATATAAGGTAATCCCGACAGTTTTATTTTGTATATGGGGCATTCCATTTCAAAACGAACCACCTTATAAACAATTGCCATTGTAAGGCAATTTTCAAAAAATTATTTCTCCCATTTATTAAAGCCAAACTTTATTTACTATTAGTGATTTTAAAATAAAAATTTCTCAATTTCATGATGGTAAAAAAATTTTTTTTTTAAATAATAGAATTTATAGAAAAAATTAAGTTTGAAAGATAACCTTTTGAATATCTCAAAACATGTCGTGTCCGATTTTCTTAAAATTTATGTCAAAATGAAGCTTAAAAATTCTAGTTTCATTTTATGTAAACATTACAATGGGCAATTCGGTTGAAATTAAGAACCAATTAAATTTTATGAAGCAGTCAAAGGTTAAACAGTGTAAAAATTTGAAAAAAACGAATTCCTCTCGGTACATACATTATAACCTTAGAAATTCTTGTAAAATTTAATTAATTTCTCAAATTTCCGCGAATTGCCCATTATAATGTTTACATAGAATAAAACTAGTATTTTTAAGCTATATTTTGACATAAATTTTAAGAAAATCGGACACGACATGTTTTGAGATATTCAAAAGGTTATCTTTCAAACTTAATTTTTTCTATAAATTTTATTATTTATTTAAAAAAATTTTTTACCATCATGAAATTGAGAAATTTTTATTTTAAAATCACTAATAGTGAATAAAGTTTGGCTTTAATAAATGGGAGAAATAATTTTTTAAAAATTGCTTTACAATGGCAATTGTTTATAAGGTGGTTCGTTTTGAAATGGAATGTCCCATATATTAAATGTATCCTTATTTCCGTCTTAAGTATGATTTATTAATGACAAATTATGAGTTCTATAAACAATAAATATTGGTTTATTAAATATTAGGTATAGGTTTCATGAATTGCAACTGTGAATTTAAATAATATATTTTATTAAGAGAAAATTCAAATGTAGATACAATTTTGGATGTAACAAGTTATAGATTTTATTATTGATAAAATATAACAAATGAATTTAGGCCTTATTTAGGCCTTATCATTATTAAACAAAATATATCATACGGTCAAACAACCAAAAATTACTATAACAAATGAAATTCGAAATTTAAAATTTAAAAATAAACAATGATAAAACGTGAACTGAACGAAGACAACAAACTTAGATTTATGTCTTTTTTTAGCCGAAAAAGACAGCGTTGTTTGTTATAACCGTTATAAGCTAATAATCTTCTTCTTCTTAAATGACTTCAGGCTTAGCCAACTGTCAGAACAACAAACCTAATAATCACTAATATAGACATGATTCCGCTCAATGTTGCCAACAAATATTGATAGTTCAGCGCCATCTATTAAAAAAAATCGTTACAAATCGTGAAATGCGGGACATTCAAAATATTAAATATTCAACTAATTACACAATAATTCAATAACATTGTTAGGAAATGAATAATATTATTTCTCTTTTAATAAATAACAGGTTGGCCACCGACCAAGAAAACCGGGAATTAGCCTGGAATTTTTTGTACCAGAAAAAGCCTGGAAATAGCCGGGAATTTTAACCAAAACCGGGAACAGAGTCATTCCATTATATTTCGACTAAAGTCGTTGCCGACTAATTTTAAAAAATTGTTATATTTTGCAGGAATGATTTTAAAGATATTAGGATTACCGAACAAAACGAATTTTTAAAATAGTTTTTATATTTATTGTAGAATAAGCACCTAAAGTATAATATGTTCAAAACGATTAAACAAGAAGAGCTAACTTCGTCATTTAAGAAACACATCTGTTAACCTGACAAAAATAGTAAAAAGTTTAAAGTTAATTATTTCGGAAAATAGCTTCGGGACCAAAGAAAATCTTTTTCCAGTGAGTGTATGTAGTGATCAATTAATTATTGCCTAATTTTCGTAATTTTACATTTTTCGAGGCAGAAGTTATTTACATTTTAAAATCGTGAAAACAAGCAAAGTGCCAGTTTTAATTTCTTATTTTTTAACATTTATAAAGAAAAAAGGAAGAAAGTCTTAAGAAAAACTAAATGTTAATCACAGGTACTTTGTATTTCATAAGGTTTTATTCAATTTAATGATTTCTATTTCTCACATTTAGTGAATGAATTTGCAAAAATAGGTTATTTACCAGGTAAACTTTAGAATCCTCTTTTATTTAATATTTTTTATTAATAATTGTTTCTACCAATTTATAATAATAAAATAATTCATTCTTAATAAAATATAAAAATTTTTTTACGTTTTTATAATAAATTATGTGTTTTCTTTAATATTTTCTAATAGATGAAAATGTGACAGTTTTTACGACTTCGCATACTTTAGATGATTATTTTACAATAAATATAAAAAATATTTAAAAAATTCGTTTTGTTCGGTAATCCTAATATCTTTAAAATCATTCCTGCAGAATATTACAATTTTTTAAAATTAGTCGGCAACGACTTCAGTCGAAATATAATGGAATGACTCTGTATTATCTTTAAAAAGCATATTATTGTAAAAAATATTTTAGCAATCGTTATGTAAAGTACATAAATTTATTTTATTACATTCTTTAAGATTTAAAAGCAGTATGTTAAATTCTAAAGATTGTCATTAAATATATTTTTAATTCAAATCGTTTTTAATTTTACGTTACTAACTTAGTTTATTACATTTAATACTATAAAATTTAAAACAAACTTAGATCTTTTGAAGAATTTATAACTTTTATTACAAGTTATATATCAAATATACGTGTAAATTTTTCAACAGCTACAAACAATTCAAATCATCAATAAAACCAATGCATTAATAACTTACAATTTCAATTTTAGGGTACTACCCAGTAAAAAAAAATTCGATACACGGACCGCAGAGTTCGTATACGAGCTCGGTAGCTCGTATGAGAAATATGAGAATTCTCTCATACGAGCCTTTTCCGTAATAAGAAGTGTGTAGATGCTTGTATACGAGGTGACTTTTAAAGGTTCATACAACCAAAGGACCCCGCACCAAATACATTAGAAATTGCTCTCAGTGGATTTTGTCTAAACTTTGTAGTTTTGTAGTTCATAGTATTGTGAACAAAAAATCTTAATACCAAAATTCCAAAAAATGGATAGTTTTTTTGTTATCAACGTTTAAAAAAGTGAAATTCGCAGTGAGTGAAAAAACAAAAAAGTAAGTAATCGAAAATTCTTATCTTTTTTCTGGATAGGATTCACGATGATTAAGGTTTTTTAGTTCTTGAATACAAGTATGAATAAATTAAATGGTTTTTAAAATGTTTATATCGATATAGCAGATTCAAAAATTGCGATTTTATGAATATAAAATATAATGACTTACATTGTAAGTAAAACTATGTGTTTTATACACTTTTTAAAAGTAATAATAACATACGATTAAATATAAAAACAAACTTAAAATAAGTTACAAAAGTAATTCATTAGGATATATATTTTTAAATATCTCACTTAGTTTCAGCCTCTAAAAAAATACTTTTGGCCAATGAAAACAATATTTAAAACTCCCCCTATTTTAAAACCACGATATTCTTATTGGTTTGTCCATAAAAAATGGCGAGAATATATTTTTTGCAACACCCAGGAAAAAAAACCTATTAATCAGGCCTTCTAGTGAATCAGACATTTTAAGAATGCGGATTTAAGCGGCTTGCTTTGATTCGGTTTCGGGAAATTTGAATCGGAATATTTTTCAGACATTTTTGAATCTGTGTTTTCCCATTGACTAATTCGTCAATTTTATACACCTGAATAATCTACGTAGGAGAAGCTAACCTCAAATTTTTTCAATAAGCATCTTCCAATTAACAGCATAATAAAGCGAATGAGTAAAATTATTTATCAAAAGGCACTATGAAAATATACAGTTTAATAAGAAAGTTGCGATACTGACTGAATCGTGTTAAATATTATTGAATAGAACTTTTGAAATCCATACCTAACCTAACGTGATGCGTCTCTCTTTATATTATATCAATGCGTTCCATGTGGCTTCGGTTTGTGGCGTTTTTTGTAATACGGTTAATAGGATTCTGTGTTGTACTGTCGGTAGTGACAGACGTCTTTTCTGTGGCTCCGACATTTTCTGTGATTGTTTTTGCACAATGTGTGCAATTTTAATGAGTATAATATACGAGATTGTCTTTTGTTGATCATATTCGATCATAATTAATTATTTATTAAAGTGAAATGTTCTATCCGATAAACTAAGCTCTGAAAACTCAAGGTTTTATAACCTAATACAGTGTGCACGTGTTGACCGGCTTTTCTACCGGCTTTCTGATCAAAATAAAGAAAGGCTCAGTGAAGGGAAATAAGCAGCTTTAATAATAACTTCGAGGAGAAATGAAAGTTACAAATATAAATAAGTGCTACTTGCCTGTGTAGTCCCTTGGCTTATGTTGAACCAATTGGCATTGCACAATAATAATATTTAGTCATATTCCTTTCTCAAACAATATCTGAAATTTAACTTCCTGACTGCGCCTGAACTCACTGTTTTTCTGGTAGCTGCCGAGCTATATTGCTGCTGAATCGGTTGTATACTTTAATATTTTGCTTGATTTAATCTCTTCTTAAAATTTGGAAATATTGATGTATTAATTAATTTAATTTATTGTGAAATAGATGATTGAAATAACAATATAAAAAGGAAACTCTCAGCTCCGATTCGGCTTAGTATACGTATATAAGGGTATTATATTATCGTTATCATTAAATTAGTTGAAGCTTGAGATTTATAATGGATCATCAATGCTTTACCTAAATAAAGTGAATTAATAAATAATTAACAATCAATTAACTAAGTGATTGTAATAAGTCTAATTAAACAATTAGTGTAATAATATTTAAATATTTATAAGCTTTGTTT
Source organism: Leptopilina drosophilae (assembly GCA_032873175.1). Taxonomy (NCBI): domain Eukaryota; kingdom Metazoa; phylum Arthropoda; class Insecta; order Hymenoptera; family Figitidae; genus Leptopilina; species Leptopilina drosophilae. The sequence goes on from CM065480.1 coordinate 30,657,000, forward strand.
GTGTTGTTTTGCTTTGCTTTGTTGTTATTAGTATTACAATTGAAATTGAGTGGTAATAACTCAAAAGGGAGATCCAAAGAGAAATAACTAAATGAATTTGTTTTGAATTTAATTACTAGTACTATACTTGATTATATAACAAAATTCTTTCTTCTTTTCTGAATAACTTTTTTATGAAAAATCTTTCTTTAGGAAATGAATCCGAAAGCTTGTGAAGGTTCGGCTAAACCGAAAAGTAAACTTCCTCCTCCTCGGGGACGTGGCAGAGGAAAAGCCGTGGGCGATGGTTCTGCCACTTTAAGTGAGACTGTTGAACGACTGAAACACCACTTGGACGATCCAACGACTTCGCGGCCATTAACTTCACCTCCGAGGGATGGGGGTGCCGTCCGTCGTCCTGTGTCTTCCCGCACGGACCCAACCATACAAAAACATAAACGGTCTAGAAATTCAGTATCACCTAATACTTCGTCTCTTAATAACTCCCCTGAATTCGCACATATGTCTAAAAAACAGCATTCTGATAGTGATTTGCCTCCTGTTTCTGATAGAAGGAAATCAACACCTCCTACATATAAAAGAATGACTACCGAAATCGCGCATAGATTAGCAGCTGGGTCTGGGCGGTCATCCCGACCAACGCTCGAGTGGTTTAGAAGTACTGATCCTCTTCCAAATACCTTGAGATATAATTCTAATTCAATTTCTCCATTCTTGGTTCTCATTGAGAGTTCCCTGCCAGGCCGCAATATTAGGAAAATGGATCCGTTTGCGGTTACAGACGCCCTTTCCAATGTTGTTCCCTTGGAAAAAAGAAAAATAACCCGTAGTGGAATCAACCAACTCAAGGTCTTTTGTGAGTTGTGGACGGATGCTAATAAACTCGCGGACTCTCAATTCCTTAAATCCATGGGGTTTTATGTCTACATCCCAGAATCCTTCTTGAGGAAAAAAGGCTTTGTTTCTACAATACCTCCAAATCGGTCGATAGAAAGAATAGTCGAGGGCCTTAATCCTGAGGAGAGGGAAAATATTTTTTCTATTCGCAGATGTACTAACCCGGATCGTTCTCTTTCATCAAGAGTGGAATTTACTTTTGAAAATGTAATCATTCCAAGAACATTAGAGATAGAGGGATTTGCTATTCCGATCACGCCGATTATACCTAGACCTATACGTTGCTTTTATTGCCAGCGATTCTGTCATGAACCGGCGCAGTGCCGTTCATCTAAGCCGTACTGTGAGTACTGCTCTGAGGCACACCATACCACTTTTTGCCCTAATCCCAACCGAAATAATAAATGTAAAAATTGTAAGGGAGGTCATATTTCTTCAACAACTGATTGTCCGGTATATCAATTTGAATTTGAAATATCGAAACTAAGATACATAAATAATATTGAAAGAGTGGATGCCTTAGTTTGTCTACGTAACACCAAACCCATTTTGTTTAATCAAGCACTTGGTTCTGATTCACTGATTGATTCTGCGGAGAGGGATAATAACGTGGATCAATATAGCAAAGTTGATGATGACAATAATAATAATATTCGTAACGATAAAATAACTGAACCTGATTTTGGTAGGGAACATATTGTCCAGCACGGCGAATCAGCCAGTGCGTTGAGCGGTATGGATCCAATTGAACAAAACTTCTCACAAATAGATATTAATCCCTTGGTTGATACTAGTTTCTGTAAAGGTGGTACAATTGAAGATCAGGCAAATAATGAATCTCGCACGATTGACCGATCCATCGAGGAGATTCGGGATGAAAATTCTCTTACTCCACCTTTGCACCGCACCATATTATCCCAATCGCAATTTGAAGCGTTTGAAAGCAGCGATAATGGTTCGAACGAAATAACTAATGTAGTATCCTCTGAGCCTCAGGAAGTTTACTCAGAGGCTGTAAGTCAGGAATAAGTTTAGCGAATTGTATATTTCACCCTCCCTAAACGGGTCTCCCTTTATTAGATATATATATATATATATATATAAATTTTGATTAAAATTTGATATTCTAAATTTCTTGTGGTGAATATTGATCAATTGAATAATTTTTCGTTTTTTCCTTTTAAAGTATAAGTTAAGTTAATATTGAGAATATATAGCTGTTGTTTGGATTGTTTATTAGAGCAGAACTTGGCCTGTAATTTGTTGACTAGTTGACAATAGACAATTCTACTTTTCTTGCTGTTGATTCAGAATAAAGCAACGGAAATTAAATTTTTTTTGATTGAGACAGAGTCTTGATCTGAGAATTGTTGCTCAACCGTTTTTGAGGTTATATTTTTAGTTTTTAGTGTTAATGTATTAGTTGTTAGTTAATATGAGGTCTCGAGAATTAAAATATGGAAATTGGAACGCACACAGTATTGTGAACAAGAAAATAGAAATAGAAACCATTCTTAAGGAACAAAGTTTCGATCTGCTGGCCATAACAGAGACTTGGCTTACGGATCGGAACACAAATTGGAGTATTTATAACTACTATACGTATCGGTGTGATCGGGGTGGACCAAATCCTGGGGGTGGATCGATGATCTTGGCTAAAAGGAATTTATGTATTACACCGGTCCCTTTAAACGGAAGGTACAGGGAACATATTGATGTTGTCGCCGTACGGATTCAATCCGATGCAGGAGAAATTCAATTTGTCTCCCTGTATGCTCCTCCTGCAATAGCAATTCCGTCCGCATGCTGGTTCGAATGGCTGCATGATTTGAGTCAGTTTAACTCACTTATTGTCTGTGGGGACTTTAACGCCCACTCGATGGTATGGGGTACTAGTTTTGATTCGGCTAGAAGAAATGAGCTGTCCGAGGCAATGGACTCATTTGGCCTGGTGGTACTGAACGATTCAATTCCAACCTTCATGGATCAACCTGGCAGATTGGGTAAAAACTTGGATCTGATATTTGTCTCATCACACCTAGCTTGTTTTTCAAATTTCGAGGTATTGTCGGAGACATATGGCTCGGACCATTTTATGGTGGTAGCGAAGTTGGATATTGGCCCGAAATATGTTAAGACATCGAGCAAAAGGTTGAAATTAGCAAGGGTTTCCTGGAGCGAGTTTGAGAAGGACATGATTCCAGTGTCCCAGAATCTTATCTTTGAACTCAATGAGGGAGAAGACCCTGTTGCTATCTACAGTAGGTTTACCGACGAGATTAGAAACAAGCTCACTGATAATGGCGCGTATTACCCTTCTGACAACCCGGGCAAACGTAAGTCCCAACCTTTATGGTGGGACCTGGAGTGCGATGGTTTGATAGAACGTCGTAGAGTGGCTAGAAGAGAATTTTTGGCTGAGCAGAACCAAAACTACTAGGTACTAGGACTAGGGATAGGTTCAGAATCGTAGATAATGATGTTAAAAAACAACTCAGGAAAAAGAAACTTGACTCGTTCAAAAAGTTTTGTGAAAAAATTGATCCTTCTATGGAACTATCAAAAATTTGTCGAACTGTCAAGTCATTCGCGAATAGGAATTCCCCCCTGACTACCAATGTCTGTAACGATCCTTCCTCCGAAACTTTTGTAGAACTGCAAGAGGAGCTAATTAAACCCCACATCGAACCATTTGAATTGCCGATTGGAGCCGTTGTAGATGAAGCTGACCCTCTAAATTGTATCTTCACAAGTGAGGAATTCCGTTCTGCATTATCTTTATGTAAAAAAGATACAGCTCCTGGTTTGGACGACATAACATATTCTACGATTAAAAAATTACCTAGTGAAGCGTTGATTTTACTACTCGAAATATATAATAAATTTTTTCTCAAGTCTGTATACCCTGACGAGTGGCGGAAGACAAAGGTTATTTTTATTCCCAAACCTGGGGGTAAGGGCTACCGACCGATTTCACTGACCTCAAATCTATGCAAATTATATGAACGATTAGTACACGCTAGACTGGAGTACCTCTCTGAGAGCCGGGGCTGGTTGCCTGCTAATCAGTTTGGTTTTCGGAGGGGTAGGTCATGTCTTGACTGTGTTTCGACTTTGGTAACGGACATTTCAAAGGATTTCCTCAAGGGATATGGCACATTGGCCCTGGCCATTGATATTAAAGGTGCATTTAGTAATTTATTACCGCAGACATTATATGACCGTCTTGTTGAACTTAAGGTACCAGTCAGGATTTTGAACTTTATTGCTTATCTTACTTCAAAAAAATACCTGTATTTTGACTCGGAGAGTGATAATTATAGTGAATCTGGAGTCGGTGTCCCTCAGGGTGGAGTTTTGTCTCCTCTCCTGTTTAACTTGGCACTGGCCAAGATTGCTGACTGGCTTCCACGTGAGGCTAGGTTCACTATGTATGTGGATGACATTTTGGTTTATGTTAAATTTAAAAAGATAGGGGATGCAATTAAAAGTCAAAAGCAAGCAATTCAATCAATCTCGTTTTGGCTAAAAGGGTTAGGTATGACAATATCTCTTCCTAAAACACAATTGTGTGTTTTTTCTCGGTTTAAAGAATCCTACGATGACATGAACCTAGTTGTTGATGATGTCCATATTCCTATACAAGAAAATCTTTTGTATCTTGGCGTGTACCTTGATCGGAAGTTAACCTGGCTAAAACATATCAAATATATTGCTCAACGAGCATCTAAAGCTGTGAATATTCTTAGATCCATGACAAAATTACCTGGGGAGCAAATCCATCTACTTTATATTTGGTATATAAAGGACTTATTAGGGCACACTTGGAATGGGGCTGTCAATTATTTGGTAACACAAGTAAATCCCATCTTTTGATTCTGGATCGAGTTCAGAACTCGGCAATGCGCGTAATTTTAGGTTGCATGAGTACAACATCTCGTAATTTTATGTTGGCTGAATTGAATGAGCCTCCTTTATTTCTCAGACGAAACATGTTAACTGATAGATTCGTTCTCCGTAACTATGCCTGGAAGTCTAATCCTCTTAACCCCAAGCTCCAATTATTGAATGAGCACATAAAGAGAAATAAGAATCCACCCGGGTATATTTTGCGATCCCCGTTGATTAGTTCATTCGAAAAAATTAAAACGCTGGCAAGTGGTCTCTCGCGTTCCGGAAAACCTGGTCTTTTGGATTATACATGGAGAGAATTGACTATGTCAACCAGTGTTGATCTGGAGTCAGGTTATAGTATTAAAATTAATATAAATCCTAACAATAAGTTTGATGAAATAATCAATGAAACCTACCATGAGTATTCAATTTTCTACACCGATGGAGCAAAGTCGAAATCTAATGATAGAGCGAGTGCTTCATTCGTTTTTCCTCCTAACTTGGAATTTGGCGTGCGCATACATGACTTTTCCTCCTCAGCAACATGTGAGGCGTATGCCATCTTATCAGCCCTGAAATACATACATAAACATGATATTGCTAGATCCCTGATTGTATCTGATGCGTTAGGAATCTTGGCCTCAATTAGGCATAGAATGGGAGGGAGGAGCCTCCACCAGCTAGTACATAAAATTATGATATATGTGGGAATGATTCAGGACGAGGGACGGACTGTCTCTTTTATCTGGGTTCCGTCACACACGGGAATCGCGGGTAACGTAATTGCCGACAGGGTCGCCAAAAATGCGTTAAATTTTGAATTTGGTAACTATCGAGATATTTTGTGTTACGATGTAAATGAAATTCTACTTGAAGACTATAAAATGTGCCAAAAACGGTTATGGCCACCTGTTCCTGAGCTTCCTTCCAATAATAGTTATTTTCGTATCATTGGTCCGAAGACCCCACGTCCATGGTTTCAAAAGATCTGTGCCCCGAGGAGGTATATAAATTTATTTACCCGTCTGAGAAGTGGTCATATTTGCACGACTGAACACTTTACCCGTATGGGATGGCGAATAGAGGCGGATTGTGCTTGTGGTGAAGGTCAAAAGAACTTAATACACTATCTGAGAGATTGCTCGTTGCTTTCTTCCGGTAGACCTTCATTATTCTCCTTCTTGAATTATAAATCCACCGAATTCAATTCGGAAAGTCCGGATATAACATTCATTATTTTCAACCCAGATTCTGAGTCGGTTCGAATGCTTGGGAGGTTCTTTGAAGAGGGGAATATTGTATTGTAATCTAACGTTTAATAATAAAAATTGGAGACGACTGGAAGTACACGTGATTCATAAATATGAATTCAGCAACAATCATTGTTACTAAGCTGGCAGTAACTGGATATAGCGGTGTAGCAATCCTTTCCTTTTCTACCCCACCTCCACATGAATGATTAATGTGACTAAAGTGCAAAGAGAAAGACAAACTAAATATCTCCACTAATTAAACATTGACTACCTATACAGTGCTGTGTTGTGTTTTAATTTCAACTTTTATCAAATAATTGCTGTTGTCAATTCAGTAAATAGACAATTAAGGAAATTGTTACTTGAACATTATTTTAATAGAAACAATTCCTTACAATTTACTATTGCTTAAACTCGCCTAAATTCTCGGGCAAATAAACATTTCGCCTCCAATGGCTTAAAATTTATAAATAGGTCTTAAGTTTAAATTCAAATTTCGCGCTTAAGTGTAAACCTAAATAGTGAATAAATGAAGAACTGTGAATTAGCCTTAAACAGAACATGAGGCCTCGCAACTAATCTACCTCTACGTGTATACTCTGTAGACGTGAAACTCTTGAACTATCCGTGTATCCTTATTGGCTATTTGTCCTACCAAAGGACTAGAGGCCATTTAAACAAAAGAAAGAAGAATTTAAACAAAAGAAAGAAAGAAAGTAATACGGTTAATATTATAATAAATAATGTGGAATAGTGGACAATTATGTTATCGAGTACTTAGATTTGTGAAAATTAAGCCAGCTTAATAAAATATTTAAAGATTTTGATTTGTTGAATATTAGTGCGTTTGTATATTAGTGCGAAAAAGTTTTCGATTTCATAATACTTTTCATATTTTTCTTGTAAATATTTGAAGCAGTTTGTGCAGAAACCGCACAAGTCCATAAATCGAAATTGTTCAGGAATCAATAAAAACTGTTTTTCTTTTAAATGCGAGATTATTTTTTAATTTTGCCTTTTCCATTATATTCTACTAACCTATAAGTTAAAAAATGAAGTATGATTAATTTTATTTTTAATTAATATATGGTTTAAATAAATAATTTACTTTTGGACTTGTGCGGTTTCTGCACAAACTGCTTCATTTAATAAAACGTTATTTTAAAAATGATTATCATTCGTTAATTTATTTTGAAAAATAATGTAATTATTATCTGTAAACCTATTTTTATCGTACTATTTTCATTTGACGCCACCTCCGATTCATGTCACATTGTGAATTGGATAATAAAAAGTTTGTTATCCCGATTCAAATTACTGACGTCCTATTCAATAAGTAGTGCAAATAATCAGCTTTAATCTGCCTTCGCCTTTTAAGAATGCGGATTCACGAGAGCTTTTGACCGATTGAAAACAAGTGAATAGGTTTTTGTTTCCTGGGCACTAACCTGTAAAATTGAATTTTACACACTGAAAACAGTGTGTGAAGTACTTCTTTTTATAGCGGTGTGTAAAGTGTTACTTTACACACCGCTAGCAGTGCGTAAAGTGAATTCCAGTATGTAAAGTGATTTTCAGTGCGTAAAATTATTACTTTACACATTCTTGTGACTGTTTGATGAGAAACGATGAAATAAAGCTTTAAAACAACAATTTACAATCACATTTTTTTATTTTAGCTTCAAGAAAATTTCATTTAACACTTCCCCCACTACACCTAGACTTTCAGTAATATTGTCAATAGTGCTGCAAGTTTATTTGTTCTCTAATAAAAAGACTTTGGACAATAAAAATAATAATTAAATTAAAAAAATATATTTTTGACATTTCTCAATGGAGAAACGAATCAAAAAATATCATTTTTAAAATAGGAGAAGTTTAATTATTATTTTCATTGTCCAAAATACTTTTTTTAGAGGCTGAGACTAAGTGAGATATTTAAAAAAATATATTCTCGGCATTTTTAATGGGGAAACGAATAAGAATATCGCGTTTTTGAAATAGGAGGAGTTTTAAATATTGTTTTCATTGGCCAAAAGTATTTTTTTAGAAGCTAAGACTAAGTGAGATATTTAAAAAAATATATTCTTGCAATTTTTCAATGGAGAAAGGAATTAAAAAAATATCATTTTGAAAATAGGAAGAGTTTAATTGTTATTTTCATTGTCCAAAAGTCGTTTTTTTAGAGGCTGAGACTAAGTGAGATATTTAAAAAAAACATATTCTCGCCATTTTTCAATGGAGAAAGGAATTAAAAAAATATCATTTTTAAAATAGGAGGAGTTTAATTGTTATTTTCATTGTCCAAAAGTCTTTTTTTTAGAGGCTGAGACTAAGTAAGATATTTAAAAAAATATATATTCTCGCCATTCTTCATTGGAGAAACGAATAAGAATATCGCATTTTTGAAATAGGAGGAGTTTTAAATATTGTTTTCATTGGCCAAAAGTATTTTTTTAGGGGCTGAGGCTAAGTTAGATATTTAAAAAAATATATTTTCGCCACTTTTCAATGGGGAAACTTGTAAGAATATCGCATTTTTGAAATAGGAGGAGTTTAATGACGTAGAACGTGGCGCCATCTACAAGATTCGTTTTTGTTGCAAGTCCTAATGAATTACTTTTGTAACTTATTTTAAGTTTGTTTTTATATTTAATCGTATGTTATTATTACTTTTAAAAAGTGTATAAAACACATAGTTTTACTTAAAATGTAAGTCATTAGATTTTATATTCATAAAATCGCAATTTTTGAATCTGCTATTTCGATATAAACATTTTAAAAACGATTTAATTTATTCATACTTGTATTCAAGAACTAAAAAACTTAAATAATCCTATCCAGAAAAAAGAAAAGAATTTTCGATTACTTACTTTTTTGTTTTTTTCACTCACTGCGAATTTCACTTTTTCAATCGTTTATAACAAAAAAACTGTCCATTTTTTGGAATTTTGGTATTAAGATTTTTTGTTCACAATACTATGAACTACAAAACTACAAAGTTTAGACAAAATCCACTGAGAGCAATTTCTAATGTATTTGGTGCGGGGTCTTTTTCGTGGTGAGAAACGTCTTTGACTACGATTCAAGTTGTTGGAACATGTCTGAACATAGTTGTCTTGACGATAAAACATGGTTAATATAAATTTAATTCCTGGTTATAGTAACCAGGATGGGGTGCGACACTCTGTATCAAAAACATAAGTTCGGAATGCTCATTATGCCGAATTTACAATTTAGAAATGACTAGAACGCTAATCCTCAATAACCTAAATTGTATATTGAATGAAATTTAAAAGTCGGGAATAATCATCTGATATATTCTGCATAATGAAGAATATTAGTTTAAACTAATTCTTTTTTTCCACAATTTGATATTATTGTAATTTTTATTTTTGGAATTTCCACTTTACCTATATTTTAATAGCTCGAAAAGAAAATAAAAGAATTGAGATTTAATTGAAATATAATAGAGAATAAATATATATTTACTGAATTAAAACATTAAATAATGATTAAATGTTTGAATTTAATAAAAACGTATTATTAAAAAGTTGCAGTGCGCATTGTACAGAATTTTTATTGATATGAAAGATGATTAGGCAGAAATTCAATTTAATCAAATGTCAATTTAGAAGAAACACTTTTTCGTGCAATTTTAATTTATTGGAATTGTAATTTTCGAGAATATTAATATTGCCAAATCTAATTTTGCTAGAAATCTTCTTTATTAGAATAATCATATGCTCGAATCCTCAAAAAGCCGAATTTTCGTTTTGCCGAAAATTGATGCAACGTCAATATTTGGCGCAAATTTTAAAATGCTGATTTCTGATTGGTCAATTTTAAAACTTGCGCCAAATATTGACGTTGCATCAATTTTAGGCAAAACGAAAATTCGGCTTTTTGAGGATTCGAGCATATGATTATTCTGATAAAGAAGATTTCTACCAAAATTAGATTTGGCAATATTAATATTCTCGAAAATTACAATTCCAATAAATTAAAATTGCACGAAAAAGTGTTTCTTCTAAATTGTCATTTGATTAAATTGAATTTCTGCCTAATCATCATTCTTATCAATAAAAATTCTGTACAATGCGCACTGCAACTTTTGAATAATACGTTTTTATTAAATTCAAAAATTTAATCATTATTTAATCTTGTAATTCAGTGAATATATATTTATTCTCTATTATATTTCAATTAAATCTAAATTCTGATATTTTACCTTTCGAGCTATTAAAATATAGGTAAAGTGGAAATTCCAAAAATAAAAATTACAATAATATCAAATTGTGGAAAAAAAGAATTAGTTTAAACTAATATTATTCATTATGCAGAATATATCAGATGATTATTCCCGACTTTTAAATTTCATTCAATATACAATTTAGGTTATTGAGGATTAGCGTATCTAGTCATTTCTAAATTGTAAATTCGGCATGATGAGCATTCCGAATTTATGTTTTTGGTACAGAGTGTCGCACCCCACCAGGATTATGATTGACACTGAAATTGTGGATGGGAATGTAAAGCTATAACAGGAAACAATATGTTATCTATGATTAAGAGGTTAAAATTATATATTTTTTCATCTTCTTATTTTAGAATTTATTTTCACAATACTTATAAATAATGTAGTCCATCCTTTGTTTTCATAAAAATAATTTTAAAAATCGTCAAAAACATATAGGTTATATGAAATCATTAATTGCATTTATCTAATTAATTGTCAACAATACTGTCACTGAAATAAGTAAAAAGATTTACATCAACAGCATCATATTCACTTTTACTTTACACACTTTTGTTAATAAGTAGAAAGTTGGAAAACCATAAAATATTTTAAATTAAAACTTGATGAGTGCTTTCTACGTTGTATAGTCAAACTATAGCAGAAAATATAAAGACTGCGCTTGCTCCCGACTACTTTTTTTTTGTTAGTTAAATGGCTTTTTGCATTGCAGGTAGCCAAAACACGATTTCACAGAAATTTCAATTAAGAGTTATTAAATTGCAAATTCAAATTGTCACAGATTGTTCACAATAATCACTTTTAGTTGTAAATAGTCATGAGATACACATTGAAGCTATATAGTTCTCTTGTACACTTCAAACATGGATCATATAGTTTGTAGATAGATATTCTTGTCCATTGAATGGATAGTGGTGATGGAAGGAAGGGAGAAACGGCAGTGCCGTGAGCACCATTTCATCCCACCCAACAAATAATAATAAAAAATGACTAAAATATAAGCAATAAAAATAATAGAAAAGCACTGAAACATTAAAACATTAATTAATTAGAAATTGTAAATAACAAAATACACTAAAATCTATAAGATGATATTTCCCAATTGTAGAAATTTTCCAAATTCCATCACCAAATCTAAATTTGTATGGAAAAATAATTTCTGAAAATCAAAATCAATCATTAATGAAGCTGAAGAATGCCGGACGTCCAAGTGATAAATTGGGACAATCAATAAAAATATGTTTTAATGTTCTAAATTCCTCGCCACACGAACAGTTCAGATCCAAAGACCAACCCATTCTTTGAAAATGTTCTCCCGTGCACACATGAGAGCAAGCCTAGTAATTGTTTAATTTTAATAGTCATCTGGTAAGGAGCCCTACTTCTAAGGACATCCCTAATGCTTTCTAGTGATGCTTTAGAATCAGAAAGAATAAGAAAATTCCGAAGTAGAAATAAATTTTAACGCCATAAAGATACTATATAATTCCGTTGTAAGGATGGAAGACAAGTCACTCAACCTCACACCAAACTCCAGATTCATACTAGGAATGAAGTAAGCAGAACTAGAATGATTCCTAATCTTGTCACATGCTCCGTTTGTAAAGATATAGATACTATTCGGAAAATTTAAATTCAGAAGCTCATTCAACTTTACATTAGGATCTTTCTGATTCCTAATATCCATACCAGAAGAGGTATCGATCACCGGATTATACATTAGATCCTCCCATGCCAATTCAAAGTAAGAGAGCTTTTTAGAGCGCAGAGAACCTCTAGTCAAATTTCTTATGTACTCAAACCTGGAAAACAGGGGAAACTTGTCAAACTTAATTTCTCTTCCTCTATTCGTTAGAGACTTTTCATACAAAAGATTAAGACGGGGAATTAGAGTGTTATTTTTAGAAGAAAAACTGCGTATTAGGAATTTATCCAACAGCATCCTTCTACGTAACGATAGAGGGTGTTCATTATATTCAGCCAATAAGATACTTATAGGAGTAGAACTCATGCAACCAATTACCACTCTTAAGGCCTCATATTGGATTCTATCTAGAATTTTCAGCGAACTGCTACAAGCATGGGCAAACAATTGAGCACCCCATTCCAAATGAGCTCTCACAAGACCTCTGTAAGCAAGAAGCAAAGCTGAAGGATGTGCTCCCCAAGAAACTTTAGCCATAACTTTAAGAGCATTAATGGCCAGGCTAGCTTTTGACGCAATAGATTTGATATGAGTGGTCCAAGTGAGGAGGGGAAAGAAGAAAGAGAAAACATCTTATTGTAAAGAACAAATAGAACAAAACCTGGCAATTTTAGAACAAGGTCAAAGGATATGCCGTCCATTCCCGGGGCAGAATTCCTTTTACATTCAGACAGAGCAGAATCAAATTCCAATTTAGAAAAGGGATTATTAAATTCTATAAAATCCTGTGGATAATTACTCAGGCTGGATGAATCATAGAATGGAACATCTGTATTGACAAGATCAGACCTCAACTTTCGGAAATTATCAGACGAGGGATCATTACAAATGTTAGAATGTAGGGGCGAATTCTTATTTGAAAAGGATCTTACCATTCTCCAAGTCTTCGACATTCCTTCAGAAGGAGAGATAGAATCACAAAAGGAAGTGAAGGATTCCTTCTTTTTCTTTCTCAGAAACCACTTGACTTCTTCATCAAATTCCTTAAATCTAATCCTAAGATCGTGAGTTTGGTTATTAATCCAGTCCTTCCTAGCATTCCTTCTCCTTTCAACCTGAAATTCACAATCTTTATTCCACCATAGAGGTTCAATTTTCCTTTTCCCTAAAAGAGACTGTGGAGTATAAGCCCCGTGTTCCAAAATTGTAGCTAAGAGAAAGTCCATAAATTCTTTATAAATTTGGTCAGGTGAGCTGCCTTCCTCCAAAGAAATTTTTAAGGAATCGATTTTTCACCTAAAGGTTGATCAATTTTAGACCAATCCAATTTCTTATAGTTTATTCTAGTAGATTTAGAATCAATGTATTTTGGGCTTAAGTTAAATTTTGAAATAACGAGTAAATGATTCGAGCCATAGCTGTCATCAGTAACTTCCACCGAAGCTTGAACAAAAAGTACATCCGATACAAATTATTAAATCAAGGTTATTGTTCTTTCTACTATCTCTATCCGAACCAGTAGGAATCGAATCATTAATTGGAAAAAGAGAGAAGTGATAAAAAATTCCAACAGGTCAGAGCCTCTAGGGGAATTAAACGTTGCACCCTAAGAAAAGGAATGAGCATTAAAATCGCCTCCTAAAATTAAAGGGCCATAGCCACTTATCTCTTGAAAAAACGATAACCAAACATTAAACGGGATTAACATATTAGGGGGAGCATATACGGACACTATAGTATAGTAATATAGTATACTATACTGAAACCCTTACGGCAGATCTGACTATCCGGAATGAATACCCTGTAACCCAAACTCAATTCTGAAGACTTGACCAGAGAATTAGCATCATTAAAATTCTCACAAATAATTTTAATCTGGTTCTGCCCACCCCTGAAAATTTTCTTAGGTCCTGCAATAACTGACTCAATCAAATCAGCCGTAGCAAACGGATCATATTTCCCCAAGGCCTTCTTTGGGTCCCTAGATTCCATCAACACCAGTATGGACCAATAAAATTCTCCGAATAGCCAAAATTAGCCATAATATTCCCCGAAACAGACCAATAGAACAAAGGGTTCTCCAAAAGATCCTGATGATCAGCTACCCTATCCGTAGCCCTAGATGAGTCGTCTGGAGAAGGGGAGTCCTCAATACTCCCGTCAGTGACTCCCTGCTCCACAACAACATCCGTACGAGCGTCAGTTGAATTAGCGGCGGAGGGATCATTCACACTAGCAGGATTTTTATTGAGGTTTCTTCCGTCGAAAAAAGAAATACTCACAGTTTTGTCGATTACCTGCTGAGAAGAGACAGATGATGTTTTACTAATGTGGGAATTGGCTGGAGAATCCAAAGAGTCAGAGGTATTTGTGGAGGGAGAGATTCCTGGCTTATTAATGGACCGAGATCTTTTCTTATCACTCCTTTTAGAAGTGTCAACATCCATTCTTTCCACTGAACGATCCCCATCATCAGTAGTCCTTGGATTGGTATTAGAATTTTGTTTAATATTAAGGAAGTTCCTGTCAGAAGGACTCCTATTCATCTGAAAGCCTCTTCCAGCTCCCACTTTCCTCGAATCAAGTTTGCCCTTTCCTGATATAGAGAACGCCTCACGTGTGCCCGGAAGATTCTTTGGAGGCATACTTGCCGATCAAAAGTTAATCTGAAAAAAGTAAAATTAATAGCTGGAAGTTTAATTAAAGTGAGAAAAAATTAATCAGTGCAACAAAAAAAAAATAAACGGAGAAAACAAAAACAAAAAGAACACTTCAGCTAAAAACTGGGAAAGATCTGTCTTATAGGACTATAAAATAATACAGTTTGTATCAAATGAGTCAACTGAAAAAATTCAAAATAAATAGCTAGGTGAAATGAAAATAGTAGTGATGATAGGAAAAATAAGGGATGTAATTCGCAAAGGAAGGAATAATTTATAAATGTAATGGATAGACAAGAATTTAGAATAATATAGAAAGATCCAACCTCAAGTTTCAAAAGTTTGTTGATATAGTTGACCTTCGCACAAACGATGTGATGAGTTGTGTTTATAGTTGAAATAAATCGTGAAATCTTGTCAATCCAATTAAATGTTGAAAGAAAATAAAACGATAATTCCTTGTTAATCCTTATCCAAATCCTTGATTATTAATCCAGAAAACTCTCTGTTCATATTTGCAAGAACACTTTAAATATGCAGTATAGTAGTGCGAACCAAAACAACATAACCAACTATGTAACAGATCATAAGTAAACAACAGTTCCCTAAGCTTACAAACCACGGTATAATACTAGAAAGACTCATGTAACTCAAAAGACGAAAGTTCATGAGAAAATATAATCAGCACTTTAAATAAATTCGCGGAAAATAAATAAAACAAAACTTCGGAAGACAGCGAGAAACAGATCTCGCAAACGGAATATACCAGAATAGAAAGAGTAACAGACAAAATAACGTTTGTACCCTTCAGCAGTTTAACACGAAGTCCCAGTTCAACACGAAGTCCGCTCCTGACTACTGAAATCTAACAAATTGACTGGTTAGGGGAAAGTATGGTAGTAGTACCACTCCCGCGTGCGCAGCCAGGGGGCACAAGAACCCCCGATCACGCCCGCGGGAGTAAGTCAGCGCGCGAGTGCATGCAGAGTATTCAAATCTGGATGTTGGCTCGTTTTAAAAATCTGAAGATATGATAAACTACTTTAGGAGAGGGATTGATTAGAAATTGGTAGCTGCAAAAAGGTGGAGGGCATTTTAAAGCTCTTGACAGTGCCTTAAGTAGGTCTGGGCGAAATGCGTCAAATTTAGGACATGCCCAGAGGACATGATCAAGATCTTCCTCTACCCCCGGACTGCAAGAGCAGTTACCGGAAAGGATATAATTCTTTCTGGCCAAGCTAGAAGCTAAATTATAATGATTTGATCGTGCACGGCAAAGTGATCGTCCACGATTTACGAACTACAAAATTCGCGAACCACGGTTTTCTTTGAGGTTTGTAATAAAGTTGTGTGTAGTGAACACCTTTATTTTTACCAACGTCGATGTAGAAAGAATTACAGCTATCGTCAAGCTGTTTACGTGCAAGGGCATATAAATCTGAACATGGCAATTTTATGTCTAATTCTATAGGATTTGTACACGCTTCTTTTGCCGCTTGATCAGCTAGCTCGTTGCCCTCTATTCCCGAATGACCAGGAATCCAGGCCAATACTGTCGGTCGATTCAAATCTGAAAGGACCTTAAGGCGGTTTCTAATAGCGAAAATTATGTAGGATTTGATTTGATATGTGCATTTTAATGTTTAAATTTTTAAGAACGCTAAGTGAGTCTGAAAAAATTATTGTGTTAGTAAGATTAGAGTCAATTATGTAATCAAGAGTAAATAAAATAGCAAATGCTTCAAGAGAAAAAATAGTTGCATGGTGAGAGATTTTAATTTTGGAAATAGTTATTTTGCGCCCATGATGCTAACATAATTTTTTGTCCAAACTGCAGGGAAAGTATGTCATTGAGGGCACGAACGATTAAACGCTCATACTAGTTAAAAATTAAACTCTATATAAATGTTAACTCTTTAAAGTCTATAATGATACAAGTTTTAATATAGAAATAAGACAACAATGTATTCTGAAAATATAGTAATTGTCAATTTTTTTAACCGAAATGTGAACAAAACCAAATGTGTTATAATTTTTTTTAAATAAAATCAAAAAAAATTGCACATTTTTCTAGACAAAATAAAACAAGTTGAAAATGTTTGCATTTTTATAGTCAACATAAAAAAAACTCGAAAATATCACATTTTAATGAAGAAAATCGAATAATTAACATGTGGGCGCAAAATACTCTTCTGTCTGCTCTAAGGTAGGGGAAGCGGAGGTAGAGGAAGCAGGCGCCAAATATTTTGCGCCCGCTTCACCTACCCCTGGGTGGTAATGAGTTACTTTGCGCCCGCTCTAAGTGCCCGAAATGACATACTTTCCGTGCAGGTAGAACAAAAAAATATTTAACGTTGGAGAAACGAAGGAGCATCCCACCAAAAGATCCTTTCCCGACTTAGAGCCGTCGGTAAAAAAGTACGTGCAGTTAGGAAATTTGCGGTTAGTTAGATCTTTAAATAAATTTGAGGGACTAGGAGAGTTTTTGAGTGATTGTCCTAAATCGAAACAGATTTGGGGAGTAAATGTATGATCATCATAGAGGAATTCGAAGTAAGAATCGATGTCATTACTTCTGATGAGTTCACTGTAGTTTTTCGCTTTTTCAAAAGCAATTAAAAGAAGGTAATTATATTTAACATTTGAGTTATGAATAAGGCGCAAGAGTTCTGAGAGTCTGGCCGGCAATGGATGGCTGGAGTTTGAGAAAAATTTTAGAAGATATTTTTTTGCAAGAAAGTTAAATTTGGATCTTAAAGGAGGTATACAACATTCAGCTAACATTACATTAAAAGGAGTGCTATTCCTGTAGCCTACGGCTAGACGGAGAGCTTGGTTACGAATTTTTTCAAGTCTAGAGAAATTTTTATGAGATTTAAAGTTAGAGGAAGCAGATCCGTAATAGATACCGCTTCCAATGAGAGAATCAAAGATTTGAAGTAAAAGTTTTGGGTCTGATCCCCACCATGTGCCTCTAAGAACTTTTAAGACATTTAAGGCTTTTCGGCTTTTATCGCACAAGTAATTAAAATGCGAGTCAGATGAGCCAGATTGGTGAAATATGATACTGAGATACGTGGCTGAAGGGGAAGGTTTGATAATTATATGGTTTAATGATAAGGAAAGGGAGGGTTCATCAAGATCTAGTTTTTTATTGCTGAATATGATTAATTTCGTTTTTTTCCGGGCAGAGGAACTGTATTTAAATCAGGGGAGCGGCAAGTTACCGTCAAGTCGTCTGCAAATTCGAACAAAATTCAATCCGCTGGGACACATGAATGAAGATCTCTTGTATAAATAGCAAAGTTGATAGGACTCAGTATACTTCCCTGAAGTAGACCAATAGTACTTATTCTAGGGCCAATTATTTCGCCATTGATTTTAATAAACATATTTTTACATTTGATAGAGTTATATATAAAATGGACTATGTTCTCAGGGATACCTACTGAGCGAAGTTCCTCAGTCAGTATATTAGGGATTTCACTTAGGAAAGCACCCTTCAGGTCGAGAAAGAGAGCCCCGGTAAATTTCCACCTCGCCAGTCCGGTCCACACTTCTGTTGAGATTAGTGCAAGATTATCGGTACAGGATTTTCCTTTTCTAAAACCAAACTGAAACGGACTAAGAATTTAGTTACGCTCAATGAACAAGGTTATTCTATTGTAAATGAGTTTTTCTGTAAGTTTGAAGAGACATGAAGCTAAAGAAATCGGACGAAAGTTTCCAGGTGTAGATTTTGGAATGAAAAAAATGAGGAAGTTATTCCAAGTGGGAGGGAAGACACGGTTAAGAATAATTCGATTCAGAATTGATAGAAGAGCGACAATGGCTTCTTCTGGAAAGTATTTTATGATATTGTAGTCTATTTTGTCAAGTCCTGGTGATGACTTTGTTTTGCATGAATTGATAGCTATTGAAAGTTCTTCTAAAGAAAATGGAGCTTCTAAAAAAGGGTTGCGATTAAAGTTATTAGGGAAATTCTCATGAAATACTGTGGGCGGGTACATTTCATTGTCCAAGGAGTGGAGTTTATTCACAACTTCTCTATCAGCTGAACATAAAGCCATTGGTGGTTGGGTAAAGCGATGCTTGAAGCCCTTGATAACAGCCCAAACTTTTTTATTGGGGTATGCCGACCTAAAGAATTACAAAAGTTTTTGAAAGATTCGCGTTTGGCTTCATTAACTGTACGTTTAACTATTGCCTCGGATTTTTTGAAGTCAAGAAAGTTTTGATAGTTGGAGTCTTTTTTATATTTTCTTAATGCAAGTTTGCGTTTTTCAATTGCTTCTTCACATTAACCGTTCCACCATGGTTGTTTGGAGGCTGACCCATAAGGTACTGTGACTATTGAAGTCACCGCCCACAAAGACAGTCCTTAAACCAGAGTTTTTAATAGAATTAAAAAAAGTTTCCAATTGTTAGTTGGTGTTTGTTTTCCCGGGACTCTGTAAACAGAGACTATTAAGAGTTCACCCAGGGAGGACTCGATCGTAACCGCTAGTGTTTCGAATATATCTTCCTGAGAGAAGATTGTGTGTATTTTTTTAAAAATTAAATTTTTACGGATGGCGATAGCGAGTCCGTCACCCCTGTTTACCGTACGATCTGCTCTAATAATATTAAAATTTTTTAAAATGTGAAGATTATCGCGTTTGTCTGGTTTCAGGAGTGTTTCGCAGAGAAGAAATATATCGAATTTACTTGATAGTTGGAGAATTTCGTGTGTCTTATTTAAGACGCCACGACAATTCCATTGAACAATATTTAGATTAGGGAGATTGGCCATTGTTGTTATTCTTGGTTGTGGAGCTTAGTAGAAGAAGAAGATTGTATGTGACAGTAGTGAGTAGTGCTTTGTTTTGTTTAACAGTGTCTGGTGTGCTGTTGGAGGAGATGTTGGTAACGTGGTTATTTAACCAGGAGATGAAGAAGGCAACGGAGAAAGATGTGTCAGATTCCAGGGAAGGTGAAGGTGAGGTACTGTGTTGTGAAGATGAAGAGTCAAGTACAGTTTTAGCCAAAGCAAAACCATTTGGTAAAAGGTTTGGTGATCTGCCGTTGTTAAAGTTGGTCGCAAAGAATGATGATGATGTGTTTTTTGAGTGTTTGTTGTCTTTTGGTAAGCTAAATTGTGCATGAGTTTTTTGGGAAGTCGCGTGAGCAAATGAACGACTGTTCAAGCTGGAATTGAGTAAGATTGAGGCAGGTGTTGTTGGGCAATCTCCTAGATCGGGAAAGTTAGAAAAGTTGAAGGTGCTGGAGAGATTTGAGTTTCTCCTTGGTCTAATGATTTCTTTCGCCTCTTCAAAGGACGTTTTGTGAGTCGTCGCGTAATACCGAATTTCTTTTTGAAAAATGTATTCCGAGCATTATTTTGAGGATGTTCCGTGTGAACCATGTCAATTCACGCATTTCGGAGGACCCGAAGCGTGTGTGCACAAGCTTGAGTCGTCATGAGGAGTCGTGCTACCACATTGTTTGCATCTCGGTTTGGACATACAATGTTTGGCAATGTGTCCAAAACGGAAGCATTTGAGACACATGTGAGGATCTGGGATGTATGGACGGACTAAGCTCGAGCCTTTAAAAATTGTGATGCGTTCTGGGAGTGTGGTACCCTGAAAAGTTAGAAGGATGGTTGTGGAGGGTTCATACGAAATTACATTCGTTTCATCGACTTTTTTACGGTTAAATCTTAGGGCGTTAATAATTTTGCACTCTTTGCTGCAATTACCAATAATTTCCGCGTTTTCCAATATCTCTTCGGTAGAGATATCTAGACCGATGTTAATAATGCCTTGGCATGTCACGAAGCTTGATGGAATTATGGCGATTAAGCCTTTCGTTTTTAACAAAGGGTCAGACGCAATTTGATTTGCAGCTCTTCCGCTATTCATAACTATGCGAACTTTACCGCGTCCGCTCGGATGAATTCCGACGATTTTACCAGGATAGAATTTGTGAAGCATTTTACCGACAGATACATGGTTCAAGTCTTTTGATGCTTCCGGCGACTTAGGGTCACGTTGAATAAAAACCGGGCAGTTGTCTTTATTTGAGCTTTTGTACTTTAAGGGTTTCCGCGTGTTACCTTTCGAGGTGTCGGAATTATGACCGTTCTGATCTTTCGGGGGTATTACCTTTTCTTTACCTTTTTCGCCATCGCACAAGCGTTTTGCAGCTGGATCCAATTCTAATGAAGACAATGAATTTTGACGCGATCTACTATGTTTTTGGTTGTTTTTATAAAAAAGCAAATCTTTAGCGGCATTTTCCAAATCTGTATCATTGTGGAAATCGTTCGAGTCAACATCCATGCGCGACATGTCCACTTCGCAAGCCCACGCGCAGTCCTGTGGCTGGCGTTAACCTAGAAAAACCACTCAGAAAAGACGTGATGCCTGTTAAGCAGGCGAAATGAAGGAACTTTCGATTCTAAAGAGAGATCAGGGGCTTTCTATAACAGCTTTTTTCATCAAAATCAGTGTGAAAACGTTGCGCGCGCAACTATTTTGCATGGTGCATTTTAATCTTGTCAATGAAAAAAAGCTGTTGTAGAAAGCCCCTCACAGGAATTTAGCAGAGATCTATGAAAACACTTCTAAACACAAGAGCCCGGAAAAAACACGAGAAACTTTTTAAAAGAAGAAACGCGTGCGTCCGATACGGTTGCTCAGACGGAAGTCCTCAGGGGAAAGTGGTCTTATGTCGACACTGTGGGTAAAGTCGTACCCCCCTTTTTGCAAAAATGGCGCACATGTCGATTAAATAATTTTGTGAT
Organism: Leptopilina drosophilae; assembly: GCA_032873175.1. Lineage (NCBI taxonomy): Eukaryota > Metazoa > Arthropoda > Insecta > Hymenoptera > Figitidae > Leptopilina > Leptopilina drosophilae. The sequence goes on from CM065480.1 coordinate 30,678,394, forward strand.
TTGACATGTTAATAGACACGGACATAATTTATGCACAAAATTTCTATTCTTGTTTAATCTACTCATCGTGAGCACGTTTTTATTTGTTTCCACAAACAATTTAAATTTCGTCCTTTACACAGAAGTAGCTGCTGGTAAGTAAATATTTTGAAAATTCCAAATAAGTGAGTGTTCTGGTTTCTTCATTTAATGTTGTAACTGATGGATTATGTCAATTTTTTAATTAAAATGTTGTTGTTTGTGCAATGATGTGAAATTTGTATACATTGGTGATGGTCCTGAGTCGGCACCAAACAGGTGGTCCTCCCTGTTTAAAAAATTTGATAGTAATGGAAAAAAAATTTTCTTTCCATTTCAATCGTGTTTCTGAATCAAAAATTTTCAACAATTACAATCAGTTTCTATCAAATACTTTTAATAGAAAGTCTATCCAAATCAATACTTTGTCTATCCGAAAATTGCCCCATGTTGTCACACTGGTTTCAAAAAAAGTCCTATCAAATTCTATCAAAATTGATTATTAAAAATTGTTTCCAATCCAATGAGATTTTTTTATTTAAATTCTATCAAATCCTATATCGAAAAATGACAGAAAGTTCTTTCCTATTGTATCCAAGGTGGTTACAATTGAAAACATACGTTTGAAAAAAAATATTTGTGGAAAAAATAATGAAAGATTTTTATGACCATTAATAACATTATATTCTTAGCACACTCCAAACATACAAACATTTTAATTAAACTGGAAGAATTAAATTAAAACTTGTACCCTATGGGAATCGAACCCCGCACCTATGACCTATCTACACGGAGAGAAAAATCTAGCTTTAATAGTATGACCCCGAGTCGAAATTTAGAGTCGAATCAAAGTCTGCTAAGGTCTACTTTTTGAAGGATCTAGAAGAACCTAAAGAGGCTTTAGTTATGTTGTTACAGGTTCGATTTTAGATCGTTTAGGGTCTACATAAGACCGTTTTCGCTATCTATAAGGCGTTAAAGAGGTCTTAATTTAAGGTCTCTTTAGAGCATATACTAACTACTACGGACTACAGCGTTTAGAATTCGCGCTTGCGCAAACAAGAAAAAAAGTACTGTTAATATTGAACAAAGAATCCAATTTCGTTGTTATGATCAGTTTTTTGTTCTCTTAAGGGGAGATTCCACAGAAATTAAGGTTTTTTTAAAAAAATTTTTTATAGGTAGTAAAATAAACATTTCTAAAAGTTGTTTACATTTTTTCTCGGCGACAATTAATCTAAACTAAAAAAGTCAAAAATTTTCTTAATCTATACCATTATGGCTATCGTGTAAACTAGAACAAAAAAAATTTATTGAAAAATAACCAAATGGCAGACTTTTTAATTTTTCGACCATAATTTTGCAACTTAAATTGTTAATAACTTCTATAAATATTAATGGATCTTAAATATCCTAGTTTACACGAAAACTACACATTCAAGGAGCATGCTGTCCAAATTGCAAGTTATTTCGTTGAAAATTGTAAAAATGAGAGTGTAAACAAGTTGAAAATGTGTAGTTTCGAGAAAAACGCGTATAAAGTTTGAAGGACCAAATATACAAAAATTTAACTTAAAGTTATATACATAACCTTTGATACGTAACAGTAGACATTTCTTATTACTTAAGAACTACTCTTTCAAGCGGTGCGAAAAGAAAAAATGTAAATTTAAAAATAAACAAATTGCAGTTAGGTAATTAATGAAAAAACATGAATTTTCGAGGTGGAAAGGTGATGTTATTCCTACTCTCCTGCTAGCGATTCTATTCTTATCGCTTCAGACTATTTTTCCCGTATTTTTAGATAATCATACTAACCAAAAATTAAAAAAAAAAAATTTCGGTATTCAAAAAAAAAATCAGTGGAATCTCCCCTTAACAATTAGAATATTTTGTAAACACAAAGTTTTGTTGAATCTTAATAATAAAAAAATAATAAAATTTGTTATAAAATTATTTTATAACAAAACTTATAGCCAGGACAACAAAAAACTGATCATAACAACGAATTTAGATTATTAATTCAGCATAAACAATTCCTTTTTCAATTATATGATAGGGTTAATATACGTTACCTGATTTTCTTATTAATAACTAATACAACACAACAAAAACAATAAAATAACATTGAACTCGGATCAAAAATATATATTTATTTTGTAATACACATATGTATGTATACATATATATATATATATATATATATATATATATATATATATATATATATATATATATAAATAATTATTAACACTAAACTAATAATTACACTAAAGTTTTTACTATATATATACGAAGTTTTTTTTAAACAAATTCAAACCGCACTTTGTTTAACATTTCACTTAAACACAAGAATATAACTCGAAACACAAGATAAAAACAGAAATTTATATTTTTTAGATGAAACAAAAGCACTTTTTTAATACTACAATAAACACAAAGAATATTTAAAATGAAAAAGATAAACAATTGTTTATTTATTACAATTATAAATTTTATTGTCCCGGCGAGCGCGGTTTTAGTGTACATCTCTCAAATGCTAGAAAGCAACTGACGCTTCAAGGCATTTCTTTAAAAATTTCCCTGAAAATTCAAAAAATTCCTAAATATTTCTCATAGAAATGTTTGTAAATTTCTTTCTTACTAAGTATATATAAAAAAAACTTGTACAGAAAAATGCACAAAATAGTCGAGAAACCTTCATGGCTGGTCATCCTAAGTGAAACCAGATGTGTCAAACTTTTCAAAACGAGAAAATACTTCTAAAGTTCTTGCTCAAGAATGAAAATATTTTACTGTACACAAAATAATTTTTCTAAAAATATAGTTTTACTGTATATTTATAATTTAAAGTTTTAAATAAATATAAAAATCGAAATATTATAAATATTTAATATTATTAATATAATACTTCTTTATATTTTAATTTTAATATATTATATTATAATAAACATAATACAATATTAATATTATTAAATTAATTTAAAATTTTATTATAAATACTAAAATCTAATGTTTTTTAAATTCACTATAAACATCTTAATTTTAATCTATACCTTAAAAATATAGCAAAATATTATAATAATATTAACAAAGAATTGATTTACACAAGAAATTAATTTTTTTATTAATTTAATGTCCATTTGTCTACTTAAAATTGATTAAAAATGATCTATCTATTATAAAAAATATGTTTGTAGTTGTAAAATTAACTTAAGTCTAACATTCAACAAATATTTCCTAAGTATTACTTTGAACGTAATGCGCAGACGCAAGTCTCAACTGACGAATGCAGAATATAAAAAAAATCTTGAAAGTATCTAAAAGAACATAAAATGTTGTTTCAGGACTTATGAGATTCTAGGGAGAACTAATTCTAAATATGCTCTTGGACACAGCAGAGTTTAAAAGTGTTAAAATATCCTTTACTAGGCCTTAGTAGACTTTAAGTAGAGTTTATAGGATCTAAACGTACTTCAAAGAAGTTAATATGCTCTATTAGATCTTAAACCAATTCTAAATTTCGACTCGGGACACTACCTATAGTAATTTCGCATGGACTATAGTCACGCTTCAAACGCATGAATTCATACCCAAAAAGCGTGGACTCATGGTTTTTGGGTATGAATTCATGCGTTTTGAAGCGTGACTATAGTCCATGCGAAATTACTATAGGTAGTGTCATACTATTAAAGCTAGATTTTTCTCTCCGTGTATCCCCTGTCAGATTTGAATAACCGAAAGTGAACCCATCTAAACACTTAACGACCGCGGCTATCGAATCGACGTGAGAAATATTTTTCGACCTATCTATAGAAACTGCAACTTTGAAAATCGTAAGTTTATGTGAAATATTATTGGCGATACAAACAGCTAAACTAGCGCATATGGTGGCCGACTTGGAACAGCCGCTGGTGTGACTCTGTGTATTACAATACGGTGAACTCCATGAGTTTTGACAGTTCGCTTAAATTGTTTTTACAAAAAGTTTAAAAGTAATTTCATAAGTGTGAATAAAAATTGAAATTTATAATTGAGGGCTCGGATTGAAGAACCGACGCTTGTAAATGCACAGAACATTGCGAAGCGTCGGTTCTTCGATCCGAGTCCTCAATTTATATTACCATGTGGGCAAATTTCTAGATGGCACAATAGTTTTTTTTTAATTGGATCTCTCAAACCCTGTACACCTGTACGAATATGAAATTTAAAAAAAAAATAAAAGTCTATATATATCTTGTAAAGAGACATAACCTGAAACTTTGAGTATATAAACTTAAGACTTGTGATATAATCATAAAGATTTGAAATAATTGCTGTAAAAATAATATTATTATTCACTTGGCCCTGTTTTTATTGCTAAAATCAATTGTTTGCGTCTTCAAATATTAACCCGTCAGCAGTCGCGCCTTTTTTAGTGTCTCACTTGCACTCTAAGAGCGCCCTATAGGTCAAGTAGTGTTGCGTGAGACTTTTTCTCACGGCTCGACCGCTGACGGGTTAAGTTGCATTCTGTGAAGATGTTTTTTATTATTTTTGAATGTAGAGCACTGAGAAACGCAGAAATTGTGTCGTTTTTAGTTTCTCTTTTGTTGTGAAGGTGCATATTTATTTTCATCTATCATTATAAATTTCAATTTTTATTCACACTTATGAAATTACTTTTAAACTTTTTGTAAAAACAATTTGAGCGAACTGTCAAAACTCACGGAGTTCACCGTATTGTAATACACAGAGTCACACCAGCGGCAGTTTCAAGTCGGCCACCAGATGCGCTAGTTTAGCTGTTTGAATCGCCAATAATTTTTGTAAGTACCTATAAAAATACAAGCAGAAATTAAAATATTTGTAGAGATTTGCAATTTATGCTGTTATGTTAAAAATAATAATTAAAAATTTAATAAAATTTTGCTCAAATGTCATTTGACTGCTTTGTAATTTTTTGCAAATATTTGCAAAAAATAACATTAAGCGAAATAAAAAACAGAAAATTCGTAAAAATTTAAATTCGCAAAATGACTGGTATGGGTCAGAGCAGCTCAACTGTGTTAAAAAAATTTCGTTGATTTTCTAAAATGTTAAAACTTATTTGAAAATCTGTAGTTCATAACAGAACAATAAAACACTTTTAACCGTTTTTTTGAAATTTAAATTTTCTGTTATTTTTTTGCATTAACAAAATATTACAAAATTAAAAAAAATTAATAACTCTAAAGCCGTTTACAATAAATTAATGAAACTTACACTATTTATACAAAATTGTTCACTCTTTTAAAAGAAATTATTTGCATGATTGTTAATTTAGAAATTCAATATTTTTAATAACAATTTTATAAACAACTTAAATTATTTATGTTTTCTACCGCACCTGTTGCAATGAAACTCGTAGGAAGTATACTCAGTAGTCTCTTCTTGAACTCTTCGTCTTTTCATCTACCAAAATTTTTTTTGGGGGACAAAAAAAAATTTTGGTATTTTTAATTTGGAATGAACATAATTAATTTTTTATTAAAAACCCGCATCCACTCCACAATGGGAAAAATTTGATTGTCGTGGAAAATTCAGTCCAGATGTTACAAATATTATTTGTTTTTAATAATTTTTTTTTTAATGAAAGTTTATAAAATTTTGCACCCATCAGATTAAAGCTGATATCTTAACTTTAACAAATATTAATGCTACGCATTTGTTAACCAATATTTTGGAATTTTTTTTTCTTTTGTTCATATATATTGTTAAATAAAAAAAATTAGTTAACAGTTTTTGAAATTTTACCGCTACAGATCGGTGCGCAATTTTACAAACTTTCATTTAAAAAAAATTATTAAAAGAAAATAATATTTGTAACCTCTAGACTGAATTTTCCACAACAATTAACTTTTTCCCACTGTGGAGTTGGCGCGCGTTTTTAATAAAAAAATTCGTAATGTACATTTTCCAAATTGAAAATACAAAAAATTTTTTTTGGGTTTCAAGAAGAGACACTATTTACACAATAGTTTCATTAATTTAGTGCAAACGGCTTTTGAGATATTAATTTTGTTAAAATTATGTAATATTTTGTTATTGCAAAAAATAACAGAAATTTAAAATTTCAAAAAAACGGTTAAAAGTGTTTTATTGTTTTGTTGTGAACTACAGATTTTCATAAAAGTTTTAACATTTTAGAAAGTCAACAAAATTTTTTTAACAAAGTTGAGCTGGTCTGACCCGCTACTATTGACAAAATTACAAATAGCAACAGTAACAAATTCATAAAAATATCAATTCCACAAATGCAAATTCGCAAAAATAAAATTCGCAAAACAACAATTAGCAGAAATAATGATTCGTAACAGAAGTTTTGCAAAAAATATCAATTATAGAAAAAGTATCTAACAATTTATAAAACTGTCAATTGCGAAGAATGAAAAATTGCAAAAATAACAAATTTGCAAAATAACAGTTAACTAAAATAAATATTTGTAAAAATGTAAATTTGAAATAATAATTCTTTGCAAAAATAACAATTGGCAAAAATGACAATTTTATGAATTCTAATTCGCGATTAATCGAATTCTTTAAAAAACTTGAAATTCCAAATTGAATGCATCCTAATTCAAAATTAAACTAAGATGACATTAATCCTTCACTGTGCTATATAAATTTGGAGTTTAAAATTCCAAATTCAAGCTTGTTAATTTTTATTTGACATGACAAGTGAAATTCCATGTGGAAGGAATTTAATAGGTATTTCATCAGAACTCATAGATAAAAAGTTATAAGATGTTTGAGATAATATGATTAGATAGAAAATGTATCCAAATCATTGATAGAGAAATATAGTATTTTCATGTTGAAAGAATTTGATAGGTATTCAATCAAAACTCACTGATAGAAAACTATAAGAATTTTCGACTCATAGAATTTGATAGAATTTGTATCCAAATCATTGATAGAGAAATATAGTATTTTCATGTTGAAAGAATTTGATAGGTATTCAATCAAAACTCACTGATAGAAAACTATAAGAATTTTCGACTCATAGAATTTGATAGAATTTGTATCCAAATCTTGGATAGAGAAATATTAGATTTTCATTTGGAAAGAATTTGATAGATGTTCAATCAAAACTCATGGTTAGAAAATTATAAGATTTTTCGACTCATAGAATTTGATGAAATTCGTATCCAAACGCTTGATAGTAAAATATTGAATTTTAGTATATTATTAACTTTGATAGATAATATATCAAAACTTATGATAGGAATAGATTTAATTTTCTACTTTGGATAGAAGTGGATTGGATTTTCAATATTTGATTAAATTGGATTGGAATTTCAAGAAGTAAAGGAAGAAAATTCTATCAAATCCTATCCATTTTAATAATTTTTTTAAACATGGCTTAGTCGGCACCTATTTGTTTATTTTTTTTATGTTTTGCCTTATTTTTGTTTTTATATTTTTTGTGTTTCATCACGTGGAAAACTTAGCCTAACATCTCAGCTTTCAATTGAAAAAAGTGCGCCCTAATATCACTTATGCCTTCTTTTCTTGAACAATGTTTTTGAAGAAATGCAAGGTGAGGAATTTCGCCTGAGGCCGGGGCGTAATGGATCACTTCCCTGGGTGTAATGGATCATCAAAGAAATTATAATTTAGATCATCAAATAATATTACGGCATTGACAATTTTGGTTTCTATTGTATATTTAAATGAATATTGTATATTTCCTTAAAAAATCTATTCTCCAGTAATTTTTTTTAATAACAGGTTATCGTTGGTACTTATTAATACACGAAGAGAAATTTCGTTTTAATATTTCGAATTATTATATTAGTATTTAGTAAAACCGATTGCAATTTGGGGAAATCGTGCACTTTTATTAATTATTATTACCATTTTTAAGAAAATTTATAATCAAATTATTACTTTGTATTATTCTGAAGTAACAGAAATTAGAATAGTCAGTAAGAAATTTTAATATTATAAGTAAGAAAGTCTACAATAGTAAAAAGTATTACTAGAGAATTATACTAAATACTATCGAAGTATTGCATAAATTGTAAATTTAGTAACGAATAGTGTTATCGATTATATTAAAAATTATGACCAGCCTAATAGCAGGCTTTCGGCTGTCGAAGAGTGGTTACGAAACTGTCTGAGATTAGCCGAACATTTTAGTCGAGCAGTTCCGAAATTATCCGAGCCAAACTTCATAGCATTTCGGACATTTAAGTTTAATTTCTCTTTAAATATAAATAAGTAAAAATTTACGATTAAATTAGTGGAAACGTCTATTTATTAGTAAAATCTGCTAATTCAAAAGCAAAAAGTCAGTTGCCAATTCAAATTAGTAAATATTTGTACTAATTAATTTAGAGAGTTTTCAATTATTATTTAAAATTTTAACTAAAATATTCATATTTAAATTAATTTTTATTAGAAAATTCTACGAAAATTCAATTATTTAAATACAAAAATAAATAATTTATTGAATAGTTGAATGTTTCTTAAAGTTGTTGAACTTTTAAAGTATTATTTTGACAAATTTTAATAAAATTTTTAAGAATAATTTCATTTTTAGAGAAATTTTGATGAAAATTATATAAAAAATAATTGAATCTTTGTAAAAAATTATTGAATTCTTATTAAATTTTTATTATTTATGAAAACAATTAAATATTTGCGTAGAATAGTTAAAAAAAATTTGTTAATCATTGAATTCTTTGGGAAATTTTATTAAAGAACTGGATATTAAAAATTCTTTATTTCAGAACAGTTTTTGAAAATAATTGAATTTTGGAGAAAAATGTTATTATTTATAATAATAAATGAAATTTTGATGGGAAGTTTTTTAATTTTTTGACTGTATAACTGAATTTCTGCGAAGGAATCTATCTATTAATTTGAAAAATAATATTAAATTCTTAAGACGAATTTTAATAATATATTTCTTTTTAAATAATTGGATTTTTTTGTGAAATTTTATTAAAATAGTAGATATTGAAAATAATTGAATTTTGATAAATTATTGAAATTAATTAAATTTCTACGAAGAATTTGTCTAAAATTGTGTCAAAAATAATTGAAATTCTGTGTTGAGTTTTATTATTTATAAAAATGGTTTTACTGCCTTGAGAATAGTTTAATTTTTGCAATCATTGGTAACTTCTTCAAAATTCAATTTCTTTTAGAGTTTCTAACTAAACTAGTTCATTAGAAGATATTAAAAATGATTTAAGAAATGCTGCATTTTATATAAAAGGCATAAAAATTCTTATGCCAATAAATTAAATGATGAGTTTTTTCAAATAACTTTAAATTGGATATAACTTTAATAGAAATCAGTTTCCAGAAACAAACAATTTTAACAACAGCATTATGAGAAACATTTCTCAATAAAATTTTGATCCAGCATACAAAATTATTTATTTATAATTTAAAATAAATTAAGAACTTTGTTTAACAAAATATTGACAAAATATTACTTTCTCGCAAGTTCAGAAAATTTCTCGAGTTTAGTATATAAGGAAGTTGAGAACTGTATCTCCCAATGTACAGCGTGCGTGCGACATTGCGTTTATTTGTATTGGTTAAGTTTATATGTATTCGTTTTTAGGTTTTAACATATATCTCCGAAATTGTATATAGTTTGTGTTTATATGTATATAGTATAATGCTTGCGTTGACTCATTTGTGTGTATGTGTGTGTGAAATACTCTCGAAACGCTAATTATATCCTTCTCCTTCTTACGTCTTTTTATTTTCTATCCTTTTCGACTCACTCATAATTTTTAGTATTGGCTATATTAAAGGTATTCTTTCGATACTTTCCCGGACTATAATTTTAATATACACTCCCGCTCAATAACTTTTGCCCACCCTACAGCGATTGAAGGCTTTACAAAAAGTTTTGTATTTTGTTAACTATTAAAGTTACAAAGTTGAAAAAAATTTCATTAGAAAACTCATTTCCTGACCTTTAACACTATATAAAATTGAAATTAAAAAAAATTTTTTTTAATGAGTAAATAATGTTATTGCAAAACAAAATTTTTCGTTTTTTTTGTTTTTTTCAAAGTGATACAGTTTCATTGGAAATCATCGCATTTTAATGACAAATATATCATTGGAAAGGTAGTTTTATCACCTTTAAAACCCACTTTTTAAAATTTCTTTACGATAATTTTTAAGAAAAATATGATCTTTTGTTTAAAAAATTAGCTATTTTTTTCAATTGTTGATAACTCAAAAACGGTTACTTCAGGACAAAATTTTTGAGAACATGAATTGTTCCTTTTTGTGTATAGAATTGAAAAAAATTATTAAAAATTTTTTTTTGAAAAAATTTTTTTTAACATTTTAAAAAAAAATTTTTTTTTAAACATTTTTTGAACAAAAAATTTTTAATTTTTTTTATTTTATAGTTGTTATTGTAGAAACTCGTTTTTTACACTTTTTATCATAAGCAAACATATTTCTTCTTATTTATTCAATTTTTTCTATAATTTTAAACCACCCGTGTGGAAATTGCCAAGGTTTGCCAATTTTGATTATTGGGCCTATAATGGTCCTAGCTTGGAATATACCTTAACCTGGGCCTAGCTTGGTTATAGCTAGAACTTCTTGTTAGATTATAGGTTATGAATATGTTTCAAAATTTACTTAAAAATTATGTATCAGTAATTGTTTATGTGTAATTTGAAGTAATATTTAAATATCACATGGCAAGATTGAGACAATATTGAACTGAAAGTTTTACTCTCTAACTTTAAATCGGTAAAATTTGACTATAATTATTTGCAGAATTTTACTAATTACTATTACCACAATTAAGTTACAGGTAATTAATAGAAAGTTACTGATTCAATTAGTAAAATACAGGTTACTGATGATTCAATTTGTTGTATAAAAATATTGCATTCATCATCAAATTTACCAAGTTATAAGTTAACCTTAAAGGTTATGTGGGTTTTTCCTTGGCTACCAGCACATTTAAGAATTGTATCAGTAATTTTGTAAAAATTAACTTATTTATTAGTTGAATCTAAATGTACTGATGGAATTAATAAAAATTCTACTAATTTAAATAAAGTTTCAAAGTCATCATGAAAATGAAAACAAATCTTAAAATGTTAGCAGTTTTTTAATGTTAGACGCACAAGTTAACTGAACCATTACATAAAAGTTTTCTATTTTTTTAACTTTTAAAAATTTCTAAATTTTTGAAAAACTTTTTAATTTTCTTTAAATTCTCTCTTTTTGTAAAAAAATTCATTTCATTTGTTAAAAGTCAGTTTTTGGATCTTAATATAATTCTTGTTTTATAGTTTAGGCCAAAGAATCCAAATTTTACTTTAAAAAATTTTGAAGACAATTTTTAAGTTTGTCAATATATTTATTATCAATATAATTGTCTACCATCGAAACGTCGAGACAATTATATTTATAATATGTTGACAAACTTAAAAATTGTCTTTAAAATTTTGTAAAGAAAAATTTGGATTCTTTGGTCTAAACTATAAAACAAAAATTCATTTAAATTTAAAAGAAATTTTAACTTTCATGAAATGTTCATTTAACTTTTGCATCCAATCTTGAAAAACTGCGTATATTTAAAGATTTATTTAAAGTTTTATGATTTTCTGGATTAAATATTCAGTGAATTAATTCAATAAAAATTTTAGTTAACGATATGACTGTCAAGTTAATTTTTTAGTGAAATGAGATAAAAACTTAGATTTTTTCTGTAACTGTTGTCTTTTGCTCCCCAATTGCATTAAAAATCTGTTAAGGAATAAGGAAACTCCAGTTTTATAGTACAGTTAATATGACCTGAAGTATAATGCAACTCCTTGTATCGTGTGAGCGTGGTTAGGTGGTTAGGTTATCGGTCTACGAATGTCAGGGTCGTGCGTTCAACTCCCAACGTTTGGGGATTTTTTCTCTGTTAGTATATTAGGAATTAATTGTTGTGAATTACATGTGATCGAAAATAGGTAAAAAAAGGTGAAAAAAATAAACCTCAGCAATAATAAGTGAGAATAAATAATTTTTTTTAAATAGTTAATTAAACTGTTCTTTTTATTGGGCCCAAATAGATTCTCTAGGTAGGGCCAAGTTAGAAGAGCGTGACGTGCCAATGTAGGCCCTACAAAAATGTACAAGTTAGGCCCTAGTTAATAAATTGGAAATCTAGGTAGGACCAATAAAGGGCCACTACACAATTTCCACACGGGTAGTGTTAAAGGTCAGGAAATGAGTTTTCTAATGATATTTTTTTCAACTTTGTAACTTTAATAGTTAACAAAATACAAAATTTTTTGTAAAGCCTTCAATCGCTGTAGGGTGGGCAAAAGTTATTGAGCGGGAGTGTAGTCAGTTTTAAAGATTATAATTCTTTTAATAATTTTTCTAAAATATATTAAGAGCTGCCTACTAATATGGACAATATTAATTTTTAATATAAAACACGATTTCCTTAAATTGAAAAAAAATATATTAAATTCTATTACCAATTTTAACAAATATTAATACAAAATCTCTCTCCGTGTATATAAATTACAAGAAATTAAACTTGACAGGATTATTGAATTAATATTCTAAATATAGTAAGTTTTTCTTAATGAAATAAGCAAAGTGATCCATTGCGCCCAAGAGGTGTTTGTTGAAAATTTTGTTATTTTTTATTAAAACCGTAAGCATTAAATAAAAATTATCAATTGTTTTTTAACTCTCCGTCACACACCTTGGAAAAAATTACGACTTTACACAGGTTTACACAGGAATCTCTCACCACATTGTAAAATAAGCGACATTACAACATAAACAAAGGAATCAACAAAAATTTAATTTAAACACAAACTTACAAATATGTAGTAAATTATTCTAAATTATAAAATTAATAAAATAATTTTAGAATTTAATTTAGAACTAGCGTCGTTGTCCTCGCTCGCTCGGAAGACATTTTACTTGTTTATTTCCACTTATATAAATTTATTAAATAGCATCTCCATTGATAATATATATGAAAAAAATTTTATTTAAATATATATATATATATATATATATATATATATATGTTGTGAATTTATGTGTGAATATACATGTGTATGTAAATAATAATTTTTTTTATTTTCTTTTTAAAAATTATTTGTTTGCTTTGAAATATTTGTTATTCAACATTTCTATTTGTTCATAAATTAAGGTTTAATTATTATTTTAAATATTGATATCTTCTTTTTACCTACTTGTAGTTAATTTTAAAGTATTAATTTTATAATTATAAAATAAAAATATTTCTACTTACATATATTTATATATATTCCCTATATTTTGTAAGTCTGAAAATATTGAGTTTAGGAAAAAGTTGGCAATGAATGAAAGTTTTAGTTTTATTTTGACTTTTAAGAACTGTAAAAGAAAAATTTTTTTAATAAACAAATTAATTTTTTTTACCTGTAGGTTATATTATATTAATATAAACTGATTTAGAACATGTGCAGTACTGGAATCCAAAAATAAACGTTTATTTTAAAAGGAAAACTTAATTTTTTTTAAAAAAAATTTTTTTGTTTACATTTCTTGAAAGTCGAAATAAATTCAAAACTTTCATTCTTTGACAACTTTTTCCTAAACTCAATATTTTCGAACTTCTAAGCTACTGAATATAGGTGAGTCAAAATACGTGAAGTGTACCAGCAAATTTGAAATTTACTGAATTGTATTGAAACACATAAAATTCAAGCTTCATTATGAGTTTATTAAACAGTTCAAAGGATTTTATTATTATTATTTTATTTTTACTTATTGTTAAAAATTACTAAATGTTATTGCAAAATTAATTGTTTAATTGCAAAATTAACAATGTTCTCAACATTTTAGAAAGTTCGTTCAAATTCTATTGGAAAGAGAATTTTATAAAGATTCAATAACCATTTCCAAATTTTGTGAGACGTAATTAGGAAAGAAGTAAATACATTTTTTTAAAAATTGTATTAATTTGTTAACTTTGATTAAATAATTCTTTCCTAATTGCGGCTCATGAAATTTGGAAACGGGTATTGAATCTTTATAAAATTCTTTTTCCAATAGAATTTGAAAGAACTTTCTAAACCGTTGAGAACATTGTTTATTTTGTGCTGGTACACTTTACGTATTTTGACTCAGGTTTACAATTAAGGCTTCCAATTTAAGAACCGGTCGGACGCTCGGACGACACGCGCTAGTACCAGTCGGGTAGCAATGAGGAGTCCAGAGGAGCACACTACTCACTGACTGGCAGTTGCGCGTGTCGTCCGAGTGTCCAACCAGTTCTTGAATTTATGTTATTAAAAATAATAAATGTTATTAAATAAATGTTAAATTAAAATGTTATTAATAAAATTAATAAATGTTATTAAAAGCCGAGTAATATTTAAAATGTCTCGAGCAATTAATATTTTGAGCGAAGCAACTTTTATTATATATCAGAACAATTATTACTACTTTGTATAGATGTTTAGTTTTTACTCTAAAAAGCAAACGCTATGAAACAAAATATCAGTTACACGCATATACCCAAGTAGAAATGTCCGGAGTTATGACGGAGTTAAACATCAGAATGGTACTGACTCAGTACTGACCGTCGGTACTGACTTTCGGAACCCGATCAGTACTGGGAGTATACTGACTCCAAAACCGAATCAGTAACATGTCGGAGTTAAAAAAGTGTTAAAATCAGTACTGGCACAAAACTGGCATAACACCAAATCAGTACTGCGAAGGAGTTATAAAAAACAAACAAAATTTATTATAATGGCATTAAACCGGCCACTATTAATAACAACATCGTTTGATTTATTAACTATTAAACTATTTTCCAAGATTTTTAAAAACATTATTCATCAACAATAACGTCAAACTCTTAATTAACATATTATTAATTATTAATTAATAGGTATATCATAATAATAATAGTAAATTATTATTTATTAATTATTTTTACTATTATGTGTTATTAACAATGAAATTTTTTAAATTTTTTTAAAAATGTAAAAATATATACATTTTTTAATTATTATTTAAATAAATAATTTTTACCATATTTTTATGCTATACCTATTAATTAATATGTAATGTCTTGTTAAAATGTATATAAATATATAAAACATATATTTATAATAATTTTTCTTTCAATAAATATATTATACAGTGAATTCATTATTATAGCACTGTATATATCATTCGTATAATTCAAAAGGAAGTTTAAAAAAATATACTCCCAAGCTTGCGTGGCTGTGCGGTTAGTGTATTCGACTTGCGTCCTCGAGGTCTAGGGTTCGATCCCCCGTGCGTGCGATATTTTTCCGTCTTAGTTCTAAGTGTTTAGTGTATAATTCTCAACAGTGTTACATAAAATATAAATTTAAATAATTATAAACAATAATAATAATAATTTAGTAATTAATTTAAATAAATAAGATTGTCTAAATTAATGAGAAAAATAAGAAATTTTTTTTAAAAAACTTATTTCAATAAAAGCAATTTTACTAATTATTTACATTTTTATTGTTACTCATGAAATTTTGTTACTACAGAAATATTAATAATAATTATTAGTATTCAATAAATTACTCCCTATTCTTTAATAATCAAATAACAAATTAATATAAGCTTCTAAAGGTAAATTTTCGTTTAGAGAACGCGTTACAGCATTTTCCAAATTTGTTAAATTTTATCTGCGAATCAGTAATTAGGCGGTGTTCTGCCAGTGATATTTCAGTACTGACTTAGTACTGACTGCCGGTAAAAAATCAGTACTGGACAGCGTTACCAGCCAGGGATTTCCCAGTACTGATTTAGTACTGGAGTCAGTACTGCTATACTGACAGTCAGTACTGGGTCAGTAATATTTTCCATTAATATTACTGTAACATGACAGTAACATTACTTTAATATTACACGCTTATAGAAAAATTGCAAAATAGTTCCCAAACAGCACGTAAAACCTTACGTAACTGACATCACTGTAATATTACACTGAAGATTCGTAATCTGCACTGTAATATTATAGTGATCTTACTGGAATATCAAAATGTCCGCCTGGAGGTAATGTTATGTTGTACAATTATGGTAAATTAATGGGAATATTAAGGTAATATTACCTCACAATGATAAGGTAATATTACACTGTGATCTCATTGTAATATTAATATAATATACAGATAAAATTAGAATAATTTTCTATTTTAGAAATAAAACATTTCACCAAGTCTGGACTTGAACCATGAACCTTGTGTTCAATAAGTCAAGTAAGATTAGCTCACTGGTAAGACTCTTGCTTGCTGTACACAAGGTTCAGGGTTCGAGTTCAGCTTGGTGAAATGTTATTTTCTAAATTATAAAATTATTCTAATTTTTTCTTAACATTACTCTGTAATATTACCATAATAGAAAAACGTAAAACTACCTTACATGCTCGAGCAATAGTACTGAAATGTTAAATTAATTTTGCTTTGAAAAATTTACCGTAAAATTACTGTAATTTTATATTAAAATATTACAATAATATTACTGTAATAATAATAATAATAATAATAATAATAATAATAATAATAATAATAATAATAATAATAATAATAATAATAAAGGATATTTAATTTAAAATTATTTATTTTAATTATTAAATTATTAGATTATTATTCTTACATTTCTTATTCTCATTTTGTACAAAATAAAAAAGAATTATTTCAATAAATGTTATAAATAATTTAATGTAAAACTAAAATTGCACATTTTGAAATATAGAACTTTGGGAGTATTAGCATAAATGATTATTATAACAATATATAACCTTAATATATTACGATCGCTGCGCATGACAGTAGTGACGTGATCACACACTCAGGTGTGCGTAGTAGCGATACGGATTACTACTTTTTCGAGCAAAAAGTTAAAAAGTAAAACTTTAAAATTTCTACAAATAATATTTACAACATACTGAATGTAAAAAGTAATACAAAATTTAATGAAAATTACAATGACGATATAAAACTTAAAATTCCTAATGCAATTTTTGAAAGTGAATACTGCAATAATTACTATTAGTATTTTTCACTACAAAAAATAGCAATAGTTCAACAATCGAATGAAGAAAATAAAGAAAATTTTGGGCCAATATGCTCATTTCTCAAAAAGGTTCAGAAAAATCAATTTCTAGTATGGAATATTTAGCAATATTTTTAGCAAATTCGAATTACTTTGGTCAAAATTTGTGAAATTTTTCCTAAAAATAAAAAGTATATTTTTTAAATCGAAATGCTGAAAAAACATTTCTATTTAACTTTAGGAATGTGTTTACTACAAAACAGGAATAAAAATATTTTTTTATAAAAGTTACGGCAAATTAAATTTCTTGCAAGTTTTTAAACAAAATTTTATTTCTCCTAAACGAATGAACCGATTTAAATGAATCAAGTGGGGATATAATAAAGGGGATAAAATAATTATACTTTCGTTTAGAATTAGAGACTTCTTAAAGAGTTTATTCTTGAATAATTATTTAATTTTATAAAAAAATTTTTTTTTTTAATGTTCTGCGTCTTTTAAATTTTTTTTAAATTCAAACATAAAATTAAAACTATAAGAAATCAAAATTCGTTGAAAAGATTTATTCGAGGAACAATTTTTGAAAAGTTACAATCAAAATTATATTGCAGTGGAGATGCGAGTTTGATGTTTTTCTGAATTAAAACACTGTTTGCATCTACGAAATAAACAAAATACTCTCCAGTTAACATTTATGTAACCATAAAATTGATTAAAAACTAAGTATAGTCTTGTTCCACTATACATTTTGATTTCTAATAGTTTTAATTATGTTGAAATTTTTATCAAATATTTCAAAGGCGCAGAAAATCAAATAAAATTTGTTTGTAACAAATTTGTTAAATAATTATTCAAAAATAAACTCTTTAAAAAGTCTCAAATTTTAAAAGAAAGTATATCTTATCCCCTTAATATTCAAGCTTGATTTATTTCATCCGTTTATTCATTTAAAAGAAATAAAATTTGGTTTAAAAAGTTGCAAAAAATTCATTTAGCAATAACTATTATAAAAAAAAATAAAATAACATTTTCACTAAGAAAACAATATATTTAAATCAAACATCATTATCTTAGTCATACAGTCAACCAAAAATTATGTTTGATTTAAACATAATAATTTTGATTCAATGCATTGTAAATTTCGTTTGATAAAAATTAAAATCAATTCAATAACAAAATATGTTTAAATTAAACTTATATTCGAAAAAGCAAAACAATTTTTTTGGGT
Source organism: Leptopilina drosophilae (assembly GCA_032873175.1). NCBI lineage: Eukaryota > Metazoa > Arthropoda > Insecta > Hymenoptera > Figitidae > Leptopilina > Leptopilina drosophilae. The sequence goes on from CM065480.1 coordinate 30,696,710, forward strand.
ACATTACATATGCGAGTATACATGGGTATGTGTTTAGTGTATATGCGTGAGTATACATGTGGATATGTTTAGTGTATATGTGTGAGTATACATTTGTGTGTATATGTGTAAGTATACATGTGTATGTATTGAGTGTATATGTGTGAGTATACATGTGTATGTATTGAGTGCATATGTGTGAGCTTACACGTGTATGTATAGAGTGCATATGTGTGAGTATACATGTGTATGTATTGATTGTACATGTGTGAGTATACATGTGTATGTGTTTAGTGTATATGTATGAGTATACATGTGTATGTATTGTGTGTATATGTGTGAGTATACATGTGTATATGTATTGAGTGTACATGTGTGAGTATACATGTGTATGTGTTGCGTGTATATGTGTAAGTATACATGTGTATGTATAGAAACTGATTTTATTTTGCAATGAGGAAAACAAAAGTTATTTTTAAAATACTAAAACCGTAGAGGGAATCCCTCCCTAGGTGTGTGACGGAGGGTTAAAAACAAATGTCTAAAGCTCAAAACCTGATATACAAAAATTTTTTACAAGTAATTTTGAAAAAGATATAACAAAAAATCTAAAATTTCAAAAATTTACTTTCAAGTGTCAAAATCACTTTTTCTACCATATTTTTAACAATAATAAATAAATAACAATGAAACTTGGCACAAACTTACGGTGTACTAAGTACATTATTATGATCAAAAACCGAAAATAATCTGATTTACCACTTTTGAATAAATTCAAGTTCATTACGCCCCGGTCTCCCCTATAGTAATAAACCAATGCTTTAATTCGTAAACAAAAATAGCCAAATAGTGCGTAATTTATTCTCTTAAATGCTTTAAACATATTTTAATTCAGCTTAAACGTAAACATTATGGTCTCTTTTCTTATATTCAAGCAAAGAAAAAGGTGCCGACTTAGGACCAGGGGGGTGCCGACTTAGGAACACTATTTTAAGAAATTGACAAAATGTTCCTTTTCACTCTTCATTGCATTAAGATTACAAAAGCCATTCGATATCGTTCTCAATAACATATACTTGTAGGAAAACGATCGCTGAACACAACTAAATCGATTTATTTCGTAAAATTTTATTAATTTAAACATTAAACAAATTTTAATTTATCAATATAAATAAATTGTAAATAATTTATTTGCGTCAGTAAATAAATGTATATGTAAAAGTTATGATAAGCAGATCATTCATAATAAACAGAATATTATTCTCTATATACGGCGACTCGCTATCGCGCCACGCGCAATTTGTTTAAACTTCGATATTTTCTAAACTTTTCAATAAATCAATTTGAAATTTTCTAGAAAACATCTTTATACATTGAAGAACAAATGTCTCACTGGAAGTTTTTTTAATTCGAAACTTCCCCACTGACTTTTTGTCGGCGAATGTATTATTATATTATTAAACAATTATTAATTTTTAAGTTTTTTGATATGTTATCGTCTTCTATAGACCCTAACGAGTTTGTATATTAAATACCGATTAATTTTATCAATATTTGTCTTAACTACGATGATTTATGTTTTAAAATTGAATGAAAAATGAAAATTAATTTTTTTAGTTTTTTGCACTTATTATTTAAACTAATTTTCCTATAAAAAAAATTTTAAAGGAAAAACAGATGCGCCTCTTTATTTTCTATAATGTAGCACTTTTTAAAACTCAAAATTTCAAACTTTAATTTTATCGGCATTTGGAACTCTTGACTGACAATACAGCGTGCAGCGGAGCGTCTCTCGGCGAGTTCTTCTTCCCATCCGCTCAATTCGACTATTTATATATATTATAGTGCGATTCCATGGGAGATTGTAGTCTTTTCGGAGTAAGTAAACCACTTGCAATTAAATTCAGGAATTTTAATCTACACATAAAAATAAATGTTTCCACCAAATATTACGTCAAAATATTCGGTAGTTTTTGAGATGTGATTGTGATTTTTTTTGGGAAAATTTTGAAATAGTTATATCTCCTTTTCATTTTTAACCAAATCACTTGATTCTTTTTGGAAAAAATTCAGCATAAAATACAAAAAATTGTTTATACTATGTTTACATAAAATTTTTATAAACAAAAAAGTTATTAAATAATAATTGAATAACTTTTGGAATTTGGAAAATTATATTGAATGAAATTTCGAAATCTGAAAATTATGCAAATGAAGTTTCTATGATAAGAATTTCGATGCTTTAAAAATTAGGAAATTGAAATTTGAGGAATAATCATGCGCCCCTATATTTCTTTGATTTCTTTATTGAAAAATTACAAATTTGAATATTTTCAAGCTTCACAAATTAGAAAATTCGGATTTTTCAAGTATTGAGTGTAACGGAAAATTTCGAGAACTTAAATGTAGTCGGCTACCCGAAAATTTCAAAAACCCGAATGAAGTGCAAAAAGCACACCTCTATTATTTTCTAATATGGTTTAATATAATAATTAAAAATTACTAATGATATTTAATAATTGATAACTTAATAATTTAATAATTTTTTAATCTAATTTTCTTTAGCGTTTTTAGTTTTTTTCAGTTTGAGAATTTTGATAAGAAAAAGGACAGGTTTCAAAAAAGTGAACAAAAATAATATTGTGAAAAACATTGAAAATATTTATTTCAATATCCATATCGTACATGAACAATACACACTGCGAATATATCTCTTAAATCTAAAATCCCAGATGATGGGACATGAAAATCGAATGTACATTTGGAATCGAGAAAATTCATACACGGCAAACATCTTTATTTATATATTTTTTTGTTTTTTCTGTAATTGAATAGAAATAGGAACTATTTTTAAACACCTAATTTTTGTCTCACTGTTTAGATAAATCTTTTTGTTCTAACATTTTTTTTTTAAATTGAAGACTTTTTCAATTTCCCTTTTTTTGAAATATAAAAAATATTTTCAATATTCGCAAAATTTATATCTGTAACAAATGCTATATTTTATTTTTTGAACATATAAAGCAATTATGATAGAGGCACTTAAAGCTTTATTTCACAAATACAATTCAAAGTAGAATTTTTTCTTTTGATTGTAAAATATGAAACATTTAAAACTCTCTCTCTCTCTCTCTCTCTCTCTCTCTCTCTTAGAATCTCTTAGAATTAATATTTTCAAAAAAAGGAATAAGTAAAAATCTTACAAGAAAAAATATGTTTTTGTGTATTTTTTTAAATGTAATGAAAATTATTTTTTTCATTAATATTGTTGAATATTGGAAATTTCTGAAAAATTATTTACACTCTGATTAAAAAAGAAAAGTTCTTAATATGGATGACTTTACAAAACTGCTTGTCGAATTTCTCGACTTGCAGATAATATTACACTTAGTGTGTCTGTACAAATCGAACGGACTATATGTATATAATATATATTTATTTCTTTATTTATATAAAAACAAAACGAGGAAGGAGAAAATGCGTGATCCTTCCGCATGTAACATCGATAATAATAAACAGTCTTGTGTTGGGCTTGATAGGGCTGATCTTGACTTATGAAAAGATTATCTTACTAAATCTTAATTATATCTTCAAAGAAAAAAAACGATCATTTACTAGCGATTGAATTAATATTGAAGATACCTGAAGAAAATCACCCTTTGTTGTTTCTTTCTCTCTCTCTCTCTCTGAGCTTTAAAATTTCAATGTGTAATATTTGTATCGCAAGTCCTATTATAATAGTAATTAGTATAGTACCAATGATATTGTATTTGCTGGTCATTATGATCATCCCTAATCATTCGACACAGACGCTCCTTTCTTATATACGTATACAATTAATTAATAAATAATTCGAGTTACGCGCTATTATTAGTTTTTTTGTCAAAATTACTTTGTTACATCATACATTTTTCTCTCAATCGAAAACAATTTTTTACATATCACATATAATAAATTATTATAGACTTGAGCCCCCGCAAGGACGCAAACTCGATTTGCGCTCGGACGCAAGCGCTTGCACCAGTCGCAGAGCAGTGAGCGCTTCTAAGCCACTCACTGACACCTAATTGGTATTAAGAGAATGCGTCCGAGAGCAGGTCAAGTTATTTACCCGCAGAGGCTCATTTGGGATTTCAATAAAATCATCAGGTCGCTGGGGGTTTTTTCGGCTCCGAATTTCGATCAGTAAAAAAAAAATAGTAAATTTAAATATAATAAAAGTATAAAATGTAATTAAATTTTTTGATAAAAGAATAGAAATAAATTTTCTGTAAACTAGATTAAATAAAAATGTATTTACAGAAAAAATGAAACGAAGCTGTCTTCGAAATAGTTTTTTTTCAACTGATTGAAATTTAGAGAAGAAAGTGAAAATCGAAGAGTACATATTGTAAAAAAATTCAAATTGGAGACAATATCTAAAATAACGATAAAAAATGTTTGAGGAAGTATTTTTTGTTATCAAAAATTGTTTTTTAAAAATAGAATATCTTTTCTTGACAATTTCTTCTATTAGCGCCCTAAGACTTTCAATCGTATTTCATATATTCACATTATCGAAAAATACATTAATTTGAAAAAATATAGATATATTTATGAGAATAGTATAAAATATGCGTGGGTGTATACATAGATCATTTGTGTAAGTGCTCTACATGTAATACATTCACTTAAAATAGGCTGTTTTCTTAATACTTCGACTCTCGATATTAATTTAAATTTTTCAAAAACAAAATTTATTTTGCAAAAAAAAATTAAAAGGAGAATTTAAAATTGAAGCAAAGTGATAGAGGAAAAAATTGGAAAATAATATTTGATTCTCAAAATAAAAATTCGACTTCAGCAAGTATGGTTTTTTACTCCACTTTTAATGCAGTCGAATTAAAAAATGTTTAAGGGTACCTGGCGGTGATGAGATAGCCGGTTGCGCGACGCAGTCTTAAATGATTAGTCGAGAAAATTTAGACCAGCTAACGCGCTCTAATTCTAAACAGCTCGTAATCACAGTCGTAGGAACTTCTAAATTTCAAAATTTTCAGATAAGACAAAAACGTACAATAAAAAACTACGACTCTGAAGACGTTTAGTACAGAATTTAAAATCCTGAATAAAGCGATTTTATTCGTTGGTGATAGCGAACAAAATTAATATTTAAAAAAAACGATATCCTTATGAATTACAATATATAATTTACTTAAATATTAAAAGTCACATGGTCTTAAAAGCTAATTACGAAATTTGCCGGGTCAAAATCAGAACTGATTTTGAAAGAGAAAAAAACTCAGGATTTGTATAATACTCCACTTTTCGTTATTATGTGTTTTTTTCTTTTCGATTCTAGTTTCCTTTCAAAAAGACGGGAAGAATCGAGAAATCGGAATTAATCACAGTTTTTTTTCTTTTAATAAGAAGACTCGATATTGGGGAACAAAAAAATTCAGTCTACCCTGCCCGAAGGAATACGAGATCCTGAGCATCACGTTCAAAGGAGGTAATGTGCCTCGTTATAGAGGTGCATCTTTGGATAAGCTCTTGCGAAGTGACGCACATTATATTTTTTCCATTCGCAATGATTCACAGTTGTCGTGAATCATTACTCGAGTTCAAGGACCCGCGACTTGGACATTGCCAATGGCGTTTGTCGTTTGTCCGCCGTTCACTTGGGGTACAACGTGATTCTCGCCACTCTTCCCCAGGCGTAGAATTGATTGTAGTGATGCAACTTCGGACGCTAAACGATCGAGCCTGCTTTTGACTTCCCTCTCGTTTTCGGGTACTGTTGGCATATTTGGCGTCCATTCGGCGCCGAGAGATATACCCGAATCACGCTCGTCACTTGAACCTTCATTATCCCAGGGTGGCGATGCTCTTGGTCCGGGTTCTTGTTTGATGCCTTGTAGAGCGAGAAGTGCACTAGCCGCGTCCTTGTCGCCAATTCGTGATTTATGCCTCAATTTGTGGGGGAGGCAATTATTTGCGCCAACCATATTCTGTGGCACTGTCAATGACGAGCTCTCATCACCGCTGCCGGAGGAGAGTTCAAACGGCGATTGAGCCCGACGACCACGTGACAAGTTCAATGCACTTGATGTGTCAAAGTGATCGGCCGGATGCGTACTGTAGGGATATTGGAAGCTCTCGGTCTCTGGATAGGCTGTCGCTTCCGGTACGTAGAGTTGAGCTGGCGACCTCGGTGACCTGGAACCGCTGACTGGCTGATGAATAACGGATGTGTGCACCGGACTTGGCGATCTCGTGTAAAGTAATGTTGTTGATGTTGATAATTTTCGTTTGAGAAGAGGTGGTTCAGTCGGTAGGGCGGCCAATACGTGCTCGGTGCTTATGACATTCTCGCCACAAATGCCAAATTTATCGCGAATCGCTTCCAATTGGGCCTTGAGAATATGATTTTCTTTGCTTAATTCCATGACGCGTTGCTCGAGGACCATGTCATTGAATCGTCTCTTTTCGCGGGAACGTTTTGCTGCCTCGTTATTGCGTCTACGCCGATCCCAGTAACTGTCGTCTTTCTTATTGTCGGGAATAAATTCCCGTTGTTTACGCTGGGAGAAGAGTTCCTTGCGTAGGTCAAAATTTGAATTGTAATTGTCGGAATGGGGACTTTGAGTATCGTGATGTTGCTGATGTGGAAGATGTTGTATTGATTGTTGTGGGTGGAGGGATTGTTGTTGCTGTTGCTGAAGGGATGGCGAAGTCCCGTGATGGGGATGCGTCATTGGAGGTAGAGGTCCATGAGGATCGTGGCCATGTCCACCGTGACCCGAGTGTGTTATTGAATGGGTGGTCGGCATATTGCTGTTCAAGTACGCAATCTCACCATTGATGGGCGATCCACTCTGGCGGGTGACAAACTCTGCCACCATAATTTGTCTTCTTAGAACATCTGTAACAGAAACGAAAAAATTTTGTTAAAAAGGTAATTCCATATTTTGTCAGTTTATTAAATAAAGAAACTGAAAGAATCAATTCTCAAATCATTTTCTTTCAAATTAAATCATTTTTAATTAATCAATAATAATCATAATAATTAATCAAGTGATCAATTAATTTATTTACTTATTCTATTCCCAAAAAATAAACTCTATCCTTTTTTCAATAACTTTACCTTTACAGTAATTTATTAAAAACAACCTTTTGGTAATTGATTCCATTATTTTATTCAATGAATTATTAATCACTAAAATTGTTTAGAAAAACCTAAAGAAAATTTGCCTAAAACGCTTTATTAAAAATAATTGATATCGATCCATTATTGAATGTTTTGCTTTTGATAATTATATTTGCTGTATTCACTGCGCAGCCAACTTCACTCAGTTTCTGTGGTTTCTGACTCCGACATTTTACTTATGACTTGTGAATGAAATTTTAGTAAAATAATTAACAAAATGAATAATAATACCGTGTAAAAGTGCTATCAATAGTAAAATAAAAGCGTAGAAAAAGTAATCATATACCCGAAAAAGATATAATTGAATGCCAAAATGGTAAATCGATCAAACACCAAAAGCACACAGTTCAGCTACTGTGTGTGATGGAATTTCAACAAGGAAATTTTTAATTTACGGAATCTTTTCACTAAATTTAAGTGAATTATCGATAAAAAGAAGGTTAGTTTAGTTAGAATAACATTCGTTTTGAGATTATGTTATCCAAAGTTTTTTCTTTCAACTTATCAAATTCTCTCATCAGAATAATATGTGTAGGGTAAAGGAGAAATTTCATGGGGCGAAAAAATCGTGGCGACAAAAATAAACAACTAATAAGCGACAGTTAGCGATTGTCGCTATGAAGCTAGATTTATTGAGCTTTTAAGCGACATTATTTTGCAAATGTTTTTTCGCAGTTTTCATTTAAGTTCCTTTAAGCTTAAGTCAACAAAATTTGTTGACTCGAAAAATGAATACGCCCTCGACAAGTTACCCTATATTGTACGTTACCCTATATTTATATTATAAATAAAAAAAAAAAAAAAAAAGTTAAAAAAGATAAAAAAGTTTCAATAAAAAGCAACAAAGAAAAAATGGTGATGTCCAAAAAAAAGATTATAAAAATAACTTTCAATTGATAATACCGATTCTAGTGACTGTGTAATAATAATTATTTTTAGAATTGATAAAGAGTCTTTTTTTAACAATTGTTATCTTTAAATAACTCGAGATTTAAGTATACAAGAATGAACGGAAGTTTTTTCATTCTCGAAAAAAATTGCAGTATCGTGAGTTTTCTATATTTATAAACTAGTCACATAGGAGAATTTAAAGTAAAATCTCGTTGGCGAAGTTAAATGATTTCAGAAATGCGACAATTCTCCACTAAGAGAACTCCAATGATCATTAATTACATTGATAGTTTATATAGGGAAGGACAATTGAAAGGATTTATTTGGTTTCCACGACTCTGCAATACGGTCATAAATGGAATATCACAAAATCATTGCTTTGAATTAACGAGAAGGACGTTTTATCTTCAAAATCAAGGAAGGAGGAAATTGTTAGTAGGCCAGTCGATGAGTGCAAAAAGTGCACAAATGTGCAACCTGAAAAGTCTCAATAGTTTCTTGTAGTTTGGGGGCCCCATATAAGAGCCCCATGGTATGCTCTCGATTTCCGGTTGCAAAAAATAGTGTAAACAATCGTCAAAGTTTGAGAAACGTAGTTTTTCGATGACCCTTGCTTCCGGTTAAATTTTAGAGGAAAAAGTTGTTATTGAAAGTTGTAGAGCCTAAAAATACCTTTCAAATGACTGGTCATACGTTGAAAAAGGTTTATTAGTTTAGTTGCAAATGAATTTAAACCATAAAAAATAGCACTTTTTTAATTGTTCAATAACTTTGTTAATAATTATCGAATTTGTTTATAATTTTCCAGAAATATTCTCCTTGCAAAGCTGAATAAATACCAAAAAAAATTATCTTGGTCGGATAAATAGTTTATGCATAATTCCATTTGTTAACTAAAAACATGTAATTTTTCAACGGAATTTCCCCACTTTTGGACCAACGAATTTCGGTTTTTTTTTCGAGAGTACAGTTTAGGAGTCAAACTTTCATCCCACTTAAATGGAAATTCGATATTTTTTATTTAAATGCATAATAATGGAGATTAAAAAAGGGTACATTTTTTTGTCATAAACAAATGGAATAACTCAGCCAATTTTCACTTTATCAATTTGGTCTAAACGGCATTAAATTTCATGTGTTTTCACAAATCTTTTCCAAAAAAAATCCGACTTAGGTTCAAGGGTGGGAGAGTTAGTTTTTTTATTTCAAAAATTTCCTGACTAGTTTATTATTAATATTTTTTAATGAAATTTGCACCACCTACAGTTTAATACACGTATTTTATGAAAAAAATTAATTGTTATATTTTAGGCTTTTATTTTTCATTTATATCAAGTAAAAATACAAATATAGTTTTTTCAACTCTTGGACGGCGGAGTGGGGGTACTCAGTGGCGCGTGGTTATCGACGCTACAACTGAAATCAGTCGTTTAAATTTACAAAATTGGTTATATCTTCGTTAATTATTAACCGATTTTAATTTTTCTTTTTTTAATTTGATGTATTTTTTTATGCTGAATCCGAGAATGATTTTATATTTTTTCAAAATACATTATTTTTTGTAATAATAAAAAAAAAATTTTTTTAACAACAAATGATTATTGTTATTTATCATATTTAACAAAAAATTCTTTTTGTACATATTATTCCATTAAAATGAAAGTAATATTATCACAAAAAGAAATTCAAATTATATGTATATAAGTGTGTAGCATAATCATCTTAGTACATTTTGCGAATTAAACCGGCGTGCATATGTGCACGTGATGCTACTAGCTTATATATAATTAATTAACTCTCTCCCACCCTTAAACCTAAGTCGGATTTTTTTTGGAAAAGATTTGTGAAAACACATGAAATTTAATGCCGTTTAGACCAAATTGATAAAGTGAAAATTGGCTGAGTTATTCCATTTGTTTATGACAAAAAAATGTACCCTTTTTTAATCTCCATTATTATGCATTTAAATAAAAAATATTGAATTTCCATTTAAATGGGATGAAAGTTTGACTCCTAAACTGTACTCTCGAAAAAAAACCGAAATTCGTTGGTCCAAAAGTGGGGAAATTCCGATGAAAAATTACATGTTTTTAGTTAACAAATGGAATTATGCATAAACTATTTATCCGATCAAGATAATTTTTTTTGGGATTTATTCAGCTTTGCAAGGAGAATATTTCCGGAAAATTATAAACAAATTCGATAATTATTTACAAAGTTATTGAACAATTAAAAAAGTGCTATTTTTGATGGTTTAAATTCATTTGCAACTAAACTAATAAACCTTTTTCAACGTATGACCAGTCATTTGAAAGGTATTTTTAGGCTCTACAACTTTCAATAACAACTTTTTCCTCTAAAATTTAACCGTAAGCAAGGTTCATCGAAAAACTACGTTTCTCAAACTTTGACGATTGTTTACACTATTTTTTGCAACCGGAAATCGAGAGCAAACCATGGGGCTCTTATATGGGGCCCCCAAACTACAAGAAACTATTGAGACTTTTCAGGTTGCTTTTTTGTGCACTTTTTGCACTCACCGACTGGCCTAAAAGTGGTAAATTTAATATTGTTTCGCTCTTAAAGGATATTGATTCGATAAAGGATTTAAGTTCGTAATTCAGATATTTTATGGCATTTTATTTTGAGAATGACCAGTTTTTGTAAATAATAATTTAACCATTCATAAAAAAATCATTGAGAAAAATTTGACTGTTTTTATAGTTTATTCTTTTTCAGTTGGAGTATTGGAGAGGAATAAAGCGATTTTTATCGCAAATCGAGTATAATTATAATCACGTCTCTTATGCAAGAAGACGATCTCGTTCTCCCTTATTGTGAAATTCATATTTGTCACGTTCAAGAGTGTCTTATCTCTAATATATACACTTAAACTGCTTGATTTGCCTCGACACTTTTTCCGTCTAGATAATCGATTTCTCATATTGATAATTTCCATCACATTGGAATAGGCGTCTAATCATTGACTAGAGTGAAAATAGTAAATATTACGTAACGATTAAGCGTAGAAAAGAAAGAATTTATCAGAATCGCAAGTTTTCTCTATATCGAATAGCATTACTTGCAATTAAAATGAATCATCTGTTTTACGTAAAAATCTATCTCAAGTTGCAAATGAAATGGGATTTCAATTTTTTGCGTTTTGTTTTAATTCTTGATGATCGATTCTCTATTTAAAAATGTAATTGGATGAATTATGATTTATTCATTGTGGATGAGCATATTTTTCAAAGATAGATTTGTAAATTTCTCAGTAAATGTGTGTAGTTGCTGGATGATATATTTTATTGAGAAACATGAGGCACGTTATATAACGTTCCACGTGCGCTTGCGCTTTCAAGAGCTAGCCACGTGCTTCGAAGTGAATGTCAGGCGGCATGAAAAGCATCTCATCGTCATCATAAATACATTGACGTTCGTAAAACTCGCGGATTTCTCACGTGCTTTGGGAAAATGTGAATCAAACGTGTCACTTTGACCTCCAAGTTATTTTTTTTTCTAAATACAGGTGTCGTTTTTTATTTATTTTTATTTGTATTTTTATTCATTTTTATTATTTGTATTTTTATTATTTTTTACTATTTATTATTTCCATTATCTTTATTACTTTTCTGATTTATTTTTTTTCGTCATTATGATTATATTATGCAGAAGTAGCAAAAAGAAATAGTCATTGAATTTCTAATTCACTTGTTGATGAGTAACAGTTGCTTTTTTGCAATTATTATAGTAAGTTTCGTAAAAAACAAATGGAAACGTTTGCCAACGTTGATCTAGGTCACGTATACTCAATTATACCATTTTTTTCTCTTCCATTCTGCCTCATCGTATAAAAGGGTATTATTTTTTTATTAGTCAACGCTCATTTCTTTCGGAAAATAGAATTTTTTTCCTCGTTATAAAAAATATTTTCCAATGGATTTGTTCCAAAAAACGTAATTTTATATTTCCGACGCAAAATAAAATTTTTTGCGATGTAGAGCTGCAGATCTTATTATATATTGAATAAGAAGTGGTTGTTTACAAATTTTGATAGTTGTGTAATATTTCTATTTTTAATGTATTAGGGAATTTACTCTCCACGTGGCGGAAGATTGCAAACATAAAATTGTCTTTTAATTATTTTTTAGAAATAATTCTGATTTGAAATTTATTAGGCAAAATTATAATGTATTAATATTGAGTCTTTTTTTCTCTTATAGTGTCTAAGTAGTTTATTGTTTCTTTTTGAGAGGGAAGGAAAAAGTAAAAGAAATTCTGCAGAAGATAACGTAATCATCTGCTTACTAGAGCAGAAAATGAAGCTTCTTTAAAAGACGACTAGCATTTGTAAAGTTTCTATATTTAAACTACATTACGCTCATTAGACAGACAATTTTCTCGTGGCTGAAGAAAGTGAAAGGGTTGAGAAGAAAGCGGCTAAGGAATATAATAACCCTTTCATAGATCATCATTTGCGCTCACTAGACCGACGAAAATTCCGTCCAATTTTATTTATTAAAATTAATGCTAAAAAGGGAAAATAAATTTTCTAAAACTCAAACAATAAAATAAAAAATAAAACATTAAATACTCAGTTTGTTTAAATGTTTGAAAATATTTTTATTTATTTTATTTATTTCTCGAAGAGGCTGAAAGTTTTTAAATATAAAAAAGAAGAAGAATTTTATTTATCTTACCGATTTTATTATTAAAAATTTGATTTTTTCTTCATTTTTTTTTATTGAATCTAATACTTTTCGATAGGGGGAAGCCCTTTGAGTTTTATATAATAATAAGAAAGTAAAGAAAGTCGAAGGGTGATCAATACACATCGTGGGGATATTTTTAGATTCATTTAAGTAGAGGAGTTTCTCCTAAGGGTGACCGACCGACGACGAAGTTCTCGGAATAGAATCACAGTGAGCAAGATAACTATATGTTTTCTTATGAGTCACTATATAGCACTTAGCAGTTAAACATTCCCGTGAGTTTATTACCGCTTACGAGTCACAATATATAGAGAAAATACCTGCACGAAAATGGTTATATATGAAATAATTTCTTTATACATCCGCTTATGACTATATATTCAGGAAGTGAATGCATGCTATCCTGTACAATCGAAATAATACCTATATATGACGTTTTTCTAATTTTTCCTGATTGTTTTTAATTGTAAAAAAAATTTCGAAATATATATATATATATATATATATATATATATATATATATATATATATATATATATATATATATATATATGGGCGATTCCACGTCACGTGATCAAGAGGTCTTACTGTGTAATGTTTATTTTAATAATTTTTTACTCTTAAACAATTAAACATAAAAATTTAGCAAAGTACATTTTGGAAAGGTTTTTTCATGCTCTTTCGATTGCTCTTTTTTCAATGTTTAAATATTCTAGGCCCACTTTTTCATATATATATCCTTTTAGTAAAAAATCTCAGCTTTCGTTAAAAAAAAGTAAAAAAATCGTATCTTTCTCCCCCAAAAATTAAAATTTATTTTTAATTTTGATTTTTTTTGAGTAAAAAAAAATCTTTTTTTTAAATGCTTATTTTCAATCGAAAGAGCATGAAAAAACCTTTCCAAAATGTACCTTGCCAAATTTTCATGATTAATAGTTTAAGAGTAAAAAATTATTGAAATAAGCATTGTACTGAAAATCCCAAAAATTTAACCCTCTCCCCCTCGGAAAATATTGGGAAAAATTTTTTTTGGGAAAACATTTTTTGGGAATAATTTTTTTTGGGAGAAAAATTTTGGGAAAATTGACCCCCCACCCAATGAAATAAATTGCTTAAAGTATCAATAAATTAATTAAAAATGCATAATTCGACGAATAGGACCCTGTAGATTAAGAAAAAAGAATAAAAAATTTTTTGATATTTTTTTTCAAAATTAGTTAATTGCGATTATCTCGGAATCTGGAACCTACAAAGTGGTCCCTTTTCATGCGGGCGTCAACATATGTATAATATTGCTATTTGTAATTACTGTCAATAATATTAACAAGAACAATAATAAATATTTCTTTTGTTAAACCGTTTTTCAATTTACTTGTAAAAAATGATAAATATAATATTTCTTATTTATTTATTTATTAAAAGGAATAGCGGCGCTTGCCCCTTCGTACAGAAAGTATTATAATTACTATTGTTTACTAATAATGAAAAAATACTATTTACTTTTTCGTAAAACCATTTTGTTTAAATGGAAAGAATAGTAAAAATAATAATATAACGAAAAAAAATATTAAGAAATAAGAAAAAATTGTATTGAAAAAATAATAAATGTTAAAATTATAATTGTAATAATTATAATAATAGTGATTAAATGAAGTAATATTGAAGCAATTATTGCGATAATTTTGCAAGAGAAAGAAAAAGGAGAAGATGGAAAAGGAAATTGAAAAAAGAATTTTGAGAAAATGAGAAGGGACGTGTGCTAATCGATGTGGAGGTCATTACAATAATAATTACTTTCTGTGTGTATTATATATTTATGAAAATTCTAAAAGAACCTTTCATATATACGCAATTTTGTGTAATTATGTCAATGTAAAGCTATATGCGTTATAAAATATGTAACATTGAATACTTTTATTGAAAAAAATTGTACAAATTTGAAAGATTATATAATCAACAACCAGTATTGAAATATTGCAAATATTAAAAAAAATTGATTGATGATAAATCACAAATCTGTCTGATAGAATAAATAATATCAATTGGAAAAAAGAACTTTAATTTGCGCAATATTGTGTAATTTGAAAGCTCTCGGACTTGTATGTTAACTTTTTATATACATATAGCGTTTGAATCCATTAAAAATTAAGTATGTATATAATATTTAATTCAAATACGTGCAATATTGTGTAATAATCACGTATGATTTGACACTTTTTTAAATAAAGTTTTTTTTATAAATAATAATTTTTCTTTCGTTGGAATTATAATTTTTTGTATTTTTCTTCTGTTGGCATTTTAATTTTTCGTATTTTTATTTCGCTGGAATTTTTATTTTTCGTATTTTTCTTTCACTAGAATTTGAATTTTTCGTATTTTTCTTTCACTGGTATTAAAATTAAAATTTCAGCAAAAGAAAACTACGAAAATTAAAAATTTTTGTAGTTTTCTTTTACTAGAATTTTAATTTTTCGTTGATTTCCTTTTCTATATTTTTTAAATCGTTTGTATTTTTAAAATTTTATAATTATGTACTCTTTAAATTTAATTAATTTGTTTACAGATGTGGTGTTAATTTTAAATTCAATTAATTCGTTTATACTTTAAAAATTAGTACACAGAAAGAAAAATGTGACATTTCTCTATGTGCACTTGGGAAAAAAGGTTAGTATTATTTCTCACGAGAGAAACATTTTTTATTTGACAAACTTTTTCCTGACGAATAAAATATGAATTAGTTCTTGTCACTATTCTTTTTTGAAAAAAAGAAAGAAAAAATAGAACGAAATAGATAAAATTCTTCTTAAGAGGTAATAAAGTTGGCATTTGAATTGTCTCTGGCTCTTAAACTAAAATTTATTTATTTTGGGTCAAATTTATTTGCACCGTGTAAGATAATAAAATAGGATATACAGTAATATATATTTAATGAGATATAATTATATTTATATATTTAAAATACTTTGAATGGAATAATTTTTTATTATAAGAGAAGGATATTTTATAATTATTATATGTATTTATTAAATTAATTATTGCCTGGTAAATTCCAACATTTATAAATAAGAATCGTTGGGATATCGATCGGATGGTTTTAATCGTTAAAAGTCGTGTGTTCGACGTCAAAAAGACAAATCGTATATATATGGGACTGGCAGATGACGCAAGTAGTGAGAGAGAAAGAGAGAGATTTGCTGTGATTATCAGCCACGTGACAATCCTCTCAAGTTTTATTATATTAAACAAAAGGGATATATTATGTTTGGAAATGTTAAAAAATTTTATACGTAATTATATTCTTTCTCGAATTCTACGAATTGAAATAATTTAATTACCTTCTATCACAAATTTTTAGAGAAAAACGAAAATGAAAAATTTATTTTGAAAGAATACTATACTACTTATACTACTGTAAAAATGTAAAAAATAACACTATAAAAATTATTATAAAAAACTACTATGAAAATTATTATAAAAAATTTACTTTAAGGAAGTGACGTCAAAAAATTAATTTCAATTTTGTTATTAGAGAATATTTTAAACTTAATAACTAGAAACAACTAGCGTGCAGATGACTTTTTGCTCACTTTTTTAAATATAATTTGCAATTTTAAAAATAACAGAATGTCAAAATTTTTAATACAAATTTTATTATAAAAATAAAATGTAAATTTGAAAATGCAGTTTTAATATTTCTATAATTATATGTAATTATAATCTGACATAAGAAATTTAGGGAAAACTCTGAAAAAAGTAAATTTTTAAAATTCATAAGAAAATTTAAAATTTTTGTTTCTTTTTTCTAAACTCATAAACTTAGATTTTTCAACAATTTTAATAACTCAAAATCTTCTGAAATTAATTAAATTTGTCAACATATATTTAATTAATTATTAAAAATAATGAATTTATATCAGAATTTTGTAATTAGAAACACTTTTGATTGCAGAAATTTAATTTTTTTTACATTCTCGTCAAAATTAAAATTATCTTTAAAAATAATAAAATTCTTCTCCAAATTTTAATTATTTAAAAAAATTTTCTCCATTCAAAGATTTTCAATATCTACTATTAGAGTTTTCGAAAAGAATTTAATTATTTAAAAACAAATTTATGAAAATTATACACAAACATTTAATTATTTTCATAAATAATAAAAATTTCAAAGGAATTAAAATATTTACAAATTTTTTATAAATTTCTTCGCAATAACTCAATTATTTTTAATACAATTTTTATTAAATTCCTTGAAAAATGTAACTATTATTTAAATTTTTTTTAAATTTGTTAAAACAATTCAATTATTTCAAATAATAATTTTAATTTAGTAATCGGGGAGTATATATAACATCTATATTTATATTGAAATAATTGTGTGAACATGTCTATTTAACATAGTAGCAAAAATGGTACATGTTCATATCACTCTTGTGCACGTGTTTAAAACTATCATTGCACAATGTCGCAAATAATGCACGTGTCCTCTGCTAAAACAGGTTTTTTGCGTTGTTTTCTTTACCCCCTCTTTCTTTCAGAGTTGCAAAATTTTTTTTTAATTTTTAAAAATATTTGTTGAAAATTTAAATGTATTTGTATTTTGTAACTTTTTAGTCAAGGATTTTCAGTGCTTATAATTTAATTGAAATTAAAGTAAAGTTAAAATAATTTGGTGATGATTTCTACGTCATAAGATGTTTTTTAATATAATGTAAATACTTTCGAATATATTTTGCATATAAAAAATTGTGACGGTAAACAAAGCGTTCTTTGTGTTATTTTATTAATTTCTTATATATTTATATATAATTATATTTATTTAAATTGTTACTACTAAATTGTAAAAATAATAAAATTTCAATACAATTTAATATGATTACTGTAAAATTATTATTATTATTATTATTATTATTATTATTATTATTATTACAGAAATTATTTCTTTTCATCATCTTCAGTTTTAAATATATAATATTCTTAGTTTCTTTAGTGTGAATTCATGAAAAGTTTTTAGTACAATAATTTTGTTAAGTCTGCGTGACAAGTTTGTGAGTCCGATTAGTGATAATAAAAAACGAGCTTCTTCATTTCGTGTGAGAGTGTGTTATATTTAAAAAAATAAAAGAAAAATAGGGAAAAAATTAAGAGAAGAAACGACTTATTTATGAGTGGGAGTGCGTGCAAACTTTGCTAGCACGTGCCAAACTCACACGTGCCTCTATATTGCCCCGTGCACAAAAAAAAAATATATATAAAGAAGTCACATTAGAAGAAACTCTTATCTGACATGCAAATCTTATTAAATATATTTATTCCGAATCTAATATATAAAATTCAGATATAGTGTTAATTTGCTATAATTCAGAGATTAGAATTTCTTTATGTATAAACTGTTTTGTGTTCTACTTATGCAACTGTTTACAATTATATATATTATACTTTCAAGCGAACTTGAAAGTATAATGTTCGAAAAGATATATAAAGAATGAGAGAGAGAGAAAAGTGCATTTTCATCGATTATTATTTATACATATATCGACGTGACGGAATAATAAATTCCCTATAATGATAAATAAACACAATGGAGCAATAATGAATTTCATTAATAACAACAACTAGAACTGTATATTTGAAATTAAATCGACAATTTTCTATTGTGAGGGAACTATTCCGTTATCGGGATGCTGTAAATATTATATCAAGATTTTGATATTCAAGATATTTGAGTACCCTCCGCTTCTTCTCACGTCTACTTCATAAAGTTTCAAGTGCGTTATATATGTTGAACAAAGTGTTACTGATACTGGTTTTATTTATGAGATACGTAATAGAACAGTTAACGGTGACTACCGAGAGATAAGAAGAAAGAGAGAGATACAGAGGAACACTTGAACGTGATGCATGCGTTACATGTTTGTTTTGTTCCACTTAGATGAGTGTATTACGTTATGTAACGGTGTTTACGAGTCTGTAACTGTATACGAAATTCCATAAAGTAGCAATGTTGATTTTAGTTTATTATTTAATTTTGGTTCTTGCAGTATTGAGAAACGGCATTTTCCGATCAATTAAATGCATACAGAATCGCTTTTTTATAACTTGTTCTTAGATTTTTATTTACGAATTTGAATTATAACTTTAATTTAACGATTTTTATTTATTTAAAAAAAATTTTTAATATTAACAAATTTTAATTTATGAATTTACAAATTTTTAATCACGAAATTCCAAATATTAATTAACAAATTGTAGGCCAACTTACTATTGAATTAGTAGTTTTCTACTGGCAATTAGTTAAGAACTACTAACAAATTGTTTAAAAATGTTAATAATTCAAATTGGTAAACGAATTTGTACTATTTCATTAGTAGAGTTATTTTCCTATATTTAATATAATTCTCGAACGTAAAAGATTGATTAATACTACAAATTTTAATTTACGAAGTTACAAATTTTTAAATTATAACTTACAAAGTGTACATTTGTAAATTTACAAATTTTTAGAGAGAGAATTCATATACAGAAAGGATCAGAGAATGCTTTGTTTCCATTAATTCAAATATTTAGTACTTTGATTACCAAAGCTAAAATGACGCAATATGTGACGCGTTCATATAAGTACAGAGAAAGAGAGAAAAGATAAGTAAATATGAGAAGTGTCATTCATATCAGACTCTATGCACGCTTAGATAGTGCACATGTATATAGTGCAACAATGTGTCATGTATCACTGTTAAAAAGTGCTTCATTATACATGTATAATAATCCAATACACATATTATTCATCTACTGAAAAATAATTTTTCCTTTTCAAAAATTAAATAATAACAAAACTTTCCAGAATGAATGAGGAAAGTATTTTACTTTAGATTTAGTGAATTTTATATCCTTGAAGTTAGTGTCGACGCTCAACATCGAAAATTGTTATTTTCATGGCATTAATTTTACCTCTTTCACTGGATGCTCAAAAGTAGATGTTGAAAAACTATATTAACCCTTAACTTCTAAAATATTTAACTGTAATATTTAGATATTCAAATCAGATTCTAGATATTAACGCCTAACATCCAGATATTTCACTTTAATATCTGGATAGTTGTCTCTATATGTTGAAGAATAAAAATATTAAATTTTAACATTTAAATATTTACCTATTCAACATACAGTTTTTTCGTGTTTATTTTCTTAGGGAGTTACAAAACTTTGTTGACGCTCAACGTCGATGCTAACTTCATGAACGTTACATTTTACTAATAAATAAGTAGACCGATTAGTAATTACCGATGGCGTATTACGGTGTTCAGTTATTTATAAGTATATATATTTACTTATTGATCGAGAAGACTAATACTAATTTCTAGTAAAATTTTACTAACGTTTTAGTAGAATTTCAGTAATTGAAAGTTATTTTACTAAATGAATTAGTGAAACTGTTTTACCAACTATTAATAAAACAATTTTACTAATTGTTACTCTCTTAATCTGAATCAGCGATAAGTATGCCACTATTTCAATTAGCGTATAATGCACTGTAAATTAGTGAAATTTCACTGATTAATTAGCGCATATACGCTGATTGAAATTAGTAGCATACTTATCACTGAGAATCAGTGAAATTTCGCTGATTCAGATTTAGAGAGTAGTAATCAATTAGTAAAGCTCTATAACAATTAGTAAAATTTTTGGGGAGAGTCTCCAGTTGTGAGACAGTCAATTTTTTTAACATGCAATATTAAAAAGCCGATTAGTTTAAATAAAAACATTTCTTTTTATATGAGCTAACTTTTTCGTGTACGCCGAAACGGATATATAAACTGTTTTTGTTAAATACCAACACTGGGTGTGATAATCGACAAAAAAGCGTTTTTTCAATAAATGCAAAGTACTTTTTTCCAAGTTAATTAATTGAAAAAGGTAAATGTAATGCATTTTCTTTTAGTGTTTTCCCTATATTTTGTGATGCAATATTGCATTGTTCCAATCTACGGTTGAAAATAATTTAATTTTCCTTTTTCAAAATAGCGCCAGTTTCTGGGTGTGAGACACAGAATATCACCAGTTGTGAGACAGTCTCGACAGCCATTTGGGCAGCATTAAAATACGACTTTGCAGACATACTATTTAAATATTGTTTTGATTTTTTTTCTAGTATTTTTGGGCATGTCAAGTGGAAAAAAGTCAATCGATTCAGAAGAAATCAATTTTAATGCTCTTGTTGAAGCTATTTAATTGTGTTTATTTGATAGTCATATTTTGGCGATTAAATATTGTTATTTAGTATATAATAATATATATTATCAATATATTTAATAATTTCTACTAAACATAACGTTTTATATCAAACTTATTACAGTTTAGCAATTTTTAATGAGTGTCTCACAACTGGAGACATTTTTTTTTTTTTTTAAAAGCGATGTGCTCCGAAAATGCATCGTAAAATTTCTTGAGTTCATCGAAACACTATACTTTCTTTTAATAAAAGTTGCGTATTTCTGTTACCTCTCGAACGGTGTATTTTATTTACAATTTCGTTTACCCGTTTACAATTTACGGGTCAAAAATAAAACCCGTCTCACAACTGGAGACTCTCCCCTACTATTTGTTGGTAAAATTGTTACTGAATCATCTGGTGGATGACTTTTTGCCATTTTATTAGTACCTTTATACTAATTCAGGTTCAATTTCCCTCTCCTCTGGTGAGAAAACCCATTAGACGGATGGGCCAGGCAAATGAGAGTACTTTTGATTTTAAAACGTTCTGTAGACGCAAAAACTAGCATAAGAAATTTGTAAGAAGAAAATTGTAGAAACATTTGTATAGCTAAGGTTGTAGGTTTAACACGGCTGTATAAGCAAATAAATTTTTAAAAAAATAGTAGACATTATATTATTTATTACCTCCTCATAATAATTTAGTGAATAATAATTATAATACATATAGTATGATCTGAATTTATTGAATTTTTTTTATAATTGTTGTTATAATTTTAATAATAGAAGAATAATAATATTTTTAATATTAATAATAATCACAATAATAATAGGTAATCATAATTCTTATTTTTCCTTATGATTTTCATTGTAAAGTTAGTACTACAGTTATTGAAGGTGTGCAAAAAGCTCGAAGCTCGATCAAGTAGGGGAGACCAGGGCGACTTCAATTTATTCAAAACTGGTAAATCAGAATAATTTTGGTTTTTGATCAAAATAATGTACTTGGCATACTGTAAGTTTGTACCAAGTTTCATTGTTCTTCATTTATTATTGTTAAAAATATGGTAGAAAAAGTGATTTTGACGCTTGAAAGTAAATTTTTGAAGTCTTTGTTTTTTGTTACATGCTTTTCAAAATTACTTGTAAAAAATGTTTGTATATCAGGTTTTGAACTTTAAACATTTGTTCTTAAAGAGCAATTAATAATTTTCGTTTAATACTTACGGTATTGATAAAAAGTAACAAAATTTTCAACAAAAACCTCCGGGGCGTATTGACTCGTCTATTTTATTAAGAAAAACCTATTATATTTAAAATACTTACAAAATGATAAGCAATGATAACCCTTTATAAAAAAAATAACTGGAGAATAAATTTTTTAGTAAATGGATTTTGCATTTCGCTACAACTGTTTAAAATTTGAAAATTGCATAAAATGTTTAAAGTTTAAATTAAATTAGTGTTGCCACGATACGAGACGAGGCGATAATTTTAACTGTCTCGTCTTGTCTCGTTATTATAGGACGAATTATCGTCTCTTGTCGTCTCGAGTGTCGAGAATGCTACACATTATCGTATTGTCTCGTCTCGAGTGTCGAGAATCCTACACATTTTCGTCTTGTCTCGTTTCCTCTCGTCTTTTTTGATTTTTTATGGAAGTATATTGTAGAAAAAATTGACGTGTTCAAAAACAATTTATTTTATTCAATTGAAAATAATTATTTAATTGACGTGAATATTTTCTTATTTGATTCAATACAAATAATTTTTCTTAAGTATAAATATAGTAATGCGCCACTTTCCGCATCTATCTTTTTAGATAAATGTAACCTATTCCCGTGTGAAAATCGCCAAGGTTTGCCAATTTTGATTATTGGGTCTATAATGGTCCTAGCTTGGAATATACCTTAACCTGGGCCTAACTTGGTTATAGCTAGAACTTCTTGTTAGATTATAGGTTATGAATATGTTTCAAAATTTACTTAAAAATTATGTATCAGTAATTGTTTATGTGTAATTTGAAGTAATATTTAAATATCACATGGCAAGATTGAGACAATATTGAACTGAAAGTTTTGCTCTCTAACTTTAAATCGGTAAAATTTGACTATAATTATTTGCAGAATTTTACTAATTACTATTACCACAATTAAGTTACAGGTAATTAATAGAAAGTTACTGATTCAATTAGTAAAATACAGGTTACTGATGATTCAATTTGTTGTATAAAAATATTGCATTCATCATCAAATTTACCAAGTTATCAGTTAACCTTAAAGGTTATGTGGGTTTTTTCTTGGCTACCAGCACATTTAAAAATTGTATCAGTAATTTTGTAAAAATTAACTTATTTGTTAGTTGAATCTAAATGTACTGATGGAATTAATAAAAATTCTACTAATTTAAATAAAGTTTCAAAGTCAACATGAAAATGAAAACAAATCTTAAAATGTTAGCAGTTTTTTAATGTTAGACGCACAAGTTAACTGAACCATTACATAAAAGTTTTCTATTTTTTTAACTTTTAAAAATTTCTAAATTTTTGAAAAACTTTTTAATTTTCTTTAAATTCTCTCTTTTTGTAAAAAAATTCATTTCATTTGTTAAAAGTCAGTTTTTGGATCTTAATATAATTCTTGTTTTATAGTTCAAAGAATCCAAATTTTTCTTTAAAAAATTTTGAAGACAATTTTTAAGTTTGTCAATATATTTATTATCAATATAATTGTCTACCATCGAAACGTCGAGACAATTATATTTATAATATGTTGACAAACTTAAAAATTGTCTTTAAAATTTTGTAAAGAAAAATTTTGAATCTTTGGTTTAAACTATAAAACAAAAATTCATTTAAATTTAAAAGAAATTTTAACTTTCATGAAATGTTCATTTAACTTTTGCATCCAATCTTGAAAAACTGCGTATATTTAAAGATTTATTTAAAGTTTTATGATTTTCTGGATTAAATATTCAGTGAATTAATTCAATAAAAATATTAGTTAACGATATGACTGTCAAGTTAATTTTTTAGTGAAATAAGATAAAAACTTAGATTTTTTCCGTAACTATTGTCTTTTCCTCCCCAATTGCATTAAAAATCTGTTAAGGAATAAGGAAACTCCAGTTTTATAGTACAGTTAATATGACCTGAAGTATAATGCAACTCCTTGTATCGTGTGAGCGTGGTTAGGTGGTTAGGTTATCGGTCTACGAATGTCAGGGTCGTGCGTTCAACTCCCAACGTTTGGGGATTTTTTCTCTGTTAGTATATTAGGAATTAATTATTATGAATTACATGTGATCAAAAATAGGTAAAAAAGGTGAAAAAAAACCTCAGTAATAATAAGTAAGAATAAATAATTTTTTTAAATAGTTAATTAAACTGTTCTTTTTATTGGGCCCAAATAGATTCTCTACACGGAAAAAAAATGCTGTTGAATCAATGACATATGAGTTTGATTCATTGAATAGTGTCATAACGGGTTGCCAAACGTATATGCTGTTGTTTTGAAAGCACCGATTCTAATGATTCGATAGTATCACTTTCATTGAAACAAAAGCATATTTCTTAAATTGACAGCATACTATGTTAATTTAAAGGTATTCCTTTTGAATCAACGACCAAAATTTTTTAATTTAACAGTATATGATTTTGAGTCAATGACTATAGTTTTTCAATTTAAAAGCATCATTTTTATGATTCAAAAATTTGTACTTTTAATTTTTTTAGTTGTTGCTATCGATTAAATAACACCATACTGTTAAGTTAATTCTTTTATGTGGTTAAAGATATACCAACGATAAATTAAAAAAATGAAATTTTTGTTCATATATTTTTTATATACTATAATTAATTCTCACACCTTTAACACAATACTTCTTATATACATCTTTTTTTCAATTTTACACACTAACATACACATCTTTATTATTTTTTTCATTTTTTCTAACGACAAACACACATACATACACATTCAAACACACTTTATAATTTTTTGAGTCTGAAAAATACGCTGTTCCCAATCGGTCACCCATCCAGGTAGTAACCGCGACAAAACGTGCTTAACTTTCGTGATAGACGAGAACTGCCGCGCTGCAATGTAATACATTCGCTTCTTACATTGAGCAGTTACTTTGTAGTTAAATACCGTGCGCGAGATTTTTCTCGTGAATAAGGGAATTTATGTTTAACTAGTCCTTAATTCTTTAAAACAATTTAAATAATAGTTTTTTATATAAGAATTTCAAAAACGACAGGTTTAATAAACATATAAATATGTGTGAATAAGTATTTCAATAAATTTAGCACCTGTCAATGTCTCAAATACATAGTGTCCTTATTTTTATAGCATATGCTATTGGCAGTCCGCTATAGCATCACTCATTGAAACGAAAGCATATGCTTTCATTTTCAAAAGCGCGCTTCTTTGGAGCAAACAACTTTTCATTTGATTCAAATTTACACGCATTTTCTTCAAGTTTATCTATTAGATGTTTCAAATGAATAATGTCAAAGAAGCAATAAATTATTCTGTTGCTATATATAGATGAACTATAGAAACAATTTGTAGAATATCATTAATTTAACAGTACCGTACTTTTAATTTAAACAGTTTCATTTTTTCGTTTTAAGCAATATACTGTTCGATTAATAAATGTGTTATTGAATTAATAACGGGAAATTCAATAGCATGAAGCTATTTGATTCAACAGCACTTTTTTTTCAGTGTAGGTAGGGCCAAGTTAGAAGAGCGTGACGTGCCAATGTAGGCCCTACAAAAATGTACAAGTTAGGCCCTAGTTAATAAATTGGAAATCTAGGTAGGACCAATAAAGGGCCACTACACAATTTCTACACGGGTTTATAAAATAATATTTAAAAATAACAAATATAAACATTTTGGAAATTAAATAATTGTTTTTCAATTTCATTTTTAAATAACCCTAATTTAAAAAATTTTTAAATAAAAATATTTATTATAATAAAAAGATTAAAATGCTGAAATGCTCCTGTGTCTTCATTCTTGGTTCCAATGCTCATTAACAAAAAAAAACAAAAAAGTGAATTAAATTACAATTTTTAATTAAAAAAGAGTATTTAATAAATATTATGTGTAAAATATAATTTATAATTTTTATATTTTGTTTTTAAACATTATTAAATGCAATGTGAACAATAAAGTGAGTATATTTTAAGAAAAAAAATCTCGCCTTTAAAAAAATTCTTGTCGATAATTCTCGTCTCTCGTAACGCCTCTCTCGCCTTGTATCGTTTTAGCGATATATTAAAAAAATTCTAAAATTGTCAATATTAAATAATATTTCATGATCAAAATTAAAATTTCATTGCTGATTCAATACGCCTCGGACAGTAATCTATTATGCCCCGGCTCGAGGCGAAATTCCTCACCTTGCATTTCTCCAAAAACATTGTTCTAGAAAAAAAGTATAAGTCATATTAGGGCGTACTTTTTTAATTGAAAGCTGAGATGTTAGGCTAAGTTTTCTACGTAATGAAATTTTTATTAATGCAAGAATGACGAAGTTAAACAACAAAAAGTGAAAAGTGATCCATTACGCCCCGGTCTCTCCTATTTTCAAGCTTTTCATTTTTCCAGATGAGCCGAGCCGAGCCGAGCCTAATCAGTTCGAGCTCGAGTCCGAGCCTAGTCGAGCCTTATAAAAAGCTGGAATAATTTTCTACTTATTATTTTTTTTATAAGCTCGAATTTAATAGAGTACTCGCAATTTTTGAGTACTCTGTACATCGAGCCAAGCTCGGGTTCGGCTCGAAAAAATTGCAGCTCGGCTTTTAGAGCTTTTTGCACACCTCTAATAGTTATTATACCATAATAATTATTAGTTTATTAATTATTTAAAATCTCGTCTTTCTATAGCCTAATATTATGTTATTGTAATTATTATTATTATTGTTGTCATTATAAAATAGTAGTTCTTGCTTGTAAGGGAATAATGAGAAGAAAAAAAGTTGGTGTGTCACCAGCAGAGATGATAGTAGTGATTACGTTGAAAATGTGTAATTTTTAAAGGATAATTCAAATGTGAATTACATAAGTAGAGACCGTCGTGCCCTTCGCTTTGAATTCACTCGTTTTATTAAGCATATAAATATATATATATATATATATATATATATATATATATATATCTATATATATATATATATACCGTTTTTACTTTGCGAGGTTGAAAGAGTTCTGCAAATTAGGCCATGGCCCACTTTTATGCATAACGATAGATAGTCTAGCGGCGAAGAAGTGTGGGGGAACCAAGAGTTTTAAAAGAGGGGACACTTACTTTAACGTTGAAAGTAGAGGGGAAGGGGAGTGAAAGAGAGATAAATAAAAAAAGAAAGATTCCTCTCTCTCTCTCTCTCTTCATTCAATTTGGAATAATCGATATAAAAATTATACAGATATTCAATTCAGAGATTTCTGTGTTTGCAAAATGAAAAAATTGCAAAAAACAATAACAAAAAAGAAATAACAGAAAACATGCAAAAATATTAACAAGCAGACAATTTTTAAATTTCTTATGAATTGTTATAATTCATAATTAGATTATAATAATATTATAATTTCGTATTATGAGAAGATAAGAAAATACATCTGGAAATTTAATTTACTGTTTTTGAAATCATGTAAGATGTATAAGATATTGTTGAGTCTGTAACAGTCATTCATAAAGGCAATATAATCTTATCTGATAAAGATTAATTTCCAGTGTTACATAACTCCATTATAGATCTAAATTCCTAAACCTCTTTTTAAGAAATTTTTTTCCCCAAAAAAATGGAAAAACTGTATAAACATTCCCTAAGAGCAATAAATTTTCTGTATATACAATAATTAGGAAGCATTTTTGATATAGGATAGGAGAAAAAATTTATATTTGAATTTTTTAATATTTTTATTGCGCAATATATTAGAAGTGTAAATTTTTGAAAAATTTTTTCCTAAAAAATACCGCGAAAATTTTGGTTGATAATAGAGTTGCGTTTCCGCGGCCTCGAATGACGTAATTATTTCTTTATAACACATCAAGTATGTCGCAAGAAGCCTTTTGTTCTACGTGACAGTAACCTTCTCTCTCCCTCTCTTTTCTATATCTTGCATTTTCAATTCTCAAAGATCAATCTCGACAACATATGGACGTTTTTCCGGCGAAAACTTATTTCATTTCCGGTTTCGTTTCAAAAATTATCTAAATGTTTTCATAATAAATTTTCCATTGGGGTAATTTTTGCTCTATCTATATTAATACAGATGAATCGAATATAACTTTGTATTCGTATTGAGTAAGTTTATTTTAATTTCAGAAAAAAATGATCGGCGACGGGATTCGAACACAATGCATGTACTCGTCGGTTGGTGTCTTAGTCCGCGTGGCGAATGTCTAACTTCAAGTGGTACAATGAAGTGGGGAGTTTTTCGTGTAATGAGTGAGTCTTTGAATTTTTATGAATTCGAATTAACTTTTTTTATTTGGAATATAAATTATTTAATATAAATTTAGTTTAATTTATATCAAGCCTCAAAAATGTGAGAAACAATAGTATGAGTTATACGATTATGTATTACAAAAATTATACTTGAACCAACAGCTGACGGTTCTGACACTGCACTTTGCATATTATAAGTTTTTACATAATTATAAGTATGCTGCATTTATAGAAAAGTTAATATCTCAATAGTTTTTCTTTATATATTCTATAAATGAAACAAAATGCCCCAATCACTTGTAAACAAGTGTTGGCTAAGTATGATTAATTCGATTGCGTCAAGAAATATATGTATATAGGTACATATATTCCAGAGTTATTCTTGCGTCATTTTAGATACAAAAATCTATATAGATCTACCGGTAATTTTAACTTTTTTTGTTTTTTTTAAACATTTTCTATTGTTTAATAATTTGGTTTACTTGTTATAACATACGTATATATTTTTATATATTTTTCTTTTTGGTCTTAGAAAAAGGTAAAGGGTAAACATATTATTGAACGTTGACTAATAAAACAATAATTACACTTAAAGAAAAACAAGTCATCGCACAATTTTGTTTATCGACAATATTTTCATCGAATTCTTTATTACGTTTCTTTAATGAAGCTCCGTTAATTTTCATTCATATATGTTTAAGAAAAAGACGGATGCGTTCTTCCCAATTTTTGTTCTTGATAAAGGGACCAAAAAGGTACAAAGTTAAAAAGGTACATTGTTGATAAAGTAAAAAAGATATTTTTTTAAAATTATATATTACTTATTTATTGTAAATAAATTTATTTATTTAACTTAATTTACAATTAAATAAGGTTTTACTTTATTTATTTTGAAATTAGGCTTTGATAATATTGGCTTTAAAAAAATTGCATTATTTGAATAATATTATTTTTGTATAATATTTTTAAAAATGTCTTATCTCATTTTATTAATTTATGAAACTTTATAATTTAAATAAATGTCATTTGTGAATTTATCACTGACCGAGATTTGAACGATTAATATGTCAGTTTTTTAGTGATATTAATCTTTATTATAATAATAAAAAATGAAAAAAACAATAAAATAATTAAAAGTACGTGAGGAGTGAAAAAAACGTGATAAAATGTTTAAACAAGTTTGGAAAATTTTAATCTTGATTTTTAAATGCAAATCATGATTTTAAAGAAAAAGATAATATTTATTAAATTTATTTAATTTTTTTTTATTTCGTTGAGAAAAAATATGATTTTTTCGCATAAAATCAAAATATCAATTGCTAAATCGTTTATTACAATAACACTTCTTGAAAATCGCATGAACCAACCAGAGTTTTCATAAACTTTTCGGATACCGGGAAATATATGTATGTGCGATGACGAACTAATTGCAAATTCGACATATTTTTGTCATTATAATGCAATAATAGTTATCTATCGTGAAATTAATATACATATATACGATACCGAGAATTAATGGTTGCTAAAAGAAGTGTTTGAAATTTGAATCAGAGAGATAGACCGGAAATTTGAAGCGAAAGCAACAGAGGTAACAAATATTTTTATAGACGTGTGAAATAAAGATTTATCGACTTTTTTATGGGATTTGTTACATTAAATCGGAAATTTAAATTTAATTAATTTTTGTCAAAATTGGATTCTTATCATGAAAACGAATCGATTAATGTATATAAAGTGCATATTTTATCAATATTTATAAAATTAATCAATATTTTTATTTTCCACAAAAAATAAAAATTTCGCATTTTTAGAAATTTTGTCTTAACTTTTTAAAATAATTATTCTACAATAAAAATTTCAATAATTATATATATATATATATATATTATATACGTATATATATATATTTTATTAACGAAGCTAAATGATCATTAAATGAACAAATTGTTTTAATTAGTTTTAACAAAATGATTAAAATAATGTTTCAAAGATTGTCACAAAAATGATAACAGTAAATTTTTTTTTTTGAATAACCGATTATTTTTTTCGTCACTTCAGTAATTTTTTATTCTGTTAGAAAAATTGTTTTCATATTTTGAAAAAGTTGTCGTAACTAAATATTTACTTATTTTTTATTTTAGCATACAGTAATTTTGGAAAATATTAAAAATCAAATTTTGTACAAAACATTTTTCAAAAAAAAAAAAATTGTTCAAAACTATAAGGAATTTAATAATTTTGGATATTTACTTTCAAAGTTTGCAATATTTGTCTAAAAAATTTTTTTAAAGTAAGAGGCATATTTTGAATAAGTTATTAAAAGGTGGAAGTAATTTTAATTGAAACTAAAATTAATTATCAGAGAAATTAAAATTTCTTTCGCGTATCTGCATTACAAATTTTATCATTGTTGAAATAGGAAAAGGAATAGTTATAACTTTTCATATGAAAATTAAAAAAAATTCTTGATTTTCAAGGAACAATAAACTTCCTACTTGTTCTAGTCACGTGTCGAACCGACATATTTCAAAACTCTCGGCTTCTAGTCACAAAAAAATGAATTAGTGTTTAAATCAAAAAATTAAAAATAAATGTGAGTTAATTTATCCAGACTCACCAATTTTGAAAGGTTCCTTTAAGCACGACTTCACAAAAGAACTCGAATCCACTTTTACGAATTACTAACAGTTCCCAAAGTATTTGTAAAAAAGTAGTTTTTTGGAAACAAAAAAATATTCACTCAATTCACTCAAAGAATCAGTCTCAGAGCAAACTTTTTCTTTTCGAAATCCAGTAGAAGAAAAGAAAAATCACAGTTTTTTTGAATTATCTCGTTTCTTTAATATCGAAAATGATGCAGTAGAGCTGTAGACACTTCCTCTGATGTTAGGGTTCAATGTTTTGCACTTGACCTTGGTCTTCAGTAAAGAAAAATTCTTCTCGTATTCCCAGATGAAAAACCAAAAAAAGGGTAAAAAATTTAATCCAAGAAAAGTTTTATCCACTTTTGGTTGAGGGATGTTGGGGTGATGATGATTGAATTGAACCGATAGAATTGTTACAACACTTTGAAGATGAAAAAAAAGATTAAAAAAATATATATATATATATATATATATATATATATAACTTGGCTTGTTACTTTGCCTCAACTTTGTTGTGAGGGAAATTGAAAAAAACACAACCGCTCGGTACAATATCGCGCTTGGAACTGAAACTGACTGACTGAAATCGTGCTGCTGACTTCGTCTTGGCCCCAATGTCGTCTGACTTGAGGTTTGATGAAGGGAAGGCCTGTGTGTTGGACGCCACTCGGTGTTCTTTCAAATCTGTGTTAGCTTTCATGTTCACTGCCTTTCTCTGATAGTGTGTTTTTGTGTTTTCTGTCTGTGTGCTTTCTGATAGTTTGTGTGTAACGGTGTTTTATGTGAGTGGGAATTGTTTTTGTGTGTGTGTTTCGATTGCACGTAGGTGGGTGGATAAAATAGTGGGGGCAATAGTCGAGTCAGGTGGGGGAGTTTATGCCCCTCCAACATTAAACCACGGTTCTCTTTTGCGTCAGAGAAAGAGATGGAGAGACGCGCCCCACTATCATAACACACTACAAGTCTTCGACATCGCGGACAACGCAACGAGCCATACAACTAATTAGATTGCATCGTGTCGCGATGCCGTGCGCCACACACTAACTCCATTCTTCGATCACACTTTTTACGACGATATGACACAACTTTGTCTCAAGTGTAACAATTTCTTTTTTTCTTGTCTTCATATGTATATATATACATCAGTAAGCACATAATAGATGGAATTTTTTATTTTATATGTTTCTTTTCGATACATAGCTAGAAATTAAATATTCTATTTGAATAACTATGTTTTCAACTTTACTTTGGTTCCAGATTAATTTTGTTTTCAAGTTGTCTTCGGTTCCAAGTTAATTTGGAACTACTTATATGTTTATTTTGTTACTGAGTAAATTTTGGTTCTAGATTAGTTTTTGTTCACAAATAAATTTGATACCAAGTTTACTTTCGTTTCAAGTAAATTTTGGTTCTAAGTTCATGTTGTTTCCAAGATAACTTTCGTTCCAAGATAATTATGCTTTCATTTTAAAAACTTTGGTTTCAAGTTATATCTTCAAATAAAAGTAAAAATCGGTTTAAAATAAACTTCAGCTTCAGATCAATTTTGGATCAAACTAAATTTGGGGTCGTCCATATACCACGTGGACAGTTTAGGGGGGAGGGGGGGTCAATACAAATGTCCACGTGGACACAAAAGTTTAATTTTATATCTTTTTTTTATTAAACTTTCAAATTCAGTAGCTTATAAGTCCAAAAATATTGAGTTTAGAAAAAAGTTGTCAAAGAACTAAAGTTTTAGTTTTCTTTCGCCTTTTAGGAAATAAAAACAAAAATTTTTCTTCATTTTTTAATAAAAAAATTAAAACATTTTTTAAACAAATTAATTTTTTTAACCCATTTAACTTGTCAGGCCCACTCTGAAACTATTTGCAAAACCTTCTTATCAATTAAACCCAGGCGCGAAGTGACGCCGAGTTCAGGCTTTATAAAGATTGACTGAGCATTGGTCAATATTGATTGAGCATTAGTGAGTCAGCGGGAGCAGGACTGATCAAAGCTTTAATGTAACACTGATTCCAGACTGCAGCGCGAGCCTTGATTGAGCATTGGACACCAAGGCTCAATCAATGATGCGGAAGCTTGATGCAGGACTGAACAAGACTGCTTTCACTGTTCCCAAATTTAAGCGTCTTTCGCGTTCCTTCTATATATAATATGAATATATGTGACGTGCCGCGACAAAAGGGACCTTAGCTCCCAATAGTGAATTTTGCAGGAAAGGCGATTGAAGTAGAGCGTCTCTGATTGGTGGAGACGTTCCACTAGAATTCAGCCCCACTACTCACTACACATTGATATTTGTCCGCGTTACACGAAGCGCACGAATTGTATGTATATGACCAGTGTAGTTGTATTGGAGAGTGGAATGGGTGCTTTTCTGAACAACCACGTAAACACTCAACAAGCTCATTTTTAAACATTAATAACAAAAAAATCTATAAGTAAAAAGTATTTTTGACGCTTGTGTGTGAAAGAGCAACTCAATAAATATTGAATGATATACATAACTCGAAATTAATTTTTTCAGAGCTAAGGTCCCTTTTGTCGCGGCACGTCACATATTCATTCTTAATAATAATAATAATAATAATAATAATAAGAGATCGTTCATATTCTACTTCCTAATTAATTAAAACGACCGAGTGATAAAATCAACAAAATATAATAATAATAATAATAATAATAATAAATGGTTAAGACTCCGTTAGAAAATATGCGATTTGCATGGGGTCTTTGGATTAGCCTGTAATTTGGTGAAATTGTAGTATTGGATACTAGAACCAAGTAAATAAAAGGAGATAAATTTTCTAAGAGTTTCCCCGAAAGCGTTGTTTCAATTATTAATTGTTTATATATTTTTTTTGTTAGGGGCTTTCCATAAACCACGTGGTCCTCTTTTTCCAACTTTTTGACCCCTCCCTCCCCCTGCGTGTCCAAGAGTGGTTTTACACTGAACCCCCCCCACCCTCCCAGGTGCGAATTTAGGTTGGCCTCCAGAGTTTGAAGGTTGGCCCACGGTTGGCCTAACTTTGGCAAGCGAAGTTTTGGTTGCCAGAGTTTGCCCAACTTTGGCAAGTACTAGTGCCCACAGTTGGCCCGACTTTGCAAGCCAACCATTACATGCAGAGTATAACCAACCGTCGGGCCAAATTTGGCGACAAAGGTCGACACAACTATGGGGAACGTATCTCATATGACTTACAAATTTAGGTTGGCCAAACTCTGGGCCACGGTTGGCCCGACGGTTGGCAAAACTTTGTGAAAAACAGTTTAAATGACTTAAACTTTCTCGGTTGGCCTAACTCTGGGCCACGGTTGGCCCGACTGTTGCAGCTTTAATACACATTTAACGGTATGGACTCCCATGTGAGCGTAGCGTAGTGGTCAGTGTATAAGTCTTCGGCGCGTTAGGTTAGGGGTTCGATCCCAGCAAGCGGTAGATATTTTCGAAAATGTATGTATGAGATTGTGTTTAATAATAATAGGTAAAGGTTATATCTGATGTTCTTGCTAATAATAACGTGTTAATTGTTTAAATAATTTAGTTTTTTAATAATTTTTTACCTTTGGCTGTTAAAGTTGGCCAAACTTACGCATTTAAAGTCGTGCCAACTTTGGCGTCAGTTTTTGGACCAACCATTGAAATGTATAGCTGGCACAACATATGCATTTTAAGTTGGGCCAACTTCCTTATGACTTGTCGGGCCAACCATCGTCGCCATTAGAAGGCCAACCGTTATCATCTGTATGGTTCGCACCTGGGCTATTGTGCCACGTGGATCAAACGTTTAATTTTTGCACCTTGTTATGAAAAATATCGTTCGTAACTAGTGCTAGTAGTTGTCAATTTTTGCACGAGTACTTTTTTTGGAACAAACTGTAGGCGAAGCGAAGCAACAATGCGCATGAGCGCGATTCTTCGGAGTTCGGTTCGTTCCGTCGTTTAGTTTGCGTTCGACATAGCCCGCGTAAATTCGAAAAGAGATGTAAAATAAAGCCACGTGTCATGAAGAGGAACCCCTCCCCCCCATCTCGTGGTCAAGAGTAGCATTTTGCTGACACCCCCTCCCCCTAAATGAGCCACGTGGTTTATGGAAGACCCCTTACTCAAAGTAAACAATTTACAAGAATTTTGAAAAAATCGTGTTTATTTTTTATTTTTCTATTCCGCATGATCGAAATCAATTTAAATTAGTCTAATATGAACACCCGATAAATAATAATGCATGATTCAATTTATTTAAATAATTTTTTTAATTAACAAATAGATAACTCTGGTCCTTCTTAAAAAAATTGTATTTTTTGCAGATAAATTTATGTTTATTTAAGTATTTTATGTCTATTTTGTTACAAAATAATTTTAAAGTTAATAATTATCATTGTTATTAACAATTACATTTATATAAAATATAAATTAAAAATTAATTAATCAATTTTTTATTACTTATTTATATCTTTATTTATATAAGCATAAATTTGTCTCTAAAAAATACAATTTTTTTAATAATTGTTAATAACAATGATAATTATTAACTTTAAATTTATTTTGTAACAAAAAAGACATAAAATACTTATATAAACATAAATTTATTTGCAAAAAATACAATTTTTTTTAAGAAGGACCAGAGTTATCTATTTGTTAATTAACGAAATTATTGAAATAAATTGAATTATGCATTATTATTTATCGGGTGGTCATACTAGACTAATTTAAATTGATTTCGATCATGAGGAATGGAAAAATAAAAAATAAACACGATTTTTTCAAAATTCTTGTAAATTGTTTACTTTGAGTAACAAAAAAAATATATAAAAAATTAATAATTGAAACAACGATTTCAGGGAAACTCTTAGAAAATTTATCTCCTTTTATTTAAGACCAAGAACATCAAAATCGGATAAAATTTGTAGGATCTAGACAATTTTCAACATTAAAGTGTAAAAATTAGGATTCCCGGGCACTCACACATCGCTGACACTGAAACGTGGTCGCGCTTCCACAAAAATTGCAATATCTCTTAAACTATTTGAGTCTCCATCGATTTTCTTTTTTTTAAATGAAAGGTGAAATTATAAGGAATATTTTATTAATTGACAAGAAAACTCAAAAATCGGTTCCGCTCGGGCAAAACGGTTTCAAAAAATTTTTTTTGACTTTTTTTGGGCAAAAAAATTTTTTTTGTTTTTTTTTATGTGATAGTCAGAAGAAACATGATATCATTCAAATTTTGTTAAATTTCATCAAAAACTTTCGGAAATATTAAGATTTAAAAAAATTATAACAAAAAAATTCAAAATGGCGTAACTTCAACAAATTTCAATATTTTCAAAAAATTTTTGGCATACCTGTTTCTAGTCCCAAATACTACAATTTCACCAAATTACAGCCTAATCCAAAGACCCCATGCAAATCGCATATTTTCTGACGGAGTCTTACCCAAATATTATTGTTATTATTTTTATCCATATTATGTGCGAGTATAAATTTAATGACAATAAGTTACTTCTATTATAATTATATATTATTTCTACATAAATAATATATTATTACTAACAATAAATTTCATTTGAAATAGTAACATTAAAAAAATAATTTCAGTAAAAAAGACAATTTTTCTGTTAATTAGTACATTTTTTCTTAATTTTTTTAACAGACTTTTAATATTATTTACAAACATGTTCACATTTTTTATTCACAACACAACACACAATTTTATTATTTTACATATCGCTTAGAAACCAAAACGGAAAAATATTCACTCGCAATTTCCAGTGATCAAAAACTTACAGTGTAAAAATTGTTCATTAGGGTGTAATAAATATTTATGCTAAGTATTTTTACACTAGAATTAACCGTTTAGTAAATATTATCAAAATAATATTTTTTTGTCAAACGCGTGTGACCTTGCGACTCAGCGATGCCAACTCAAGAGTTTAACGTATGTGTTGAGTTGGCTACGCTGAGTCGCAAAGTCACACGCGTTTAACAAATAGTATATTGTACATCTAGGGAGAAAAATGAGTGATTTCCACGAGTGTGAAGTTTGCAGTTCGAGGCGCAGCGAGCGTACGAGCCGAAGGCGAGTGCTTGCGAGCGAAGCCGAGAACTGTAAACACACGAGTCGGAAATCATTTTTTCTCCCGAGTTGCACATACTATTTTTTCTAACACACGTATACCGAAAGTACAAATGTTTGATGAAACATTGAATACATCTACGTAACGGTTGAATACAAATAAAAAAGTTTGTTACGTAACTTACGTGAGTTACGTAACTGTTGAATGTAAATGAAAAAAGTTAGTTACGTAATTTACGTAACTGCTGTATGTAAACAAAAAGTTAATTACGTAAATTACGTAACTTACGTAAGTAACTTGACATACATCAGATACGTTATTTACGTTACAAACATCACATACGCAAGTTACGTTACAAACATCACTTACGTAAGTTACGTAACTTACATCACATGCGGAAGTTACGTAACTAACATCAGATACGTAAGTTACGCCAGTCGTTTAAGTTACGTATCTCACGTAACTGATTCACTGATGGTCATACTTTGATTTATACATCGCACCTAATAACATTACCCAGAAGGTAAGTTACTTTACCTCCCTGCTAATGACGTCAGCGGGAGGAAAAGTACTTTTCCTCCCGCTCGCAGGAAAAGATCAACTTTTCTCCCGCTTGACAGGTAGGAAATGGTGTACTTTCGGTGCGTGTGTTAGAAACAAATATTATTTTGATAATATTTACTAAACGGTCAATCCTAATGTAAAAATACTTGGCATAAATATTTATTACACCCTAATGAACAATTTTTACACTAGATGATTTTGATCACTAAAAATTTTTTGCACAAATGAAAGGGAAACTCTTGAAATTTGTAAATAATAATTTGACACTGTACAAGAAAAAAATACCCAATATAAGATTTAACTTTATTTATAATATAATATCATTAATGTAAATATTATACACTAAATAATTATCAATATTTATTTACCATTGATATCTTAGTATTATAATTATAGTATTATTATTTTAAATAATAATAATACTTATTATATTATATTATTATATAATTATTTAGTATTTAATAGTAATAATAATTTTTAAATAATATAAAAAAATATTTAATTATTTATTAATATTTACATTTAAATATATTAAATGTAAATATTTAGAAATTATTTAATATTTAATAATTATTTATTAATTTAGATAATTTTTTATATTATTTAAAAATGATTGATGAACAATATATTGTTCAGTGCATACGGTAATAAATAAACTGAATATTGTATCATGGTTGATTCAAGCTTGAATAAAGATTGGATATTCAAGCTTCACACACGAAGATTGAACGAGTCTTGAATCGAGCATGGGACGAACATTGGTCTCCAATGTTGAACCAACATTGAGTGACAGTGTTTTAAAGACTGCTTCAACTCTGGGTTACCCACGCTGGGCGCTCAAGGCTCAATCAAGCTTCAACCCATCGTCAGAATTGGTCTTTCGCGCCTGGGAAGGTATGTTTTAAAAAAAGAAAATTAAAAATTTATCATACCCAAAGTTAAAAAAAAATAATTTGTTTATAAAATTTTTTGATTTTTTTAATAAAAAATTTTTAAAAAAATTTTTGTTTTCATTTCCTTAAATTCGAAAGAAAACTAAAACTTTCGTTCTTTGACAACTTTTTTCTAAACTCGAAAATTTTGACAATTAAACAAAAATATAAAAATGCGTATTTGTTTTTTTTTCGATACAGAATAGAAAAAAAATATTTTTGGCCGATTTTAAGAGGTCGACTAAAATCTCACGTGGAATTCACCATATATATAATATAATAAAAAAAAATTTTGTATTGTATTTCTTATTAAATATCTGTTTATTATTCAATATTTAAAAATAAAAGCCCGTTTGTCTACGTGGACAATCAGGGGGAGAGAGGGGGTTCGTCAAAACTCCACGATTGTCCACGAGGGGGGAGGGGGGGTCAAAAAGTGCCTAAAAAATATCTACGTGGTTTATGGACGACCCCTTTTGGTTTTAAATTAATTTGGATAAATGTTTATCCTAGAAAATCGGAAGTTTTGTTTATTTGTTTGTTTTTTGAAAAAGTATAGCAGAGGGTAATAATAATAGAATCTACTTATAATGAACAAAAATTTTTGCTTGTATAATAAAATTTGAAGCTGATTCAGGTAATGTTTTTTTCTGTGCAGATCCCTTTTATGTTTTCGTTTTGTTCTTTTTTGTACTAAAGGGTATTTGACATCGACGGCCCAGAAAACAAACGTGCGTCGCACGATGTCCTTCTCGCGAAAATGGCACTCATGCGTGCACACTGCGAACAAATAACATTCACGCACGTGATTAGCACAAATGCGCACACTAAAGCTATTCATATGCTCAGCATTTTATGGTAACGCACGAAATGATTGCTTTTTGTGCCACATATGCGGACACATCTGTGTGGTGTTATAAGAGCATACGTGATATTTTCTGCGCACATATGAGTGCAAAATTCCTGAAGTACTGTAAGCATTTTGTTATCTGGGAGTGATGTGGTATTTAAAAATTTAATTTTCTTTAACTTAAATAGTTTTTCTTAAAAATAAACTTAATTATGAATAAAAAATCTTCATTTTGAACAAAACTTATACATTATGGTAGGTAATAATAATTTTCTTTGAGAGTTTAATAACAAAATAAATATGTAAAATATATAAATATATATTTAAAATATTGAATGTTACATAACCTGAACTCATTATGGCGCATGTGCAAATAAAACCTTATTATTAGTTCTCTAATGTTTCATGAAATTAATTAAACTCTTCTCCATGAAACATTTCATCAGTCACAACCCTATAGATATACAAGTTAGCTTTAAATATACATAAGAGACGTTATTTCCCAAACGTCCCAGCCCAAATTTGAAAGTCTTGCGATTGGCTTGATTTTTTGGGAAATGGTTGTCCTATATAAAAGTAATAAATTTGTAAAATATTAGCTCTTTATAATAAAATTGTAGAAAGTAGTGGGGTAAAACTTTTGACATTTTTAGTAACACTGTCATTTTCAAAACCATAAAACTTTTATAAAAGTTTATCGATTTTAATGTATTTATAATGAATTTAAAGCATCCTAGGTGAGAAAGACCAATGTTGAAGATGAGTTGAAGCTTGATTGAGCCCTGAACGCACAGCGTGGGTAACCAGGAGTTGAAGCAGTCTTTATACCAATGTCACATTAATATTGTTTCAGCATAAGACACCAATGTTCGTCCCATGCTCGATTCAAAACTCGGTCAACCTTCGTGAGTGAAGCTTGAACATCTAATCTTAATTCAAGCTTGAATCAATCATGAGAAAATATTCAGATTATTTATTACCGAGTGCTCTTAATATTAACAACTTCACTGGCAGGGCGTTCCAAACGGCGTTCCACCCGCCGAGGCCCAGACTGGTAAAAACACCGAAATGGCTTTCCTAAAAAAACTCTGTTTTTAAAGAGTGTACACCACATTTAACTTTTGTAAAGGAATATTTCTATAGTTTAGACATCAGAGAACAAGATTATCACAATAAAAATTTAAGTTTTTGTTATTTTCAACGTTTTTCCGAACGTTAAAATCGTCTATTTTTAATATTTTTCGACAAATGGCGTTCCACTTTCTTTCAATTTTTACACAAAAAAACTTGTATTTTTATTAAAAAAAGATATTTACATACAATATTATAATATAATAATACAACTATTAATTATATATATATATATATATATATATATATATATATATATATATATATAAAATATAAATAACTATTATTGATTATTATGAATGGTAATATTATACGTATATGTTTTTGCCAGTCTGGGCCTTGGCGCGTGGAACGCCACTTGGAACGCCCTGCCAGTGAAGTGGTTAAATATAAATGTTTATAAATTATTAATTACTATAATATGAATATATTATAGTAATTAATAATTTATAAACAAATAACGATCATAGAATTATGATCATTTTTTGTAATTTTTTATATTAATTTATTTAAAAATTATTATTAATTATTATTTAAAACCATAATAATTTAATTAACATTAATGATAGAATGTCCAACGTCCTTCCGGCAGGACCAAAAAGACTCAGGTGAGTCCGTCCAAAATCGCTAAATAAAACTAACATGGATTGACATAAACAAAAAGTAAAATATATCATTGGAAAGGTGATGAAACAAGCTTTCAGCGCATGTAAATGTCGAGCTTGTAAGTTCAAACCGAAGAAAAGGGTAGCTTAAAGAAGTTGAATTTTCCAAAAATTCATATAATTTTTAGTCACAAAATGATGAAACCCGGTCCTGCCGGCAGGACGCTTTTCGCTTTGTTTAAAAGGCTATCAAGCCTAGGCATATAAATTATTTTTTTGTATTTATCTGCTTCCATATTAATTTTATAAAGCAAATTTGAAGAGTTTTTATTCAATTGGCCGCAATTTTGCTGATTAACATTAAAAATGGAATTTTTTAAATTAAACAAATCGGTTCTATTATTTGAACGTTTCTGATGAGAAAGAGACTATACCGGCCAAAATTTATTGATTTTTGTGGATTTTACATTAAATTTACGAAAAATGTTTTTTTTACTTTTTAGAAACAGCAAGTTTGAGGGCTCTGAAAAATGGTTCAATATCTACTTTAATCTCAAGGAGTTCGGGAAAGAAAAATTGAATTCCCTTTTTATAAAAGCCTTATTTGCGGAACATCCTTCCGGCAGGACGGGCGCTTGGACGTTCTATCATTAAGATATCAATGAATAAATAAATATAAATATTTATTTTGTTTTGGTGTATAATGTTCATGTTAAATATATAAGATTCATATAAATAAAGTTAAATTATATATTATTTTTTTTAAATAGTGTCAAATTATTATTTTTAAATTTACAGAAAGTGAATTTATCATTCGGTTTACAAATATTAAATAAGAAGAAGCTATCAATTTTCCGAATCAAATAATTAAGTCTTAAATAAATCTCTATAAGCTCATGGGCTTCATATGTATCGACAGCACAGCTGCCCTAATACCCTAATTATACATATGAAGCCCATGAGCTTATAGAGATTTATTTAAGACTTAATTATTTGATTCGGAAAATTGATAGCTTCTTCTCATTTAATATTTGTAAACCGAATGATAAATTCACTTTCTGTAAATTATAATCGCCTTTGAATTGAAATATGGCTTACCATCTTTAAGACACTTCCTGCGTTATCATCAAAATAATGTAGGAAGTGATAGTATATTTCAAGGAACTTGGAGAATCTCGGGGTGCATGTAGCTCAGTGGTCAGAGTAGTCTACCGGCAATAGAAA
The DNA here is from genome assembly GCA_032873175.1 of Leptopilina drosophilae. Taxonomy (NCBI): domain Eukaryota; kingdom Metazoa; phylum Arthropoda; class Insecta; order Hymenoptera; family Figitidae; genus Leptopilina; species Leptopilina drosophilae. The sequence goes on from CM065480.1 coordinate 30,739,186, forward strand.
GGTCGTGGGCTCGTATCCCACCATGCTACCGCTTTTTTCTAACTTCTTTGATAATTTTGAAATTATTAATTAATTTCGAAAATATTTTTCTCATTAAGCAGGTTTCTGTATTAGGGCAGCTGTGCTGTCGATACATATGAAGCCCATGAGCTTACAGAGATTTATTTAAGACTTAATTATTTGATTCGGAAAATTCATAGCTTCTTCTCATTTAATTATTATTTTTAAAGTTCAAGAGTTTCGTTTGTCTGAAAAATTTTCAGTGATCCAAAACTTACAGTGTAAAAAATGTTCATTAAGGTGCAATAAATATTTATGCCAAATGTCTTACACTTTTACTTTATAATTATTATAAATAAATTTATATTATTAATATAAATTTATTATTATTGAGATATTATTAATGAATATAATATATTATTAATTAGTATTAATATTATTGAGAATAGTGCAGTGAAACTAGCAGTCGCGCTAAGCGCCAATGCATAGGCGTCGACAAAACAAAAAAGAGCAGGGGCACAACAAATCACTATTCACATATTAGCAAAAAAATACAAAAACAAGAAAATTAAAAAGCTTCTATACTAATACTAATCACTCTCAATACATTGACAAGAATTAAAAAAATTATAAACCATCTAAATTGTTATAAATAATGTTCAGCAGTCGACATTATTTATCAAAAAATGAACTTTATTCGGAAAAAAGTAATTAAAAAAAATCTAAGGGGGTAGAAAACGATCAACTTTCGGGTAAGAACTCTCAAGACATTAAAGTTATTGAAAAAAATATAAACCACTGAAATTGTCATAAATAATGTTCAGAATCGACATTATATATTAAAAAAAGAACTTTTTTCGGAAAAGAGTAATTAAAAAAAATCTAAGGGGGTAGAAAACGATCAAATTTCGGAAATGAACTTTCAAGACACTAACGTTAATGAAAAAAATTATAAATTACTGAAATTGTTATAAATAATGTACAGCAGTCAACATTATTTATCAAAAAATGAATTTTATTCGGAAAAGAGTAATTAAAAAAAATCTAAGGGGGTAGAAAACGATCAAACTTCGGGTAAGAACTCTCAGGACATTAACGTTAATGAAAAAAATTATAAACCACTGAAATTGTTATAAATAATGTACAGCAGTCGACATTATTTATCAAAAAATGAACTTAATTCGGAAAAGAGTAATTAAAAAAAATCTATGGGGGTAGAAAACGATCAAATTTCGGGTAAGAACTCTCAAGACATTAACGTTAATGAAAAAAATTATAAACCACTGAAATTGTTATAAATAATGTACAGCAGTCGACATTATTTATCAAAAAATGAACTTAATTCGGAAAAGAGTAATTAAAAAAAATCTATGGGGGTAGAAAACGATCAAATTTCGGGTAAGAACTCTCAAGACATTAACGTTATTGAAAAAAATTATAAACCACTGAAATTGTTATAAATAATGTACAGCAGTCGACATTATTTATCAAAAAAGAACTTTATTCGAAAAAGAGTAATTAAAAAAAATCTAAGGGGGTAGAAAACGATCAAATTTCGGGTAAGAACTTTCAAGGCATTAACGTTAATGAAAAAAATTATAAACCACTGAAATTGTTATAAATAATGTACAGCAGTCGACATTATTTATCAAAAAATCAGGCAGAGAAGCAGGCGCAATGCGCCTACATCATATAGGGTTTCGTGTCCTAAAATGACAAAAATGATAATAAATGAATAAAAAAATAAATAATACAAACTATAATGATAGAACGTCCAAGCGCCCGTCCTGCCGGAAGTATGTTCCGAAAATAAGGCTTTTAAAAAAAGGGAATTCAATTTTTCTTTTCCGGAACTCCTTGGAATTAAAGTAGACGAAAAGACGAAAAAATCCATGTACTTGACTTTTTAAAATAATAATATTAAACCATTTTTCAAAGCACTCAAACTTGCTGTTTCTAAAAAGTAAAAAAAAACATTTTTTCGTAAATTTAATGTAAAATCCACAAAAATTAATATATTTTGGCCGGTTTAGTCTCTTTTTCTTCAGAAACGTTCAAAGAATGAAACCTATTTGTTTAATTTAAAAAAATTCCATTTTTAATGTTAATCAGCAAAATTGCGCCCAATTAAATAAAAACTCTCTTCAAATTTTCTTTATAAAATTAATATGGAAGCAGATAAAAACAAAAACAAATATATCGTTGGAAAGGTAATGAAACAAGCTTTCCAATGATGTTAATATCAAGTTTCTAAATTTATATGCCTAGGCTTGGTAGCCTTTTAAACAAAGCGAAAAGCGTCCTGCCGGCAGGACCGGGTTTCATCATTTTGTGACTAAAAATTATATGAAGTTTTGAAAAATCCAACTTCTTTAAACTACCCTGCTCTTCGGTTTTAACTTACAAGCTCGACATTTACATGCGCTGAAAGCTTGTTTCATCACCTTTCCAACGATATATTTTACATTTTGTTTATGTCAATCCATCTTAGTTTTATTTAGCGATTTCGGACGGACTCACCTGAGTCTTTTTGGTCCTGCCGGAAGGACGTTGGACGTTCTATCAATAAGTTTGAACTTTCACTCAATAACCATTACCTTAACAACAATTGTTATGACAACCATTGTCATAGTAACAGTTGTTATGGCAAACATTAACATAGCAGCGGTTGCCATGGCAAACATTAACATAGCAACGGCTGTTATGACAAACATTAACATAGTAACGGTTATTAAGACGTAAGACATAAGACGTAATACTTATGACTTAGGACTTAAGACTTTCCGATACTAAAGACGTAAGACGTAATACTTTAGACATTCTTATACCAATGGCGTAAGACGTAAGACTTAAGACGTAAGACTTAAGACTGAAGACCTTCTTGTACCGAAGTCTTACTATAAGACTGAAGACTTAATACATTAAGTGTTACTTAGGAGTTAAGACCTTCTTATACCAAAGTCTCTCTATAAGATTTAAGACTTAGGACTTAATACATAAGGCTTAAGACTTAAAAACTACGGACGGACACCGAAGTCTCGCTATAAGGGTTTCGGCCCTTGGCCACGAAACCCTAAAAATAAACTTTATTCGGAAAAGAGTAATTAAAAAAAATCTAAGGGGGTAGAAAACGATCAAACTTCGGGTAAGAACTCTCAAGACATTAACGTTAATGAAAAAAATTATAAACCACTGAAATTGTTATAAATAATGTACAGCAGTCGACATTATTTATCAAAAAATGAACTTAATTCGGAAAAGAGTAATTAAAAAAAATCTAAGGGGTAGAAAACGATCAAATTTCGGGTAAGAACTCTCAAGACATTAACGTTAATGAAAAAAATTATAAACCACTGAAATTGTTATAAATAATGTACAGCAGTCGACATTATTTATCAAAAAATGAACTTTATTCGGAAAAGAGTAATTAAAAAAAATCTAAGGGGGTAGAAAACGATCAAATTTCGGGTAAGAACTTTCAAGGCATTAACGTTAATGAAAAAAATTATAAACCACTGAAATTGTTATAAATAATGTACAGCAGTCGACATTATTTATCAAAAAATCAGGCAGAGAAGCAGGCGCAATGCGCCTACATCATATAGGGTTTCGTGTCCTAAAATGACAAAAATGATAATAAATGAATAAAAAAATAAATAATACAAACTATAATGATAGAACGTCCAAGCGCCCGTCCTGCCGGAAGTATGTTCCGAAAATAAGGCTTTTAAAAAAAGGGAATTCAATTTTTCTTTTCCGGAACTCCTTGGAATTAAAGTAGACGAAAAGACGAAAAAATCCATGTACTTGACTTTTTAAAATAATAATATTAAACCATTTTTCAAAGCACTCAAACTTGCTGTTTCTAAAAAGTAAAAAAAAACATTTTTTCGTAAATTTAATGTAAAATCCACAAAAATTAATATATTTTGGCCGGTTTAGTCTCTTTTTCTTCAGAAACGTTCAAAGAATGAAACCTATTTGTTTAATTTAAAAAAATTCCATTTTTAATGTTAATCAGCAAAATTGCGCCCAATTAAATAAAAACTCTCTTCAAATTTTCTTTATAAAATTAATATGGAAGCAGATAAAAACAAAAACAAATATATCGTTGGAAAGGTAATGAAACAAGCTTTCCAATGATGTTAATATCAAGTTTCTAAATTTATATGCCTAGGCTTGGTAGCCTTTTAAACAAAGCGAAAAGCGTCCTGCCGGCAGGAACGGGTTTCATCATTTTGTGACTAAAAATTATATGAAGTTTTGAAAAATCCAACTTCTTTAAACTACCCTGCTCTTCGGTTTTAACTTACAAGCTCGACATTTACATGCGCTGAAAGCTTGTTTCATCACCTTTCCAACGATATATTTTACATTTTGTTTATGTCAATCCATCTTAGTTTTATTTAGCGATTTCGGACGGACTCACCTGAGTCTTTTTGGTCCTGCCGGAAGGACGTTGGACGTTCTATCAATAAGTTTGAACTTTCACTCAATAACCATTACCTTAACAACAATTGTTATGACAACCATTGTCATAGTAACAGTTGTTATGGCAAACATTAACATAGCAGCGGTTGCCATGGCAAACATTAACATAGCAACGGCTGTTATGACAAACATTAACATAGTAACGGTTGTTAAGACGTAAGACATAAGACGTAATACTTATGACTTAGGACTTAAGACTTTCCGATACTAAAGACGTAAGACGTAATACTTTAGACATTCTTATACCAATGGCGTAAGACGTAAGACTTAAGACGTAAGACTTAAGACTGAAGACCTTCTTGTACCGAAGTCTTACTATAAGACTGAAGACTTAATACATTAAGTGTTACTTAGGAGTTAAGACCTTCTTATACCAAAGTCTCTCTATAAGATTTAAGACTTAAGACTTAATACATAAGGCTTAAGACTTAAAAACTACGGACGGACACCGAAGTCTCGCTATAAGGGTTTCGGCCCTTGGCCACGAAACCCTAAAAATAAACTTTATTCGGAAAAGAGTAATTAAAAAAAATCTAAGGGGGTAGAAAACGATCAAACTTCGGGTAAGAACTCTCAAGACATTAACGTTAATGAAAAAAATTATAAACCACTGAAATTGTTATAAATAATGTACAGCAGTCGACATTATTTATCAAAAAATGAACTTTATTCGGAAAAGAGTAATTAAAAAAAATCTAAGGGGTAGAAAACGATCAAATTTCGGGTAAGAACTCTCAAGACATTAACGTTAATGAAAAAAATTATAAACCACTGAAATTGTTATAAATAATGTACAGCAGTCGACATTATTTATCAAAAAATGAACTTTATTCGGAAAAGAGTAATTAAAAAAAATCTAAGGGGGTAGAAAACGATCAAACTTCGGGTAAGAACTCTCAAGACATTAACGTTAATGAAAAAAATTATAAACCACTGAAATTGTTATAAATAATGTACAGCAGTCGACATTATTTATCAAAAAATGAACTTTATTCGGAAAAGAGTAATTAAAAAAAATCTAAGGGGGTAGAAAACGATCAAACTTCGGGTAAGAACTCTCAAGACATTAACGTTAATGAAAAAAATTATAAATTACAGAAATTGTTATAAATAATGTACAGCAGTCAACATTATTTATCAAAAAAAGAACTTTTTTCGGAAAAGAGTAATTAAAAAAAATCTAAAGGGGTAGAAAACGATCAAACTTCGGGTAAGAACTCTCAAGACATTAACGTTAATGAAAAAAATTATAAACCACTGAAATTGTTATAAATAATGTACAGCAGTCGACATTATTTATCAAAAAATGAACTTAATTCGGAAAAGAGTAATTAAAAAAAATCTAAGGGGTAGAAAACGATCAAATTTCGGGTAAGAACTCTCAAGACATTAACGTTAATGAAAAAAATTATAAACCACTGAAATTGTTATAAATAATGTACAGCAGTCGACATTATTTATCAAAAAATGAACTTTATTCGGAAAAGAGTAATTAAAAAAAATCTAAGGTGGTAGAAAACGATCAAACTTCGGGTAAGAACTCTCAAGACATTAACGTTAATGAAAAAAATTATAAATTACAGAAATTGTTATAAATAATGTACAGCAGTCAACATTATTTATTAAAAAAAGAACTTTTTTCGGAAAAGAGTAATTAAAAAAAAATTTAAGGGGGTAGAAAACGTCTAAACTTCGGGTAAGAACTCTCAAGACATTAAAGTTATTGAAAAAATATAAACAACTGAAATTGTTATAAATAATGTTCAGAATCGACATTATTTATTAAGGGGACCCGCACCCGAATTTTCAACTATAACAGAATATAATTGAAAAAATGTGGTATATTTTTTTTCTGACACTATTTTGATTCAGAAATAAGGTGGACAATCAAAAAAAATTTTTTGTTTTTTTGTAACTTTTGACAAAATTAAAATTTTTCAAAATACATGCCTTAAATTATAGAGGGGGTTGTAAGGAACTCATTAAAAAAAACCCATTAAAAAATAATCAAATTTGTGAAAGAAGAAGCATTTTTTGTAAATTTATGGTATAACATCAAACACTTAGAACGCATAAAACTTCATATCAAGTAAATAACCTTTCATTTTTTTTCAATTAAAACATGCCTGCTCCGTACGTGGGACCTTCTTCCTCAAGTAGAGTTATTTCCCTTCGCGTTTGAGCTAAGCTTATTATTCTGCGTGCTCGCTTAGATTTTTCTGAAGCTTGTTTGACGATTTGTTCATATCGTTTACTGTCTCTTTTTCCACAAATCTATACTGTTCGAATTTCAAGTTGAAAGCCGATTTTGCTTTCAATTTTAGCAACTATTCTCATTTTGTCGTTCAATCTTTCATAGACGGGTGAAATTTTTTGATAACAGTAAATTTATTGGAGTACCAACATTGTAAGTATATGAGAACCAGGGGATTTGTTTCTTGCCATAGATGTTTGATAAAAGCATTATAATGAAGAGCCAGATGGACATTCACTGTGTTTTGGTTTCACATCAGTAGATGTTGTATGTTCAATTTTCTCAAGAATTGCATTTTTTATATTCTGCGAAGGAATATAACTTAGATAACTATAGATGTTATTAGAACCGGAGGAACAAATTTCTGCTAGATATAGAATTGTTACCGAAATTGGAAAGTGGAGGGGACTTCTCCCAAATAAAATCGGACAATAGACATGACACGTGAGTCAATTACGTAGCCAGTGATCATGCCAACAACAAACATTTTCATTTGAATGTAGTTATGTTCATTATCATAACAATCTTCTCAACACTTGCGTATCTTTTGCCTAATCGCAAACAAGCCATAACAATACTTATGTACAAATCAATTAGAGGTCTTTATGAAGAGGAGTTTGAAACACATTTCGAAGAATAAACTTCTGATTTCACATGTTCAGAACCTTCCTATTTGCAATTCTCCCAATTAGCACAAAGTTTGTCAGTAAAACCTTTTTGCTCACCGACGCTATTATGTGAATAACTTGAATTTACTTATTGGTAATTGGCAACTTCACATTCAACATTATTGTTCAACTGTTTGACTAACTTTAATTAGGACAATTTGACAAATGGGTGAACAAAAATAAACGGTGACAGTTTTGTGAAAAAGTGTTTTCAGAATGCCGAAGAAAAGAAATTCTGCTTATTATAGCCATAAGGCGCAAAAAAGATGGAAAAATGTAAACAATACTGTTGAATTTGATGTTCCTGAAAACCAACCAGTAGATTCAAATTATTCCGATAACGCCAATGAGCCAGAAACAGTGCAAACTAACCAATTAGGATCGCCAAAATTGAGTGTTGGAATGAAGAATCTACCTTCTGCTTCTAGTAATGCTCAAGAAGTGACGAATAATTTTGAATACCTTCTAGTGGATACAAGGCTTTCATCATCTCTACTTTCTAAAGTGAATTGCCAGGATTGTTGTAGAAGCAACCTGAAGATTGTTGTTAGTGATGAAAAACAAGGTTTTGTTCACAAACTTTGTACTGTGTGTAAGGATTGCGAAGCCGATGGCTGTGAAACTGTGAAATCAAAAATTTATACTTTAAAACGTGTTTCTAACTCCTCTTCATCAAGACCTCCATTTGATTTGAACATGCGTATTGTTATGGCTTTTTCGCAATTAGGCAAAGGATACGCAGGTATTGAAAAGTTTGCTATGATCATGAACATGACTACATTCCAACGAAATACTTTTGATACGTATACAGAGATTTTATATACAGCGTGCAACAAAGTTTTAGATAAAATTTATGAAGAGTGTCGAGGTCATGTCAAAGAATATAACAAAGTTATAGAAGATGATTCTGACGCAAATGATTTAGTAAATATTGGAGTAAGCTATGATGGGTCTTGGCTGACCCGCGGTTACATGTCAAAACATGGTGTTGGATGTGTGGTTGACATGGTTACAGGCTACGTGATTGACTCACATGTCATGTCCAAGTATTGTCCGGTTTGTAAGACGGCAATAGCCGATTTGGGAGAAGAATCCCCCGAGTTCGCAATATGGATGGAAGGACATGCTGATAACTGTCAAGCTAACCATGAAGGCTCTTCTGGATCGATGGAGATTGCAGCTGCAACATCCATATGGTTGCGATCTGAAAAATTCGGTTTTCGATACACAACAATGTTATCAGATGGTGATTCGAAAACTTTCAACCACTTGACAACAGTGAATGTGTATGGTCCTACAATAAAATTGGAAAAAGAAGAATGCTTCAATCATGTATCCAAAAGGTGAGTCAACAACCGAGAAGCTGTGTAATAACTTTTGAATTTACTCTAATTTTGTATAAATTTGACAAGAAACTAATCTTGCTGACTATTTTTATTTTCTAAAGGGCATACACTGCAATCAAACACTTAGTCACATTATGGAAAGCTCGTAAAGTAACTCTTGGTGGTAGATGTCACGGTTCCTTAAAGGAAACTACCATTCAGAAGTTAGCTGGTTATTATAAAAACGCTTTGTACAGGAATAAAGGAAATATTCAAGTAAATAAAGATAAATGAATAAAATCACTTTGACATTTTGACAACAGAAAAAATAATGATACGACACTTTTAGGATAACATCTAAAGTTATCTAAATAATTTTTTTTGCAGGATATGAAAAATGCAATTCTCGCAACAATTGAACATGCATCATCAACTGATGTGAAACCAAATCACAGTAAGTGTCCATCAGGCTCTTCGTCATGGTGTTTTTATCAAGCAGCTATTGCAAGAAACAAATCTCCTGGTTCTCATGCCGACAATGTTGGTACTCCACTGAACGCATTGTGTTACGAGAAAATTTTACCTGTCTACGATAGATTGACAGACGAAAATTTGTTGCTTGGTTGTACTTTAGGTTTAACCCAGAACAGCAATGAAAGTTTGCACAGCACAATATGGAATAAGTGTCCAAAAAAAATCTTTGTTTCAAAAGTTAGAGTTGATATTGCTGTTGCTGAAGCTATCTGTGAGTTCAATGTTGGAGTAATGAGAACGGTAGCCGAAATTCAACGCGAACTAGGCTTAAATCTTGGAGACCAAACAGTAAAAATAGGCAGAAAAAGAGACAGTGAGCGCTATGCCCAAAGCGTCAAACAAGCTTCAGAAAAATCTAAGCGAGCACGCAGAATAATAAGCTTAGCTCAAACGCAAAGGGAAATAACTCTACTTGAGAAAGAAGGTCCCACGTACGGAGCAGGCATGTTTTAATTGAAAAAAAATGAAAGGTTATTTACTTGATATGAAGTTTTATGCGTTCTAAGTGTTTGATGTTATACCGTAAATTTACAAAAAATGCTTCTTCTTTCACAAATTTGATTATTTTTTAATGGGTTTTTTTAATGAGTTCCTTACAACCCCCTCTATAATTAAGGGCATGGATTTTGAAAAATTTTAATTTTGTCTAAAGTTACAAAAAAAAAAAATTTTTTTTTTAAATTTTCGAAAAAATCATGAAATTTTTTTTTTGATTGTCCACCTTATTTCTGAATCAAAATAGTGTCAGAAAAAAAATATACCACATTTTTTCAATTATATTCTGTTATAGTTGAAAATTCGGGTGTGGGTCCCCTTAAAAAAAGAACTTTTTTCGGAAAAGAGTAATTAAAAAAAATCTAAGGGGGTAAAAAACGATCAAATTTCGGGAAAGAACTTTCGAGACATTAACGTAATTGAAAAAAATTATAAACCACTGAAATTGTTATAAATAATGTTCAGCAATCGACATTATTTATTAAAAAAAGAACTTTTTTCGGAAAAGAGTAATTAAAAAAAATCTAAGGGGGCAGAAAACGTCTAAACTTCAGGTAAGAACACTCAAGACATTAACGTTAATGAAAAAAATTATAAATTACTGAAATTGTTATAAATAATGTACAGCAGTCGACATTATTTATCAAAAAAAGAACTTTTTCCAGAACAGACTAATTAAAAAAATCTAAGGGGGTAGAAAACGATCAAATTTCGGGAAAGAGCTTTCAAAACATTAAAGTAATTGAAAAAAATTATAAACCACTGAAATTGTTATAAATAATGTTCAGCAATCGACATTATTTATCAAAAAATAAACTTTATTCGGAAAAGAGTAATTAAAAAAAATCTAAGGGGGTAGAAAACGATCAAATTTCGGGTAAGAACTCTCAAGACACTAACGTTAATGAAAAAAATTATAAATCACTGAAATTGTTATAAATATTGTACAGCAGTCGACATTATTTAAGAAAAAATGAACTTTATTCGAAAAAGAGTAATTAAAAAAAATCTAAGGGGGTAGAAAACGATCAAACTTCGGGTAAGAACTCTCAAGACATTAACGTTAATGGAAAAAATTGTAGACCACTGAAATTGTTATAAATAATGTACAGCAGTCGACATTTTTTATCAAAAAAAAACTTTTTTCAGAACAAACTAATTAAAAAAAATCTAAGGGGGTAGAAGACGATCAAATTTCGGGTAAGAACTCTCAACACATTAACGTTATTGAAAAAAATTATAAACCACTGAAATTGTTATAAATAATGTTCAGCAGTCGACATTATTTATCAAAAAAAAAACTTTTTTCAGAACAAACTAATTAAAAAAAGTCTAAGGGGGTAGAAAACATTATTTATAAAAATTTTATTGGTTTATAATTTTTTTCATTAACGTTAATGTCTTGAGAGTTCTTACCCGAAGTTTAGACGTTTTCTACCCCCTTAGATTTTTTTTAATTACTGTTTTCCGAAAAAAGTTCTTTTTTTAATAAATAATTACGACTGCTGTACATTATTTATAACAATTTCAGTAATTTATAATTTTTTTCAATAACGTTAATGTCTTAAGAGTTCTTACCAGAAGTTTAGACGTTTTCTACCCCCTTAGATTTTTTTTAATTACTCTTTTCCGAAAAAAAGTTTTTTTTTGATAAATAATGTCGACTTCTGTACATTATTTATAACAATTTCAGTGGTTTATATTTTTTTTTTAATAACGTTAATGTCTCGAAAGTTTTTTCCCGAAATTTGATCGTTTTCTTCCCCCTTAGATTTTTTTTTAATTACTCTTTTCCGAATAAAGTTCATTTTTTGATAAACAATGTCGACTGCTGTACATTATTTATAACAATTTCAGTGGTTTACAATTTTTTTCATTAACTTTAATGTCTTGAGAGTTCTTACCCGAAAGTTGATCGTTTTCTACCCCCTTAGATTTTTTTTAATTACTCTTTTCCGAATAAAGTTCATTTTTTGATAAATAATGTCGACTGCTGAACATTATTTATAACAATTTAGATGGTTTATAATTTTTTTAATTGTTGTCAATGTATTGAGAGTGATTAGTATTAGTATAGAAGCTTTTTAATTTTCTTGTTTTTTTATTTTTTTGCTAATATGTGAATAGTGATTTGTTGTGCGCCTGCTCTTTTTGTTTTGTCGACGCCTATGCATTGGCGCTTTGCGCGACTGCTAGTTTCACTGCACTAGGTGGCGCCACGATCTATGGCGTTTAACATAGTCTCATTTTGAGATGCAACAAAAATGAGACTGGGTTTTTGGTGTGTATTACATTTAAAATATTAATAAAATGATAACCAATGACAACTTTGTATAGAAAAAAATAAGAGAAGAATAGATTTTTTAAGTAAATGGATTTTACATTTCGCTACAACTTTTTAAAATTGGAAAATTGCATGAAAATGTTTAAAATTTAAATTAAATATGTTCCATTTTCAATATTCTTTGTAATAAATGTACAATAGAAACTAAAATTGTCAATATTAAATAATATTTCGTGATCAAAATTAAAATTTCATTGCTGATTCAATACGCCGCGGACAGTAATCTATTATCCCTCGGCTCGAGGCGAAATTCCTCACCTTGCATTTCTCCAAAAACATTGTTCTAGAAAAAAAGTATAAGTTATATTAGGGCGTACTTTTTTCATTGAAAGACGAGATATTAGGTTAAGTTTACCACATGATGAAATTTTTATTAAAGCAAGAATGACGAAGTTAAGCAACAAAAAGTGAAAAGTGAGTCATTACGCCCCGGTCTACCCTACATAATTTTTTACATTATTATTAATTATTTGTTCCCTAATGAAATTATGATTCCCAAGATCAAACTCTTGAAAATGCAATATATAATTGTCCATGACTAAATACATCTTTTCAAAGATCTACTCTTATTTTATAAAATGACGTTTGACTTTTGTTAATAGTAATAGCAAAAGCAAGTTTAATAGAAAATTGACGTCTTGTAAATGTAAAAGGATAAATATTTTCACAATACAATGTAATTCTTTGTATAAATACAATATCTCTTATTTTATCACCTGTTAATAGACGACATTTTATAATATTATTTGAAAGTTCTAATATTTGTAATCTCGTTCCGTTGCATAAACCTTCATTAATACTAAGATTACGAAGAAGAATCACAATACAATTTTACCTTAAATATAATTCATAAAGTGCAATATTGGGAGGAATTCTGTTTTTTTATCTAATAGATGTACTACATTTCGATTAATTTCTTCAACATCTGCATTCCTAGCTGACAATACAACCACTTTTGACAATTCATCAAATTTACTTTGATTAATTACATCTTTGAAAATTACTTCAACTATATTATCATTTTTTAGAGCTAAACAGATTTCTGGTGCTAAAACATTATTATCAATATCAGTTGAAGTTCAATTACCAATGGATAATAGGTTCTTTGCAAATTCTAATTCTTGTGGCAAAGTTCGCATATTATCAGTCAATGAAAATATTTTAAAATTTGTCCACAGAAGACTGAATTTAATTGATAAGTTTACTAATTCGCTATGTGTTGCGTTAGTTTTAACGGGTAATAATTGTCTAAAATCTCCTCCTAAAACCATGACTTGGATCTATTTGTCTTTGGTATAAAAAGTGTGCATCAAACTACTACACATACTTATTTTCTAAAAGAATTTTTTCAAATAAATTATTGTCAAAATAAAGATGTTCCCTCTAAAGTATAATCTTTTCTCTCATTCTAAATACATTTTGTGTATAAATAGTATATTCTACGAAACCACTATGTTTCTCCAGAAAACCTGAATGACTTATATAAAAAATTGTAGTCAATAAGAAAATCACCCTTAGCAATCATTGCTGTACAACGAAGAATTTTAAATAAAATTAATAATAAAGTAGAAATAATCTATCACTCCCAGTCAAGTTTAAATAAAATTGTTGCTATCATATGCAAGAAATTTAAATTTATGTTTGCTATGATACTGTACCTTAGCAACCATTGCTAGGCAACCAATTTTAAACAATGGTGTTAAAATAATAGCATTTAGCAACCATTTCTAGGCAATACTGGCCCTTAATAATCGATGCTATATTGGCCCTTAGCACTCGTTGCTAGGCAACAAATCTTAGCAACCGTTGCTATGCGATATTGACCCTTAGCAACCGTTTTGAACCGAATTCATTTTATTATACCTATTATTTTTACGACGTAGCAAGCGATTCTCGTGTCTTAAGCGTAATATTTCCTGCAGCATTTGTTTTTCCTGGGGGGGGGGTTGTTGACATCACTCGCATGAAGGGGTGTTCGAATATTATTTTTCCGCGGCGCAATTCTTCTAGGTGTTGACTACCGAATACACTTTTTTCGGTGTTTCCGTTGTTGAATCAGCGAGTTGATTTTCTCTTGGTTCGTCCTGTGGCTCCGAAACATCCATCCTTTCCTGGAACTGATCCTCGACGACATCCATTCCTTATGTAGAGTTATCCTCGGCTCGTTGGTAATTGGTTTGCCTCTCTTGGTAGTCGGTTGATTTACCATTCAAATCATACAAATTTCCAATCTGATAAAAAATTGTGCATATTACAATACATGTTTCAAGTAAGAAAAGTTTATTTTAAGAAAGGTACTGAATCTATTCGATAAAAATATCCATAAATATACACTATAAATACAAATTTTTTATTTGAAGTTAAATTCATTATTAACCCAAATAAAAAATAACTTTTTAACAACATTACATGACAAAATTTTGGACAGATGGGCAAATTCTCAAAAAATTTCCTGAAATTATTCCTAAAATCATGTCTTAAATTCAAATATAAAAAATCAGATAAAACTTTTAATACCTTTTTTTGTAAAAAGTAAACAAATTAATTTGGAACATTTTTAACAATTTAAAATTGCATTTAAAAAAATTTTTAATTTTTTGACAATAAAAAACAATTTTGGGGAGATAACCTAAAAATTTTAATTTCTAACAAAATTAATTATTGGCTCAAATAAAAAATAATTTTTCAAAAACAATCCATGAGGAAAATTTGGAAATGTGGGCAAATTGTAAAAAAATTTCCAAAAATTATCCCGAATATCATGTCATAATTTCAAATAAAAAAATTAAATAAAAATTTTAATACTTTTTCGAAAAAAGTAAACAAATTAATTTGGAACATTGTAAACAATTTAAAATTAAAAATAAAATAATAAACTATTTAGGGAAATAACCTAAAATTTTAATTTTTAATAAAATTAATTATTAACCCAAATAAAAAATACGCTGTGTCTATTTCGCCCGTCATTGAAAATGCATGGGAAAAAAGAAAATTTCTAATAGGAACGATTTTAAGCGTTTGATGCCTCAAATGCAAGTGACACGTGACACATCTATACCACGTTATAGCCTGCACGCAGAGCCACCTAACCGGGGCAACGGAAACTAAAATTTACTCGCAGAATAGCAAAACTTATGCTCTGCGCGCATTCGCAGTACATGCGTATATTTCCCTTTCTTTTTTAATCGTAAAATATAAGCACGTGAGAAAACAAAAACATATCAATAGGTTATGGTTGTGTTTTGGCACAAGTTTCTTAAAATACAGTCGGGCCGCTGAACTGCACGGTATCCCAGAAACAACCCCTCCACTTGATTTCAAACTGCACGCTGACGAATTCATCCCCACTTTCTAATTTTCAGGACCGTACTTACATATCTATTAAGGGGGATTTTAATTGCGATCATAGAAAAAATATATTTCGCGTTGATGACAGATGTTTTATTTAAACAATTTTTACTTCAATTTAAAACTTCACTAATCACTTCATATATTCCAGATACAATTTAAAACTGTCACTGAAAGTTATTTGAATGAAAGCACTTTCAATTAAACTTTGAAAGATAATTTTTGTAAACAAAACAATATTTGCAGATGTTACTATTTTAATTATAAGTATTAATAATAGCACTCTCTAAATTTGAATTAGTAAAAATGTTTACTAATTTGAATTAGTAACTGACTTTTTGCTTTTGAATTAGTAAGATTTACTAATAGTCATTTCTACTAATATATTAGTAAAGTTTACTAATTCAAAAGCAAAAAGTCAGTCACTAATTTAAATTAGTTAATATTTTTACTAATTCAAATTTAGAGAGCAGTTTATAAATACAACTAGAAGTTTTACACGAAAAACGTTGTATACAATTTGAAATTATTTTATAATTTACTATAAAATTTTTAATTCTGAAAAATAATTTCAATTTCTAAATAATTTTATATTCAAAATTAATTGAAATCATAAAAATATATACTATTCTCAAATTAATAAATGGTAGAAAAAATTTACATTTTTTAATCAAAATATGTTGCCTCATAAAATTAAAAAAATTCACTGATTTATCCAAATCATAGAAAAGAAACACTGCAAAAAATGGCGTCTAAAAATAAGACGTTTAGACGTTTATAAACGTCTTATGTAAATAAGCGTCTTATTTGAGCGTCTTAAATGAAAAAAATAACCTCCAAATACATGCATTTTAGAAGGCAAATAAGACGCTTATAAACGTCTTAGAAGTGACCACGTAAACGTCTTAAACAAAAACGCTCTTTTTTACAGTGAAATAATTTAAATAAATCAGTAAATTTATTTTTAATTTTAAGAGGTAAAATATTAATAAGAATTACTATTTAAGTTATAAATAACATTTAATTTATATTATAAATATAAACAAATTCCTATAAAAATAAATATATTATTGTTGTATACATATTATATAAATATGTACATATTTATATGTATCTACAATTATAAAAAAAGTTACATACATTCAACAATTTATATAAGCATACCGTCTTTGTTTTTTATTTTTTAACTTTCAAATATACGGCACTGACTTTAGTAGCGCCACCGTACACTGTGGAGGACTTAGAAACTAAAGCCAGCGTTCAGTTTGGCGACAGCGTTCACTTTCAAAGCGAGCAGTTCGGAGGCCCGACTGTAAAATATTTTGTTGGAGTAGAATTTTATATGTAGGTAGGATTTAATAATATTATAATACTTACAATTATTAGATTTAATTACATTACATTTAATATTTATGATTTATAAAATTATATCATTTAGAAACCTGTAATAAAATATGCAAGAAATATAATTTTTATAATCAATTGATAAATACATTAATAAGTCCATAAATACATACCCAGGCGCGAAAGACCAATGCTGACGATGGGTTGAAGCTTGATTGAGCCTTGAGCGCCCAGCGTGGGTAACCCAGAGTTGAAGCAGTCTTTAAAACACTGTCACTCAATGTTGGTTCAACATTGGAGACCAATGTTCGTCCCATGCTCGATTCAAGACTTGTTCAATCTTCGTGTGTGAAGCTTGAATATCCAATCTTTATTCAAGCTTGAATCAACCATGATACAATATTCAGTTTATTTATTACCGTATGCACTGAACAGTATATTGTTCATCAATCATTTTTAAATAATATAAAAAATTATCTAAATTAATAAATAATTATTAAATATTAAATAATTTATTAATATTAATATATTTACATTTATTTACTAATTTATTTACTAATATTTAGAAATTATTAAAAAATAAAAAATAAATATTAATAAATAATTATTTAATATTTAATAATTATTTATTAATTTTGATAATTTTTTATATTATTTAAAAATTATTATTATTATTTAAAATGATAATACTATAATTATAATATTAAGATATCAATGGTAAATAAATATTGATAATTATTTAGTGTATAAAATTTACATTAATGATATTATATTATAAATAAAGTTGAATCTTATATTATTTTATTCTTGCACAGTGTCGAATTATTATTTACAAATTTCAAGAGTTTCCCTTTCATTCGTGCAAAAAATTTTTAGTGATCAAAATCATCCAGTGTAAAAATTGTTCATTAGGGTGTAATAAATATTTATGCCAAGAATTTTTACACTAGGATTAACCGTTTAGTAAATATTATCAAAATAATATTTTTTTGTCAAACGCGTGTGACCTTGCGACTCATCGTAGCCAACTCAACACATACGTTAAACTCTTGAGTTGGCATCGCTGAGTCGCAAGGTCACACGCGTTTGACAAAAAAATATTATTTTGATAATATTTACTAAACGGTTAATCCTAGTGTAAAAATTCTTGGCATAAATATTTATTACACCCTAATGAACAATTTTTACACTGTAAGTTTTTGATCACTGAAAATTTTTTGCACAAATGAAACTCTTGATATTTAAAAATAATAATTTGATACTGTGCAAGAAAAAAATAATATATAATAAAATTAAACATATTATCAAAAAAATATTGTAATATTAAATAATTTGTATTTAATATTGTTCAGTGTACACGGTGATACAGAAATAGTGAATATTGTATGAGCGAAAGCTCACGAAGATTGACTCAGTCTTGAATCAATGCTGAATCAATGTTGAGTTACCATGCTCTGGCATTCATATACTTGATTAAGCAGGTTCCCTTCCAACCTCCATTGGCCGTGCGGTTTAAATAGGTGCGTTTATAGGGGTGTTCGGGTATGCGTCGGGGGTGTTCGATCCAACATGCGAGCGAATATTTTTCCGTTTTCGTTTCTAAGCGATATATAAAATAATAAAATTGTGTGTTGTGTTGTGAATAAAAAATGTAAACATGTTTGTAAATAATATTAAAAGTTTGTTAAAAGAATTAAGAAAAAATGTACTAATTAACAGAAAAATTGTCTTTTTTTACTGAAATTATTTTTTTAATGTTACTATTTGAAATGAAATTTATTGTTAGTAATAATATATTATTTATGTAGAAATAATATATAATTATAATAGAAGTAACTTATTGTCATTAAATTTGTACACGCATATAATATGGATAAAAATAATAACAATAATATTTATTATTATTATATTTTGTTAATTTTATCACTCGGTCGTTTTAATTAATTAGGAAGTAGAATATGAACGATCTCTTATTATTATTATTAAGAATGAATATATTCATATTATATATAGAAGGAACGCGAAAGACGCTTAAATTTGGGAACATCGCCTAGGTAGTTTATACGTGCAGCACCTCCGCATACGCGTATAACCACACGGCTCGCCTACGAGCGTCGGGGCCGAGATACGCTCGTACCAACCGCGGCGGAAGGTTGTTACGTTAAACAACCAACCGCCTACCCACCCACGGTAACCAACACGGATTACCTATGGGACCCCTGGGTGGGGGCGGGACCTTCCTAATCCCTGGTTACTCTGCAGGTAACCACCCGAGTTGAGGACCTGCAACTCACTCAGGCAGGCGTTGAACACACCTCTAGCTCAGCATGCGAGCTTTCAACCACTGTCAAGAGGGGGATGGAAAAACGCTTTCAAAGCATTAAATTCCTTTACCACCTCTGATAAAGATAGGCAATGCCTGAAATGCAAGAAGACCGGTGCCCAATGAAAGGGGAAAGCAGTTAGTTGCAGTCGTATTGACCCCGCCAATGCCCCATTGCTGGAGATTGACGAGGGCAAGCCTCGTGCACTACCAGCGGGGACCACGCAAAGGTTCTGCTTCCAGACCGAAGTCTCACCAGGCCCGTACGAGACGGGCGTAATGCGTTCGATAGTCACTTAGTCGTCTCTTACGACACGCAGTTGTGACCGCGTTTTGCCTATTCTCTTGCCGGGTCAAACACGGCCCCATTGTCGGCGTGTCCCATTCGAATCGACGACACCAACAATGGGCGAAAGTTGTCGGTCTATATTAGACTTGCCGGGCCGACACGGCGCCGCCCATCATCATCGTAAGCCACTGCTCTGTAGGAAAGCCTGGGACGCACCGAGTACTAACCGCAAGCAGTGGCAACACTCCAAGCCTCATTTAGTCGCCTTTTACGACATGCAGCCGATCGCAGGGGGCCTATTCTGCGCCCGGGACCCCCACGGGAGTAAATTTGGGAACAGTGAAAGCAGTCTTGTTCAGTCCTGCATCAGGCTTCCGCAGCATTGATTGAGCCTTGGTGTCCAATGCTCAATCAAGGCTCGCGCTGCAGTCTGGAATCGGTGTTACATTAAAGCTTCGATCAGTCCTGCTCCCGCTGACTCACTAATGCTCAATCAATATTGACCAATGCTCAGTCAATCTTTATAAAGCCTGAACTCGGCGTCACTTCGCGCCTGGGTAGATAAAAATATATTTATTTCCGACTCAATAAAGTTTGTTACTTTATTGATAATTCTTATGTGACATTTAAAGTTTTTTTATTTATAAAGTATATAATTAAAGTAAATTACAAATTCGTAAATATTATTTATTTACGAATTTTTTAATCGTTTTCGCATAGAATAAAAAACACTTTGTAGTTATATACCAAACAAATTTATTCTGAACATATATAAATATTTTATTATATTATTAATATATTACTTACCACTGAAAAGTATACACTCTTTAATATATATTTTTGTATACACATATATATTTATTAAATTTATTTTTTTCAATTTATTAATAGTTATTATTAATATTATTCCTGAAACGCACAACAATCACAAACATTAAACATAACCTTCTCCTTAGTCCTACTCCCTGGTATTTACATAAAATGTTTCCATATAATCGGTAAAGTACATCCAAATGTATGATGTAATACCAGGAATGAAAAATTTCAATGAATTATTGACTTTAGACTAAGTAAGAATTCTTATATTTTCAATTCAGATGAACTAAGATGTCTAACGCGGGAGTATTCAAAAAATAGGAAATAGTGGGGAATTTAATTTGACTGGAGAAATAATAATTAGTTACCATTAACTATTTCATTATAAAAATATTACTATTTTAAAACAGTGATTGAATTTTTATCATCAAATAATTTATTTTTTATTAATTATAATACAGAAATCAATGTTTGTAAATTATTTGTATAAATTTAATTATAGTATTATAAGTTAATCCAAAATTTCCACCAGTTTTGGGGTTATAGTAAAGTCAAATTCGAACTAATTGTATCATAATTGCTAAAATCTGAAATAAGATCTATATTGCAAGCTGAATTCGCAATTTTCCCCGATTAAATTAAATTCCTGCATATTTCCCGTTTTTCCAGTTGGTACAACCCCGGTTAAAAGTATTTGTAAAAACAAAAACCCGTCGAAGAGTATTATCATAAAATATGTTAATTTTTGTAGCCATTTGTAGTTTTATTTATCGTTAATATTTATATAAAAATGTATATTTGATGGGAAAAGATACACCTGAAAAAATTTGGACGAAGATGAGAAAAACCGGATAGTTTGATACGCAAAAATAATAATAGACTCTCTGTTTAACTTTTGCCTTTACAATGCTCAAAAGATCCATAATACCCTTATAGAAGGAATCGATTAATCACAATTTGTAACTATTTAGAGTTAACAGTTTGCTTATTGTTTTAAATTGTCGCTAATTAAATCAAAATTTTTATGAGAAAATTTAATAGTTTTCAATCGTATTAAAATTTTAAAAGTTTGTGTTTGATTGTTTTCAATTGTAAGCTTGAAATTGATGAATAAATACTCATATAAACTTATACGCGCATGCGTCGATCTTCCCAGCTGTTATGTATTATGGCGTCGCGTCAGTAGATCAGAAAGCGTGTGTTATGCACTGTGCGATTTTACATTTTTGTTTGAGTTTAACTTTCACTTTTTTGTATTTTATTGTAAATATATTTAACCAATAAATTTTTATCAGTAATGGACAACATGAATCAACCAAAATTAGTTTAAACTTACACAGCACCGAAACTTTTCTAAAAATTTATTAAATATTTACTTCCAAACTTCGAAGTATTTACTTGCAAAGTTTAGTGAAAATTGTGTAAAGATTTAAATATCTTACATTAATAAATGTTTAGCGTGATACTTTCCTGAAAATTTTAGCTAATAATAGAATAGGCGAAAATATAATTTAAATGTTCAGGAAAGTTTCAAGATAAATTTTCAAGGAAGTTTGACAATAAACATTTATTCAAGTGAGACATTTAAATGTTTACCCAATTTTTACTATACACTTTGCAAGTATATTCTTCGAAGTTAGCAAGCAAATCTTTAATAAATTTTGAAGAAGGTTTTTGTGCTGTGTGGGAATTAATTTTCATTAAATTGACATTTTATTCAATTCCACTAATGTTTATTAAATCACAAAAAAATATATAATTTTGATATTAGACAGAAATAATCTTTCATTTTTTAAAATCATTTTTTTCTCATTCTGCTTTAATAATGGTTTTTAAAATCCCTTACAAGAATGAACTCCTTCTACCTTTTGATATATAATCTATTGAAAAAAATTGAGGGCGATTGGAGGCATTTTTATAGTTAATCGTAATGAATTGGAGCAACCCGATTAAGAAGCACAATTAACAACAATAGAGAAAGTTTTTAATTGAAATTATTCGTTTTCTTCCATAAGGGTAGTTAAACCTAGAATTAAAATAACAAAACTTTTAACTTTCTAAGTTTTTTTCCCAGTAGCATAATGCAAGTATCGTTTCACAGGTATTCTTGAATTTCTGTAGTATGAATTTTATCATGAAAAATCTCCATTTCCAATACTTGAAAAATAATTTTAAAGCTATGAATTAATATTTTTTAATATTGTTTACCATTTATCATTTACCATTTTTAATATTTTCGAAGTTTTGCAATTGAAAATTTTTTGATTAATTGGATAAACAAATTATTCTAAATTCCATTATTTTGACGTCAAAAGTTTAAAAGATATACATTAAAAAATTCGAAATTTTCCATTTTTTAAATTTTTGAAAAAATTGAATGCCTCTCGTTCTAATTAATATGTTTAAAAACTGTAAATTTATATATATATATATATATATATATATATATATATATGATTTTATATTAATAATAATTATATATGATTTTATATTAATAGGTATATATATATATATATATATATATATATATATCTATACCTATTAATATAAAATCATATCGCCGCCGCCGCTGTTTCAGAAAGTTCTAAGGGCACCCTATCCCAAAGGGTCCGTCAAAACTTACGTCAAATTTGACCTATCTTTTGACCTATAGGTTTAAAAGAGAATAAATAACGGCCTCACATTACGTCAAAATCTATGTCTAATTTAACCTATTTTTTGACCTATAGGTTTAAAAGAGTATAAATAACGGCCTCACATTACGTCAAAATCTATGTCAAAATTGACCTATTTTTTGACCTATAAGGTCGAAAAGGAGAATAAATAATGGCCTTACATTACGTAAAAATCTATGTCTTATTTGACCTATTTTTGACCTATAGGTTTAAAAGAGGACAAATAACGGCCTCACATTACCTCAAAACTTATGTCAAAATTGACCTATTTTTTGATCTATAGGTCAAGAACATAAATCAAAACATATGTCAAAATTGACTTATTTCTTTACCTAAGTCAAAAAGAGGATAAATAACGAATATAAATAATTGTTTAATTTTACCTATTTTTTGAGCTACGGGTTTTAAAAGGGGCCTTAATGTGGGCCTTCACATTACGTCAAAATTTGATCTGTGTTTTACCAAGAGGTCAGAAATTGCCCCCTCAAATAGAAGCGCGAAATAGGACGTCAAAGCCTATGCAAAAGAAAATTTTTTTACTTTCAGGTAACAACAGGTCAGATCTTGCCCCCTCAAATAGAAGCGCGAATAGGACGTCGAAGCCTATGCAAAAGAAAATTTGTTTACTTGATGACAAAGATGATGACAAAGATTAAAAAATTTGAGACTGGCTAATATCATAAGATATATAATTTCATATAAAATCAGGGGGTTGGCGCGCGAAGCGCGCAGGGGGGCGGAGCCGCCCTAGTACACGGAAAAACTTTTTTCAAGAGTATTTCCTAAACTTATTCAAGAACTCAGGATATGGAAATAATACAAGAAATGCTACGAAACCATAAATTGAAACATTATTTTAAGCTGTTCAGGGATAACTGTAGTAAATTTCTGGACTACTTGTTGAGTTTTCTTGAAAAAGTCCTGAACTTGTTTAAGAATAGAAAAATGTAAAATTAGCGAAAAAAATTTGCCCGCGTGAGTAGTCGAACCTGAGACCTCGACACTCAAGGTCGCTCCGCCTTATGCCACTCGGCTGCAGGGACGCGTTACGATACTTTAGTTTTAGATCGTTTTAAAGCGTTTAAAGCCAAGTGGCGCTGTATACCTATTGGTTACGCTACGCCTTCTTTCTTAAATAGTTCTAGACTTTTTCAGCGCGCAGTGACTGAAGAACTCAGTCGCAGCGTCAAGAACAATTATTTCCAAGCCATTAGAAAAACACCTGAAAATTCTTTAATGAATATTGAACTTTTCTAAAAGGAGTTCTAAATTTTTCCCATATCCTGAGTTCCTGAATAAATTTAGTAATGACTCTTGAAAAAAGTTTTTCCGTGTATATATATATATATATATATATATATATATATATATATTGTGACGCGGCATTTTGCCACGCACAATATTGAGTAAATTATTTGATTTTGTTGTCATATTAATCATTTGATAACATTATTATCAAAACGAGAATCTTTCTTTTTTTTTCTAAAATAAACCAAAATTATTATTATTAAGTTTTAAAAGTCTCTAATTTCAAGTAAATAAATCATTTAAATTGTACTATTCAAACCTGCCAACTCGTCAGATCGACAATTGTAAAACAAAATTATTCAGAACAATTTCTGCCGAATCGTTTGTTGTTTTCTTTTCATATTCGTCGAGAAGTTTTCTCGGATTATTATTCCACTGGCAGCCATTTAATGGGCCCAATCATCAAGGGAAGTGTTTCCTGGTGCATATATTCGGACGTGATTCCCGAATATTGAAGAGCACCAGGAAGACGAAAAACTACTTTGTTTTGGTCCTGTCAAATTAATGACGGCGGCCATATTGGATTAAAGGCCGACTCAAATTCAGCGTTGGCGGCGAATGGGATCGCGCTCTACTTTACCGTCTGTGACTCGATTACCCTGGGAGGGTAATTAAATGACAAAAAGACTGTAAACTGGTGAAATTGTTGTGCGCCTGGGACTCACCAGGAGAAAACGAAGCGCGCGCGTAGCGACGCGTTCGCTGTAGCCGAGTCAGCCATTTTTTCTATTCATTCTCGTTTTGGTAGAGTTGACTGGCGCATCACGCCAAATAAAAAAAATTAAATTTAATAAAAAAAAAAATAAAAAAAAATTGTTCATTATTTTGTTTGAGTGCCATGTCAGGACGCGGAAGCTTGCGGGGTCGTAGGAGAATCGACGGTGAGTCCCGTTAAAATAAAAACAGTGATTTCTCGCCACATGGGCACATTTTATTGTCAGTTTAAGGAATTGAAAGTGATGCTTGTCACCGCATGGTAATGCGGCATATTACTCATACAAATTCGGCCTTCTGCCGAATAATTAAATTGTAAATGGTAGTAATTAAAAATGATTAATTAATAAAAATCTATTAATTGTTTAACTTAAAATCAGTGATGTGAAAATTAATGTGTTATCTCCTTACCCCTCCCCTCTCCGCGGTTTGTGGGGAAAACTCTTTCCTCACAATTTCTGAGCAAGCTAGGCTAAATTTTCGTTAGTGAAAAATTTATCACATAAAATCTTTTGGATATTTTTGAACAAAATATCCTGGCGCTTTAATAGATCTTTAATAAAAATTTTATTTAAATTCATAAAATCAAAGTGTAGATAACCTCAAAAATAGTCAAAATTAGTATAAAAATAATCAATAAAGAAAGGAGAGGTTATAAATGGCACCCGAACGTTAAGGCCCGAGAAAAACACATTAAATTTCTCTAATAAACAAGCATCTTTTTCAGTAAAAATAATGAACTAAAATTTGATATAAAAATTTTACTTTGATGTGAGGATTTGTGCTTTTAAGCAGTAGCAGTTGTAATCAAAAATACTTTTGAAACGTAGTGATCTTGTGAGTCAAGGTTACTCTTATCTCACAACACAAATCTTCACAACAATGTGAATTGATCATTAATCAAGAATCAAAAGTCGAAAATAATTTTCGAAAAATAAAATAAAATTATCAATAATAACAGAATTGATTTTATTTTGAATAAAAACTAGTTTTATTCGTAAAAAATAAAATTTTGAAGGATTTGGCTGAGTCATCGCCGCCTTTGTTTGAATCAAAATAATAGAATTGTGTAGTCAGTTCTTGATTACAAACTTAAATAAATTGTTATTTTTCATATAAAAATAAATCAGGAGAGGATATTCTCCCTGATAAAAATAATAATAATAATTTTGAGAATTAATTTTTTTTTCTTGGTACTAAAAGAGAAAAATAAAATAATGAAAATAATTAAGAATTAATTCAAATTCAATTGATTAAAAATTTATTATTTTTTTTTCCTGTCATTTTTCCTCCTTGGACAGTGAACCGTGATTATTTTTAATTTTTTTTTGTACAATTAGTAATTTTTTTCTCACTTTAATTGACAATTTTATTTATTTTTTTTTCACAAAACTTTTTTTTGGATTAAGGACTGATGGTGCGATTGTTTTATTTTGTTGTATGCCCATACTCTGACAGCTCGCCATCCGTCTACTTAAATCCGGTTCCTATCAGAATTTCCGAATAAAAATATTTTTTTTAAAAATGGCGGAATTCGATAGCAAAATGCCCGGAATTTTTGACAACTGGTCTAAAGACCAATTAAAAAGTTATTTAAATTCAGTTCACGCGAATTCTCACGGGAATTTAGAAATTTTGAAAAATCGTGCTTCGCGTTTCATGCAGTTCTATATGGGCGATAGAACGGTTCCATGGTTGCCTTCCGACGAACTGCAAATCGAACCAAACGATTCGGATTTAGAATCAATTAATGATTCTCACGTAGAAACGTTAGATAGAATGAGGCAAATTTTAAAAACACCGGTTTCACATGCGGCTAGTATACCTTTCACGACGACGGTATATTGTACACAAAATACAAATACCCCCACCATCACTACAAGTAGTTCGACTTATTCGTATGTAACGATAGGAACTACAGTCGCAAATTCGGTATCACACGCTACGACGGGTTCTCAAAATCAGTCAGCTGATTATTTGGGTCGAAATACCCCTTCCAGCGAAAATTTTGAAATCCATAAACCGGGTAAAATGGCGGCGGTCATTCGTAAATCGAATCTCGAATTTTCTTTGCCTCCTTATTATGAAAATTTAAATATTCAATCGGCTATGCCCCTGATTAATTTTGATGAAAAAAATTTCGGTTATAATCTTCGGCATTTAGAACCCGCAAAAGCAAACGAGTGCTTGTTGACACCACGACGACCGGATATAATTAAACCCGTAGTTAGGGACAACAACGAAATAAAATCAGCCTTTAAACCAATAAATGAGGCGAGAGAAGTCCTTGAGGCCAATTTTGAGCCAGTACCGGCTGAACATTGGCCGAGCAATGGCAGGACTACTTGTCCAACCTCATGTGACCCCAAGGTAGGTTCAGTCCCGGCTGAAGCAAGGCACAAGCCTGGGCCAGTATTTGATCCACCTTTCGTTGAAAATAATCGAGATTTTAAACCCATTCACACCAGAGAAGCTTCATATGACCCTCAATTAGGAAGAATCCCTAATAAATATTTAAATGATAGGGTTCTTACTAATTCTCCATTAATTCAGGCACCGATTGTTAATAGTAGAAAACCACTCGATTCCATAGTCAGGAAATGGGGAATAAAATTCTCAGGCGACGGGAAAGCGAGCGTAGAAGATTTTCTTGAACGCGTTGACGATGTGATGGAAATTTCATCCGTGACTAGCGATGAGGTTCTTCGTGCGGCAGTACTTTTGTTAGATGGTATAGCACTACAATGGTACCGCCTAAATAAATCTCGTTGGAATTCGTGGAATGAATTCAAATCTGCTTGTCGATTGCGATTCGGTGACATTAATTATCAGTGGCGTCTTGAAGAACAAGTTGCCAATCGAATTCAGGGCTCTGGTGAAACCACAGCTGATTTCATCACTTGTATGCAGGGATTATCAGAGAGAAACTGAGAGTACGCACGTAATGCAAAGCGCGCTTTCCTTTAAAAGTCTGGCCCCTCGCGGCCAAAAGTCCTAAGCTTAGGTGGTTGGCTATATATATTGCCTAAGTAGGTGAGCTTGCACACATGTGTAAAATGTAATGGCTAAGCCGAATTATAATCGGAACCGCTCGTGATCACTCGTAAAATGCAAGGAACGCGAGGAATAGAACTGAACGAACTCAACTATAAATCTGATAATAGGCCGAAAAATGATTTTGAGTTCCAAAAGTAAATCTGTCGTGAAGCTGAGAATGAAAAAGAGAAGGGCAGTTAGTTCTTCTATTCATTCTTATACTATTTCGATATCAAAATTATAACAATAATTAATATATTCAATAAGTAGAACAGTAATAATAAAAATTAAAATAACGAAAATAATATAAATTAATTAAACTAAAAACAAAAGTTAAATTAAAATAAATTCCTTTTTTTAAAATAATTATTATTATGAACATTCCAAATAGAAAAATTAATAACTATTTATTAAAATTTATTTTAAATAAAATTTAATTTATTTTTGTTTAGTTTATCTCAAATAAATTTTGATACCGTAAAATTATTAGTAGAAAAAAATATAATTTTGTATCATCTATAATTATTTAAATATTATTAACTCCATGTTGATAAACACAAAATAATTCTATAGAATTAAAAATGCAGTTTTCAGAAAAACTATGCCTTTAAATTAAACACACTACAAAATTTTTTTAATTAAATTTTTTTAAACTTTGAGTTACTGAGTAATATTTTGGTTTTTAGTTGGAAAATTCTACTTTTTACAATCTACAACCTTTAAAAAATGTTTAATTTTTTTGGTTTTGTGAAAAAATTTTTTTTCGATTCTCTACTTCGACTCTAATTTCAGAAACCGTTGCAATTTAATTAATAAAATTTTAATTTTACCAATAATTTTTACTAACTTATTAGTAAAATGTATCAATTTACTAATTAGTTATGTATTAATGTAAAATTTATTACTAAAAAGTCAGTCACCGATTCAAATTATAGTAAACAGTACTACTAATTTATATTTAATTCATTATTGTTTTTTCCTGATTTCCAGATATAGAATTTTTATTTTTTAAGAATATTTTTAATTCTAAACTTATTTCAAACATTACTAATTTATTCTTCCATTAACATTTAATGAAAAATCCAAAATCAAAAGGCAAAAAATGTTCACTTTTTTTTAACTGGACTAGTAATTATTATTTTTTTGCATGACTTTGGATTTACAAAAATTGTAAACATAGAATTTTATAAAACTCAATTATTTATAAAAATTGCAATCACAAGTCTTAAAAAATTCAATAATCTAATTATTTAAAGTGAATTAATTCAACATGCCATAAAGTTAAATTATTATTTATTGATGGAAGTAGAAAAAATCCAAAACAGGGTGGCCACAAGTTTCAGTTTATCAATTTCCCTGAAAATTTACTGACATTAATATTATTTTCTCCTGACAAAATTCTTTTTATAGGAAAAAATCAATTTGCTTAATTTCCCTGGTAAAAAATTTTCACCTAGCATTTAATTCTGGAATTTCCTTCACTTCAATGACAAAAATTTGTTTTCTCTGACTTTACAGACAATGTGTGGCCACCCTGCCAAAGTTTTGTATCTATTAAAATTTGTAATGATTGCAAAGTTTGCAATGTGAATTAATAAAATTTAAGAATGAAATGCTTTCAATATTATCAAAGAAACAAGAATTTTGTTCTTAAATTTAGAAATTTAATATGTTTCCAGTACTTTTGACCGAATTCTCAAATGTTTTCCTGATTTATGCAATAGCAAGTGTTTATCGCAATTAGTATAAAAATACTGATATAAATGTTGAGAATTAAAATTATTAATACAATATTTATTTGCTAATTTTAATTCCTCTTTTTTAAAAGAGAATTTGTTGCTGTAAATATTTAAAAACGCTTAAATCTCTAAAATATCACTATAAAAAAATTTTCTGTAAATTTACAATTTTTATAGAAACTTGTAATTTAACGTCTAAAAGTATCGAATTGACAATCCCTTTTTAGTGTCAATTCTATAATTTTCTGTAAATTCACTACTCTGAAAGCAGGTAATAATCAGTAATAATTGTGACTATTTATTTACTACATTCAGAGTATGTAGTAAATTTACAGAAAATTGTAAAATTGACACTATAAAAAGGTTATTTTACAAATTTATGTAAAAAAAATGTAAATGTACAGAAAATTTATGTTGTATAGTGTAATTTATGTATTTCACTTTAGAAAAACGTATACCTAAATATGAACAATGTAAATAAAAGTCTTTCGGCGATTAATGCATCTGAAATTTTTTGTAAAGTTTTGAAACCAGAAATTTTAAATAGGCAAATGTGCCGGATTTAACCTGGGAATTTATTGATATATATCAGATCAGATTGAACTATTACAAATTTTGGTGTAAATACAAAATTTTATCAGCATCAAAACCCCAAAAACATTGCATAAACCTTGTATAAATTGTAAAAATGTCAAAACATTGTTATAACCTCTTTTCAGTTCTATTCCTCGCGTTCCTTGCATTTTACGAGTGATCACGAGCGGTTCCGATTATAATTCGGCTTAGCCATTACATTTTACACATGTGTGCAAGCTCACCTACTTAGGCAATATATATAGCCAACCACCTAAGCTTAGGACTTTTGGCCGCGAGGGGGCAGACTTTCAAAGGAAAGCGCGCTTTGCATTACGTGCGTACTCTCAGTTTCTCTCTGGGATTATATCGAAAATTTAACCGCCCGGTATTAAATTCAGATATGTTAGATCGGGTCTATATTAACATGCGACCCGAATTGAAAATGAGAATTAAACGCCGAGAATTTAGCGACTTAGATGAATTAGCATTAATAGCATCTGATGTTGAGAGAATGTTAGATTCTCTCAAAACAGAAAGAACACCACAAAAACCGGAAAATTCTTTCTTTCCCGAATTCGCATTTTCTGACAAAATAAAAGAAAAATCTAGTCGCGAAGATAACAAGAAAGATACGAATTCTCTTCTTGATTGTCTTGATAAAAAATTCCAAACGTTTGCTAATGAATTGGTCAAGTCACTTTCGGTTAATAAAGTAAATTCGAATTCGAATAATAATAAAAATTATAATAAGTCGGATTCGAATAAGGAAAAATCGAAAAAGTCTGACAATAAATCGGATAAACGTGAGAATTCAGTTAAGAGACAATTTCGTGAGCCTAAATCTCAACCTCCTTGCTTTAATTGTGGTAAGGATGACCACATGTGGAAGAAATGTTCACTTCCGTGGAAAAAATTCTGCCACATATGCGGAGAAAAGAATGTCACGAAATATACTTGCGAATCGTCGTACTGTAAGGGAAACTAAAAATGGAGATCAACCTTAGGGTCGATGATCCTCCTAAATTAGTTCCACAGACCCTTAATAATGAAGTAAAAATTAAATCGAATAAAACTAGTTTAACTGCGAATAAAAAGGCACGTAAAAATAAAATAGTAAAATCTTCTTTGAATATTGAAACTTTAGCTGCTAACGATTTTGATAATAAATTGTTAAGCCCGACTAGTGAAATGAATAGTATAAATAAAATGAAACAAGTTTCTGATCAACCTATTGATTGTAAACTCGAATCAGTTGATACTGAACCGCATAAAATAAATAATCTCGACTTAGCTTGTCAGTTCGGACAGGAGGGAAATAAAATTAATAAATTAGGCGGTGATAGTACCCATTCAAGACCTTACATTAATATTAGAATAGGCGATTCGGAAATTAAAGCACTAGTTGATACCGGTTCGGCTAGAACTTATTTAGGTTCGGTAGGTGAATCTATAGTTCATTCAAATAAATTTGAAATAAATAATGATAAACAAAGCAGCGTTTTGTTAGCTAACGGTGCTATAGAGCCTATTATTGGTGAAAGTATATTGCCAATAAGTTTCGCGGGAATAACTAATAAAATAAATGTCCGAATAGTCCCAAAATTAGCAGAAAATTGTATACTAGGTATGGATTTTTTGCGAACATTCGGAATAATAATCGATATAAATGATCAAAAATTGTGGGCATCAGATAAGCCAGTTATCAGGGTAGATTTTGGTGAAGGTGAGCCGAATAACGAGGATTCGTGTGCAGGGTTAGTTGAGTTAACTAACAAAGAGAGGAAGCATCTCGAGACCCTTTTAAAAAGAATCATTCCTTCGGTCCCCGATAAACTACCTCCAGCTAAATTGGTAGAACATATAATAAATACAGGCGATAATGCCCCAATTCGTCAGAAAAATTATCGTATGTCGCCTAAAGTATGCGAAGAGTTCATTAAATTAGTTAAAGAACTCATTGACATAGGAGTTTTAGAAGCATCAAATAGTGATTGGTGTAATGCGGTGGTAATGGTTCGTAAGCCGGATGGTACCTACCGTCTCTGCATTGATTTTAGAAAGGTAAATAATGTGACGGTTAAAGACTCATATGCTTTGCCTTTTATGGCAGAGATTTTGGATAAACTTAGCTCTGCTAAGTTTATTTCCAAATTGGATTTAAAATTAGGTTATCATCAAATACCGCTAAGTGAAGAAAGTAAGGCTAAGACTGCTTTCTTTGTGCCAGGTTTGGGGCTTATGCAATACAAAAGAATGCCTTTTGGCCTTTGTGGAGCACCAGCCACCTTTCAAAGGCTTATTGATAAAATAATAACTCCTGATATGAAACCCTTCGTATTCGCATACTTGGATGACCTGATAATTGCGACAGAAACATATGAGGAACATTTGGTATGGTTAGAACGAGTAATTAATAAATTGACAAAATCTGGTTTAACGCTTAATCCGGATAAATGTAATTTTTGCGTTTCTGAAGCAAAATACTTAGGCTTTGTAGTAAATCATAAAGGTTTGTCAGTCGATGATGATAAAGTTCGCCCCATATTAAATTTTCCTCAACCGAAAACGCTGCGTCAACTTCGCCGGTTCATAGGAATTACTTCTTGGTATAGAAGATTCATTAAAGATTATGCTCGAATTTGTGAGCCTTTAACACGCTTAACTAAGAAGAAACAACCCTTTAAATGGACCGCTGAACAAGATAACGCGTTTAATGAATTAAAAAAGATCTTAGCTTCTCCCCCTATAATGGGATATCCAAATTTTAAAGTTCCTTTCTGCATCCAGACAGATGCTAGTAACTTCGGCTTAGGTGCCGTAGTTACACAAGTTCAAGATGGCCAAGAGCGTGTAATTGCTTACGCCAGTCGCATTCTTTCTGATGCGGAGCGTAATTACTCCACAACTGAGAAGGAATGCTTGGCGGTCATCTGGGCAATTAAAAAGTTTCGGTTTTATTTGGAAGGTTATCACTTCACTGTGATAACCGACCATAGTAGTCTAAGATGGTTGAAAAATCTTAGAAATCCGACCGGACGATTAGCCCGCTGGTCACTTGAACTGTTAGAGTATGATTTTGAAATCATACACAGAAAAGGATCGATGCATGATATTCCGGACGCGTTGTCCCGAATGTATGAGGATTCGGATGAAAATAAAGTCGCGGCTATCGAAGCTGTTGACGATGATTGGTATAATAGGCGTCGCGAATCGATAATAAACGAACCACATAAATATCACGGGTGGAAAGTAGAAAATAATAGGTTATATCGGTATCGAAATAACCCCTTGCTTGAGGATCTCATGGATGACCACAGCGCGTGGAAGTTGGTGGTCCCTAAAGACGATCAACTTCTAATAATGCGTGAGGCACATGAAAATCCTCAATCGGGTCATTTGGGTGGTCAAAAGACGTATGACCGACTTTCAATAAGATATTTTTGGCCCGGAATGTTGAAAGATGTAGAAAAATTCGTGCGTACTTGCATTACCTGTCAAATGAACAAAACAGAACAATCAAAGCCTCGTGGTATAATGGGGCAAAGAATCATACAAGAACCTTGGAGTGTCGTAGCCACGGATATAATGGGTCCGTTTCCAAAAAGTTCTAGAGGATTTGAATATTTGATTGTCTTTCAAGACTTATTCACAAAATGGATTGAAGTGGCACCATTGCGTACTGCAAATGCCACAACAGTCATAAATTCATTTCGTGAAATGGTAATAAATCGATGGGGTACACCGCATGTATTACATTCGGATAGTGGTACCGAATATCATAATAATGCGATAAAAAGTTTATGTACCGCCTACCAAATTCATCATTCATTAAATCCCTTATACCATCCACAGGCGAACCCTGTTGAGAGAACCAATAGGGTTCTCAAGACAATGATTCGATCATTTGTTGGCGAGAATCACCGAAATTGGGATATTTTTGTGGGCGATTTTCGTTTCGCTTACAACACGGCGTTGCACAGTACCAATCGTGTAACTCCGGCGTTTCTCAATTTTGGCAGAGAGCCAATGCCCTTAAGGTCCAGGCGTCGTCTTGTGGAGGGGGAAAACGAGTTGCCAGTCGCTGATATTGCCGAATGGACAACTCGTATAACTCGATTAAACGATTTAAGAGAGAAAATTTGTGAAAATCAGGATCGAGCATTCGTCAAACAGGCAAAGTACTATAATCGTGGGCGAAGAGACTTACACTTTGAAATCGGTGATTTGGTTAAGAAACCCCTACATATGTTGTCTCGTAGGCAGGATCGGTTCGCTAGTAAGTTAGCTCCATCGTTTCATGGTCCGTTCATGGTCGTGAAAATAGTCTCGCCGAATATTTATGAATTATCTTCGAATGATGGTCGGTTAGTAGGAAGATATCATGCTTCTCATCTTCAGCCATATTATGCTTTCGAAGAGGATTTAGAATCGACCGATTCGGAAGAAGAAAGACGGTTAGATCGAGAATTGTCGGAGATAGTTTGGTCGGATCCTGAACCTGAAGTAGAAAATTCGAATTCTGAAGTTAATCTAGAAATCGAAATAAATCCGGATATAATTAATAAACCATCTCGGCGCAGAAAATTGCGCAATCGTTCCTATTCGTATTAGGACGGATTGGGATTGGCGAGATGTCGGAATTTCAAAAATGAGTTCAGAGAGATTTTTTTTATAAAAATAAAATAAAAATAGAAATAATAATAATTTAGACAATTTTGTTAAAAAAAAAATCTTGCTTAAATTTTATATTGAAAAATTTAATTATGGTCCAAGTAATAAATTGTTAAAATGATTCTGAAAATTCTCAATAATTAATAATCTCCATAATTTTGTATAAGTAGAACAAAAATTTAAGATAAATATGACCTTGAAAAATTGGTCCATCAAAAATTTAATAAAAAGATACTGTAAATAATTTTGTAAATAAATCTTTAAATAATCTTTAATTGAAAGACTGTTATTTATCTTAAAAAGACCAGTTTTGACCGTTATTTATCTTAATACAATAGAAATTGAGATAAATAGGTCATATTTTTGCTCTAGATTAAATTAAGATTTTGATCCTGTTGGATGCTGCATAGATGCTGCATGAAACAGTTAAATTGACCAGGTCCATGACCTCTAAACAAAAGTAAGTAAATAAATTAAGAAAACTAGATCAAAATTTATTTTAAATAAATTAAAGATTTTGATTAATTCAGAATCGGTAAATTAAGTGAGAGGACCATCTGTTAAGAATTAGTCCATGACCTTCAAAAATTAAATAAATGAAAGTTAGTAAATTAGTTAGTTGAATTAAGTTAAATTAAAATTTTTAATTTGTCTCTCTGAATCTCATAATAAATTGAAAATGAACACTTGTGAGGGAGAATAAATTACTCCTCACTAATAAAAATTTTTTTTTATTAAAGAATTGTTAGATAAATTCCAATCCTAGACTGACGAACATTCCCATTCCATTTTTTTCGTAATGAACTAGTTAAATTATAGTAATTTAAAATAAATTAAAAAAAAAAAAAAATTTTAAAGTTCAGAAATTCGAAAATCATTAACTCGAGACATTCAGTTCTTTTCTCACAATTAAATTAAATAATTAAATAATTAATTACTTATGAAAAATTTTGAAATAATGATAATTCTTGATTGATTCTCTTTGATTGACGCGAATTAAATAAAGTCAATCTTATTAATTAAGGAAATAAATGAAAGCTGATCTGGCGAGGGGTGACTTCAGAATTGGGACTCACCGGCTCGACCCTTTGGGCCGAGTCTTGGCAGGGGAGAGTTGTGACGCGGCATTTTGCCACGCACAATATTGAGTAAATTATTTGATTTTGTTGTCATATTAATCATTTGATAACATTATTATCAAAACGAGAATCTTTCTTTTTTTTCTAAAATAAACCAAAATTATTATTATTAAATTTTAAAAGTCTCTAATTTCAAGTAAATAAATCATTTAAATTGTACTATTCAAACCTGCCAACTCGTCAGATCGACAATTGTAAAACAAAATTATTCAGAACAATTTCTGCCGAATCGTTTGTTGTTTTATTTTCATATTCGTCGAGAAGTTTTCTCGGATTATTATTCCACTGGCAGCCATTTAATGGGCCCAATCATCAAGGGAAGTGTTTCCTGGTGCATATATTCGGACGTGATTCCCGAATATTGAAGAGCACCAGGAAGACGAAAAACTACTTTGTTTTGGTCCTGTCAAATTAATGACGGCGGCCATATTGGATTAAAGGCCGACTCAAATTCAGCGTTGGCGGCGAATGGGATCGCGCTCTACTTTACCGTCTGTGACTCGATTACCCTGGGAGGGTAATTAAATGACAAAAAGACTGTAAACTGGTGAAATTGTTGTGCGCCTGGGACTCACCAGGAGAAAACGAAGCGCGCGCGTAGCGACGCGTTCGCTGTAGCCGAGTCAGCCATTTTTTCTATTCATTCTCGTTTTGGTAGAGTTGACGGGCGCATCACGACAAATTAAAAAAATTAAATTTAATAAAAAAAAAAAATTGTTCGCTGTTTCTTTGAGTGCCATGTCAGGACGCGGAAGCTTGCGGGGTCGTAGGAGAATCGACGGTGAGTCCCGTTAAAATAAAAGCAGTGATTTCTCGCCACATGGGCACATTTTATTGTCAGTTTAAGGAATTGAAAGTGATGCTTGTCACCGCATGGTAATGAGGCATATTACTCATACAAATTCGGCCTTCTGCCGAATAATTAAATTGTAAATGGTAGTAATTAAAAATGATTAATTAATAAAAATCTATTAATTGTTTAACTTAAAATCAGTGATGTGAAAATTAATGTGTTATCTCCTTACCCCTCCCCTCTCCGCGGTTTGTGGGGAAAACTCTTTCCTCACAATTTCTGAGCAAGCTAGGCTAAATTTTCGTTAGTGAAAAATTTATCACATAAAATCTTTTGGATATTTTTGAACAAAATATCCTGGCGCTTTAATAGATCTTTAATAAAAATTTTATTTAAATTCATAAAATCAAAGTGTAGATAACCTCAAAAATAGTCAAAATTAGTATGAAAATAATCAATAAAGAAAGGAGAGGTTATAATATATATATATATATATGTCTCACAAAAGTTATAACTGATTAATTTACTGCAATCTATCAAAATATTAAAATTGTTTTGCTAAAAATAATGTCCTATAACCAAGATGTAAGTGTAAAAATGTTTTCAAAAAATTTTTTTAATGAATTGCTTTTAAATGATCTATAATTCATTGTTACATGTTATATTGTCAAATTTTGGCATAATTTTTCCAAAAATTGTCTCTTATAAATAGATAATGTTATCGTTCTTTTTAATTTTTCGAAAACATTTTTATACTTACATCTGAAATAGAGTCGAAAAAATTTCAATTTTTTGAAAACATTTTTATCTTTACATCTTAATTATAGGACACAATTTTTGGAAAAATTATGCTAAAATTCGATCAAATAACATGTAATAATCAATTATAGATCATTTAAAAGCAATTCATTAAAAAATATAAAATTGGGATATTTGCGATTTTTTTAATTATTAAAAAATCATGTTTATATTTACATCTTAGTTATAGGACATTTTTTGGCAAATCTATTATAGAATGTGACTAAATAATATGTTATACTCAATTATGCAAAGTTTGAAAGCATTTTTTAAAAAATGTAAAATTTGAAAATTTTTGATTGTTGAATTTTTTGAAAATATTGAATATCTCCCGTTCTAATTAATATTTTTCTAATCTGTAAATTTATAAACCTTCCTTGGCCCAAGGTCAAATATTCTGCCAAATTTGGTTTCAAACGGTTCAGCCATTTTTAAGTGATTTGCGAACAAAGATTCTGTGACATACGGACATACATACATACAGGAAATTTTTTATTGGCATTTTTGGAATCCTTCATGCTCAAAACGAATAATTATGTGTAAAATTATAAGTTCTGAGCAATGTACAGATAAAAGTCTCATCTTTTATATATATACAGTACCGGCCAGAATTGTCAGTCCACTTACAAAATTCGTATTAAAAACATGCCTCTCGTTTTTTGATAATATTTCAGTTAAAAATAAGTCTAGAAAAATTTAAAAATAACCATTGGAAAGCTTATAAAATTTCGTGTGAAATGAGCTAAAGTTCAAAACTATTCGTTAAATAGAAACTGAGTTAGAGTGTGAGAAATATCGTCTAATTTTCTGCTATTGAAAATTCCGTTATCCAACTTCAAGTTTAGGATTGCTCTAAACGAGGTTAGAAAAAAAATTCAAATTCACATATAATAAAGCTTGAGATCTCCTCTTTAAAAGTAGACTAAGTAGCTTAAAAAATATTACGTGGTTTAAAAGATATTCGAGATTTTAAAAAGGTCTTCACGATTAACAAGCAAACCATCATTCAAGCAAAACAGTCACATCGCGCCTCATAGCCAGGGCCGAATAGGACGCTTTATAAAACGGGCCCCATTATTATAATTAATTATGAATTATTATTAATTATTAATTATATTTAATTTTTAATTTACTAAAATTCTAGTTAACTAATTTATTTTTAATTTAGAGAAATTTATTAATTTGTAATATTGATAATTTATAATTTTGAAAAATTATTTAATGTTAATTAAATTATATTTAAAATAATAATTTTTAATAAAAAAACTATAAAATGTGTTCAAATTACAGTTTTATTTAAAGAATCTCATTTAATTAATAATTAATAATTAATAATTAATAATTAATAATAATTCATAATTAATTATAATAATGGGGCCCGTTTTTGATAAAGCGTCCTTTTCGGCCCTGGCTATGAGGCGCGATGTGACTGTTTTGCTTGAATGATGGTTTGCTTGTCAATCGTGAAGACCTTTTTAAAATCTCCAATATCTTTTAAACCACGTAAAATTTTTTAAGCTACTTAGTCTACTTTTAAAGAGGAGATCTCAAGCTTTATTATATGTGAATTTGAATTTTTTTTCTAACCTCGTTTAGAGCAATCCTGAACTTGAAGTTGGGTAACAGAATTTTCAAAAATCAGAAAATTAGACGATATTTCTCACACTCTAATTCAGTTTCTATTTAACGAGTAGTTTTGAACTTTAGCTCATTTCACGCGAAATTTTATAAGCTTTCCAATGGTTATTTTTAAATTTTTCTAGACTTATTTTTAACTGAAATATTATCAAAAAACGAGAGGCATGTTTTTGATACGAATTTTGTAAGTGGACTGACAATTCTGGCCGGTACTGTATATATATATATATATATATATATATATGTAGAAATTCTGGAACATTATTTTTTTAATATTTAACAGATGAATTAATTACTAAATATGTAAAAGTAGATTTTATGTTTATTAACATTAGATTAAAATATGATAAAATAAATTAAATATTAAGTTAAATTAAATAATGTCAAAATTAAAAATCTCATAAATCATATATCAAATATTTTAAGATTAGGCTATTGTTAATTTACATTAAACAAGAAATTTGTTAAACTACAATTTTAAAGTAAAAGAATTAGTTTTAAATATCATTAATACATTTTAAAAATAGGCTAGTTTTCATTTCATCTATATTAAAATTAGGTACTCTAAACAATAATTCTAAAAAACTGATTTTATTTGAAAGTGTACTTTAGTTGAATGAATATTGTAAAACTTTTAAATTCTAACAAAAAAAATATTTCAAAAGAAAATTTTTTTATACTAAAGTTATGTCAGAAATACATTCCGATAGGTAGTATTTGAATAAAAAACTATTTGATATATTTAGATATATAGAAAATATAAAATAAAACAATTAAAAATTACACTATACAACGATTCAGTTAATTATACTTTAAATTACATTCATTATTAATAAAAATTAGTTTATATTAATTTACATAATGTATATTCAAACATTACATTAACATTTAATTTTTAATATTATAATTTTGTTATAAATTAATTAAAAAATATTAAATTTATTAAAAACACAGATTCATAAGGGGAAATCTCACCAAGTGGGGACTTTTTTTTTTTAATTTTATTTTCAATTTAGTGGCACATTGTTTTTTTACCATAAATTATTATTTTTCGACCAAATAGAAGTATATTTTAACTGGCGTAACTTATATTTTTTAATTGCTACTGTATCTAAAATATATTATTTATATTTTTGGTTAAGAGTGCAGGTTAAACTTACTTCTAAGAGAAAAAAGTTACAAATGAAGATTGTAATTCCACTACTCTTGTTTTTAGATAAAACAACGTGAGCATGATTAAAATAGAATTTTATTTTAAGGAAAGAAATTAGTCTTATTTTAAGTAAAATAATTTTTTAAAATTAATTTCGATTATTTAAAATTTTTTTCAAAATAGGGATGGATACCACCCTATCAGTCACTTCACTTATTCTAAAAAATTTAATATATTTTAAAACCCTTCAAAACACATTTCCTTTTATTTACCTGAACTTACATTCATCAAAAATCCACCCGCAATATAGTTCAAATAAATGTTTTTCAGCAATGGCCCTATAAACAGAGTAACTAATATATTTAGGTGAAAAATTATTTAATATCAACCCCAAATATTATTTTTAGGGGTGAGCATTTTGCACATATATTTATTTACACTAAAGCAAGATATTACGCGAAGGTGTATCCATTTTTTAAAAGTGATTTCTTGTGCTCGTCGAAAAACCATATTTTGACAACGAGTTACGCACTCGTTGCGCGTTTTCCAAGGCCGATTTCATAGATGTACCAAGTGGTACAATGTTCTACCACCCAAAACTCTTTTTCTGAATACCTAAAAATGTAAATAGTATATGAGCGAATGTTAAATGATGATCGCTCAACGAGTATTATAAGAAAATTAATGATTTTTAAAGTTTGGTGAAAATACAGTTACATTTATTAAGAGCTCATTATCTGGAATATTATAATTGGCACACTTGTCCAATTTATATTTTTCTAATCTTCACAACCCATGGATGAATGACGAAAAACTCAAAACATAAAAAATAAATTGCTCAAAAAGTTATCGCTTAATAAAATTTCGAATAAATGCGAGTTACGCCAGGAATTTATCAATTTCTACGATTTTAATAAAGAAATCAGTTGCACAAATCTTTAATTTTGCCTAAAAACAATTATTTTTAAATCTCATACTCGTGAAAGAGAGTTAACAAAAATATATAAATGTGAATTGGCAATATGGAGGCTTTTTGTGGCACCGATATCTCAGTACCCAATTTGTCCCCATTTGGTGAGATTTCCCCATAAATATTCTTTTTAGGTTATACAAACTTTCGATTCCTAAAGAAATATGCAATATTAAATTTCGTAAAAGTTCAAATTGTATTAAAAAATAATTTGACAAAATGAAAAAAAAAGATTAAATCAATATTCAAACAAGTTTTAAATAGAATTTGTCACAAATTGGACATTTATAAATTGTCTCAATGATTAATTGTTGCAAACAGATATTATTCCATCTTTTATATATGATCTAAAAAGATTCATACCGAGTGTCATTTGCACATTTAAAACTTAAGTTAATTTCTAATTCATTAATATAATTATTAATTTAAAAATGTATTTTCTAAAATTAAGTCATAACTAATTCAGTTGATAAAACATTGCTTTTTAGGTTTAGAGAGAATTCGATTTATTGTAAATTACAAATCATTAGATTTTGGCAAAAATAATATTATGTTACAAGGAAAACAGTGTCAACTATAATTAAGTTAATTCAAATTTCTTTAAAATTAAATTTGAAATCTTTAATTAATTCAGCATTTAAAAATTACTTTCATTATTACCTTACAAAAATTGAAATTATATCAATAAATATTACTCCATTACGAAAATTCGCAATAATAAACGTTTAAATAATCGAAAATAATATTTATTATTGATTCGTTTAGAAAATTATTATTTTAAATATTCATTCTAAAGAAACTAATTTATTTAAAACTACACTTATATTTAATCTACATTATAAAACTAGAAATTTATAAGATTTAAATTATCGAAATGTAATTTAATCTAAACTAATTTTTAAGGAAAATGCAGCTAAGCGAATTTCAAATTATTCGAAAGCTAATTTGGTCGAAAATTTTTATGGGTGAATTTAATTTGAGCCAAAAAGCAAGTAGCCGAAACGTCATCTATTATAATCTTAAAGTGACGGAATAGCTATTTGTAAGAATGGTTAAATAGTCGAAACGCCATCTGCTCGATTTGTCCAGTAGACGAATAGTTAAGTAGCCGAATTGTAAAATAGTTGAATGAACAAAAAGTCGAATGATAAAAATATCTAATTGTCCATTCATAGAATGTTCAATTTATCGAAACGCCATCTGTTCGAATTATCAAATAGACGAATAGTTAAGTAGTAGAATTGTAAAAAAGTCGAATTGTTCATTCGTAAAATTCTCAAATAGCGGAAAGGTAAATAATTCGAAAAATTTTATAGTTTTAAGTTAATATTAACTTAAAACTATAAAAAAATTAAAACAAAACAGAGAAATTTAACATTTTTTTAACATTTTTTAATTTTAACATTTATTAAAGTTAATATTAACTTAAAACTATAAAATTTTTTAAATTATTTACCTTTTCGCTATTTGAGAATTTTTCGAATGAACAATTCGACTTTTTTACAATTCTACTACTTAACTATTCGTCTATTTGATAATTCGAACAGATGGCGTTTCGATAAATTGAACATTCTATGAATGGACAATTAGATATTTTTATCATTCGACTTTTTGTTCATTCAACTATTTTACAATTCGGCTACTTAACTATTCGTCTACTGGACAATTCCGTCACTTTAAAATTATAATAGATGACGTTTCGGCTACTTGCTTTTTGGCTCAAATTAAATTCACCCATAAAAATTTTCGACCAAATTAGCTTTCGAATAATTTGAAATTCGCTTAGCCGCATTTTCCTTAAAAATTAGTTTAGATTAAA
Organism: Leptopilina drosophilae; assembly: GCA_032873175.1. Lineage (NCBI taxonomy): Eukaryota > Metazoa > Arthropoda > Insecta > Hymenoptera > Figitidae > Leptopilina > Leptopilina drosophilae. The sequence continues at coordinate 30,782,446 of CM065480.1, forward strand.
TTACATTTCGATAATTTAAAGTATCGGTTAAAATTAATTCGAGATAATAATATTCGATTAAATAATAATTCGAACACTTTTAATTTCTATAGAATAAGGAATATGTAATATTACTTTTCGGTTCAGTTACATTTAGGTTAGTTATAAATTCGGCTATCATATATTTTTTATTAATATTCACATTATATTGAACCACCATTTGGGAAAATAAAATTTGGTTTAATTAAATTTCGGATTTTTAAACTTTCGACTAAATAAGAAATCGACTATTTTAAAATTCTATCAATTATTGTTTAATAAAAATAAAAATTATGCCAAATATTAATTCGAGAAAATAATTTTCTTAAGTATTGTATTTGATTAAAATTGTTTCGTAAAGTTACAGATTCTAAGTTTGTGATTTCGACATAATAGCCATTATGCTCTTTTCAATCTGGGAAAGAGACCTTCATCCCGAAATTAGTGGGTAAGAATTCCTGAAGTGTCCCCTAATTTTCTTTTGTTTACTGAAAATAAATTATTCTTATATATTTTGATAGTCCATAATGTCACTAATAACACCTCCAAACGATTTTTCAAAATTTTAATTTTTGTAATTTTTATAAACAATTAAACTTTTTTGCACCGTATTAGAAAAAATTCAATTTCTCAAAATTGGCTGAACCGATTTCAATGAAACTTGTATCGTTAGAAACATTAAAAAATATACTATTCAGAAAAAAATATAATATGAATAAAAAGTTTAATTTGTTTAAACAAATTATATTTTCAATTTTTATTGTTATAAATAAACAATGTTCGCAATCGATTTTGGTCACTTTTATTATAGCATCATAAAGAGGGACTTTTCATGATTCCATAGCAAAAATAAAAAACTGGTACTCTCTAAAAGTTTAGAAGTTCTATCATTTTTAGTCTCGCCGTTCGCGAGCTTTTTCGGTATCTAATGCTCACGGTACGACGCGACGCCACAGTGGGATTCTTTACAATTTACAGTACAAAAATATCTAGAGCTTACAATTTTTAACCGATTTGAGTTTTTTTTAAATTAAAGAGAACTAAATTTTTTCAAATTTTCAATTGTTTACAATTATTTATTTTAGTCAAAGTTAACAAATTAACCCCTTTTTTTAAAAAAGTACGTTTGATTTTTAATTCTATTACTGCAGATGACCAGAATCAATTAAAAATCATGTAAAATATGTTCTCTAGATGAAAAATAAAAAGAACACATACTTTTTCATTTGTTATAAACAATATTAATTAACAAATAGTTAACTTGGGTTCCTTTCAACCAAACATTTTTTTCACATTTATATTTTAATTTAGGCTTATTTTAAGAATATATGTCCTTTTTTGATAAATAAATTATTTTAAATGTTATAAACAATATTAGTTAAGTAATTGTTAACTTTGGTTGAAGTACGTATGTCCTTTTTGTTTAATAAATAAATAATTTAAATTGTTATAAACAATATTACTTAACTAATTGTTAACTTTGGTTAAAGTTCATATGTCGTTTTTGTTTAATAAATAAACTATTTTAATTGTTATAAATAATATTAGTTAACTAATTCTGACTTTGGTTAAAGTACGTATGTCCTTTTTGTTTAATAAATAAATAATTTTAATTGTTATAAACAATATTACTTAACAAATAGTTAATTTTGGTTTCTCTCAACCAAAATTTTTTTTCACATTTATTATTTTTAATGTAGGCTCATTTTATGAATGTATGCCCTTTTTGATAATCAAATTATTTCAATTGTTATAATCAAATATGCCTAAATTAAAATATAAATGTGAAAAACAATTTTTGGTTAAGAGGAACCAAAGTTAACTATTTGTTAACTAATATAACAATATAAATATAAACAATAATAAAAGCAATATAATAAATGATATAAACAATATACTAATACAACAAATGAAAACAAAATTTGTATGCTTTATTTTTCATTTAGAGAACATATTTTACATTATTTTTAATTGATTCTGGTCATCTGCAGTAATGGAATTAAAAATTAAACGTACTGTTTTTAAAAATTGTGTTAATTTGTTAACTTTGACTAGAATAAATAATTATTAACAATTGAAAATTTAAACAAGTTTAGTTCTCTTTAATTTAAAAGAAACTCAAATCGGTTAAACTGTGGCGTCGCGTCGTACCGTGTGCATAAAGGCGCACTCACACCTTTTCTTACTGCCTGCCTGCCTGCAGGTCGTCATGGTAACACATAAGAGTAAGAGAGTCAGAAAATTCAAATTTGAATTTTCTGACTCTCTTACTCTTATGTGTTACCATGACGACCTGCAGGCAGACAGTGAGCTGTGCGAGCGCCTTTAGATACCGAGAAAGCTCGCGCACGGCGAGACTAAAAATGATAGAACTTCTAAACTTTCAGAGAGTTCCTGTTTTTTATTTTTGCTATGGAATCATGAAAAGTCCCTCTTCATGATGCTATAAAAAAAGTGACCAAAATCGATTGCGAACATTGTTTATTTATAACAATAAAAATTGAAAATATAATTTGTTTAAACAAATTAAACTTTTTATTCATATTATATTTTTTTTCTGAATAGTACATTTTTTAATCTTTCTAACGATACAAGTTTAATTGAAATCGGTTCAGCCAATTTCGAGAAATTGAATTTTTTCTAAAACGGTGCAAAAAAGTTTAATTGTTTATAAAAATTACAAAAATTAAAATTTTGAAAAATCGTTTGGAGGTGTTATTAGTGACATCATAGACTATCAAAATATGTAAGTATTATTTATTTTTATTAACCAAAAGAAAATTAGGGAACACTTCAGGAATTCTTACCCTAGTGAAACTTGCAATTGTTTAGTTGTGAATTAGACTTAATAGTCGTTAAGCTCTTTTCAATCTGGGAAAGAGACCTGCATCCCCCTGAATGTTGTCATTTGCAACGGATGTTGAGCTGATTGAGTTACTCTTTGTACAGTAAATAACATATATGCTGTCTTTCCGGTTTGTACAACTTTTTGAAAACTGGTGTGCCGTCTATAAGAATGTTTTAAGTCCATGGTGTATGATGATTTAGATACGCCATAGACTTAAAACATTCTTATAGAAGGCACACCACTTTTCAAAAAGTTGTTCAAACCGGAAGGAAGGCATATATGTTACTGGGTGTACCATCGATTCCAAAAAATTACTTCACACGTTGAATGTTCTGCCAGTTTAATAGCCTATTCGCTGGGATGTCAGTCAGATTGTGTTCTGGCACATTCATCAATGAATCACTAATTAAAAAATGAGATAGAGATAATGATCTAAGATCATTAGGATCTGATGATAAAGGAATGATAGGACGTGAATTTAGAATTGTTTCCATTTCGGTTGTAAACGTGATCAATTCTTCGAAACTAAGCAGTTTATCGACAATGCTTCTAATAAAAAGTTATTTCAAAGACTTAACCGCAGCCTCCTATAAACCGCAAAAATGTGATGAATTTGGAGGTGTTATGTTATGTCCCGATCGTCACAGTCTGTGGCGTATTGTTTTATATAATCTGCTAATACTGCATGATTGCGTTCTAACGCTCCATTAGTTTGAGGTCTATAACCTGAAGTTGTTACTTGTTGGACTTCGAATATTTTTGATAGTTTTGACATTAATTTACCAATAAAAGAAGTGCCTTTATCGGTTAAAATAACTTTTGGTGCTCCGTAAACTGAAAATAATTCTTTAGCAACTGCGTGAGCAATAGTAGTTGCTGAAATATCGGGTATTGCTATCGCTATGCAATATTTAGATAAGTGATCTTGCATAGTTAAAATATGACAATTTCCGTCTGGGGTTGTAGGAAGTTTTCCTACAGTGTCCAATGAAACTTTGTCAAAAACGTCCAAAGGTGTGTCGGTTATAATCATTGGTTCCCGGGTTTTTGCTCTAACTAATTTTTGAGTTTGGTATGTGGGACATCTTCTCACAAATTCTGTTACTTGTTCTTTAATTCTAGGCCAGTAGAATTTTTCGCGAATTCTTCTGTAAGTTTTTACTATTCCTTTGTCTCCTGCTATTTTACTTTTATGAAATTCACTGATTATATCTTCTCTATTTTCTTCTTTTGGGGCAGATACTTGTCCATAACAGATAGTTATATTAATATCACTTCTATAGAAAATTGATTCGATTATTTGTATTAATTCTCCTTTTCGTAATTCATCCGTGAAATCACCGTGTCGGGAAATTCTTACTTCTTTTGCTTTTTCTTTGCGTAAAAGAATTTTTAAATCCTGTATTCCTGAAATTAGATCTTCCTTTACTAATGGATCGTAATATTTATCTTTTACTATTATAGAATATACATTATGTTTTCCTCTTGGGGTTACAAGAATTTGTCCTTTAATGGGCTTTTTACTTTTAATTTCTTCTGGATCTATTACTGCACTATCTATAAGCAATCTGCTTATTGGAGTAGTAAATTCACAATCAGCAGATAGAAAATGCACGTAGTTATTTCGATAATAAGTTAGATTTTCTCTGTGACTGGTTATATTCGAAGATTTTTCAGGTATTTTTGAATAGCATGGGGGCAAATCTGGAGGAATACTTTCTAGGAGTGTTGTTCTTAAAGAAGTTGACTTAACCCTCCTGCGCATACGTTTTCACCCACAAAGTCGCTTGCAAATGCACACATTTTTCAGAAGGTAGGATTTGCACGCCGATTGGTATCTAGCGGTTTTCGGGGTCGCTGATTACAAATCCGGGGTCAGAATTCCAAAATTTAAAATGGCGGACCAAATATGGCGGACAATTTTGACAATTGAAAAAAAAATTCTAATCGTTCTGTCTATCGCTATCTAGGGGTTTTCGGGGTCGCTGATTACGAATCCGGGGTCAGAATTTCAAAATTCAAAATAGCGGACCCAATATGGCGGACAATTTTCACAATTTAAATAAAATTCTAATCGTTCCGTCTTTCTCTATCTAGGGGTTTTCAAGGTCGCTGATTACACAGGCCTGCAAATTGTAGCTTAGTTCTGTTACAGGAAAAGTGGAAGGTGATTTTTATAGCTTTTTTGACGTAGAATACGAATCCGATCTCCAAAATAGCCCATCACGTCAGAATTTCTTGTAAAACTGCTTTAAATGGCCAAAAATGGCGATTTTTGGTCATTTTTTAGAATTTTTTTTGGTTAACCAAAATTTTTTTTCAATTTGCAAAATTGTGTCGCATAGTACCATGTATAAGCTTCAAACCCCATATTTTAAAATTTCTTTACGATTTTTTTTGAAATAGTTATATAGATGTGAAATTTTTTCATTTAGGCAAATGTGGGTATAAGATAAATTCAAAATGTCATTTTGATTGCATTCACTAATAGTTTTATAAATTGACCGTTATTTCTTAAATCAACTAGTAAGGGTGAGATATAGAAGTAGTCTTAATTTTTGAAAACAAAAAAAAATTGAATTAAATATGTAACTTTTTAACATTTAAAAAGTTGACTAAAATTTTTATTATCCCCTCTACTCTTATATCCAATTTTGTAAAAAATTTTAGATCCTTTCTCCCTATTTCGATCCCACATATATTATGGACGTCCCCTTTATTACTACTTTGTTTTATAATTATACTTATATCAGCCTTCCTAGTTTTAAAAACCTACACTTGCCTAAATAAAAAACAATTTTCAAATCTACATAACTTTTTTTTTAAAATTTCTAAAGACATTTTGAAAAATGAGTTTTAAAGCTGAGCCATAGTACTATACGATGCAATTTTGAAAATTGAAAAAAAATTTTTTGACTAACGAAAAAAATTCCGAAAAATGACCAAAAATAGCCATTTTTGGACATTTACGGCAGTATTACAAGAAATCCTGACGTGATGGGATATTTTGGAGGTTGGATTCATATTTTACGTCAAAAAAAGCTATAAGAATCAGTTTCCACTTTTTTTGTAGAGCAATTCCATCTGAAACGATCAACGATTTTTCTGTATTGTTAGCAATTTTCTTGCAAATTTTTTTCCTTGTAGTTTTAAGGATAAGAAATGATAAAGTGAAAACGATTTTGAAAATTTCAAAAAAATTTTGAAAATACACAAATTTTAAAATTTATGTATTTTTTTTTTGAAAATAAGATAACTCCGGTTATTTTCAATATTTTTCAAAAAAAAATTTTTTCATTTTCTCAGTATATTTAATACTTTTAAAATAAATTTAAAAAAAAAATTTTTTTATTAAAAATTGAAAATTTTCAAAAAAAATTTTTTTTTAGTTTCTGAAAAACACCCCCACTTTGATTTTTTTAAATTTTTTTATAGTGATAGCCAAAAGTAACAAGAATTTTTTCCAAAAAGTTGTATAGTGGGATCGCGATAACTTTTCGAGAAATCAATAAAAACGTCTATGCCGGCCAGTTGAGACTGACGCGCTGACGCACGTCGCGCATGCGCTGTGTTCCGTAAGTGTGATTTAGTGTACATAGAAATAAGAGAAGCGCATTTCTGACTATTTGTCAACTTAGTAGCTGAAAGCTCCGAGCACTGGATTAAATTTAATTTTTATATTTCGAAGGTTATCAACGAATTTTTTTTATTTTTAAATGTCTTCTGACGTTTAATATACATTTTTCTTTTAAGATATTTTTAAAATAATTTTTTGTAGAAGGTAAGTTTTTTATACTTATATTTATTTTTTCGTCATATTTAAAACAGTTTTATCTAAAATGTATGATAAGGTTTGTTGCAATCCTTTAAAAAGAGTAAATCATCGAAAATTTAAAAAAAACGTTCGAAATGTTTCTAAAACTCTTCACGAACTGTATCCAGAACTTTCTCGTGAAAATTATATTTGCGATGCATGCAGAAAAACTTTAAGCAAAGAAAAAATACCAATTTTTGTTGAAAATAAAGAAATTAGTATAGAATTTGAAAATCAGGAGTTTGAAAATCAAGAATTTTATTCTAATGATGTTGAAGTGCTTGATAATGATGCTAAGGATGAGCTGGAAATTTTTGCTGATGTAGATATAAAATTAGCTTTTTCACATTTAAATCAGTGCTTACAGACTTTAAATGCATCGCCTGTACAATTTAAGCAAAAGAAATCAAAAGCAGAAAAGAATGAAAGTTTCAAAAGCGTAATTTCTGTGCTAAAAACAAAACTTTTCAGTCTTGATGACTGCAAAAATGATGGAGAAGAAGTTATTGATCATTTAAAAGAGAAATTTAAATTAGCAGAAAAAAATAAAAATCTGCAAATGAAAATTTTAACTATTCTCCCTGTAGATTGGCCTGTAAGAAAGATTACAAACACTTTTGGCTGCTCAAATCGTATGGCTCGAAGTGCCAAACAGATTATAGAAGAAGAAGGATTCTTAGCTTCAACTAAGGCAAAAAAAGGAAATTCTCTTCCCATAGAAACACAAGAGTGTGTACAGATTTTTTATAAAAATGATAGAAATAGTCGGATAATGCCTGGAAAAAAAGATTTTGTAACAATTTTGAATGAAAATGGAAATAAAGAGAAAATTCAGAAGCGACTAATATTGTGCAGTATTAAAGAATTATACAAAACTTTCAAAGATTCCTTTCCTGATAAAAAAATTGGATTTTCCAAGTTTGCTGAACTAAGACCAAAAGAGTGCATTTTAGCTGGTGTTAGTGGTACGCATACAATATGTGTATGTGCATTTTACCAGAATGTTAAATTAATGTTTACCGGAGGAAAAATAGAGGCTTTGTTAAAAAGTGAAAACTTGGAAATACCTACATATAAACACTGGATAGCCAAAGCGATGTGCAATCCTGCGACGGTGGAATGTTATTTTGGAAATTGTTCTGTTTGTCCAGGAAGCGAAAAATTAAAAAATGATTTAAAAGAAACCTTTGATAAGGACCAAGTAGAAACGATTACGTTTAAGCAGTGGATCCAAGTAGATCGCTCAAATTTAGAAACTTTAACCAAATCTGCAGAAGAATTTACCGACTCTCTTAGTCAAAAACTAGAGAAATTAATTTCTCATAGCTTTGTAGCTAAAGAGCAGAGTAAATTTCTTAAAGAAGCAAAAAGTGGTTTAAAAGATGGAGAATTTGTTGTCATTTGTGACTTTGCAGAAAACTATTCTTTTGTGGTTCAAGATGCTGCGCAAAGCTATTACTGGACAAATAGTCAAGCCACTGTTCATTCATTTGTAATTTATTTGAAAAATTCAAAAAATGAAATTGAGCACCTTAGTTTTGTAGTTATTTCCGAAATTTTACAGCACAACACGATTGTAGTTCATTTGTTTCAGACAAAATTGATAAGTTTCCTGAAAGAAACCACGGGTAAAGAGCTTAGAAAACTAATTTACTTTTCAGATGGATGTGCAGCTCAATATAAAAACAGGAAAAATTTCATAAATTTGACACATCACGAGCATGATTTTGGCTGTCAAGCAGAATGGCATTTTTTTGCTACCTCCCACGGTAAAGGCCCTTGTGATGGAGTAGGAGGAAGCCTTAAAAGATCAGCTGCTAATGCAAGTTTGCAACGACCTTTTGAAAATCAAATCGTAACTCCATACGATTTATACGAATTTGCTAAAAATTTCGAAAAAATTAAAGTCGCATTTTGTTCCCAAAACGAGTATAAAGAAGAAGAACGATTGCTTCAAGCGCGTTTTCGGCAAGCAATCACTATACAGGGAACTCATCAATCCCATGCGTTTATCCCTATCTCAAAAAAGGAAATAATTACCAAAAGATTTTCTAATTATGATGGTACCTCAAGAGTAGCAAATATAATGATTTAATAAAAAGTTGTTTACTATCAATCATTCAAAAAGAGTACTTATACAGTTAACCGACTACTGTCTTATTTATAAATTTGTCGATTGTTAAAGCATTCAATTTTCATCAGTTCTTTTTAGAACTATTTTTGTGTAAATTTTTAAAAACAAAAATTTAAATACCAATCAGTCCTTTTTAGGACTACGCTGCTGTAAATTGTTAAAATTTATAAAATTAAAATTTCAATCAGTCCTTTTAAGGACTACGCTGATGTAAATTTTTAAGGCCTTTGATTAAAATTCCAATCAGTCCTTTTTAGGACTACGCTGTTGTAAATTGTTAAAATTTATAAAATTAAAATTTCAATCAGTCCTTTTAAGGACTACGCTGATGTAAATTGTTAAAATTTAGAAAATTAAAATTTCAATCAGTTCTTTTAAGGACTACGCTGATGAAAATTTTTAAGGCCTTTGATTAAAATTCCAATCAGTCCTTTTTAGGACTACGCTGTTGTAAATTGTTAAAATTTACAAAATTAAAATTTCAATCAGTCCTTTTAAGGACTACGCTGATGTAAATTTTTAAGGCCTTTGATTAAAATTCCAATCAGTCCTTTTTAGGACTACGCTGTTGTAAATTGTTAAAATTTATAAAATTAAAATTCCAATCAGTCCTTTTAAGGACTACGCTGATGTAAATTGTTAAAATTTAGAAAATTAAAATTTCAATCAGTCCTTTTAAGGACTACGCTGATGTAAATTTTTAAGGTCTTTGATTAAAATTCCAATCAGTCCTTTTTAGGACTACGCTGTTGTAAATTGTTAAAATTTATAAAATTAAAATTTCAATCAGTCCTTTTAAGGACTACGCTGATGTAAATTGTTAAAATTTAGAAAATTAAAATTTCAATCAGTTCTTTTAAGGACTACGCTGATGTAAATTTTTAAGGTCTTTGATTAAAATTCCAATCAGCCCTTTTTAGGACTACGCTGTTGTAAATTGTTAAAATTTACAAAATTAAAATTTCAATCAGTCCTTTTAAGGACTACGCCGATGTAAATTGTTAAAATTTAGAAAATTAAAATTTCAATCAGTCCTTTTAAGGACTACGCTGATGTAAATTTTTAAGGTCTTTGATTAAAATTCCAATCAGTCCTTTTAAGGACTACGCTGATGTAAATTGTTAAAATTTAGAAAATTAAAATTTCAATCAGTTCTTTTAAGGACTACGCTGATGTAAATTTTTAAGGTCTTTGATTAAAATTCCAATCAGCCCTTTTTAGGACTACGCTGTTGTAAATTGTTAAAATTTACAAAATTAAAATTTCAATCAGTCTTTTTAAGGACTACGCCGATGTAAATTTTTAAGGCCTTTGATTAAAATTCCAATCAGTCCTTTTTAGGACTACGCTGTTGTAAATTGTTAAAATTTACAAAATTAAAATTTCAATCAGTCCTTTTAAGGACTACGCTGATGTAAATTTTTATGGCCTACGATTAAAAATTACACTCAGTCCTTTTTAGGACTACGCTGTTGTATATTGTTAAAATTTATAAAATTAAAATTTCAATCAGTCCTTTTAAGGACTACGTTGATGTAAATTTTTAAGGCCTAAGATTTAAGGGAAAAAAATGTACATCTGAAGAAAGATGTGAAATAAAACGTCGAATTTAATCCAGTGCTCGAAGCTTTCAGCTACTAAGTTGACAAATAGTCAGACATGCGCTTCTCTTATTTCTATGTACACTAAATCACACTTACGGAACACAGCGCCTGCGCGACGTGCGTCAGCACGTCAGTCTCAAGTGGCCGGCTTAGACTTTTTTATTGATTTTTCGAAAAGTTATCGCGATCCCACTATAAAACTTTTTGGAAAAAATTCTTGTTACTTTTGGCTATCACCATAAAAAAATTTAATAAATCAAAGGGGGGGGTGTTTTTCAAAAACTAAAAAAAAAAATTTTTTTTTGAAAATTTTCAATTTTTAATGAAAACAATTTTTTTTTAAATTTATTTTAAAAGTATTAAATATACTGAGAAAATGAAAAAATTTTTTTTTGAAAAATATTGAAAATAACCGGAGTTATCTTATTTAAAAAAAAATACATAAATTTTAAAATTTTTATATTTTCAAAATTTTTTCGAAATTTTCAAAATCGTCTTCACTTTATCATTTCTTATCCTTAAAAGTACAAGGAAAAAAATTTGCAAGAAAATTGCTAACAATACAGAAAAATTGTTGATCGTTTCAGATGGAATTGCTCTGTAACAAAACTAAGCCTAAATTTTCAGGCCTGTGTTACAAATCCGGGGTCAGATTTTCAAAATTCAAAATGGCGGACCCAATATGGCGGACAATTTTTACAATTTAAAAAAAATTCTAATCGTTCCGTCTATCGCTATCTAGGGGTTTTTGAGGTCGCTGATTACGAATATAAAGTCCAAAATGGCGGACTCAATATGGCGGAAAATGGAACAACAATAAGAAAAAACATTTTGTGAATTAAATTAAAGATAATAAAATTAATCAAAATATATCGTTGGCCATCTGTAGGTTAAAAAATTTTAAAATATAGTAAGTACACTACATTGAAAATAAATTATATCATTCAAATAACCGATTACTTATCTATTATCAAAAAAATATTTACTTGAGGCCATTTTTTTTTAATTAATTTAATTAGGTTGTATTTGCTTTAATTACTGAAATTAATAATTAAAATGCAACTTAATTAACTTAAATGAAAATTATTCCATTGAACTAAACATTTATTTAACCCTCCGTCACACACCTAGGGAGGGATTCCCTCTACGGTTTCAGTATTTTTTAAATAACTTTTGTTTTCCTCATTGCAAAATAAAATCAGTCTCTATACCTTTCAACAATTTACTCCTCAACATATTTCTAAAAAAACATTTAGTTTAAACATAATTAATATTTAATTATGAAGCTTCAAAGCCAGAAAAAACTCGAAAAAGTGAGGTTATGTTAAATAAAAAAATCAAATTTTCAAAACATTTTTTGTTCCACTGTTGGTTAATGGCAAAATTATATTATAAATATAATTAAAATAAATTATTTAATGATTTTTTTGCTTATTTGCTAATGTTACAGTACCGGCCAGAATTGTCAGTCCACTTACAAAATTCGTATCAAAAACATGCCTCTCGTTTTTTGATAATATTTCAGTTAAAAATAAGTCTAGAAAAATTTAAAAATAACCATTGGAAAGCTTATAAAATTTCGCGTGAAATGAGCTAAAGTTCAAAACTACTCGTTAAATAGAAACTGAATTAGAGTGTGAGAAATATCGTCTAATTTTCTGATTTTTGAAAATTCTGTTATCCAACTTCAAGTTCAGGATTGCTCTAAACGAGGTTAGAAAAAAAATTCAAATTCACATATAATAAAGCTTGAGATCTCCTCTTTAAAAGTAGACAAAGTAGCTTAAAAAATTTTACGTGGTTTAAAAGATATTGGAGATTTTAAAAAGGTCTTCACGATTGACAAGCAAACCATCATTCAAGCAAAACAGTCACATCGCGCCTCATAGCCAGGGCCGAATAGGACGCTTTATCAAAACACGCCCCCATTATTATAATTAATTATGAATTATTATTAATTATTAATTATTAATTATTAATTATTAATTATTAATTATTAATTATTAATTATTAATTATTAATTATTAATTATTAATTATTAATTATTAATTATTAATTATTAATTATTAATTATTAATTATTAATTATTAATTATTAATTATTAATTATTAATTATTAATTATTAATTATTAATTATTAATTATTAATTATTAATTATTAATTATTAATTATTAATTATTAATTATTAATTATTAATTATTAATTATTAATTATTAATTATTAATTATTAATTATTAATTATTAATTATTAATTATTAATTATTAATTATTAATTATTAATTATTAATTATTAATTATTAATTATTAATTATTAATTATTAATTATTAATTAAATGAGATTCTTTAAATAAAACTGTATTTTGAACACATTTTATAGTTTTTTTATTAAAAATTATTATTTTAAAATTAATTTAATTAACATTAAATAATTTTTCAAAATTATAAATTATCAATATTACAAATTAATAAATTTCTCTAAATTAAAAATAAATTAGTTAACTAGAATTTTAGTAAATTAAAAATTAAATATAATTAATAATAATTCATAATTAATTATAATAATGGGGCCCGTTTTTGATAAAGCGTCCTATTCGGCCCTGGCTATGAGGCGCGATGTGACTGTTTTGCTTGAATGATGGTTTGCTTGTCAATCGTGAAGACCTTTTTAAAATCTCCAATATCTTTTAAACCACGTAAAATTTTTTAAGCTACTTAGTCTACTTTTAAAGAGGAGATCTCAAGCTTTATTATATGTGAATTTGAATTTTTTTTCTAACCTCGTTTAGAGCAATCCTGAACTTGAAGTTGGATAACAGAATTTTCAAAAATCAGAAAATTAGACGATATTTCTCACACTCTAATTCAGTTTCTATTTAACGAGTAGTTTTGAACTTTAGCTCATTTCACGCGAAATTTTATAAGCTTTCCAATGGTTATTTTTAAATTTTTCTAGACTTATTTTTAACTGAAATATTATCAAAAAACGAGAGGCATGTTTTTGATACGAATTTTGTAAGTGGACTGACAATTCTGGCCGGTACTGTACATTATTTTTACATGTAGAGTGTAAATCCTTGGAAGATGGTGCATTCGTGTAATTAAATTTTATTTTTGAGCCTGAAAATTAATTTTATTAATTTTATAATTTAGAATAATTTACTACATATTTGTAAGTTTGTGTTTAAATTAAATTTTTGTTGATTCCTTTGTTTATGTTGTAATGTCGCTTATTTTACAATTTGGTGAGGGATTCCCTCTAAACGTGTGCAAAGTCGTAATTTTTCCCAAGGTGTGTGACGGAGGGTTAATAGTCAATAAATAGTTATTTTAATCAAATAATTTTTTATAGATCTATAATAATAATAGAAATAATAATAATAATAATGGTAAAAATAATTATAATTAGAAATTAAAATCAATTTTTAAAGTTACAATTGATCGTGACTGTAGGGAAATCTATGGGTACTACTTGAAAAGTTATTTGTTTTGTGTTTATTTCAATTTGAACGGTTCCCAATGTTAAAATTTTTATAGGAACGATTCCGGCTGTGTGTATAGCTTCTTCTCGAATTATATTTACATATGGTAATATTATGTTTTCCTTGATTATGTTTACATCTGCTCCTGTATCGATTAACAAGGTTGCTGAGGATGTTTGAAAGCTTGGAGAATTTATAATTATTAGTGGCGATTCTCTTGAATTTCTTGCGTGGAAGATGTGTTTTGTAACGATAGAATCCTCGCATTGACTGGACGCTCTTTGTGGTCTCCACTCGTCGTCGCGTCTGTCCGTCGAGTCGTGCTTAAGTTTAAATTATTCTTTTCAAATGAATGTGGGGATTGAGAACGGAGTGGTGTTCTACTTCCATCTTGATTTTTATTAAAGTATCCTTCTTGCGGAGGGGGATATGGATAGAAAGTATATGCTGTGTAAGGCATGTAGGCGTTAGGAAAATGAAAATTAGGTTGATTAGGATATGGTTGTGGGTAATGATTATTCTGCATATAAGAAGGATATGGATTTCTCCAAATTCCAGTGGGGGTGGGTGATTGAGAACGATATCTCGTTTGTTCATAAGGGTACAATAGAGTACTATTACTAGGGCTTCTTTCTCGATTTCTGTAATCTTGTGATTGATGTCGGGAATAATGGTAGGCATTATAAGCAGGTTTAAAAGTTTCATGACGTTGTTCACATTTTAAGGCAATGTCGAAAGCATCTTTAAGATTTCCAGGATTTCGTGCCTCTATTACGGTTGACATTGAATCGGGAAGTCCTTTGATAACATATTCCAATGCACACAGATTTAGAGGTTGCATTTGAATTTTAGCATTAGGAGCTCCATAAGAACTAGCGAGTGTCGCATTTGCCCCTGCTAATAATTGAGACAATCTATCATAAATTTCGCTAACATTTTCGTTGCGATTCATACTAATTGTGGATATTTCTTGCAAATACCATGCATATGATTTATGAGTGGAATATCTTTGTTTTAAATGGTCTATTAATTCGATAATGGTTCCAAAAGACTTACCTTGAGTACTGCTTCTAGCAGCACCCTTTAACTTAGCAAGAATAGATTTCAAATACTGATCTTCACAGTTTTTAGGAATGGATGATGCAGCATTCAAATATCATCAATAAAATCTTTAACCGGCATATTATGCCCGTCATAAAAAGGAATATTCATTATACCTTGTTGTAACGCAAAACATTCTGCCATAGAATTTACCATAGTGTCATGGAGGGTTCTATTCATAGAGGTAGCAAAGGTTGCATCGTTGGCTGGAGCAGTATTATCATCATCATTATTGTCTTTATATTCTTTTTGATGTTTATTTTTACGAGTCATTTTGTTGTTTATCAGAATAATTCGTTAATAATATCAAATGAAAATGGAAGTCCTAAAACTCTAATAATATCTGATCTGACGTCACAAATAATGGTTTGAAATTCTATTACTGTATGATTAATGCAAATTTTTGCTTCCCCATGTGTTCGTATAGTACCGTCTCTTAAAAGAATTTTATTACACTATTTATTCCTAGGAAAGGGTTAACTTTGTCTTCTTTAATTAAGTTTATTGGTAAAGAAGGATCTAGTATAAATCGGCCTTCGTTACCGATAAAGAATGATGAGTTTAGTAACAATTGAGGATATAATTCGTTATTTCTTATCAAAAAGTGAAAATATGAATTCATAAGGAAGTTCAAAATGGTAGTTTACTAGAGAAGTTGCGACCGGCTTAAGGTACGTGTGAGAGTTGCCTTTAAGGTGTACGTCTGACTTGCCTTGCGGCGTACTACTTGTAGCTTTCGCGCGCGAAGTCAATGAGTAGTTTAAGTAAATGCGGAGATGATTAATATTATTAACCGCGCAATTTAATTATGACTTCTTATATTAATGTGTTCTCCTAATACTTCTCTTTGCATAAAAATTGTTTAAATCAATATATCTGTTAATTTATTGATTTAAAATTTTTTGAAAATATGCCAAAATTTTAGGAATCAAATTAATGAAAAGATTGCTATAACAAAATTGTTGTTATTTTAGAAAAGTATTGCATACGTTGGTATCGATAATGATTACAATACGAATTCACTAGGATCTGTATTTAAGAAGGATAATCCCAATATACCTGTCAATTCGTTTTGTTTACTATTAATATAAGTTCGAAACTCGATTGGTTTATTTGCAATTATTATTTCTGTTGTTCCTGAAGTAACAAAAGAACCTGAGTTTAGAGTGATTGATTCTGATCGGTCGATTACAATACCTGGTGATAATTTTCTCTCGTTTATTAAATTAATGTTTAAAGCAGTATTTATTCAGAAAAGACCTCTTTTTTCCTTTAAATTGGATGATGATATATGAAGATTTGGAAAAATATTCGTATTAAATTCAACATTATTGACGTAACAATTCATGGATATTTTCGGCAAGACGAATTTCTTATTATTCTTCAAATGCGTCTAATAAATCGCTGTCTAAATGTATTTGCTCTCCTTCGAGCTCTTCTATTGCATTCTCTAGCAATTCGACTAAAATGATTGGTTTCGAATAATCGATCTAGGAATGGTGCGCCTAAAACACCAATAATTTCGGAGTTACTTTCGTAATCGATAGTTTCAAATTTCAAAGAAAAATCACAAAATTCTACTATGGCACTACCGTTGGTGTGGAATTTAGTTTTGTCAAAGTGTGTAACAAATTTTTTTATCGATGTTGATAAATGAAGAATTATATTTAATCGACTAGTATTATCGATAAGAAATATACCTTTATGAGATGTTAAATCTCCTGAGACTAATTCAATTTGAGGATAATTAAAGTTGTTAATTATGTCAAAATATTTATTCATCTAGATTCCGACTATATATATATATATATTTTTTGTTAATTAGATGATATATTGATCAGCTTATTGTTTATTTAATTAGTTTTATTTCACTTTTTCCTTTTCGGACTTGTATACCAAATTATTGCAATTAATATTAGGTATATTATTATCATACAACAATAAACAAAACACATTAATTTTAATGAGAGTTTATTTTATTATTTATTGAACTTTACACTTTTATTTTTTTTAAATTTGCTCCGTTTTATTTAATAAATTTTCAAAAAATTTAGAAAATTCTTCTTGTGTTTTTAATTCTTTAATGGTATTTTTTGTTTGGAAATTTTTTACACATTTTTCTGATTCTAGTGATGATTCAATATTAAATCTTCTTTGTGCCTTGATTCCTCCTTGATTTCTATTTTTCTTTGTTGTCGGAATTTTATCGCACATACTTCTTAACTGCAAATTAATGACATTTTTAGGTATTTAATGTCTTTGATAATTTTGTTTATTAATACTTCAAGATATTACAAAAACAGTTTACAATTATTTTAAAGAGTCAAAGAAAATTTGGAGAAAGTATAAGGAGTAAATAAATTCACAGATTCGCCGGACGGCGTATTTGTCGTTTGATCAATTAAAATTCGCCGAACGGCGCAATAATAATTTCACAAAATATGAGTGGATGTGATTTTAATTTAATTAGAAGAAAGGAAATCCTTAATTGAACGGTCCCGCCGGACGGCGCAGACTATTCTCAATTTCGAGCCAAAATTCGCCGGACGGCGCAAGGACAGCTCAAATTCAGGATTATTTGAGGAAATAGAAAATTGTTTATAATTTGTAAACAATTAAGAGTTAATTAAATATGGTTTGAATGTGAATTTTGAATTTAGAGTTAGTTTTGACTCTTAAAAAAATTGTTTAAAAAAAATTTTTTTTGAAAATTTTTTTTTTTGAATAATTAATTTGTTTATAACAAAAGTGACAATCCCACCGCTGCCACCAAATCAGCTGTTATGTCCCGAGCAAGAGAAAGGCTTTTAAATAATTTTAATTATTTATTTAAATAGGTTGTTGAAACCAGTTAGCTGATTAATCAAGTTGGTTAGGCCTGATCTTTATTTTTATAGTAGGATCGTGATAACTTGTCAAAACTATGGGTTTTGCGTTAAAAACAAGAATAACATTCCTTTTATAAATTTATTGTTTATAATATTAATTAAAGTTACAATTATTACAGTAGTTACTTACGTTTATTACACAATTTTCGTTGATAAAGTACAGCAAAGTCGTTATATTTAGGTTCTTGATTGGTTTTGTTTCAAGTGAATGAAACTTAAAGTTTGTTATGTTACACTTATGTAACTTTAACAACTTTGTAAGAGTTTTGCTACAAATTAACAGTTTCACGTTTTCTAAGTGTTAAATTATTTATCTTGCACCTTTTTACGGGAAAGAAACTTGTTTCTAAGTGGCAATAATATAACTTGCACCTTTTACGGAAAGAATTAATGAAATTTACACTGTTAATTATGTATAACAAATACGACAGTTAAAACAACAAAATTAATGATTCTAAGTGTTAAATTATTATCTTGCACCTTTTTACGGGAGAGAAACTTGTTTCTAAGTGATAAATAATCTAAATTGCACCTTTTACGGAAAGAATACAGTAATTCGCGTTAAACCGAAGGGTCGCTCTACAATAATATTATTCGCTCTGAATTACACCGGAACTTTTGACAATCGCTCTTTATTTTGCATCGGCTTATATAGGACTTTTGGTCTATGTAGCGTGTGGGGAAATTAGTAAAAAACACGTTTCTGGCCAAAAGAGCATGTAACACGTTTCTAGCCAAAAGAGCATTTGTCACGTTTTTATCTAAAAGAGCATTGAGCACATACGGATGTAATATGATCTTTTATTTTTCCTTCTAGTTTCTATCTATCTATTATTGAGACTTATAATTAATGCTTGAATTGATATCTATTGAATTCAAACATTGATACGAGTTTTTGCTCTACTAATCGATTCGACAATCGATTATCGATTAATCGATTGTCGATTAATTTTCGATTCGACCAATTTAAAGGAATTTTAAATTAATTGTTGATAGCAGACAACAAATAACAATATTTGAATGTTATTTAGTCTTATTAAATGATTATTCTTAATAATATTAATTTATTTTATAATTTGCATTTATTCATTCTATCATCCTTTTTATCATGCGTCATCTCTTTCATTCATGGCTTTGACACTTGTCGCAAAGGCATAGTACGTTGATGCAGTTTTACTATTTCATTAATATGAGTAGTAACACGTGCTAATGACTCATGTGAATGAAGAATTATAATATTTAATTATGATTTCTATTTTATATTTCTAACTATATAGGATTCGTGAAAAGTAATGTATTAATTTGAACCATGCCTTTGGACATTGTTCAATTATTGTATTTATAATTCTCATTTAGTTAATTGGTTAACTAAATTAACAATTATTATTAAATTTACAAAAAGTTTAAAATATGTCGGGATGTAACACTCTATGTGACAAGCTTTTGTTGCAAAATATACGAAAATTGCTACATATGCTGTAACCTTGTTTTGATTTCTGTGTTTTTTCTCTTTAATAAATAATGGACCGCAATAATCTACACCTGTAATTACGAAGGGTCGAGTTTAAGTTACTCGTTCCTTTGGTACATTACCCATTAAATAATTTGAATTCGCAGGTTTTACACTAAAGCATGTCATACATTTTCTTATAACACCTTTTACTGTGTTCATACCAATAGTTGACCAGTAATTGGATCTGACCGCGTTCAGTGTTGCTTGAGCACCACTTTGATGAATATTTTGATGTTTATATCTAATTATTGAAATTGTAATGTGATGCGACTTAGGCAAAACAATTGGATGCATTTCATTGTAGGACAGATTTGAATGTTTTAATCGTCCTCCGACCCGTAAGAAACCGTCCTTGCCCACAAAAGGATTTAATGAGAACAAACTGCTTGAACGAGGTAATATTTCTTTCTTTTGTAGGGCCTTCAATTCCCGTGAAAAGAATCGTCTTTGTAATATAACAAGAATTTTGTTTATCGCAAATTGTATCTCTTCGACTGATAAACGCAAATTTTTAATACCAGAATTTGCAATTGCTTGTGTTCTCGAACCTTTTTTATCCCTTGATTGCCAATTTTTTTCTGATATTATTAATGAATCTCTAACAAAAAGCCATAACGCGTTTAATTTTTTGAATAAAAGAAAACTTTTTTAAAATGTCATTTGTTTCTTGTGCCTTTGTTACGTTATTTGAAAGTAAATTTACGTTAACTTTTAACTCTAATGTTGGTAGCCTTTCGACTTGGTTAGGAGGCCAATTTTTCTTATCAATTGTTATTTTGCCGGCGAAGTTGGGCGTCGTTATGGTAGTTAAAATATGGTTAGTTAAGAAGGAAGATTAACCTATGATGAAAATCACGATAACCGTCTTGATGAACGGACGTCGTAACGATCACTCGTCTTGGGAAGACGGAGTCGATCGTCAGGGATGATGCCCGAATCAGCGTCGTCCGGTCGAGACGATGTGGAGTGAAAATTAGCCAACGTTGGCTGGGATTCGGCGAAGAATCAGGTCGTTTGTGTCAATCGTTTGGGGGGACGAGCGGTATTGAAACCGGTGTGTTCCTGGAGTAGGGAAAGTAAGCGACACAGGAGGAATGAAGGAATACCTTGCCTAAGTGAACAAAAATGAAAACGAATATGGTGGGGAGTAGGTGTCACGGAAGGAATGAACTATTCCCTCGCTCCAGTGAACAAAAACGAAAATGAACGGGGAAAACGGATAGAATTCTGATGTTAGATCTTGCGCGAGAGTAAAAACACTGAGGTGCTTCTCGCGCAAAGAAACGGAAAGTCTACGCTTAATACCGAGAAGCGACAGTCAACGTTATATACGGAAAAACGTCATGTCTCCGTCGGTGAAACGAAGAACTAGCAAGCTTCGTCGTGCATACTATTGTGTTATTATCCCTTTAAGTAGAAAAATTCGCATTGGACGACCCGGAGCGAAAAGGCTACAAATCAGACAGTACAACGGGGAGGGGGGGGTAACCGTGAAAGAGTTATAACAAAATTTCGGTTTTGTCTGCAGCGTAATAATGACGATGGAAAACTTTATAAAAGGATGGACTTGGGTGGGAATTGAGAAAAATTCAATAACACAGGTTGACAATAAATAACTTTACATATATTCTGTCAACCCCTAATTGAAAAAAAACCTTAACAATATGATTTCGGTCTATTGCCTTGGGTCCTGGAGTATGGTTGTCGGTGGTGGAGGCTGCGGGACAACTAATCCAATTTCGCACTTCATGCGCATGTCCAGGATTTATGCTCTTCCCGTGGAGCCAGGGTTGGCGAGGGCGACCGGTGGGAACGACTCCGCGTCGGCCTGCGAGATAAGCGAGAGAGTACCTTATCTCGCCTCTCGTAAGGAATGTCCAGCAGGGAAGTCCGTAGTTTTCCTTCCCGGATGAAACCTCGAACAGTAACGGAAGATCCGATGTCCTGTCCGAGGAGAGCTGCTGCGTCTGCGGTAGGCTGGAGATGGGAGCAAGTACCTCTCTCGGGAGAGGGGACTTAGTTATCGGGGACCTCGGGTACAGCTCTAGGACGTCTCCGTCGCTGCCGTTATCACTGAGGGCCAAGTCGGCGGCAAGCTTGGTTAGGGGTGAGACTTTCCGCGAATTAGAGTCTCCAGGAGCCCCCGTCCGTTCTGCTGGAAGTGGATGGATCACCCCCTTTGTTACTGCCTGGACCGTCCGTATTTGAGGAAGAGTCCGAGGGTCTCGTTCGGTCCTGAAGGGTCCAGTTAGATTCGTCTGAGGGCCGGCGCACTTGGTGGGCGTGAGGTGTATTTTTTTCGGTATCCGCCAAACGGTGGACGGCTGTTGTCCCGGTGAAACCTTCTCCAGGGTATCAGTATCAGTGGCGGGGACGGGGCGACGTAAGGGGCCCGATTCAGTTTCTCCAGAAGGTCGTCAAGTTGCAACTTGACCTGCTCGTCAGAGAAATCGCACGGCACCAAAAGGTCCAGAGAAGTGGGCAGGTAATCCACTGCGGGTCCAGGGTGGTGAGGTCCTTCGGGGAAGTAGGTCTCTACCTCGCAGATGGTGGTTATGAGCGGAAACTCAGGTATCGTTGCCTGGATTTGAACCCCATGGGTAGTAACTGCTATTTGTTGGTCTCCGTTATCCTCCTCCAAGGTGATAACTTCGATGTCCTCGACTAGCCGGAGCTAGTCGCCGCTTGCCGGTATCGTCCCTCGAAGTAGCCTTTCCTAGGGCTAAGCTGGTGTGCGGTGGTAGGTCTTTAGTTGGCCCCTGGCCTAATTTACTCCTTAGGAAAGCAAAATAAAATTCGGGTGCGCTTTCCCTGATCGCTCGCCTGCGGGCCAAGAATTCTTGGCGACGGGCGCAGCTGCGTTCTTTACGGTAAGCAAGTTCCTGTTCAGTCCTGGGTCGGCCCATCTGCGAAAAAACCCATTTTATAGGAATTGAGTTAAATAACGGAGAGAGAGAGGAGAGTAAACATCGCAGGGTAACAATGGTGAAAAATGTAAAGGGTTAAGGAACGCGAGAAATCGTCAGGTTAAGCTATGTGGGCAAACCGCGAGTAACCGCGAGGTGGGAAAGGAACAATCCGCGAAAAAGCGTTAAAAGGGTTAGGATGCCGCGAGGAATCGCGAGGTTGAATTCAGGATGTAAACCGCGAAGTGAGAAGGAACAATCCACGGAAATTCGCGAGGTAGCGTGGAAAGGGGTAAGAAACCGCGAGGAATCGCGAGGTTAATTCCTGGATGTGAACCGCGAATAGTCGCGAAGTAAGAAAGGAACAATCCGCGGAAATTCGCGAGGTTACGTGGAAAGGGTTAAGAGCTGCGAGGAATCGTGAGGTTATATTATACCTGCTGTTAACGAATAACGGAAGGTCGTTGTCAGTGAAAGCGGATAGTGCTTGGTTGGACGTGGTTAAATAGAGGAGAGGGGAGGTAAATAACTTACTTCTGTCTGAGTTTGCAATTTTCTTTCTGTTGACACTTTACTTTATTTCACTTCTTACACCACTTGTTATTCGTCTCGGAGATTGGGAAAATCGACTGAGAGCGATGGACTAGACACAGCCCTTTTTATAGGCGAACAAGACGCCATTTTTCCTCTGTGGAAGGGGCAGAATTTCGTCTTGCCAATACAGGGCATGTCTGGCTCATCACTTTCGTTTACAGAATTCTCCCTTTTTGTTCGCAAAAAAAAGTAATGCTAATTCTAAATATTGAAATATTAATAATTATATTAACATTAGCAATAATAATTCTAATCGTCATACTAAAAATAACGCCGATATTGATAATAGTAATAACAATAATACTAATAATAATAATACTAGTAATAATAATAAAGATAATACTAATAATGATAATAATAATACTAACACTAATAGCCGCGATAATTATGATTAATAATATATTATTTTATAACTACAATTATCCATACTTCTTATTAACAATAATCATTAACGGTTAATAATTTGACAATATTTGTGGACAATCAAAATTATTTCTAATGTGATAATATTAATTTATAATTCTCGTCGAAAATAAATTGAACGGAAATAAATTTAGAAATAAATATTCTCAATGAAAATTTTCCTTGCGCTTAACATTGGAGAAAGAAGGTCGTTCCGCTGGGAAAAAAACCAATTCGCCTCTTACGCATTGGTGTGAGAGAGAAACGCATGGGACCGAGAGAGAGGCAACTACTTTTATTGTAAAGTTGCGAAGGTCGTCTCTTTTGTCATTGGAGGGCCTGGCGACGTGACGTTAGAGCGAGGAAGACAGCGCTATGGTGTTGAGCGATGACGTATTGTTTTTGTAACACGTCATAAAGGTCTGTTCTTGCGTTAAATGAAAGATTTTTTATTCACGCGATTCGGGTTTTAAGCTCGGTGCCAATTTGGGAAAAACCTGTCTGGGCCCGTCGTACAACACAATGTTGAGCCAAATTGGTCCCGAAACCCAAATAGAATTTTGCATGATTTCACGTGGCATTTGACCTCTTGATAAGAGATCAGCTGGATTTTGGTTTGTTGGAACGTGTCTCCACTTTGATGGATCTGTTATCTCACGAATTTGAGAAACACGATTAGCGACAAATGTTTTTAGGTGATATGGTTCGGTATTTGTCCATTGTAAAGTTATTGTTGAATCAGACCACAAATGTATTTCATGGATTTTCAAAGCCAAAATTGTCTGTACAGATTGCACGAGTTTTGAGAGAATAAATACCGCGCATAATTCTTATCTTGGAATTGTAAGAGATTTTAATGAAGCAACTCTTGTTTTTGAACATAATAAATTTACATAGACATCGTTGTTTCTAGTTTGTGATCGAATATAGATGCAAGTACCATATGAAACTTCGCATGCATCACAAAACTCATGCAATTGTACATTTGTAGCTTCATCAATGAGAACACATCATGGAAAGCTCAAATCATTTATGCATCTATTTGAGTTGCCATAAAAGTTGCATAAAGATTTTTGCCTTTATTATTATAGGACCCAATAATCCGATTAGATCATATAACAATTGTGCAATTTGAGAGAGCATTGTACGTTTTGTTATTCGGATATTGTGTGAAATGTTATCAATAGTATATATTAATTGATCCGTTTTTGGATTCCATTGAATCCCTAAAGTTTTGATGTTGATCAAAATCGTTAGAACACCATTGACGCAGATTAAAACTTCCAAGTTTTAACCAATCAATTAAATCATTTCTTAGAGAAATTGCATCTTGTTGAAATATTATAGTAAATTCATACAGAAATGTATACATGTTTCGACATCTATTGATATTCTATGTAAGCAAAGTGTGTTTGACGAAATATATGCGCGGAAGAACTTCTTGTTAAAAAATAAGGCATGGAGTAGTATGTATCTAAAATGTGCTCGTCTAAATTAATTATGTTTTATGCGTTGTTTACTTAATTATAATAATAAATAAGTTTGTGTTTATTAATTAAATCTATCTCTTTGCCATCCTACAAATATTAACATGGTAGCAGTCCGTGGTTTCAATGATTCTTGATGTTTCTGTGGCAGTTCAAAATTTTGAGGTTATAAAAAAACGTGGTCTATTGAAAAAAATTGCTAAGTGATTATTATTATGTCGATGAATTAAATAAGTGAAAAATTAAGAAGAATTAGAACAGAATATTTCAGAAGAATTTTCGAAGAAGGAATACGTAATATCGTTACATTAAACAAGTTTATTTATCAAGAAAGGTCCACAGAAACTACAATGGCAGATGATATAAAAATTCAAGTTTTCGATGGAAGAGATTACAGTATCTGGAAGAAACGATTATTATTATTTTTAAAAATGAAAAGTGCGCCAAAGTAAAGCAAAGAGAAAGAATAGAATCCGACAATTAAAACACATGGGAAGAAAACAATTTAAAAGCGATGAATTACATATACAGTGGCATTTCCAATGAGCAACTAGAATTTGTTAGTGATAAAGAAAGCGCATATGCAATAATTCACAAATTTGACCAAATTCACTTGAAGGAATCTACAGCTTTACAAAAATGTGTGAGAAACAGACTCGAGAAAACAAAGTTAAATGATTATGAAGATTCCAGCTCATTTTTTACCGACTTCGAAAAATTAATAAACGAATTAAAAAATTCAGGAGCAAATGTAAGTGAGAAAGAAAAATTGAATTATATGCTACGCACATTACCGGAATCATTAAGTTACCTTGGAGATTTAATCGATGCTGTTCGAGAAACTGATCAAAATTGTGAGTTTATCAAGAATAAGATAATATTATGGGAAATACGAGAAAAAAGTGAAAATAGTCAAAATTACAACAAATCGAGCGCATTCAAGATCGAAAAAAAAATTCCTAGAGAAAACGTGCTTTGGGTGTGGAAAACCAGGGAATGTAAAATCAAACTGCAGAAATTCAAAAACTTGGACCCGAGGAAATTCCGGAAGAGGCGGCAGCAATTGTACTACAAATTGGTGAGGAAATGCCAATACATCACAGCAGAACCAAGTTTATCATCACCGTGGCAACAGCTTTAAAGGCCGAGGTGTAAGAGGCTATGTTCAACGAGGCAGAAGCAGAGGATTTCGTGAAGATCGAGGTAACAACTGGAATCCACCGAATGAAGGTAATCGAAAATGAAATGTAAGTACCAATGAACGTTTTGCCGGATCTTTTTGTACTTAAGTAGCGAGTAACACAAATTGTAATAGTATGAATGTTGAAAAATTGAACAGTAATAAAAACAGAATTGAATGGATATTGGACAGTGGTTGCACTGATCACATTATTAACAATGCATCTTATTTTAACAATTACGTAAATTTAAAAACTCCAATTGATGTAAAAATTGGGGACGGTAAAATTTTAAAAGCAACGAAAGTTGGTAAAATTGAAATAAATTTTGTCGTTAATAATAAAGAAATGCCAATTAATATTTCAAATGTATTTTATGTAAAAGAAATGGACCGAAATTTGATAAGCTATGCCAAAGTTACAAATAAAAACAAAATAATATCAGTGGGTGACACGTCTAAAAATTTCAATGAACACAATGTTTTGATCGGAAACGCAATTAAAGAAAAGGGTCTGTATAAAATTAACAGTTTTATGAATAATAAAGAATCTAACGTAACTTCGGTAAATAATGAAAAAATGACCTTGAAAGAAAAGTTTCATAGTATGTTAGGGCATGTAAATTTTAATTATCTCGACAACATGTGCAAAAATAAATTAGTCGAAGGTTTGCCAAATGAATTGTAGCCAGTAACTTTAAAATGCGGAACTTGTATTCAGAATAAAATGCACAATTTACCTTTTCAAAACAACCCAAGCAGCACGTAAGCTTATAGTGACATCACTGTAATATTAAACTGGATATTCGTAATCTCAACTGTAATATTACAGTGATCTTACTGGGATATCAAAATGTCCGCCTGGAGGTAGTATTACGTTGTATTATTAAGGTCACATATTACAGTGTAATATTACCTTAATATTCCCATGTAATATTAACGTAATGTTAATATAATATACAGATAAAATTAAAATAATTTTATGTTTTAGAAAAAACATTTAACCAAGTCTGGACTCAAACCCTGAACTTTGTGTTCAGTAAGCTAGAGTCTTACCGGTGAGCTACTGTTACTTGTAGTGTATTAAATATTTATATTAAATTTGAAGAACTTTAAAAAAAACTTACAAAGATTTTATTTCTTCGAAAATCTTAATACACTACAAGTAATAGTAGCTCAATGGTAAGACTCTAGCTTACTGAACACAAGGTTTAGGGTTCGAGTCCAGACTTGGTGAAATGTTTTTTCTAAAATATAGAATTATTTTAATTTTATCTGTATATTATATTAACATTACGTTAATATTGCAGTGTAATATTACCTTAATATTCCCATGTAATATTACCTTAATAATACAACGCAATACTACCTCCAGGCGGACATTTTGATATCCCAGTAAGATCAATGTAATATTACAGTTGAGATTACGAATATCCAGTTTAATATTACAGTGATGTCACTATGAGCTTACGTGCTGCTTGGGTTCTGTGACGGTCCCTGGTTATAATCAACGGCAGTTATAATTAATTACAGTTGCAGTCAATTGTAGTGATAATCAATCATTATTTATAGTTATAAATAATGGTAGTTTCAGTCAGCGGTAGATATGTTGCCTCGTAAGCCTGCAGTAAATAAAAGATCATTTTAAAATTTCCGCCTTACAGTAATCTTACACGTAAGACCCATAGTAAGATTACAACTGACAGACATGGTTGTATTATTATTTTTTATTTACACAAATAGTTATATTTCAGCTCTCATCATTATCAGTCAAAACTTTCTAAGCGTATATTTCTTAATTTAAACAATTTTTAAAAAGTAAAAAAAATTATAAATTTACAATCAATGGTAGATACATTATTTATACAGTCAACAGTAGTTGTAGTTAATGATAGTCATAGCCAATATCATCAGCCACAGTCAACCGTAATTACTGTCAGTAATAGAAATCAACACTAATTTTTTTAGTCCAATCTATATGAATTTAATTTTCAAAAACAAAAATGCTACGAATTTAAATTTTTCTTATTTCGCACCGTATTATATTTAAAGATTAAATCACAAATTGATGAACATGTGTTTGTGTGTGAAATGTGATCGCTATCGGTTTTTTTTCCATCTTTTTCCTTCTTAAAAAATTTTTTTTATTGTAGTTATAGAAACATTTAATGACAGGCATTAATCGTTAAACAAATATCGCACAGGTTCTCGAACGTGGCCAGGAATTTTCAACCCATTCGTTGACGATAAACAGCTTGAAAACAAAGAATGGGAGTTGGGTTGGCCAACCAACTACATTTCTCGCTCCCTAAGTTCGTGCCAAACACCTAGACAACATATTTGAATAAATAATCACACAAACAAAGAACGATTATTATTGTATCACTTTTCGACGTTTATCAACACTTACAAACTAACCTATAACATACACATATATTCGCGTATAACCTAAATATAAACACACACTTAACACTTAAAAGTACGTATCGAATTGTTCTTATATACCACATGGTGAAATTTGTCACGACTTGAAAGACATGCTATTTCACTGATAACTGAGACTTACATAACATAAATTAACACAAAAAAACAGACTATCAGCTGTCATTTACCTTGGATAGAAACGCACACTGCGCATGGTCTACAGAATTTTCAAGAGCAGTCAACTAATATTTCACGTACTTTTTTCCGTGTAATTTTCGGTTAACTTGCGATGAATTCTGCTCGTTCACCGGACCAGGAATTATTTTTTCTTTAGATTTTTGTAGTTTATTTCTTTTGTTTTGGAAAATTGTTGTTGCATTTTGCCTTTTTTTTCTTCTGTTACAAAATAAAGAAATAGTTTTCTTATTTTACTAATATAATTTCCATTTATTATAGTTAACTTCTGTTATAGTTACCGTCTATTATACTTTTATCTATTTCAATCATCGTTTGTTATAATTTTCACTTATTATAATTACCGTATACTATTACTAAGGTCTATTACCGTCTATTACAGGCTGTTTCTATTTCAATTTTTTTAGGACAAATAAAGAGATACGTATTTTTTGATTTGGCAAAAAACACAGCCACACAAAAAAAATTTGTGTTCTGATCCAGAGGTCTCACTATGTGTACTTTATGTTTTTGGGGTCGCTGAATCCGAATCCGAGGTCCATTTAATCCCATCAGTTCAGGGTTTTGATATAACCCCAGAATACCAATATGGCGGACACCTTTTGAAAAAATTCATCGGATTCGTTTGAAACTCGTTACTCAGAGGTTTTAAGGGTCGCCGATTACGAATTTGATGTCAGTTTTCAAAAATTCAAAATGGCGGATCTAATATGGCGGACACTTTTTTGTAAAATTCATCGGATTCGCTTGAAAATCGTTACTCAGGGGTTTTTGGAGTCGCCGATTATGAATTTAATGTCAGTTTTCAAAAATTCAAATTGGCGGATCCAATATGGCGGACACTTTTTTGTAAAATTCATCGGATTCGCTTGAAAATCGTTACTCAGGGGTTTTTGGAGTCGCCGATTATGAATTTAATGTCAGTTTTCAAAAATCCAAATTGGCGGATCCAATATGTCGGACACTTTTTGTAAAATTCGTCGGATTCGCTTGGAAATCGTTACTCAGGGGTTTTAGTGGTCGCTGAATCCCAATTTGACGTCAGTTTTCAAAAATTCAAAAGAAGGGACAACATTATTTTAACGGTTTGAATCAAACCCACTCCTGATGGAGGTATGCTTTACTCTATCCCGTGTAGAAGTTCCCATTTTATGACTAAAATATGTCAATTTCTACACGGGATATTAACGGAAAATATTGATATTAAATTTTATTTCAACATAAAAACTCTGAAAGAATTTGAAGCTTAAGATCCATGCAGAGTAATTGGATCTTGCGTGTGTCTGCATCCAGGGTAACCCTCCACGTGGTGACGGTGGGCAACGGAGATTGTCCACTATCCGGCTAAGTCCCTGGATAACAGCTTTGATGCCGTCATAGCAGACCCACGTAAGAAACGTGTTACGATGCAGGGACTCGGAACCCTAGTATCGGCGGTTGAGGGTGAGAAAGCAGGCTCTCAGGCGTCGTCATCCAACAACTGCAGCTCTTCATTGATGGGAAACTTAGCTAATGTCGAGTATACTGCGACAAGACAAAGTAACAATCTATGTCATGACTGCGATAGTAATCGTGATGTGTTTTGTTATATCTGCTGCAAGCACGAAATCAGTTCATTGCGAAAACAAATTAATGATGACGTCAAAGTCACATACAAGGGGATTTTTGATTCAGAAATTGATAAGAATGCATGGGCTCCCAATATAATTTGCAATTGTTGTAAATTAATGCTTAACCGTTTGAAGAAAGACAAAAAAGCAATCAAATTTTCCAGTCTAGCAGAATGGAAGAAACCTCTTTGTAAAGAAGATTGCTTTTTTTGCTCAAATGAAGTTAGTCAGAGTTACACTGCGAAAAGTAAACACAACATCGTTTATAAAACAGTAACATCAGTAAAGGCTCCAATTTTACCCAACAACAAAGAAAAAAAACTGATTTCGAGAGCATTAACGCAGTGAGAAATGATGAATTCATGAATGTTGATGAATACGAGCCTGAAAGCGACCATGACGATAGCGACTCTGACTGTTCTGCAGACACTAAAAAATCAGTCCCAAAGATAGTTTCACAGCCTGTATTAAATGATCTTATACGAGACTTAGGTTTGTCAAAAGGAGACGCATGCTTATTCCCGAAATCTTTTTTGACCAAATAGGTATTTGATATAAAACGACGTAACTTAAAATTCACATAATATGCACATTATTTCACATAAATTTCTATTGACATAAAAATCATTTAACATAAATTTCTTTTGACATAAAATTAATTTAACGTAAATTCTATTTGTTATAAAATTCATTTGACATCAATTTCATTTGGCATAAATGTCATTTAACGTAATTCTCATTGGACATAAATATCATTAGACATAAAATTAGCTTGACATAAATTTCATTTGACGTGAATTTCATTTAACATAATTATTATGTAACGTAAAATTAAATTTATATAAATTTCATTTAGCATAAATTCCATTTAACATAATTCTCATTTGGCATAAAATTTACTTGACATAAATTTCATTTGTTATAAATCCCATTTTAAATAATTTTCATTTGACATAAATTTCACTTGATATAAATTTCATTTGACGGACACGTAATTCTCATTTGACATAAAATTCAGTTGTCATAGATTTTATTTTACATACTAATCATTTCACATGGAAATATAGGCGCGAATTTCAAAATTGGCGAATCACAATGTTGTTGATAATATCTAATTGGTTACTTTTAAAATTCGCGCCGATATTGTTATGTAAAATGTTATTTGTGTAAAATGATTTTTATGTCAAATGAGAATGTTGTTGAATGACTTTTATGACAAATGAGAATTGTGTTAAATGTCTTTTTTGTCAAATGAACTTTATGTCAAATAAAAATTATGTTAAATGGGATTTATAGGGGAGACCGGGGCTAAACCGGACGGATTTGGTCTTTGACCAGAAAACACATACAAAAACATATTTTTTGCTAAAGATTAATATACCGTTTTGAAGCTTGTACCTTCACCTACAAATCGCACTTGTTCGATTTAAAAAGACTACAGTAACTTTGGAGATATATTGCTTCGAAGGTGACTACCTCGAAAACGAAAATACGAAAATTGGTGGGGCTAAACCGGACACGGCTAATTAATTAAAGAATGAGACACAAATTTTCGTTTTTTTGTAGAAAAGTCAAATCAATTCTTCTTTTATATATTTGCAGATACTTCTATACAAAGAATATAATATAAACTGTAAAATCGGTAATTAATATAATATAAAATGAATTACAGTTTTCAGACTTGTCTGTTTGTAGGAACTCGCTTGCGAATTCGAGTTTTAATATAAATTATTTATTTATTTATAAAATGGTTCTATGCAAAAAATATAATATAAAATAGTTAATTAGTATAAAATAAATTAAAGTATTCAAAGTCCGATTCAGTTCCACACCGTCATCTTATAATTAATCTGCAATATATTTTTTCTTCTTAACTTTTTCCATTAAACTTTTTTTCTACTAAACTCAGTACACCTTGAGCTAAAAGAAAAATTGCAGTATGATATTTGCACTTTAACTTTAACGATAAAAACCCAAAAAATGAGAAAATTTTTTTTTACTTTTACCTCGAAAAATGACATTTCCATATATTAACGGCAACTATTATTACAAGAAAAATGACACGTTCCTAAAACCTCATGCAGCATATGCATCACGAAATTGCGCGTTCATAGGTTATCTACATGATTTAAAATTCTTCACGGTTTCGGAAATATTTGACTTGTCCGGTTTAGCCCCGGTCTCCCCTACCAAATGAAATTTATGTCAAGTAAATTTTATGCCAAATGAGAATTATGTTAAATGGAATTTATGCTAAATGAAATTTATATAAATTTAATTTTACGTTAAATAATAATTATGTTAAATTATATTCACGTCAAATGAAATTTATTTCAAGCTAATTTTATGTCTAATGATATTTATGCCCAATGAGAATTACGTTAAATGACATTTATGCCAAATGAAATTGATGTCAAATGAATTTTATAACAAATAGAATTTACGTTAAATTAATTTTATGTCAAAAGAAATTTATGTTAAATGATTTTTATGTCAATAGCAATTTATGTTACATAATTTTTATGTCAAATGGGAATTAGGTTATCTGAGTTTTATGTAACATAATATTTCTGTTTAATGAATTCTATGACAAATGATATTTATGTTAAATGGTTTTTGTGTGCCATGAAATTTATGTCAAATAATGTGCATATTATGTGAATTTTAAGTTAAGTAGTTTTATATCAAATACCTATTTGGTCAAAAAAGATTTCAGGAATAAGCATGCGTCTCTCCAAAAGATAGTGCGGAGTTTTTGGCTTCATTTATGAAGCAGCATGATTTCCTAGAACCAAAGACAAGGGTTTCCATATATCGAAATCGAGAATCAGACTTTCGAAAATACTTTTCTAAAGATGACGATCTTGTATTTTGTACTGATATCAATAGACTGATGAATGAAATGAAAAAAAAATTGCTACAAAGCAACAGATTGGCGACTTTTCATCGATTCTTTAAAAAGAAGTATTAAGGCAGTATTACTCCACAATACCAATGTTTATGCTTCTATACCTATAGCTCATTCGACTGTAATGAAGGAAAAATATGGAAATACTTCTGAATAAAATTGGTTACGAGCAACAGAGGTGGCAGATTTGTGGAGATTTCAAAATCATAACTATTTTACTTGGGCAACAGTCTGGATTTACAAAATATCCCTGCTACTTATGTTTGTGGGATAGTAGAGCTAGAAAACAGCATTACAAGATAAGAGATTGGCCTATGAGAAAGTCCTTTACACCAGGATCGCACAATGACATTAATGAATCGCTCGTAGATCCATCCTTCTCCTCTGCACATTAAGTTAGGTCTTATGAAACAGTATGTCAAAGCTCTTGATAAGACAGGTAAATGTTTCGAGTATTTACAGGCGATATTTCCTACAATTTCTGAGGCCAAAATTAAAGAAGGTATCTTTGACGGTCCTCAAATTCGAAAATTGCTTAAGGATAATGTCTTTATTAGTCAGATGAATAATGTGGAGAAAGCAGCTTGGTTGAGTTTTCGAGAGGTTGTAGAAAACTTCTTGGAAAATCGAGAAAGTCCTCAATATAAAGAAATAGTGGCCAAGATGATAAATAACTATGATAAGTTAGGATGCTTGAAACTGTTGAGTTTGAAACTGCATTTCCTACACTCTCATCTTGACAAATTTCCGGAAAACGTAGAACACTTCAGCAAAGAACAGGGTGAACGATTCCACCAAGACATTAAAATTGATGAAACTCGCTATCAGGGAACGTGGGATGTCAATATGTTGGCAGACTTTTGCCGGATGCTCAAAAGAGAATCATTTGAAAAGAACAACAAGCGTAAAAGAAATCCTCTCCACAGATCGTTTGAAGAGAAAAGAACACGATATAGTTTAAAAAAAGAAAACCATTAAAATATAATCCGTTTTTGGAGCAGCATTCTTATTATCATCAGCCCTTTTAAGAACTATACATGATGTACAAAATCCGATCGAGCAACCTCCCCGCGGTGTACATCGTGTAATGCCGATGCCGACGGTACAAGGATTTAGAAAATTGGTCTTAATTATCAAGCGAATCCGACGAATTTTACAAAAAGTGTCCGACATATTGGATCCGCCATTTTGAATTTTTAAAAACTGACATCAAATTCGTAATCGGCGACCCTCAACACCCCCAAGTAACGAGTTTCAAGAAAATCCTATGAATTTTTTTCAAAAGGTGTCCGCCATATTGGTTTTCTGGGGTTATATAAAAATCCTGAACTGATGGGACCCTGAACCTCGGATTCGGATTCAGCGACCCCAAAAACATAAAGTACACATAGTGAGACCTCTGGATCAGAACACAAATTTTTTTTGTGTTTCTGTGAAATTTTTTTCGCAGAGTTATGAGTATTTGAAAATTTTAAGGCACATAGTGATTTTAGAGCTAAACAGCTGAAAAATTATTTTTAAATCTTTCTAGTTTTTACAAATATTAATATTTTTTAATTTTGTTACTTGATTTTAGTAGTGTTTTTAATACTCTTTCTTTACAAACTTGAAAATTTAAAAATTTTGAAAATTAACAAAATGGCGGCCATTTTTTAAAAAGTCAAAAAAGTCAATTTTCTCAAAAACATCATTTTTTAATTTTGTGCAAATTTTTTTGTGGATTCTAGATGGAAAAAGGAACATTTTCTAAAAGGTCTCATGTTCGCAAAAACTTTCTGGAAGTCACTATAATTTTTTTCAGAAAATAAAAAAACTCATTATTTTGAGTAATGTGTCGAAATGTATATTTTTCATGTATACAAGGGTGTTCATCTTTTTTAATAGTGTTATTGACTTTTTTTCTTTTCAAAATTGCAAATTTAAAAAATTTACAAAATGGCGGCCGTTTTTAAAAAAATATAGGATCTCAATTTTCTCCAAAACATTATTTTTTATTTTTCTGGAAATTTTGTTGTGGTTTCAAGATAAAAAATAACCCTTTCAAAGAAGGTGATTTTTTCTTAGTAAAGTTGAACTATTTCAAAAATTAACTAAATGCCAGCCACTTTAAAATTTTTTTTTAAATAACTATAGTTAAATTGGGTAAGGCTTTCTGAAGTGTGCCGATGGTTTTTAAGCCTGTTCTTAATGAGATAATTAAATTTTCTTTATAGCATTTTATTCTAGGTAAAATTTGAAAGTATTACAAAAAAAAATGTTAGGGCCCTCATTTTATTTACAAATTACAGCTATTTTTGTTTCGCGCTGTCATTAAGAACAGGCTTAAAAACCATCGGCACACTTCAGAAAGCTTTACCCAATTTAACTATAGTTTTTTAAAAAAAATTTTTAAGTGGCTGGCATTTAGTTAATTTTTGAAATAGTTCAACTTTACTAAGAAAAAGTCACCTTCTTTGAAAGGGTTATTTTTTTATCTTGAAACCACAACAAAATTTCCAGAAAAATAAAAAATAATGTTTCGGAGAAAATTGAGATCCTATATTTTTTTAAAAAATGGCCGCCATTTTGTTAATTTTCAAAATTTTTTAAATTTTCAAGTTTGTAAAGAAAGAGTATCAAAAACACTACTAAAATCAAGTAACAGAATTAAAAAATATTAATTTTTTGTAAAAACTAGAAAGATTTAAAAATAATTTTTCAGCTGTTTAGCTCTTAAATCACTATGTGCCTTAAAATTTTTAAATACTCATAACTCTGTGAAAAATTTTTTTTTCGCCAAATTAAAAAGTATGTATCTCTTTATTTGTCCTAAAAAACAAGAAAAATCACATTAAACTTGATTTAGAATTTTCAACCTATTCGCCCTGCATGAATTGAAATAGAAACAGTCTAGAATTATTGTTTATTTTAATTACCGCCCGTGTAGAAATTTCCCCATTTGTCCCTATCTCTACACGGAAAAAATTTTGTAGCACGAGAGAAACCAAATCTAGTGCAGCTCTTGTACTACTAGTCTTAGTACAACCGAAATCCTAATTTTGGAACTATGTTGCCCTATCTAGTGCTAAAGATGCACTGCACAGTGCGTTTGGGGTCCCGAGATGGTGCGTCATACGTTCCCATCGCTGGGACAAGCGCAGAGGCCGATTGTAGGAACGTCTGCTACACCAAATTTTTTTCCGTGTAGTAGTGCCCTCGCTGAATTCAGAATAGACTCTCTAGTCTAGAAAAACTCACTAGAAATCTATCATATTCTAGTTATTAGAGAAAAATAATCAAGATTATATCAAATTTATAAAAAAAATTTGCATGTTACGTATTTAATTATTTAACATTTTAAACAAAATTTCAATATTGTTCAAAATTCTTACAAAAATTTTAATAAAACAATTTTATTCAATAAATATCTTTTATTTAAATAAGCAAATTAAAATAATAAATCATAAATAAATATTAATTATGTATGTTTAATTGATTTTGATTACCTATATTGTAATATTATTCGTAAAGAAAATTTTTTAAAAATATATAGGGTCTTTTGGGGTAAATGTAAACAGTAGATATTTCAGATAAATTTATAAAAATATGTTCGACGTCAATATTTTAACCTCAGCTCACCTACGAGATGTTCTGAGTATTGTCAATATTTTATTTTGACAATTGGGAATGCCATAGTGTAAGTTATGTTTTAATGCAAAAGAGATTGAAAATCAAAGTTTTACTGTTTCAGTATTTTTTTTCTCATTTGCATAAAAATAAATTAAAAAATTAAACTAAAATTTTTTATTCTTCCTTATTAATGCTTTAAAAAATGACTTTGATTTTCCTCAATTTAGTTAATAAATAATTAAATGTTTACATTTACCCCGAGAATTCGAAAACTCGGGGTAAATGTAAATATAACTTAAACTACATTTTAAAAGAAAATAATTGAATAAGTTTGCTTCTGTTCACAATTTCATTACTTTGGCAATGTAAAATTTCATAGAAAAGGAAATTAGGTCTTATTTTGTACCTCCTACGTGTTAGTCAGTTGCAGGTATAGACTTGCATAGTACTGCATAGTGCATTTACATGCTTAGAATATAGGAAAATGGTTCTTGACGATTGTTAAATAAAACTCAGGTACGCCAGATTTAGGTAAATTTGATCAATTTTTAAAAATATGTTTAGGTTCATCCGTCATATTGGATCCGCTATTTTAAAATTTTTAAATTTGATCAATTTTTAACAATATTTTATGTTTGACTGCAATATTGTATCCAACACTTTGAAAATAAAAAAAATTCAATTTTAGATTCTTATTTAGCAACCTTAAAAACTTCTTTTTACCAAGTTGAATGAAAATCTATTAAAATTTGTTGAAGTTATTCAAGTTTTTACATTACTAATTTTGTAATGGTTGATTGTTTATTTTATATGATACATTATCAGTCAACTGGTTAATTTTTCTATACATCTACGAAAAACTTTTTTTCAGTGTTTCCATTCCTTAAAACAGTAGTGTACTTGAAATAACTTGTTTCTTAAACCTCGCTTAATTACAGTGGTGTTTAAATTTACCCCGAATTTTAGGAAAATTTAAAAATCTCGAAGTTAATGTAGCAGTCAGTTTTACGCGATTCATGCATCAATATTTTTTTGTACTTCATAAAATTTTTCTAGACAAATAAAGTAACAAGTTCATGCAAAAAAAATCCGTCCATTTTACGTTTTAACAAAAAAAAACTAATGTTTTTGGTGAAACATACACATGCCGTTTACATTTACCCCAAATGACTCTATGTGCAATTACGTTAAAACGTTATTGTCAATTAATGAAAATATTTATTAATAATTTAAAAAATGTTATAACATTATAATTCCAATAATAAATTCAATAATATAATTATAATAATTATAGTAAATACAATTATTAAAACTGATATAACAACTAATGATTAAATTTTTAATAATGTTATAATTTATTAATTATTATTAACTATCAAAAACAATAAATAGTTAAATATGAGTGAATAATAACTCCCCAAAAATTCATAATATAATTTAAGCAGTAGTCCTTCGACGTCTATTAAAATTATCGTCAATAGCAACTTTTAGCTATATAACTATATTGATTGTAATTACTATGTATTAAAATTGTTAATTGCAACCATTATTAATTATTTACCAAAGGAAAGAACTACCGTTCACGTTAATGAAAAATTAATTTATTTTTAAATCGAAAAAATCAAATTAATTGATAATTTTTTTTATAAAGTGAAAACAATTCTTTTCTTGACAGATGTATTTCAAAGGTAAATGTTTATGTGATTTATTTTACTCAATATATTAAATATTTGCGTGTAAACAAACTGAAACAATTTTTAGCTCCACAATTAGCTTATTTATTTAACTTTTTATAGAAAAAATAATTAAAAAGAAGTCTAACATGTGTATTTGCTTAAATTTGATCCACTTATCGACAGTCATTTTTGTTAGTAACGTCATGATTTCAGATCCCTTTAGACATTCATAAAATTTGGTTTTAAATTTAAAGTTTGGCAGCTAATACATACTTTTGTTTTAATCTACGCACAAAATTGTCACTTTCTTATCGAACAACAACCCACCCTGTATTTAAGAATTATTTTCAAATAGAGGCACGTGTCACATTCAATATGTATTTGTACAGAATATATACACTCGCACAATGTGAAGCGTGCTTTTTATTAAAACATATTTTTTTATGTTTGCGACACTGTCATCCATCTTTATCAGTTTGCGATTTGTTTTGGCGTGAGGTTTTAAGCGCCACACGTTTTATATATATTCTGAAAATATTTTAGATGCAATATTTTGTTTCTTATTTCCTTTTCCACTAGTATATAATAATAATACTATCTCTCTTTTAACTTCTAGCTCTTCTGCTATACTTTTGTGAACGCAAAAAATTTGAATCTGTCATCGAGAGCCAAATTATAATTTGCCCGTATGTATTGCACATGCTTTTTGTTTTTACACGTGGCAAATAGAATTTATTCTCTTAAAAATCTAAAAAATTTGAAAAAATTGTTTTTCCACTTTTTAATTATATTTAATTGTACTAGCAAAAAATCGCGCGGCTGACTTCTTACTACCTTTTTTAAATAAAATTAGCAATTTTAAAAATAATAAAAATTGAAAATTTCTAATTTAAATTTTTGTTGAAAATACTAAAAAACTTTAATTTTCTAGAATTTAAAAATAATTGGAAAAATTCTTAAAAAAAACAGTTCTTATTAAATTCAGCTATGTTCAAATCTTGAAAAAAATCCCAATTATCTTTATAAATAACAAAATTCTTCTTTTCTTTTTTCAGAAACTTTTCTAATTTTAATGATTTCCCATATCTACAATTTTAATCAAATATTTCCGAAAACGAATTCATTATTTAAAAAAAATTTCAAATTGAAATTTTAGAAAATTACAATTTTGAGTAAATGAATTGAATAATAAAAATTTCAGAGGAATTCTATTATTTACAAATTTTTTAAATTTTCTTTGCAATAATTCAATTATTTTCATGAAGAATAACATTTTTTTAACCAGGAATTCAATTATTTTCATAAATGGTGGATTCCACGTCAGTTCAACACACTTATTTTCATGACTTGTTGGGATTTGGCTGTACTTTTGTAAATTTTTTACTTTTATAGTGATAAACAACTCCATCAAATATTTTTTCAAAATTTTGAAAATTACCAAAAATGTGTCATTTTTTAAATTTTGGTCTTTTTTTAAAGTACTATAACTTTGGTACTAATTAACCGATTTTGGATTTTAAGAAAAGGATTTCTTTGGTTTTAAGTATATTTTAAGATACAATTACAGTAGGGTCTCCATACTGTTACATTTCCAGAAATTTCCCACTCCTCCAGACTCAACACTGTTATGTGACAAAATTATACCTATTGCGCACCTTTCAGGGCCGTAAATATACACACCTCAAGCGTGGATCAGAAGTAGACTGTGTAAACTAATTTACTTTTATTTTTACACCATTAAAATTATATATGAAACTTTTTTATTGTAAATTAAAATGTGTAAAAAATTATTTTCTCTTGATAATTATCTATTAATAATTTCCTAGTAAAGTCGTAACAGAAAATTATGATAAAAACACTGTCAATTTGTGTATAAACAGAACTCAACTGACAGATGTTTATATTTTCAAATATTAATTACTACGTAATTGTTAGGCTGCGGTTACACCTCTGCAGGCAGCCTGCCTGCAGGTTGTCATGGTAACGTACAAGAGTAAGAGAGTCAGTAACTTCAAACTTCTCCTTTACTCTCGTTGCTCCTGCCTGCGCAGACAGGCAGCCTGCAGAGGTGTAACCGCAGCTTTAAATATGAAATGTATAAAATAAATAAATAAACAAAAAAAATAAATTGATTAAAAAAAATTGATTAAAACTTATTAAAGTTTAGCAATTTTTAATGAGTGTCTCACAACTAGAGACTTTTTCTTTAAAAAAAGCGATGTGCTCCGAAAATGTATCGTAAAATTTCTTGAGTTCATCGAAACACTATATTTTCTTTTAATAAAATTTGACTCTCTATAAAAAATATTATGTATTATTTATGAAAATAATGGAATTATTGCAAAGAAATTTATAAAAAAATTTGTAAATAATGCATTCTTAAAAATAATTTATTAATATTCTTTTTTAAATAAATAAATATTTTTTTAATGTAAATAATTAAACGTAATTTTTGTAGACTCAAATATTTTGTTTAATACAAAAATAATTTTAGGTTGACTATATGTATAACAATTTATATTTGATTCAAATATATGTCGTTTTGTTTCAGTGTATTTATATGCACACCTTCATGAATTCTCTTTAGACTTAAGTTACGAATACGGCCCTGTAAGTTGGTGACGTAACATGACGTCATCTAACACTTCTGAATTTGGAGGTTATAAAGAAATATAACACTACTGAGAACATAACAGTTTGGAATCTAACAGTATGGGGACTCGACTGTAATATAAAAAAGAAAAATTGAAAAAAATTTTTTTTTGAAATTTTGTAAAATTAAAAATACGTTTTCCAAAAAACATCGTCTTCGATTGTTTTCAAAATTTTACTAAATGTTAGGGCAAATGTGCTTTACATTTTCTGTAAGTTTTATCTTGGGATTTCAAAGGGATTCGGAGTAAAAAAATAAAACGTAACCACAAATTACGAACATATGGGGCAAAATTCCTTGACTGCCTAGGTAAAAAAATGAATTTTCTCTAAATTTTGCTAAAATGTTACTATTATTAGTGGAAGTGTAAATATTAATTTTTTTTTATTTTGATAAAATATTTTTTGAGTTATGGAGTTTCAAAATTTGGATTTTTTTTGAAAATATCTTTTTTTCGATTTAATATATTGATAAGTAAAATTAATCAAATTGAAAGTATGATTAGTAATATATTGTATTATGTACAATGTATTGTAGTAATATATTGATAAGTAAAATTAATCAAATTGAAAGTATGATTAGTAATATATTGTATTATGTACAATGTATTGTAGTAATATATTGATAAGTAAAATTAATCAAATTGAAAGTATGATTAGAAGCTGTTGACCTTTTTTCTATAGGCCGTGTAAAAATCAGAGTGGGACCATGACAATTTTTGAGGAAAATAATAATTTATCATTAAAAAATAATTATATAATAATAATATATCATAGAAAATAATGATTTATAATTAATTTCTTCAAAAAGTTCCAGTGTCCTGCTCTAATTTTTATATGGCTTATATGAAAAAAGGTAAGCTTTCGATTGGGATAGGTTACGAAAAAATAAAAAACACCGATTTTGAGATACAGTAGAACTTGGTTAATACGATTCTATAGAGACCGTGCTAAGAATGCGTCTTATGCGAGAAAACGTATTAGGTGAGATATAAAATGTATGTCTTTAATTGCAGGGACCACCGAAAATGAGCGTCTTAATCGGGAAATCGTATTAAACGTGATCGTATTAACCGGGTTCTACTGTATATTGAAATTAAGAATTTGACCTTGAATTTCAAGGTTAAATTGACAGAAAACAACTTTTTGCATCGCCAGCTTCGAGCCCGTGAAAACCCCTTTAAAAATTACTAATCACACTTTCAATTTGATTAATTTTACTTATCAATATATTAAATCGAAAAAAAGATATTTTCAAAAAAATCAAAATTTTGAAACTCCATAATTCAAAAAATTCTTTATCAAATTAAAAAATTTAATATTTACACTTCCACTAATAATAGTAATGTTTTAGCCAAGTTTAGAGAAAATTAATTTTTTTACCTGGGCAGTTAAGGAATTTTGCCCCATATGTTCGTAATTTGTGGTTACGTTTTATTTTTTTACTCCGAATCCTTTTGAGATCCCAAGATAAAACTTACAGAAAATGTAAAGCACATTTGCCCTAACATTTAGTAAAATTTTGAAAACAATCGAAGACGATGTTTTTTGGAAAACGTATTTTTAATTTTTCAAAATTTCAAAAAAAATTTTTTCAATTTTTCTTTTTTATATTAATTGTACCTTAAAATATACTTAAAACCAAAGAAATCCTTTTTTTTAAATCCAAAATCGGTTAATTAGTACCAAAATTATAGTACTTTAAAAAAAAGACCAAAATTTAAAAAATGACATATTTTTGGTAATTTTCAAAATTTTGAAAAAATATTTGGTGGAGTTGTTTATCACTATAGAAGTAAAAAATTTACAAAAGTACAGTCAAATCCTAACAAGTCATGAAAATAAGTGTGTTGAACTGACGTGGAATCTACCAAATAATAAAATTCTATAGGAGTTGCGATGAAGCTTTCGAGTAAGACGGACGTATTTTGAAATCGCTCTGTTGACTTG
Source organism: Leptopilina drosophilae (assembly GCA_032873175.1). Taxonomy (NCBI): domain Eukaryota; kingdom Metazoa; phylum Arthropoda; class Insecta; order Hymenoptera; family Figitidae; genus Leptopilina; species Leptopilina drosophilae. The sequence continues at coordinate 30,825,435 of CM065480.1, forward strand.
TTGACATAATAAGTTATTAACTCCATAAAGTGAAAATGACTTCGTACGAAGAATTAAAAGACTTATTAATAAATATTCAAACTAATACTAGAAATTTAAATGATAAAATGGACTCGGTCGAAAGTGAAATTAAAGTGATACGAAGTGAAAATGCTGCTCTGAAAAAGGATATTTCTTCGTATAGTGAAATGATAAGTGCTCTAAAGGCTGAAAATAATGTCTTGAAAAATAAAATGATCAAATGTGAAATTAAAATTGAACTTTTGATTAATAAAGACAGAGCGAATGATATAATTTCCACCCAAAGAATCGTCAAGATTCCTGGCTCTAGACCCATAGTAATAAAATTCTTAAAGCCTAAACGAAAAGCTGAAATTTTTCAAAAAATAAAAAATTTTGGTGCAATGAAAATTGGTGTTTCCAATGATTTGTCAAAGGAGATCAGAGAGAAAAGGAAAATCTTGTATGAGAAGTTGCTTGTGTGTAAACAATCGCTGGGAAAACAGTGGAAGACAGCTTATATCAAGGGCCAATATATCATCATGGATAATAAGTCATATGATTTGGATACGGCTATGAAACTGACGCAGTCCTCCCAGAGATTTCTTACTTCGAATGGAAATGAGAGCGATGACACGGACGATTTAACAACATCTGTCAAATCTACGGCAAGCAAGAAAAGAGTTAGATTTTCTGGTCCCAAAGTGATCTCAGAAGAAAAGCCGAAGAGATTCAGAGGAAAACGCAACCAGGGTTTAATTAGCAATTATATGAACCAACAAATATCTAAAGAAATTACAAAAAATAAAGATGAGGCATAGCTAGTATCAAACCAGAGAAGACTCTTGCTTTGGAATATTCACGGTTTACAAAATTTAATTGACTTAATACCAATAATAGACGAAAATGACATTGTGTGTGTAAGTGAGACGTGGTTCACAGACAATCCCACAACATATACTTCCAGCTACCTTCTTGAGTATGATGTCATCTTTAGCCGAGCAACAAGGACTGCTTTGAAGGGGAGAGCGATGGGAGGACTACTCTTAGTTTACCACAGGATTAAATACAACTCACAATGTTTGTTTTTATCTGAAAATTGTATATTTGTTAAGTTTTACCAAGGAAATTATCAATTTATAATTGGTTTTATTTATGCAAGTCCAAGTACAGATTTTATTGATTTTTTGGAAATTTTAAATGAACAAATAAATTTAATATCACTGACATTCCTTCACCTCCCAATATATATATATATATATATATATATATATATATATATATTGGAGGTGATTTTAATTCTAGAGTAGGTAACCTTAATCAAATTTCAGACGAATTAATTTTAAATAATGAGAATGTCACAGCAAGAAGATATAGTTTAGATGTAAAATGTGATAATAAGGGGCAGAAATTGGTAACTTTGATGGAAAACAACGGTTATTTTTTGATGAATGGTAGAACAGAGAGTGATAGTCCGGCAAATTATACTTTTGCCAATAAGAATGGGAAATCTACGATTGATCTATTTTGGTCGAAGGTTGTTGGTGTTAACGATATTTTAGATCTACAGGTTAATTATATTGTAACTGCTTCTGATCATTTTCCAGTGATCGTCTCTTTGAATGGCGACTCTATTGAATCAAAGATAATTACTTGTAAATTAAAATGGAATGACAATGTAATAAACGACTATTTTGAATTAATGAAGTCTCACGTATTTGAGGAAAATGATAGTTGTTCTGTCAATGAACTGGAGAGTGACCTTATTACCAAAATTTCAGATAATGCGAAAAATTTAGGAATGATTAAATCTAATAAAAAATTTAAATGTGATACTTCGAAGTCGTGGTTTGATGAAGAATGTGTCAATTTTAAAAGAATGCTTAAAATTTTATTGAAAGAGTGTAAAGAGTCAGGGTTTGAAGATAAAAATTTATGGAAATCTTACAATGAACAAAAAAAAGAATATAAAGAAATGCAAAAGTTTAAAAAACAAAAATTCTATGGTTATCTTCTAGATCAGTTATTGGTAGTCAGGAACTCCTCAACATTCTGGAAGACGGTTAATAGATACAGGACTCGCCATAAGGCGTAGGATCACATTAGCTTGGATAAGTGGTACGATTTTTTCAATATAATGCAAACAAAGCTTGAAGCAGTCTCTCTGGCCCATGAACGTCGTGTTTTGTTATTAACAGATAGTAACCCTTTCTTGGAATCGCAAATAACAATAGAGGAGGTAATAACAAGTCTTAATAAATGTAAAAATAATAAAGCTTCAGGTTCAGCCAATATATCTTTTGAATTTTTGAAAAACCTCCCAGAAAATTGCATAAAGTATTTAACTTATTTATTTAACAGAATTTTGGATGAAGAAGAAGTACCTTTCTCCTGGTCGAATGTATTGTTGAAAATGATATATAAAAAGGGGATAAAAGTGAACCGGCTAATTATAGACCAATTGCGTTGATTAATTGTATAACAAAAGTTTTTACGCAGGTGATAGCTAAAAGACTGAATGGTTGGGTGGAAGAAGAAAATCGCTTGGAGTGGAGTGGCAAGCCGGTTTTAGGAAAAACCGGAGTTGCACCGATCACATATTTACCTTGACCGCAATGGTACAAATTCGATTGAGCTTAGATAGAGGCAAACTTATCGTGCTCTTTGTGGACTTCCCTAGTGCCTTCCCTTCGGTCTCCCATGATCTATTATGGAAAAAAATTTATAAATTGGGAATAGGGAAAAAAATTATTGAAGTACTAAAAAATTTGTATTCAAAAGCCACTATGTCGGTCAAGGGATCGGAGGGGGTCTTGGAACCTGTAGGGGTAAAGGGTGGTGTTCTACAGGGTGAGGTACTAAGTCTAATTTTGTTTTGTTTGTTTATCGCGGATTTTAAGGTTTTTTGGAGAGGGAAGGCATTAGGGGAGTGTCGGTAAATCACTTGACGGATATTGTGATACTCGCCTATGCAGATGATTTAGCTCTTTTGTCAGATTCTATCTCTGGTATGAGAAAAATTCTTAAAGCATTACATAAATATTGCCGACTGAACGATCTTGAAATTAATGTAGACAAAACAAAAATTGTGATTTTCAGAAAGAGAGGACACGTTCATAATAAAAAATATAATTCACTTCCATAAGGAGTTAATGGCAAAATAGAGATTGTTTCAAGTTATACATATTTAGGGGTACCATTTTCCAATTCGGCTGTTTTTTCAAACGCGGCGGAATCTGCTATTCTTAATAAGAAAATCGCTCTAAATACCACGGTTTCCTTAATAGGCAGGATGAGGTTGGATTCCTGGTTGCCAGTAAAAAAATTGTTAAATAGTTTGGTCCTTAGTGTATTATTTTACGCAATATTAGTATGGAGGCTGAGATACTTCGACGAAATTGAAATAATTCAAACCCTATTTTACAAAAAAATTTTAAATTTATCAAGTGTCACACCGGGCTACGCTATTAGACTGGAAACAGGGTCAAGTAAATTATCAATAAGATGTTTTAAATTAGTTTTGAATTATATTGAAATGATTTTTAAAATGGAAGACTCCCGATACCCAAAAATATGTTTTTTGAAGTTGAAAAGAATTTAAGAGAAGGAAGATGTGAAACTTTTTAGGTTCAATTGGTATATGCATGTAGAATGAATTTTTAGTTTAATAAATAAAAAAGTGGAACTCAATAATCTTACTCTCGAATCGATTCAGAGACATAAAAATATTTGGATCTCAGATTATGATAAGTTGTTACATCAGGGCGATATTATACGTTTGGAGGAGTCACGGTCATTGCAGATATTACCTTATCTGCCCAGACATGAGGGACTGCAAAAATATCTCTGCCTGAAAATCCCAATAAAATATTTTAGTTTGATTGCACAGATTCGAACTTTAAATAATTACCAAAGCCGAATTATAATTAATAGGAAAATATTGGAATTAAAATCAACAAGTATCTGCTATGACTCTGGCTCTGCCATTCTCGATAGAAGTTATCACATGTTGATCGAATGTAGATCACACGACAAGGAAAGAGAATGTTGTTTTGGAAAAATGTATGATGAAATTGTCAAAAAGGATGAGTCTGTGAAAAATATATATCTGTTTATCAAATATTTAGTTGAAAAACAAAATTAATGTAAATATATTATAAATGTTAAAAAATTTTAATTTATCGCAACCTCTTTGTATAGACCGATGTCTTAAAACAAATAAACTTATTAATAAAATTCTATAGGATCAGTTGGAGTAAATAGAAATAGATCTGCTAAATTTCATCAATAATATAAGTTTTTTCAATTAAATCTGAATACTATCGGTTTTTTTGTGTATTGAGTTATTATTTTACTTCCGTGGAACAATTTTATGGAGTAGTAGAAAATATGGGAATCATTAAATCGAAATAATAAACTGTTTCTATTTACTAGTAAATTTTTTAACTTTGCTAAAATTTAGAGGTAAATAGAAACAGTTGATTATTTCTTACAAAATGTAAGAAAAAATTAATTTCAAGTAACAAAATGTTAAAAGATACAAAGAATTACATAAAAAATTATGTTAGTTATAAAATAATTCAGACTAATAAATAATAATGCATCACGTAAGTTTAACCCCTTAATGCCCAGCGATTTAGATCAAAACCACTTTTTACTTAAAACTTTCATAACTTTGATAAAAATTAAAATATTTTTGATTTCCTAACACCCACAAAGAGCCTAGCGGAGTAAGCATGCAAAATTTGCTCCCTCTCAAAAAAATTTGAAATTTTTGTTGCATGTTGGTAGCATTAAGATTAAATTTTCTACCAAATATTTTCTCAAAAAATTGATTTTTGTAAGAGTTATGGAGGGGAAAAGAAACATAAAAAATTTGTTTTTTCTCGAAAACAACTTGATCGGTTTTAATGAAATTTATACGAGTTATATAAATCAATAAGAGGAATTTAAAAAAGAAATTTCAAAAAATTTTGCCCACAAATAACCCAAAAAAAATTTTTTTTGAATTTTTAAAAAATTTTCAAATCGAAAATCAGACAAATCGAATCGATTTTTTTTCAATTTTGCAAATCTGACCTCAGAATCGTAAGCAGCGACCTTAAAAAGCTATAGATATTTATCACATTCACAATCATTCACAAATTGAACAAAGTTCGACAAATTGTTCAGTTTTGCATTTTTTTGAAAAAAAAAAAAAAAAAAAAAATTCAAGGATGTAACTTTATTTAAAAAAATACTACATTGCTAAGTCATAGTCCTTCCCCGCAAAAAATGATCAAAGTTTGGGTTGATTTTAACCTCCCGCAATGAGAACCTCCCCTTAATAACATTTTTTGTAAAAATTAAAAGAATGAATTTCGATTTAAATTTTAAATTGGGGAGATTGGGACGGAACGGTAAATTTTGCACAAATAATTTTTTTAGACAATAAATCCGCTTAGATGCAAATATGTATAGGGGCAATTCCACGTGAAATTTTTCTATGACATTTTAGAATCGGTTAAACGTATTTTTTTCTCGTTCCTTATAGAATAATATTAAATACGTATTTTTTTATTTTTCCATAATTGCCAAAATTTTCGAGATATGAATTTTCGAAATTTTGGGTTTTTAAAAGCAGACTAAAGGAGCATTCAGACCTCTGCAGGCTGTCTGTCTGCGCAGCCAGAAGCAATAAGAGTAAGGGAGAAGGTGTAATAAATTTGAATTTCCTTACTCTTTTACTCTTGTACGTTACCATGGCAACCTGCAGACAGACAGACAGACTGCAGAGGTCTGAACGCTCCATTATTTTCAATAGCTTATATATCTTTGAAAGTATTGAGTTTCGAAAAAAGTTGTCAAAGAAAGAAAGTTTTGGTTTTTCTTCAACTTTTAAAAGATTTTTAAAAAAAATATTTTTAAAAATTTTTTAGAAAAAAAATTATTTTTTTATAAACAAATTAATTTATTTTTAGTTTGGGCGAGCTTAATTTTTATTTTTTTCTTATTTATTTATATCTGACAATATACAGAAGATTTTTTAAAAAGATCCGAGATGGGCCGACTCATAGTTTTCGTTTTATAAATTTTTTAATTAATTTGTTTATAAAAAAAATACGTATTTAATATTTTTCTATAAGGAACGAGAAAAAATATGTTTAACCGATTCTAAAATGTCAGAAAAATTTCACGTGGAATTGCCTATAGATTAATATTGTAGGTCAACTTGTCTTCAACAAGATTCAATACATAAGATTGTGATATTTTCGCGTAACATACATGTTTTGACCTTTTTGGAAATTTAGATTTCTTAACATTTAGACCATATTGGGGCTGTTATACGGCTGGGGCAAAATGTTAAATTCTATTTCCAGCCTAGTAAAACTACTTTCTTATAGGTGTTAAGTAGTACACGAAAAAAATCTTCACCTGGAACAAACTACAAAATTCACTATATTAGTGAAATTTTTAGTTATTGCCTTGCATGGCGTGAGCGCTTCCTGCTAGAATGCAACATAACCTCAAATTCTGTTGCATAAACTATCAACCAGTGTTGGGCGCGTAAAATACCTCAGGTAAATTACGTGGTTTTTTATATTAAAATACCTCGTATTTTACTTTAAACATTTTATACACAATGTGTTTTTTTGGGGAGGGGGGTAAAATACGTATTTTACATATGTAGAAAACCAGGTATTTTACGTCAAAAACTTCGAGTGACGCGTCACTTCCCAACAATGCTGTCAACGGTGTATGTACTGTGTGCTTTATACTGATGTGGTACTTGAAAACAATAATAGTAAGAAATTGAAAGTATTTATATATTTGTAATTTTTATTAAATTTAAATATAAATTAATATTGCATTATAAATTTCTTGATTATTCGTTAATTTATGTACTTATTTATAAAAGAATTCTTAATATGTGAATGTCTTTTTTAACCTCTATGAAAATTTTTAAATATATTTATGTTATGAAAAAGGACGATTTATCACCAAAAATAACAATAAATACTTTTCATGAATCAAACATACTATTAATTTCTACATTCGAAAAAGAAAACATAACCCCAAACTGGATTATTTTTTTCTTCATTTTAGACAGAAGAGTTTTATTAATTTAAAATAGGAACTTAACTTTTGCAATTAAATTATTAGTGATTTTTTACTTATAATTTAGATTTAGAGAGATAATTTTTATAAAAACTGTATATTTCTTTAACTATTAATTTTATAAAAAAATATGCACATTTGACATAACCCTAAAATGGTCAACTTTTACTTATTTTAAAAGCGATAACGCGAAATAATACATCGTTTTTTTTAGATTTTTTCTTAATGACTAGGAAAGTTTTTAAATGTATTATTCATGTATCCTGTAAAATCATGAAATTGTGACTTAATTTATTTCGTCTTTCCAGCCTTCATATAAGAATAACTTTTTGATTCACGAGATAAAGTTTTGGCAGGTGAGGTGAGGTTAAGAACATTCTAACGCGCGAGCAAAATGCGAGGAAGGCGCTAGAGTACAAAACATGAAGGAGGATAAGGAGATGAAACGCCTGCAGTATATAGCAGAAAAAGTTGACACCAAAATGGGGGGTCAGAGTAGTGCGGTTTTTTTCTCCCTACTGGTTACAGCGTTCACAGTGGTAATTTTTTGAACTATTATGTCACGTGATCTAAGGAGAAAATCATAAATATAACCTGAATGTTTTTGTAGTGAAATGACAGCAAGAATGAATTTTTATATTAACATAATATTATTTACTCATAAATTTATTATTTTATACTAACTTTTCATTTTTATTTCCAATTTCAGTCATAAAACTCGTTCAAACCTTAAATATAACCCGATTTATTCAGCTGTCATCTCATAAATGTCATTAACAACCGTGTAGCAGACGGTACATTATAATTCTGTATTTTCCCTCAAGGGGCGCTCGAGTAGTGAAAACTTCACTACTCTGACCCCCCTATTTGGGGGCCAATAAATAAAGGTCGTTTCATCTCCTTATCCTACTTCATGGTACAAAAGTGTTTCAAATGCTCTTAGCGCCACTCTTGCACAATGGAACGCGAGAGTGGCACCATGCTAGCGCCACCAAATTTTTCTACTAGGGCCAAACAACTAATTGTAAGAACATTTTTTTAGACCAACAAATTAATGTTTATAATGATTGTTAACAATAAAAACCGCATTTTTAATATAAATATATTGACATTTTTTAATAAGAATATAAATATTAATTTATGACTATTTATCGTTTAATATTACATTACTAATATTGTTATTATTGTTATTATTATTAAATTATTTATTTATTTGTTACGGTGTAGTGGTGTCAATAAGTGCTTTATTGAATCATTAAAGGAAATCAACAAGTGACTGACAATGAAACGTTGGTGTTCAGTTAGGTTCCGTAGCATAGTGGTTAGGGTGTTTGTCTGGTAGTCTGTAGGTCGTAGGTTCGATTCCCGCGTGCGTCTTAGATTTTATTTGTTTCGTAGGTTTGCGACTATTTCAATTTTTCTGCATTGTATACGTATAAATATGAACTTCAATAATTATATATGCCATTAAATAATTTAATTAACAAAAGTCTAATTTTTTATAAATTTTCAATTTATAAATAAAAGGATATATATTATTTCCCATATGTATGCTAACATTATTTATGAATTTGCTTTTGGTCTCAATTTAATTTAAAAAAGTAAAAATCATTAAATAATAATGTTATTTATTTATAATTTGACTTATATGTCATTAATAAATTATTTATTTATTTACTTTATTATTTTATTTATTTATTGTGGCTGGATTCACCGTTACCAGCCCACCTGGGCCATCCCTGCTGGAGCCCACCTAGAACCTGGGAAGCCCACCTGGGACCCACCTCACATTTTCACACGGGGTCTAAAGGGGAATCATTGTGTGTTTTAGAGAAAATTACAATCACATTGGAAAAACAAAGAATAATTCATAAAAATATGAATTAAAATAATTCTTTACAATTAATAAACACGTTGCACTTGTCAAAACATTAATGCTTGTAGTCGATTTATTGCATTTATAAGAAATGAAAAAAATTTTAGGTTAGACACACATGTGAATTGACTGACAAAGATGGGCAACCATGTAACACAAAACATGCGAAACACAAAAAAGTAACTAGAACATTGTTATTTTACTCATTTTGAGTCACTTGAAGTTGCTGATTACTCATTTCGAGTCACTTGAAGTTGTCGATTACTCATTTCGAGACCAACTTCCAAATGAGTTGCAACAAAAATGAGTCGGGTTTTTTCTGTGCTTAGAAAAAATTTGCGTTAAAAAATATTGAAAATTTGAACATTCAAAATTAATCTTCTTTTACAATTTTCAATATTTTTAACGCAAATTTTTTTCTAAGCTTATTTTATAGTTTCAAACAACCTCTCACATTCACTGTGAAAACTGGTTAGTCAAATTTAGAGGGTTAGGTTTTTTGGGTTTTTTCCGATTAAAAATATTTAGCAAATACCTTTAGGTAGGGGAGAGTGGGGTAAAATAGGGTAGGCGGGTCAAATGGGCTACCCCTGTTTTTCCACCCCTGTTCCTTTAAACTTTTTATCCTCTATAACAAAAATTGTCATTTCCGTTCGAAAAATAATGAATTTTAACTGGTTTGACTGTTTTCACATTGATTTTAGAAAAAGTTTAATTGAATTTTTTTAAAAATTATTTTAAGTTTTCATTTTTTAAATATACCCATTGGGAAATTCACAACTGGCAGAGTACTGCGCCAGCCTGACATACAGCACTAGCCTAACGTTAAAGCGAACCGCAAGCGGGGCATATTGAATCAGCAATGAAATTTTGATTTTGATAATGAAATATTATTTAATATTGACAATTTCGTTTCTATTGTAGGGGAAACCGGGGCGTAAAGGATCACTTGAATTTATTCAAAAGTGGTAAATCAGAGTAATTTCGGTTTTTGATAAAAATAATATATTTGGTATACTGTAAGTTTGTACCAAGTTTCATTGTTATTCATTTATTATTGTTAAAAATATGGTAGAAAAGTGATTTTGACGCTCGAAAGTAAATTTTCGAAATCTTCGTTTTTTTGTTATATCTTTTTCAAAATTACTTGTAAAAGATTTTTGTTTATCAGCTTTAAACATTTGTTCTTAAAGAACAATTGACAATTTTTATTTAATACTTACGGTATTGATAATAAAACAAATAACAAAATTTTCAACAAAAACCTCCCGGGCGAAATGGATCACTTTGGCCGGGGCGTATTAGCTCGCATATTTTATTGAAAAACCTATTATTTTTAAAATATGAATAAAATGATAACCAATTTTAACCCTTTATAAAAAAAATAACTTTGGAATAGATTTGTTTAAGGGTAAGTCCAAGTTGTGAAATGTAAACAAAGCAAAATGTAAACAAACGAAGCACTGAAATCACATTTCGGAAACAGCCTTTTCTCTCACAAAAATTAACATTGGACCGGTTTTTTTATAAAAATGATAAATTAGTATGTCAAAGTTTCGAATGAAATCAAATTTCACTATAAGCAATTAACAGTAATTACTAAAATAACTAATTCAAATGACCTGTGAAATAGCATTTTTGACGCGTCGCGAAAAATAAACTGTTTGAGTATATCAACCGCACTGACGATGAAGAAGTCTCATATCAGCGATTGGACCTTCAACATGTGGAAAGGGAAACTTTTCCCTTTCCTCCATGAAATTACCAGGAGAAAGGGTAAAAACTTCTTCATCGTCCGTGCGGTTGATATACTCAAACACTTTAATTTTTCGCGACCTGAGACTCTGCTTCTCTTTTCGCATGCGCAGACCGTACTAAGAATGCATTAAAATCACATTTTTCGTACAGCCTTTTCTCTCACAAAAATTAACATTTTTTCATTTTCATAAAGGAAATGATTCATTAGAGTGTCAAAGTTTCCAATGAAATAATTTTTGACCAGGAGGAATAAAAAGCAATTACTAAAATAACGAATTAAAATGACCTGAAAATAGCATTTTTGGCACGTCGCGAAAAATTAAAGTGTTTGAGTATATCAACCGCACGGACGATGAAGAAGTTTTTACCCTTTCTCCTTGTAATTTCATGGAGGAAAGGGAAAAATTTCCCTTTCCACATGTTGAAGGTCCAATCGCTGATATGAGACTTCTTCATCGTCGGTGCGGTTGATATAGTCAAACAGTTTATTTTTCGCGACGCGTCAAAAATGCTATTTCACAGGTCATTTGAATTAGTTGTTTTAGTAATTACTGTTAATTGCTTATAGTGAAATTTGATTTCATTGGAAACTTTGACACACTAATTTATCATTTTTATGAAAAAAGCTCTCCAATGTTAATTTTTGTGGGAGAAAAGGCTGTTTCCGAAATGTGATTTTAGTGCTTGGTTTGTTTACATTTTGCTTTGTTTACATTTCACAACTTGGACATGCCCTTAAGTAAATGGATTTTGCGTTTCGCTACAACTTTTTAAAATTTGTAGCGAAATGCAAAATCCATTTACTTAAAAAATCTATTCTTCAGTTATTTTTTTTATAAAGGGTTATTTTTGTTTATCATTTTGTACGTATTTTAAATATAATAGGTTTATCTTAATAAAATATGTGAGCCATTACGCCTCGGAGGTTTTTGTTGAAAATTTAGTTATTTTTTATCAATACCGTAAGTGTGATGCGATCTGAAGAAAGAGACCTTAGAAGCAAAAAATATTAGGTTATGTTTGCAATTTTTAAAATGAAAATACAAGAAAAGGATCAACTGTTAATTATAATTATTAATCATAAACTTTTCATTACAACTAAAATATTCAATAAACACTGATTTTGATTTGCAAAAAGTAAAAAGAAACTTTTAATCAACAAAAAAGTTACACTAACATAACCTTAAAGTGATTTGCTTCTAAGGTCCCTTTCTTCAGATCGCGTCACAAGTATTAAACAAAAATTGTCAATTGTTCTTTAAGAACAAATGTTTAAAACTCAAAACCTGATATACAAAAATTTTTTATAAGTAATTTTGAAAAAGATATAACAATGAAACAAAGGCTTCAAAAATTTGCTTTCAAGCGTCAAAATCACTTTTTCTACCATATTTTTAATAATAATAAATGAATAACAATGAAACTTGGTACAAACGTACAGTATGCCAAGTACAATATTTTGATCAAAAACCAAAATTACTCTGATTTACCACTTTTGAATAAATTGAAGTGATCCATTATACCCCGGTCTCCTCTACGTCAGAAATAATAAATCGAAATAAAATAAATTAAACAAAATTTTAAAACAAAATTAATTAATTAATTAATTAATTATTTAACAAAATTTTTTTTAAACAATTTTTCTTCAATTATTGCATGTAACATTTTACCAGTGGTAATTTTTAAATAATTTTTTATTCATATTATAAGAAGTATAATAAAATGTTAATAATAATCAAATATCACTAATTGTTGAGGTTTGGCTGAACTACGGCAAAACAATCGGCTTAGTACTAAGCCAGTGGTCTATAAAGATTTACATTTAAAATATAATTATTTTAATTTAGCTTCAAATTCTGCTTACCGCAGAAACTGAAACAGACTTGTGTTATTTTAGACGGCTGAAGCTAACAGTCACGCTCAGGACCCTCCTTTATGCGTTTGGTGGGTGCTGGCTATTGTTTATAACAATTTTGTTTGTTTAATTTTTCAAACTTCATCACTGATGTATAAACTACAATTCTCTAAAGTTGTATTGTTTTCTTGCCACTCAGATTTTTTTTATTTCTAATTTACTCAAAAAAATCTATAGGAGGGTGCTGAGCGCGACTGCTAGCTTCAGTTGACTTGTTATTTTGGTCGCAAAAACTAACGCGCAGCAATTGACATAACGTTCAAAATTAGACCTTTTTAATATCATTTTTAATTATTTAAAAATTAATTGTTATAATTTTATATACTAATTAAGTCTTATGATAATTTATTAAGAATACAAACAATTAGTTAAATAAATTTAAATTCCTTTGCTATAAATATTTTTTTTCTATGCAAAAGATATCTTGTCTGTGGAGGATATTTAAAGTTGAAAAAGTATAAGTATCTTCCTTCTACAGAGGGCGCTTTAGTGACCGGTAAAAATGATTGGTTCACAGTTTTCTTGAAAGTATCAAATTGATACTAAAGTGGATCAAATTGAGGCCAAAAATCTGGATCAATTTTTTATTTGATCCGCATTTTTGGTATCAATTCGTTGCCATTTGATACTTTTAAGTTAACAGTGTTGTCAATGTAGCTCATAGCAGAATCATTTAAAATAAAAAAATGAAGTATCTTTTCAAAGTGGACGACTTAGAAGAACTGATTTCACCAAACTCAATTCAAAGTTAATCAATGATTAAAGCCAGTTTAATGGCTTGTGATTTGTTGATTGAGGATTTAATCATTGATTAACTTTTAATCGTCATTGGAGAAACTGGCCCTTAATATAAGACCTAAACCTCTGATTTACTAATAATATTTAAAATTATATTTTTTATGAATCATTTATGGTGAATAAAATTGTGTTTTTCTATAATTTTTTATTTAATTTTAAAGCTTGTAATTTTCTTAATTTTTTATGTTTTTGAGTAGCTAGAGGTTTAGGTCCTGTATTAAAGGAGCATTCAGACCTCTGCAGACTGCCTGCCTGTGCAGCCAGAAGATTGTTCACACCTCACTTTTCTCGTTGAAAAATGAGGGAAGATTTAAATATCTATTAAAATTCAAATCTTCCCGCATTTTTCAACGGGAAAAGTGAGGTGTGAACAATCTTCTGGCTGCACAGGCAGGCAGTCTGCAGAGGTCTGAATGCTCCTTAACTCGTCTTTACCTATGAGCAAAGCGCCCTCTGTAGAAGGAAGACAACTACATTTTTTTACGTCTGAAATTATTTTTTAAAAACTTTTTAACATACACAAAAATACATGCATACAAAATAACATACATGTAAAAACTTTTGGTTCATTATATTTGAAAACTTATGAGTAAACAATTTTTTAAAAACTTCTGATTTTAGGGCTAAAAAAGTAACAAAACTCCTTACAAAAGACATTGCGAGGAAAAGAAATGAATAGAAGAGCGAACTCACATTTCTAAATAAAATATTAGTACCTTAAAAACTCTTATATACTTTAGAGATGGAGTAGCAGTCGCACTTTTGAATATGATTGGAGAAGCAATTATAATTTAAAAATTGAATTTTAATTTAACTTTAGAACAATTTAATAGAAATTATAAAGTAATTTTAAATGAACTATATTAAACTCTTCTTTATATTATTAGAGTTGCAATTTTTATTTTGAATTTTTGTTAATATAATTAGTTTTAGTTAATTTGAATGAAATTTTAAAATAATTATTAGAACTTTTTTCTCAGTATCTAATCATTTTTAGATGTGAATCTGAATATTCTTTACGATCAGGAAAAAATTTTAAATTCTGTATAGAAATCAGGGAATAGTCAGGGAAAAATATTTTTTTTTGTTTTAATCCTGTATTTGCTAGAAATATGTATATTAATAGCATTAATTGAAATATCACTCAGAGTTGAATATTTTCATTATTATAATAAATGAGGGGCTGGATGCACATTATAGCACCCAGCCGTTCAATTATTATAAAGTTATAATAAGTTATATTTGTTTTTCCCTCCATTTGTTTAAACTTTTGAATAAAGTTATTCTATTTAACTTGAAGGAGTAATTTTTGTCACGGTTGATAATTTTTTTGGTCGTTTAATTAGTCTTGTTAAATTTTGTATGATGACATTTTTCAATAAAATTAGTGAATTTCTTGACAAATGGTACGTGTCTCTTTTTGTTATCAAAACTCGTAGTTATTAAATTTTAGGCTTAGAAATGAAACACATAAAAAAAGTATCAGCAAACAATGTGAATAGACTGTAAATTAATTTTCATCATTCACCCGTAACGTGAGTTCGCCTTTTTATAAACTAAATGTACACATAAATTTATATTTCCACTTGATGAATTGAATAGGAAAATTACAATTGTTGACTGTTTTATAATTATATTGTCAAATAATTTCCAAATTTCGGTTAAGTTTTATTTTCTTCTACGCATTTTGCTGCTCTTCGATCTTTATAATAACGGACAATCAACTTCGTTTAAAGAAAAAAAGAATAATCGTTCGTGTTATTTACGTTACAAAGCCAATATAATAACGTGTATTTATATTTTATGCGCACGTAGTTGTTGCGGGTGAAGGGCAAATTCCCTTAAATGTATTCACATTGGGCATTAAAATAAGTGCAGTTTGCCATAAGGTTTACATTATTCCCCCTGTAAAATAACATAAATTTATTTTTACGACAAGCGGTATCTTATTTTCTGAGTGGTGAAGATTTTATACTACTGCAATTGCATTTACATAGAAACATGTATTGCTATTTAAGTGTAAAAATTTTATATATAGAGATTCGAAATTATTCTTGTTTTTAACTTTAAACACCCAGGTGGAAAAATTATCGATAGATTATCGATAGTGGCCTAACGTCAAACTACCGATAGTGACTATCGTTAGACTAACGTAAATTTAACGTTATTAATTATAAAAAAAACTCAATAGTATCATAATACATTTGTATATTTAATATACTAAACTTTGTTCCTTCGGCAGTGCAATTTTTCGGAATTCTATCAGAAGTTGGAATTCAGTTGAAATTATTATCTATCTATCTGGGAATTACCCAACTTAATATGGAAACAATCAAATTCAAAATTATGCTTCAAGGTATAAAAAATTTTATACCTTGAATATTTTATACCTTTATATAGTTATAAAAAATAACGTCTTGTTGAATGATCAGAAAGAGTCAAATACTATAAAATTATAATAAATAAGTATAATTATAAGAGAATAATAAATTCATAAATAAATTAATTAAAATTAATAAATTATTATTTTAAATAAATAAATTATAATTTATAAAATAAATAACAAATATATTTGCGCTAATAAAACATAATTTATTTTTCGTAAACGTAATACATTAGATATAACTTTATAATATTCAATAATTTTAATGAAAAAAAATTCTAAACATAAATTTTACTATAAGTTATTTCTTAACAATTTTCTGTTGAATCTCGTGCAATTTACACCTTAGGCTATCTTTTACCAGACGATCTTCAAAAATTTTCCAATGGAATTTTTTTGCGGTCTGCTTTGCGTAATCTGTAATATTGAAATTTAAAAGAACTTTAGAATTGAAAGATTAAAAATTTCACAGTATTCGCATGCAGATAGATTTAAATTTAAAAGTGGTAATTTTATATTTTTGTATGAAATATTATAATTATAGAATTGTCATAAAAGTTACTTTTTTAATTGTTAAACGTTTTAAGTTCATAATAAATGTCAATTCTTTAATAAATCAGGAATTATTATGGGATTCGAAATTTTTTAATTAAAAAAATTTATTATATGAAACCTCAATACTACATGATCCTTTTTAAAATGGTAATTTAACTAATGAAAATTTATAATAAAGTCAAATATTATTTTTGACAAAAAAGTACTATTTAAAAAAATTACAATAATTTTCATGTGTTCAAAAAATCGTAATTTTTCTTGAAAATTTACCCAATATTGCTGTAACTGCATCAAATGGAAGACTTTTTTTTGGAGAGTTTTTATTTCCCTTTCCAATCAAGCTGTGGGTTCTCAAGGCTTCCTCTTTAAAAATTGAGCACATCAATGAACGTGCTAAAGTTCTGTGTGAAGTACAATTTTTTCTGGCATCCTTTAATTCTTTTTTATTTATGTAAACGCCACCTCCTTCAAATAGTTCAATTGCCTAAAATAAAAAATTACATTGAGATAAAAAATTTTAATTAATAGAACCAACACAAATTAAATAAAATTCATACAGGACATAGTTTACTTTACAGGGTTCCCACAAAAATTTAATTTTCAGGGTTGACACAAAAATTTAACTTTGTTTTTCACTGACTTTTCCCTGATTTCCAGACATAATTTTGATATTTTCCCTGACCCTAAAGAATATTCATTTACTCCAAATTTACTCGAAAAATGTTTAGACACTGATATAAATGTTTTAATACATTTATTTACAAATTTCTTCAATTGTAAAATTCTTCGAAAACAGCAATAACTTCTTATTTAAATGAATATTTAATCATTATTATTTTTCCATAGAAATTAGGATTTATTTTAACTTCTTCGAAATTATTTTCATCATTTAAATTCGATTACATACATATATCTAAAAATTCACGCAATAATGCTTTTAATATCAATTATTTTAAATTTTAACCGAAATTCATTCTTAAATACAAAAATAAATAATTTATTCAATAATTGAATGTTTCTTAAAATTTCATTTTTACGAACAGTTTTATTAACGACAATTAAAAATTAACAACAATAGATAAAATTTTGTCAAGAATGTAATTGAAATTTTTTACAATAATTTAATATTCTTGAGAAGAATTTCGCAATCTATTTATAAAGATAATATAATTCTTGACGAGAATTTTTAAAAAAATTTGAAAATAATTTAATTTCTGCAAAGTATTTTATTATTTTTCAAAAAAATTGAATTCTTGTTACGAATTTTGTTATTTATCAAAATAATTGAATTATGGAATAGAATTTTATTAAAATTCTTTAAAATAATTGATTTTATGGGAAGAATTTTGTTGTTTATCAAGATGATTGAATTTTTTTGCAGAGTTACTTTAAACTTTTTTGAAAAATAATTGATTTTCGGCTACGAATTAAAAGTCAGTTATGAAAATAATTGAATTATTCCAAGAATTTTTTTTAAGTTATTGAATAGTAATTGAATTTTTCCATAAAATTGAATTCTTTAGTCAAGTTTTAATAAAAATTTTTAAAATAACTGCAGTTTTCGATGATTTTATTCAAAATAAGATTAAAAATAGGTATTTGAAATTCTGCGATGAAAATAATTGAATTCCTAAATGATTTTTATTAAAAATTTTTGAAATAAATAATATTCTTATTCACTCTCAAAATAATAGTAAAATTATTCGAAAATATGAATAGTTTTATTTAAAATAAATATTTAACTATTATTATTTTGCAAAAGAAACTAAGATTTACCAAAACTTAATATCTGAACCTTTTAAAATTCAATAACTTAAAAGAATAGTTAATACAAATATGAAAGAATCGATATAACTCCGAGTCTTCGAGTCACAGTGATTTGATTAAAATTGTATTAAGAATAATAGAAATTCTGTGATGAGTTTTATTATTTATGAAAAAATTCCTAAAAAGAATTTTATTACTTTTGAAGGTAATTTAATTTCTGCATTTAGTTTTAACTTTTTCAAAATTCAATTTTTATGTGCTTTCAAGTAAGAGTCTGGTATTAAAAATAAATTATTTTTTTATTTTTAATAATTAATTAAATATAATATATTCAAAAAATTAATTAAATTCAGAAAAATTTGAGTTATTAAAATTTTACAATTTATGAGGTAAACAAAATAGTCACCAAAATTCATAATTTTCTTGTGAATTCTAAAAATTTAATTTTTTCCAGTACTTCTAATAAAAATCCCTAACTTTTCCCTAACCTGTGGCAGCCCTGAAATTTTATCATTTCATTATTCTATGTCTTAAATTATTAAGTAAAATTTTACTTCTTCGGATGCAGTTTTTTTTGTAATATTAAAGATTTCATCTTCGATGTCGGTAATAGGTGGGGTTGTATTTGGCTCTATGTTTTCAGCTTCATAATGCTTGCTTTCACTTTCATGATTGCTTTCACTCTCACTGTCACTGATATAATCAGAGACTAAGTGAAATGAAGAAGAAGGCATTGGAGAAGAATTGGAAGCGACTTCTGATGCGAAAGGTTGCGATGGTAATTTGGAAAGCGAGTTGGTTTCTCCTGGCGATATTACTGCCTCAGAATCTTTTACAGCCTCTTTACGTGAATTCTTGTACTCCTAAAATTAGAAATTTATTAAAAAAAAATGAAGAATAACAATATAATTTAATCTGGAAATTTAATTTAAATACTCTCATACTAAATAAAATGTTTACTTGTTTCATCTCTTCTATCAAAAGATTAATAGTTTTTGTCATCCTTAAGATTGTGTTACATTTGTTTTCGAAATTCGATGGCGATGCTGGATTTAATCGAGTTTCTTCTAAAGTTTTTAACGTCTCCTTAGCGCTGATGATATTTGCCTCCCTTCGAAGAGCTTTTTCCTTCTTCTGAAAGATATTCTTCTCATCAGAATTAAATTATTGTCAAAAATTTTAATAACATTCTTAACAAAAAATTTCAGTTATTTAAACAAAAAGTTAATAAAATTCTTTATTAATATTGAAATATTCTCAATAAAATTTTTTGATTCAATTATTTTAAAAATTTTTATTTAAAATTATTTTAAAAAATTATATTTTTTTTAAAGAAAAGAACTTAAAGAAATTCTTGAAAAGACTTTAATTATTTACAAAAATTCTAATAAAATTATTTAAAAGAATTTAATTTTTAATGAATAATTTTAATAAAAGTTTAATAGTAAAATTATTTTTGACAACTATTAAGAAAATCGATTATATTCAATAAATTAAAGAAATTTTTTCTAAGAATTCTATGACTTTAATTATTTTCTATATTTTAATAAAATTCCTCGAATAAATTATATTATTTTAGAAAAACTTTAATTTTAAAAACTTGAAAGAAATTGTTTAAAAATAATAATTTATTGTATTCTTGCGAAGAATTTAGTTATTTATTAATAGAATTGAATTCTTGCAAAAAAAAATTAATAAAATTTTGTTTTATATTTGAATTTTTCAAAGAATTCTGCGATGAATTTTATATTTTCTAAAAATCATTGAATTCTTGCAAAAAATTTTTGTAAGGTAATTAAAAAACTTGCAGTTTTTTTAAAATAACTGAATTTAGTCGAAGAATTTTATTGTAAAAAAACTGCAAGTTTTTGAGTTTTTTTTTCTCAATATCTAATCATTTTTAGAGTAAAACACAAAATATTATTCAGTGTCAAAAGTCTGTCTGAAAGTCAGAGAAAAACAAAGTTAAATTTTTGTGGCAATTTTTTTGTAATAATTAACAATACTAAAAAATTAAAAAAAACTAATTTTTAGTTCTCTTTATAAACCTTCTTTGTGATCTCTTCAGCTTTTAAATTTCCTTCTTCGATGTCGTCTGAGCCATTAGAAATTTGTCTCTTTCTTGACATGCGGAATTTTCTCTTTGCTTCCTTCGATTTTTCGCTTTGCAGTTTAATCAGTTCACCTTCATCGTCTAAAAAAATGAGATTATGTCGTAAATAATTATATTATTACCTAAATTGAATTATTTGAAATTTAATAATTAGTTTTTCAAATAAATTATATTTAAATTAAATAATTATTATTTAAATTGAATTATTTGAAATAAAAAAATATTTTAATTAAGAAATAAAAAATAAAAAAATAATAAAATAAAATTGAAAAATAAAAGAAAAAATTTTAATTTATTTAAACTATATTTTTAAATAAACAACATTCCGAACTTTGCAAGAACTTCGAGCTCCAAATTGCTGATCACAGAAAAAACCTATGTTCAGGTTTTTTCTTTAATGGAATATTGATAGGTTAACCAACAGTTTAAAAAGTATAAAGTTGTTAATAAATAATAAATTTTAAAAAATTTTCTATATTAAACTTACAGGAAAAATCGACTATTACACCAATATACGCCTTTTTGTGCACCGCTCTCTCTGGCCAATAATATTTTACTTCGTCGCCACATTTAAGTTCAGAATGCGCTGAATCAAAAAGAATCGAGCTTTTATTGACTATGGTGAAACAGCCATCTCCTTCGATTAAGACTTGCTCTTCCATTTTAAGTAACTTTAAATTACTTTTTATTTTTAACTTTAAATTCGCGCTTGGAAAATTGTAAGATACTTGGTTTTGTTAATGTTCATTTACTTGTCAAAATAGTTCAAATAAAAGACTGCCCACAACTATGGCAACGATATTACAATCGTTTTAATTATTTTTTTCGTATGAAAAAAATAGCTCATTAACGACAAGTTCAAGTTAAACAAAAAAATAATCGATAACGGAAAAAATTGTTATTGATAATGTTGAATTTATTTGCGTCTAATAATTAAAAAATGATTTAAAATAATTTTCAAAAGCTGCTATTTATTATTTTAGCCTTTGAAAAGAATTAAGAATTGATTAAACTTCAAGCGGAAAAATAAGAAATTACATTAAAATAATTTGTACAGTAAAATAGAAAAAATGGCTGAAGGAAGCTGATTACTTAATACATTGAGAAACCTAAAAGACCAAAAATCAAAAACGATCAAAAGAGGTATTTCGTTATACTGAATAATCGTTATACTGAATAATATTGCAGTACTTAACAATATTTTTTTCACTTTTATATGTAAACAATAATATAATAATAAATGATAATGCTTAAAAAGCGAAATTTTTGTGCATGTGGGATGAAAAATATTTTTTATTTGGAAATTTACTTTAAAGTAATTTTATTATACATGAAGAAAATTAAGTAAAAAAATAAATATTATAAATTATGATTTTTAATAATTTGAAAAATAATTTGCAATTAAAATTAATTACCTATTCAGTATTAGCAAAAATTAATTATTGGAGTGTAATAACATATTTGATCTGAAACTAAAACAAATATACTTTACCAAATTTTGTTGTAAAATTAACTAACCTATACTAAAAAATATTTTAATAACATTTTTTGTAGGAATAATATGAAATAGTAAAGCTGAGACTGTTTTCCTGTTGACCTTATTGAATTTAAATAAAATGGATGAAGATGAAAATTTTGTAGACAGCGATGTAAGATATTTATTAAAATCTATAGTAAGGTACTCTTTCTCAATTTTCCGGGTGGTTTCTGGTATTTTATTTTCATATAGTAAATATTATTGAATTTTTGAAGGATTTCAAAGGAAGGATGAATATAACAATATGTTAATTAATTTTTCAAATAAGTTGTTTAGTTTTTGAGTTTTTAACCAATTATTGAGAGTAAAAGTGAATGTTTAGAATCAATAGAATATTACCAGCTTTTTTATTATAAGCTCAAAATAAAAGATTGCGTTTTAAAAAAGTTAAATTAGTTTAATTTTGAAAATTTTATTTTTTAGTTAAATGAATTAAATTATTTAATACAAATAAAAACGAAAATGTTTAAATTTATTATAAAAGAAGATATTTTTATTACCTGATTAAATGAAAGAAACAATTTTTTTTCAATATGAAAGCATTTTAGCTAATTTATATATTTGTGAAAGAACAAGAAATTTATTTAGAATTTGATTAAACCCTGTTTAAAATATGTTAATTTTTCAAAAAATTACATCATGTTTTTGACACTCATAAATGTTTATTTTTTGACTGAAATATTTGAGAGAGAATATCTATTATTTCAATTATAATACATAACTTATTTCACGAATTGTATATTATTTTACGTAGGATTCCGAATTAGGAAATTACGTGATGAGTATCGATGATGAGCAACGTGGAAATTCGTCTTCTGAAATTTCTGGTTATGTTTCTCCTGATGATGTTTCTACTACAGACGAAATAGCATTATTATCAACTTCTTTTTCATCATCGAACGCAGAAGAAAACGAATTATCTTCTATTTCTTCATCGACATCGCGGATTCCCTTATCTCTAATTAACAATCCGAACTTTAACGATTCTCTTTCTGTTAGCATTTCTTCTTCTGAAGAAAATGAATTACCTTCTATTTCTTCATCATCTGATTCAGAGATTTCTTCTTTCACTAATGATTCGAATGATTCTACTTTAAATTTTAGTAATGTAGAAAATGATGTTGAAAATAATTTTACAATAGAATGGCTTTTTCAACCGATATATGAAGGAGCCGATAGTTTGAATGGGAACGTTTTAAGCCAAATTTTAGATATTTTTATCACTAATGCATCAACAAAACAGGTTCTTGATAAAACATTGAAACTAGTAAATTCAATCCTGCCTGAAAATGCGAATCGTTTTCCTAAAAGTCGTTATTTTCTTTTCAAATTACTTCATCAGTTAATGCCTCATTCGGTTCCGGAAACAATAAAAAGACACATAGTTTGTGATATGTGTTTTAGGTATATAGGTGAAAAAGGCGTGGAACCATTAGCTATAGTCTGTGATGTCTGCTCGAATTCCGATTTAAAAGGACTTGTCATTCAGTTCAGTATTCGGGCTGCAATAGAAGATGCATTTGAAACAAGAAATTTGCATCACTATATTGACAAATATCGTAATGAACGTATTGCTTACCAAGACGAAAACATTGTTCACGATATTGTTTCAGGTAGTGAGTTTAAGAGGTTAAAAGATACTGTGATGACTGGCATTTATGATTTGTGCTTAATGTGGAATGTGGATGGCATACAAATTGACAATGGTACTGGATCCTTATGGGCAATTCAAGCACAAATTATTAATGTTAGTCCTAGAAACAGAAGAAAATTTCAAATTCTTTGCGGTCTTTATTATAGCAACCAAAAATTAAAGCAAAAACCTGAAATGTCATCGTTTTTGAAACCATTTGTAGAAGAACTTGAAAGCTTCTTACATGAAAAAGTCAAATGGAAACATAGAGAATTAGGAACAGTTGTCGAGTCCTTAGTAATTGCTCCTCTTGCTACCCTGGATGCTCCAGCTAGAGCAGCTGCGCAATGTGTCATGCAATACAATGGCGAATTTGGTTGTTTTGGTTGTGAGCATCCAGGGCAGACGTGTAGAACTGGAGATGGATTCAACCATGTCTTTCCTTTCAATGATGAAAATTATATATTAAGAACTAACGAAAGAATGTTGCATCAAGGGAAGGTAGCAATCGATAATAATTTGAAACATGTAAATGGTGTTAAAGGCCCTTCAATTGCAGCGCGAATACCCTACTTTGACATTGCCAAAGGTTTTTTGCCTGACTATATGCACTGTGTACTCTTAGGTGTCATGTCAATGTTGCTCTCTCTTTGGCTTAGTCCAAAAAACAAGGATAAAGATTTTTATGTGAAGAAATCAAAACGCGAAGATATTGATAAGCTCTTGTGTGACATCAAACCACCAGACTTTGTAACACGTACACCGCGATCTCTCGAAATTACCGCTCATTGGAAAGCCTCAGAATTGCGAGCTTTCCTTCTATTTTATGGTCCTATTCTCTTAAAGAATATTCTTCCACAAAAGTACTTCAATCATTTTCTTCTTCTTGTTAGAGCAATACATATCTTAAATCAAGCTCTAATAACACAAGACGAAATTAATTTAGCCGAGTTACTGTTACATATCTTTGTTTCGGATGTGGAAAATTTGTACGGTCTTGAGAAATGTTCATATAATGTGCATCAACTGCTTCATCTTTCTCCATCTGTGAGAATGTGGGGACCAATTTGGTCGTGGTCGGCGTTTCCATTCGAAGATGGAAATGGATATTTAGTTCGGATGGTACATGGCACAAATAAATTAAGTATCGAATTGTCCAATACCATGTACTTAGTTAGTGCTTCACGTTTAGTAAATTATTTGATGGAAGTACACGATACTGATAAGGACTATCATCCAATTACCCTTGGAGCTTCAGTTAATTTCACTCTAACTCGAGACCATGTTGCAATTTTGACAAGGGATACACCTTTTAGGGCAGATAATTTACATAATCTGAGTGTTCAGGTCTATCGCAGAGTGAAATTCCAAAATGAAAAGTATACTTCCACACTTTATGTAAAAGAAACAAAAAGGAATAACTCGACTATATTTTGGAGCAAAAAAGAAAAATTTGGTACTGTAGAATTGTTTATTAAAATTGAAAATTCAATTTTTGCGATTGTTCGCGAATTGTTAAAGACAAGCGACCCTAAAGACATAATTAAAAATACCGACCTCGAGATGAATGCCAACCAAATATTTATTCCAGTTCGCGCTTCTTATTGTACTCTCGCCATACCTGTTGAACAAATCGAAGGTAAACTTTTACGGGTATTGCACTACGTTTGTTTCCCATCTAATGATTGTGAACGTAAATAGCTTTTTAGTGTCTTCATATTCGTACAAAGAAAAATTTATTAATAAAGAGCGTTTTGTATACATTAAGGAATTAAATACAATTACCTTGATGTCAAAGTTGTGGTTAAGTTACCGTTATCTTTGTAAATTATATCTGCAACCACATCAATTTATTTAACAAAAAAATTGCAAAATTGTATACATATATTGATTGTAAACCAAATTAAGTATCGTTAATTTAAAGTATTTATATTTATTTTAAATATCGAAAGATTTTTTAAATGTAAAAAATTGTTATTTACATACTTACCTAAGACGAAATTTAAAAAATGTTGCTTAAATTACTTTCACTTAATATCTTGTAAATATTTGGAAACTAACACTTAATTAGCATGTATTATGTTTATTACACAAATTCGATATGTCAATTATTGTCAAAGATTTAATTGAATAAATTTATTATTATATAATTATATAATTTATTCTTAAATATAAAGATTTTTTCTATATATTGTTTGCTAGATTACTAATGCTGTTTAAAAATAAATTTCTGTTTAAATTTGACGTTAAACTGACGTTAGTCTAACGATAAATTACTATCGTTAGTTTGACGTTAGGCCACTATCGATAATCTATCGATAATTTTTCCACCTGGGCAAATAACAAAATTCGAGATTCAAGCCGATATATTTCTTAAATAATAAATAGAATTGGAAAATAATAAATGATACAATAAATTTAAAATAAATAAAATAATAACAATAGAATGGGAATAACATAAGAATTGAAAAAATCGTTGAAGATAAATTAAATCACAGTGTCATTGTAACGGGTAATGTATCAAATGTTGTTGCTGCTTTGAGAAGAAGTAAGCGATTATCTTGTGGTTGTCATAACCTAAATTTGGTCATGGAAGATGTGATAGAAAAGAAAGATATTCGAAAATTACAAGACTTAATTAGTGCTGCCAAGAGACTCGTTACTTGTTTAAGCAATCAGAACTTAATGAAAAATTGACAAAAACTTTGAAACTGCACGTTAAAACTAGCTGGAATTCAATTTTTATAATGTTGGAAAGTATACAAGACATGTTTAATGAAAGAAAGAAAGTCGCAAGTCCCGACGCCGTAGCTGGAAAGGCCTATAGTCGAGGTAGTCGATAAGAACCCACAGGTTAGGGCTTTTAAAATCGTTACTAAGAAATTAGTGACGAAGCAAAAGACCCCCGGTCCGAACAATCCCAATTGGATCAGCAATATAATAAAGTTTTTATTTCCTCCTCCACAGTCATATTTTAGGATGGACTGGACTTTCTGCAAAGTCAAAGAAGAAGAACTTTTTACACATGTTGAATTAAAAAACACAGGTAAAAGATAAATTGATAATCAATGGAATCAATGGAGTAAGTATCGAGATCTTAAAATCGGATCTTAAAATCTTATCTTAAAATCAGATTCTGCTTAGATGCTTTAATCTATGCCTTGAGAAAGGAGAGTTCTTCTGTGACTGGAAGCGACAGATGTTAGTTCTAAGTAAATGTGAAAAACCTCTAGATAAAGTCACTTCTGACAGGCCCATATGTCTACTAGATACGATGGGTAAACTTTTAGAGGATATGGTTTTGCAGAAAATGCAGGTCCACAGTTGATTTCATTCAAGTAGTTGTGGACATAACCAAGGCAGGAAAAAACAAATTGGAAGATTATATTTTCATTACCATATGGCAACGGTGTCGAATAAGGCGATTTAGTGTGCGGCAGATCTTTCACGGTTAATACCAAATATAGGCAATCTCTGTGTATAAGACGGTATCTACGAGTGATGTGCAGGTCGTTGCAAGTATCCCACCAGCCGGCCATTTGGTATTTCTTTCAAAAGGAGGAAATTCCTTGGAAGAGGAAATAAGGGCCAGCAAGGGTGGGTAAACGGCTTTAAAACAAGGGTTACGGGTTTTAGTAGGTCGGGGCTAACAGTAAGTCGCTAACTTATTAATTAATATAATTTTCTTTTTTCTATTATACCAACTCGACATAACCTTGGAGTGCGGAATCAAAGTTATCTGTTTGCAGATTTCTCAAAAGTCACTAAGCAAAAAATATTAAGTAAATTTTAATATACTTTTACTAAATTTCACAATCGAGGGCTTCTTAGGGTAGCTAATTCAAATTTTAAATCAGATTTTCGAAGTAAAAATGACGGATTCCAAATGGCGGTCGGAATTAATACATTTCACGTCAGAAATATCATGATCGCAAGGGGTACGCTTATTTTCTCAAAACTTCGTGGGATTATACTTCTATATAAGATACTTCTTTCTCGCAAATTAAAAAAAGAAATTCATAATTATTGAAGATACCCTATTTTAAATTTTAATATTAATGTTATAAAATTTTGAATATCTCTGAATATTGTTTATGGATTTTAATAAAAGTTAAACTTTCTTTAGGCAAAATTATATACTTTAAAAAGCAAATAAAGTTTTTAAAAAAATTCAATTTTTGAATAAAAAATTTTTTAAAAAAATTTAATAATTTTTGTTTATTTACTTCTTTCTGAGAAGAATCCGGAGATACTGAAATTTTTGTAAAGAAAACGCCTATTTGCAGCAGCAATGGACGACTCCGGAAACATACTATGCGACCTGTGCAGTATGGTGCTATTGCACAGCGACGCTTTTTTTACAAAAACTTCAATGTCTATGGAACCATTTGAGTCTCCATCAATTTTTTAAATGAAATTTAAGGTGAATTCATAAGAAATCCAAATATGTTAATAACATTTTTTCAGATAGGAGTAAATAAACAAAAAATTGTTTAAACATGTTTTTTTTAATTTTGTAATAAAAAATTAAATTTTTTTTTATTAACTATATTTGCTTTATGAAGTATATACTTTTCCCTGAAAAATTTGAAAATTTCATTATAATCCATAAATAATATTCCGAGATATTCAAAATTTTATAAAATTAATATTACACTGAAAAAAATTTAATTGATTCAAATAACCGATTAATTGACTATTATCAATTAATTATTTACTTGAATCAAATAATATTAGATGGAGTCAATTAAATGGTATTTGAATCAATATATTCAGTACTTGAAGCAAATACCATTTAATTGACTCTAATAAATATTATTTGATTCAATTGAATATTCAATTGATAATAGTCAATTAATCGTTTATTTGAATCAATTAAATTTTTTTCGGTATAAAATTAAAAATGGGGTATCTTCAAAAATTTGGAATTTAAAAAAAAATTGGGAGAAAGGCGTCTCGTATACAGAAGTATAATCCCACAAAGTGTCGCGAAAATCGGCGTACCCTTTACAAATCGTGATATTTCTGACGTGAGATGCATCATTTATAAAAATTTCTTGAATTTTTACCTAGGTGTTTTTAAGGTCACTAACAACGAATTATTCTCTGGGTCTATATCCAGGGAACCCCTACGTGGTGACGGCGGGCTACGGAGTTATTCAGTGATCTGGTAGAATCCAAATGTCAACGGTATCAAGTTCTATGAAAAGTCAAGAAATTTTAAAAATTTCGTCGGCCATATTGGATTCGTTATTTTGTATTTTGAAAATCTGATTTTAAATACGTAATCAGTGATCTAAAAAACCTCTCGATAAGAATTTTGCCTCTCACGTAAAATCTGATAAGTATTTTGGGGTTAGGAAAAATCCTGACGTGATGGAATTAATAAAACGGACTTCAGATTCTTTTTTAGCGATCTCAAAAACATATATTACACACCATTTACTAATTTGAATTAATGACTGGCTTTTTACTTTGGAGTTAGTTAATTTTACTAGTAAATTCCAAAGGTAAAAGTCAAGGGTAATCAAATTAATAAACACTTTTCATAACGCGGTGCAAAAAGGGCACTTTTTTGCACCTTGTCATGAAAAATATCGTTCATAACTTGTGTGAGCAGTGGCCAATTTTTAAACAAGCACTTTTTTACTGCAGTCATTAGTGAGTTAAGTAGACGAGTGGTTCGGGAAGCAAAGGGGAAGGGAATCTTTGACGTCAAATACAATACACGGACCTGAAATATTTTGGTTTATGCACTCTTCCAACAGTGCACAATATTCCCGACGACTGTACTATGCAAAGATCTTACTGTATTTACTAATTCAAAAGAGAGAATGCATAGTTGGACAAATCGCTCATTTTCCGTTCAAAAATGTCTAGAGCCTACAAATCTTGACCGATTAAAATTTTTTTTCTTTAATGAAAGGTTATAAAATTTTTAATAAGACTGTGGTCTTATTATTATTATTTTTTGCTTCCTCGTGAGGAAGCTTTGTAGTCGTTTAATTTACAAAATTTTTAAAAATCCTTTTGACAAATTTTCTTCTATATGGGTCTATGTTATATAAGACCCTGAACAATTGTCCGGATGTATGTATGTGTGTGTATGTGTGTGTGTGTGGATTCCGATTTTTGTGAACACGATAACTCGAAGAGGTTTTAACGAATTTGGCTAAAATTTACCAGGTATATTTATCATAAAAATATCTCGAACTGGATTGATAGACTTTAAAAAATTCTCAGAAAAAAATTTTTTTTTGACTTTTTTCTAAAAAAAATTTTTTTTTAAGTTGGTTATTGAAGTTAATATATAATAAAATCTTATTCTTTGCATCAAGACGAATCGATTGGTATATAAAAATAATAAATTGTATGAGAATTTATAGAGTTAATCACAATTAAAGCTGAAAAATTCGCATTTTTCTCAAAAAATGAGTTCTTTCAGCAAAATTATGTTGCTGTATAAGAAAATCTTACTCACTTATTTCTAAAATTTTATTCTTTGCATTAAGACGGATCGATTGGTATATATAAAGTATATATTGTATTTAAATTTATAAAATTAAAACCAATTACAGACACAAAATTTGCATTTTTAATAAAAATTCATTTTTTCTTAAGAATCATGTTGCTGTACAATAAAATGTTATTATTTATTAAAAAATAAATCTAAAATCTTATTTCTTGCATCAAGACGAATCGAATCGAAATAATTATAATAAATATAACAAATTTTTAAAATTAATTTTTAATTAGATTTGAAGACAACAACATGGAAAATATGTCAATACGTGACAATAAGTTAGTGCTTCCTCCACGAGGAAGCAAATTTTTTTGCTGATCGTATAGAGGAAGCAAAATGTTCATGTAATGAACATCTGGATTTACAACTTGTTTATTGTTTATTTTTGGAAAAAATGTGAAAAGTAATGTTATTTTGAACGAAAAATTAGCGTTTTGTCCCACTGTGAAACGTCGGGAATTGACTAAAAAAATTAATTTTAACTTAAAAATTTTTGAATAAACTTAACAAACAAAATATTTAATTAGAATTCATTTCCATTAGTAAGAATTACTATTTATTTGTAAAACTTACTAATTCAAAAGCAAACATTAAATCATTAATTCAAATGAGGAAAGTATTTTTACCTGTTAAAATTAAGTGAGAACGTTGATGAGAAAAAATTTTTAATTATATTAAAAACCTTAAAATAAATAAAATACTGAGTTAATTTGTTGAGTAATGAAAAAAAAATGAAAAAATACAATGTTAGTCTATGAATGTGAAATGTGCATTTCTAGCAATCGACACACTTAACGGAAGAATTTTCACAGAACGAAACACTGTTACTCTCTCCTTTAACAGCGAAGAGACGTTAGGGAGAAAGTGTAACTGTTAAAGTAATAGTGACGATGCAGGTGTAATCGGGATTGCGCACGCGAGTCTTTTCAGTTTTACCTGTTGCCTTTCTGCAACCCATATATATATATATAGCGCTAATTTTCTATTGTAATAAAATCCCGCTTTCCATCCGTGTCCAAGGTTTCTATGATGAGCGAGTGAGAGTTTCTGACTAACACGACATAGAAAAATAAAAAAGAACAAGTGAACAAAGTACTCAGTTTCTGCAATATTGTCTATTATCTTGTAGAGAAATATCTGACGAGTTTTTAATGATGAAAGTTGTATTATTCGATTACAACTTTTCTCTATTATGAACTGTAAAAGCAATTATGTTAATTATTTTTGCTGGTGCAGAATTTGCAACTTTATTGTTTTTATTCATTATCGACTATTATATTTATTATTTTATTCATAATCATAATTAATAATAATAATAATAATAATAATAATAATAATAATAATAATAATAATAATGATTATGGAAGAAAAAAATAGTTCTTTGGATCAATAAATTTTTATTAAGTAAAATAAATGTTTCTCTGGTCCAACGAACTTTCGTGAGTTAATTACAATTTTTAGAAGCGAATGGAATGTAAATTGTGTCAATAAATATTTGTTCAGTTCAACGAAAATTTTATTGAGTAAAATTAAATAAATATTTCTTAAAACTATCAGCATTTTTATGTGTTAATAATTCCATTTAACGTTTCATTGTCAATTAATTATTTCTAAAGGCCAACAAACTTATTTTGAATCCAAATAGTAAAAATAAAAAAAATTTTGACCTAATTATTTTTTTAGAAACTTTCTTTTTAAATTTGAATCTTCAAGTTTAAATCTCTTTGGACATTCAGTTAAATATGAGTACAAATATTTCTCTAGTTCAACGAACTATTTGTAAGCCATTACCTAAAACTTTTATCAACATATCTTATTTTAAAAGTAAAAAATTAAATAATTAAAATTTTTATGAATTTACTTTTTAAGTGTCACTCTTTTAGTAAAATTAAGATTAAAATTTTTCTTGCAAAAGTCAGTAAATAAATATATATTGTATATTTTATGAAAATTTGATTTATATATATATATAGTTTAATATATTTAATAACAATAATTAGAGAGGAGAAAAAAAGAATCTTCCATGGTAGAATGATTAACGTGTATAATATGAAAATGATGTCAATCTGTCATTTTTACAAATCAATGATTT
Organism: Leptopilina drosophilae; assembly: GCA_032873175.1. Taxonomy (NCBI): domain Eukaryota; kingdom Metazoa; phylum Arthropoda; class Insecta; order Hymenoptera; family Figitidae; genus Leptopilina; species Leptopilina drosophilae. Next base: position 30,857,483 of record CM065480.1, read on the forward strand.
TTTATATTTGCCCAATTGTCTCTATTTTTATCATTTTAAAAAGTTCAATCCTCCGACAAATATGGTTGGAATTAAAACGATTATTTTTTAACTAGATATATGTATATTTGTTAAATACATTTTTTCTGATGACATTTTCGTTAAAATCGGGGTAATTTGAAAAAGATTACTCGTAAGTAAATATCATGAACCCGCAATGGCTGAGGTAATCGACCTGATTTCTAAGAAAAATTCTAGTTGTATTAAGTTAAAGCTTACGATTGAGTTCACTGGCCTCGAAATTCTGAATATTATACCGTATATGTATATACTTAGTGCAAACGAAAACGGTTCCATGTGACGTTTTACTCTCTCTCTCTCTCTCTCTCTCTCTCTCTCTCTCTCTCTCTCTCTCTCTCTCTCTCTCTCTCTCTCTCTCTCTCTCTCTCTCTCTCTCTCTCTCTCTCTCTCTCTCTCTCTCTTTCTCTCTAATTAAATTTTCTCAATGTTTGAATTATTGGTAATTTTTGATTAATTTCAATATAGAAATATGTGAAGTATTGATGATTAATTAGTTAATTAATCAATTAGTCCATTATCCAAATAGTTAACTAGTCAATTACCCAAATAGTTAGTTAATTACCTAATTTGTTAATTAATTACTCTACGTCGTTTATTCCATTTCAGTTGCTACTGACACAGATGGAAATCAGGTTTTTTTAATGATTCAGAGTGTCAGATTCTGTGTATTTTATACCTTTACTCATGTGTTAGAATTATAATCACTACTATAAATATACTCACTTTTTTTGTTAGGAATAATTTTTTCATATTTTTAAATCTCATTTTTCAAATATCGCTAATTTTTTTTCTTTTTATTCATTCAAGACAAATATTGAAAAATAATAATTTCGATAATACACGTTTTGGATCTTAATAACTTCTTAAAGTTATTGACCTTTTTTATTTACTCTGTTGTTTCTCGTTATAGTTAATATAGGTACAATTTTTTACATCTTCTCGTTTTTTTACATTTTCTTTATTTTAGTCTATTTTTCTTGAATCAAATGTACAATTAATTTCTTTATAGAAATATATAAGCAATTTTAGGAAAATAGAATGCAACTCGAATAATAATTAAAAATTGTAAGAGGCTTTTGAAGTTAGTGTCGAGAATTAATTCAAGCCTGGGATTCACGTGACTATTGATATACATTATGACGCTTTTTTCCCCTCATGCAAATATTTAGCTATTAAATAAGATTCTAATTAATATTTACTTCTCTAAAAAAGTTACTAGTTAATTTTTTAAATCGAGATTTTAAACATCAAATTATTTAGTGAAGATGGAGATGCTATTCTCCACCTGCGTTTGATACTTTCAAGAAAACTGGAGAAATAATGTAATGCTATGGGGTAAATGCTTATTTTTGGAATGTAAAGTAAGATTAATTTTTCAAGTCCAAACAGATTTATATAATGTGAACAGGTACCAAAACAAATATTTAGTTACTCTTTTTGAATCTGAATTAGTTAAAAATATATAATTTATTATAATGCTCTCTAAATTTGAATTCGTAAAAATGTTTACTAATTTAGATTGACTTTTTTTTATTGAATTAGTAAATTTTACTAATAAATTATAGTTTCTACTAATTTAATTTAGTAATGTTGACTAATAAATAGTAATTTAATCAGTCACTAATTCAAGTTAATAAAAGTTTTTACTAATTCAAATTTAGAGTGTTTTGATTAATTACTACTTACTAATTTTCAATAGGAAATAACTAATTTTATTCAAATACTAAAATTAAAAATAAATTAAAAAATTGAATTAAAATAAATACTAAAATATTGAATTGAAATTTAAAATTAAATTGCAATATTAAATTTTACGTTGAAAAAAAGAATACAGAAACGAAGGGCGAAAACAAGTATGCAAACAGAATCATCTGCATGAGGAATAATTGAAGTATATATTTAATGTTAAAGTAGCATTAACTAGGTCGAGCATCCTGTTTGTCGATCGATAAATGTCCAGAAATGTTGAGTAGGATATTTATCGATCACAGGGTATAAAACTTGAGGAGCCTACTTGGCTGGTGGACGGTACTTTCATCGGCTAAGTGAAAGCAATATGAAAGTGCTTGATTGCAATGTAGAAAGGTGAAATGTACGATGAAAAGACGAAGCCGTTACGTGCGTGTGTAAGAGTCGGTTCATTTCAGAGAACATTGTATACACACACACGTATTTAAAACCTAAAAGTATTACAATTTTGGTGGAGGAATTCTAAACAAGCCCTTGACTAAACTCTTTTTAAAGGTTAATCATAGTCAAATGCCTGTCAATGACTCGTGTGTTAAATGGTTAGGTTCTTGAACTCTCATTAAAAATATACGCTGTCATTTTTTGGTAGTTGTAGACTCGATTAGTATGTATCAATTGCTATTGGAATTAATTTTGTTTAAATTAATTATTTTCGAGTATTGAAAAAATGGGGTTTTAATTTTCAATTATTTTGTAAATCTGAATTAATTACTTTTGAATAATGAAATAGGGCTCATAAATTAATTCGTAAGCGTTTTGAGTAATTCATAGTCAAAGTCTATACTAATCGGTTGTAAAAAATACTAATTCTCTCGTTATGCCACGGAGAAAATCTGAAAGCACTGATTACTTTTTTTCACAGCACTGCTTACTGGGTGGATTAAAAAATTAAATTTTATAGTTCTGATTGCTTTTCGCACAGTACTCTCTACTGTGAAGAAATTAGTCACTACTCTCATTGATAGTTATCAGAGTTTTTAATCACATTAATAAACAATAAATTATTTAGAGCTCTGCATATAACAGTGAATATTTTGCTTCTATATTACTTTTCTCAAAACTCTGAGTGCTGTATAATATTATTTTAATATTAATGATGAATAGATGAAAGGTCGCTTAACCCTAAATTGAAACAATGAAAATAATAATAAATAAATAAAAAAATAATTAAAAAAATATATATATATATTTATATATATATATATATATATATTATATATATATATATATATATATATATATATATATATATATATATATATATATATTTTAAAAAATAATAATAAATAATAATAATAAGATAATAATTTTGAATAATTATATTTAAGATTAATTTAATCAATGAAATAATAAATCCCTAAAAATTCTGAATTTAATGTACATTTTTATTGACAATACTTTTATAATCTGTAACAAAATCCATTTTTTATTAAACGTAAAGTTTAACGGTCTTTTTAAAAAACTTAACAGATAAGTAATATTATTTAAATAAATGTTCTTTAGATAGTATTTTAGAAGAACTTATAAAACGTATATTTTTTACAAATAATATATTCAAAAAGCATGTAGGTTAACGCAACATTTTAACAACGATAACAATTTGTTCCATTTTTTTAATTTATAAACAAATATTCTTTTGCTTATTAATCTTGAAAAATAATTTTATACAGTACTTAGAGCTTTGAGAAAAGTAATCATGACTTGAATCAAAATATTTAATGCTATATTAAGTGCTCTAAATAATTTGTTGTTTATTAATGTGCGTAAAAGCTCTGATGACTGTCAATGAGAGTAGCGATTAATTTCTTCACAGCAGTACGTACTGTGTGAAGAGCAATCAGAACTATAAAATTTAATTTTTTAATCAACACACTAATCAGTGGTATGAGAAAAAGTAATCAGTGTTTTCAGATTTTCTTCTTGTGACTATACTGTTTCGATTGGAAAAGTTTAGTCAATAATTTTTTAATATCACGTAGTGGTTTTCTATTACCAATTAGTGAATTAGTATTATTCTATTACTTATAAGTAGTTATCTACTACCAATTAGCAGTTTTCTATTACTAATCAGTAGTTTTATATTGACAATCAGTACTTTTCTACTATTAATTTGTATTTTTCTGCTATCAGATGGTAGTTTTCTACTAGAAATTGGTAAGTAATAACTCCATTAAATGATAATAACAATTAGTAGTTTAGAATTATATGGCAGTCGGAATTGATTGTTAGCTACAAGTGAATTTAAAGAGCCCTTTGACTAAATTGTTTGAGGTCATTGAATGTTTGAATTCCAGTCAATGACTCCGCTAATACATTAGGTTCTTGAACTTTCATTAAAATGTAAATGTTGCTCAATATTTTTTTCTAGAAATCTCATTTCGAAAGTAAAATAACCATCTGCCATGGCATTTACTTTTTTAAATTTGTCCTGTTCCAAATTTTTGAAATTAATTCTTTTGTCCTTTAATTTAATATTATTATTATTATTATTTAAAAATTTTTTATTTGTAAATCTATTTATTTAATTGAATCTAAACTAAATTGAATTAAAATTCAAGAAACTAACGATTAAAATAATAAAAAATAAACAGTTCAAAAAATACATTGTTAAAGATGATAAATATTGGAAAATAATTAATCGTAACAGTATGTGGTAATGAAGAATAAAAGAATTAGCAACATTGTTTGATAAGAAACATATATATGAGCGATTCCATGTCAAGTGATCAAGGGGTCTTACGGTGTAATATTTATTTTAATAATTTTTTACTCTTAAACAATTAAACATACACATTTGACAAATTACTTTTTTGAAAGGTTTTTTCATGCCCTTTCGATTAGAAGTAAGCATTTCGAGAAAAAAAATTTTTTGACTTAAGAAAATCAAAATTAAAAATAAATTTCTATTTTTGTGATGGAGAGGTACGATTTTTTTTAACGAAAGCTGAAGTTTTTTCCTACAAGGACATATATATGAAAAAGTGGACTAGAATGTTTAAACATTGAAAAAAGAGTTTTCTACTCACCGGAGCGCTTTAAACCCGGTTTTTAGCTCCGTTTAGGAGAAAATTCTTTTTTTCAATGTTTAAACATTCTAGTCCCACTATTTCATGTATATGTCGTATTAGGAAAAAACCTTAGCTTTCGTTTTAAAAAAAATCGTACCATCCCCCCCTAAAATTGAAATTAATTTTTAATTTTGATTTTCTTAAATCAAAAAAAATTTTTTCTCGAAATGCTTACTTCCAATCGAAAGAGCATGAAAAAACCTTTCCAAAAAGTACTTTGTCAAATTTGTACGTTTAATTGTTTTAGAGTAAAAAATTATTGAAATAAGCATTGTACTGAAAAACCCAAAAATTTAACCCCCTTCCCCTCGGAAAAGATTGGACTAGGTAAAAAAATATTTTCACGAAAAATTACTATCTATTAGTACTGCAAAAGCCCGAAGTTTTGCTATGATCGGAGAAAAATTTTTCTCCACCTTGATCACTTGACATGGAATCGCTCATATTTAAAGTGGATAACAATTGTTGATTATTATTGCTACTTGAGAGAGTGTTTAATTTATATTGTGTCTTTACGAGAAGTCAGCGAACTATAAATATGTTTTTTCCTTCTTTTTTATCTAGAAGAGATTAGCCGCAAGCTCTTAATATATTTGTAAATTTTATCTCATTTTCAATGATGTTAAATTGTTATACATTTTTTTAAAATTTTTATAAATTATCATTTATACTTTCTTTTTTTTCTCTTAAATTATTTTTTACGCAGATCAAATTATAGATTATTATTATGAATGTTAAGATAATTTTACGTGGAAGTTTATTATAAAACTAATTCGGAAGAATATTAATTAATATTATTTTTCCTTTTTTAACTCTAAATTTTGGTAATTTTTAATTATTTTTTAATTATTTTTAATAATTTATTGTTGGTTTAATAATGTATTACATTATAAATTTAGAAATATTATAAACTGAATAATATATTGATACTAAAAAAAATATTTAGTTTATTTAAATATACATTAACTTCACTCAAAGAAAGATATATTTGACTCAGAGTCTATGAAACTTTTTATTACAATTAAATATATAAATTTTATTTGGTTTAAAATAAAAATATATACTAACAATATTTATGAATAGTTCTTTTGGTCACTATTTAATTAAAAAAAGTAAAAATCATTAAATAATATTATTTATTCATAACTTGACTTAATTTTTATTAATATATTGCTTCCTCATAAGGAAGCTTTGCATTCGTGACGATTTTTAATTTTTCAAAACATGGTTATATGGACTCATTTTCATCTAGGATATATGTATATTAAATTCTGAGCAAATGTCCAGATGTATGTGTGTATGTGTACGTCACAAAAAATTGTGTACAAATTATCTCAAACAAATTTTAATGGATTGCCCTGAAATTTTGCAGGTTTATTGCAGTCATTAATACCTAAAATCTGACACAAGGATTTTCAAATTTATCTACAAAAATTTTTTTTATACAATTTTTTCAAAATTTGAAAAAAAAATTTTTGTATTTTTTGAAATAACTTTTTTATTTCTTAATAGTTTCATAAATTATTCTCAAAATTACATGCCTGCCAAGAAAACAAATCGATTGATATATATATATATATATAAAGTGCACATTTTATTAAAATTTATAAAATTAATCAATATTTATCTTTTTCACAAAAACTTCAAATTTTGCGTTTTTTGAAATATTACCTTAACATATTAAAATTAAATTAAGCAATTGGTTTATAATATTTTGAGGAAGCGAAATGGTCATGAAATGAACAACTTGTTATTTATTCATTAATTTTAATGAAAACTAAATCCATGGGCACTAACAGGATTGCTCACCTGTATTCACCGTTACAAGCCAAGGAATCGCCCACCTGGGCGTTGTACCCACCGTGGGCTTACCTTATTTTTCCACGCGGGTTAAAATAAACGTTATTTGATTCAAATAAATATCTATTTTATAATAGACAAGTAATTGGCTATTTGAAACAAATGTTTCTGTAAATTTACTTCATTTAATTGAAATATAGGTTTTTATTACATTATTACATTATATATATTAAATTTTATATTTCTTTATAGTAGAGTTATGAGGAGAATGGGAGCATGTTTGTTAAGCTAGGTCGTGAGCAACGATGATAAATGTGTTTCTTTGTACTTTCTTCGAAATAAGATTTTCGATTAACATAAAAAAAAGAAAAGAAGAGAGCATGCACTATTCGGGTGAATAAAAAGTAAAATATTTTACGCCTTGATTACGTTTTGAAATTACGCGACACTCTCTCGACATTGGAGTGTTGACTCACTGGTAACAGGTGTCGATGAACCGACTAACTTTCTTTCTAACTTGTCACGTAATCATCAACTAACCAGAGAAACCAGATCGTTGTCTCAAGATCGATGATAAAAATTGTTACCTTAATGAACAATCAATCGCCCATTATGGTTATATTTAGAAAATTTCCTTTCAATCTCATATTTTTTTACATGTTCTTTCTTGCTCTATATATTTATATAGAAAACGGAAAACGAAAGTTGATTATGTTTTTTAAAGTGAATTATAGAAATTCCTATAGTCATTTGGAGAAGAAAATGACAAAATGCACTTCTCATTAAAGTCTAAATGCTTGAGACAGGAAAACGGTATGAGATGGCTTAGTGACTTTAGTGCTTGACTTATGACCAAAGAGACTGGGCGTTCGGTTCTTCATAATTTCGAATTTTGTTTTTTACTTCCACATTCCAAAACTTAGACAATTCGTCGTAAAATATAAAGAAAAAAATAAATAGAATCTCAATTTATACGTATAATAAATAAATATTTTATGAAGTAAAAATATATAATAAATAAAATAGTTAGAAAACTTAGGCAAAAGTATTGTTATAGAATATAAAGAAAAAATAGAAACAGAATTTCAATTTAAATTTATAATAAATAAATACATAATAATATAGTAAAGAAAAAGCTTCCAAGCTGTAGATTTTTGCTATAATTTTGGTGCTCATTTCATGAACACTTTGATTTCTCATAAATATCAATATAATAATAATAATAATAGAAAAATATGAATAACTTTTTATAAATGACATTTTTAATCTCCTAAGGTCAAATAACAAAGATATGACAAAAAATTGAAATCTAAAAATTTTGATATTACAATACTTCCTCTATGAAGAAGCAATATTTAATAAATAAATATAATAAATATTAATACAGTAAATGTTTATTCTTAATGAAATTTACTTATTATTATTATTATAAAAAAACATTCGTGAAAAAATAGCAAAATGAGAAATAAAGATACTCTAAAATAAAGTAAAGAAAAAACTGCATAGAAAATTCGAGAGAAGAAAATTATTTCACTTTTAATAAGAATGTTTACACGAGTTTCGTGTCTGATGATTCTTTTGCTAATAAGAGGAGAACGTGCCAAGTACGTAATACAAGGCGTAATCGTCAAAGCTCCAAGATCACGTCCTCAGGAGGCAGGAAATCCTAGTTAAGGTTGCCTGGAGAAAGCAGTCTTCAAATACTGTGTACAACATTCTCCTTTATATATATGTTTACCTACTTTAATGTAAATCTCGTTTCAAATATATACGAGTCACATTTATATATATATATATATATATATATATATATATACAAATTAACGATATGAAATTTATACACAATCGCGTGTTTTTCAACTGATGCACTCGGTAAAATCTAACATATTAGTACAATAAATATTACTTTCTAACATAGTTATAGATACCATGTTTTTGCAAACACAAGTTTCTTTTGCCTCCCTAATGACATAGATTACGCGCATATTAATTTTTCTACATGTCAAAAAAGAGAAAAAAAGCTGAATTTATTTTCCCGTTTTTCTTTGTACGTAATACTTTATTTACTTAATTATATTTCAAAAGAGATTTACATTTAAATGGTCTATATAATAATTTAAATAATTCTAAATTAAATTTAACCCTGCTTTCTAAATCTGAATGTGTGAGAATTCACTTATTTCTATAAGTTATAAGTCGTCTTCTCGATCAATAAGTGCTGAGAGAGAGAGAGACAATATTAGTTTATTACTCTAAAATTTTTTTAACAGTTCTTTTTCAATTCATAGGTTTACTTAATATATATATATATATATATATATATATATATATATACACTAGGGGGGCTCCGCCCCCCTGCGCTTCGCGCGCCAACCCCCAGATTTTATATTTACTTCTATTTATGGATAATATAAAGATTGTAAAATGCGATCTTATGATATTAGCCATTCTCAAATTTTCAATCTTTGTCATCAATTTTGAAGTAACATACCAGCCTGCAAATAAAAAAAAATTCTTTTGGATAGGCTTTGACGTCCTATTTCGCGCTTCTATTTGAGGGGGCAAGCTCTGACATGTTGGTAAAACACAGATTAAATTTTAACGTAATATGAAGGCCCACATTAAGGCCCCTTTTAAAACCCGTAGCTCAAAAAAATTGGTAAAATTAAACATGCATTTTTATTCGTTATTTATCCTCTTTTTGACATAGGTCAAAAAATAGGTCAATTTTGACATATGTTTTGATTTATGTTTTTGCCCTATAGGTAAAAAATAGGTCAAATTAGAAACAGGTTTTGAGGTAATGTGAGGCCGTTATTTTTTTCTTTTTGACCTATAGGTCAAAAAATAGGTCAAATTATACACAGGTTTTGAGGTAATGTGAGGCCGTTATTTATCCTCCTTTTAAACCTATAGGTCAAAAAATAGGTCAAATTATACACAGGTTTTGAGGTAATGTGAGGCCGTTATTTATCCCCTTTTTGACCTATAGGTAAAAAAAAGGTGAAATTAGACATAGATTTTGACCTAATGTGAGGCCGTTATTTATCCTCCTTTTGACCTATAGGTCAAAAAATAGGTCAATTTTGACATAGATTTTAACGTAATGTGAGGCCGTCATTTATCCTCTTTTTGACCTATAGTTCAAAAAATAGGTCAATTTTGACATAAGTTTTGACGGCCCTTTGGGATACGGCGTTGAGTACCATGCAATCCCAATCGTCGGAAAGTGGAGGAACTATAGTTTGGATGTGCTACGTTCTCAATTCGGGAAATCTACGTTCCCATATCGGTGGCACTGAACACCCAAGATTTGAGACTCAAAACCTTGAGACTGCAATAGCCGCATCTTGGGCGCTCAGCACGCCCAAGTTGGAGGTGCGGCTCCTCCAAACTAAAGTTGTATCGCATTCATGAAATTTCGGTCTACTTGGAACGGCATGTCACCCAAGATTTTTTCCGTGTATATATATATTAAATGTTTAACCTAAAGTAAAATATAAATTTAAAAGAAGAACCTTTTTTGATGGAAAGGAACAAAAGTTAAAAATTATGTAGCTTATATTATATTACTTTTAACTCCTTTAGATTATGTGCAGTAACGCAATACGAAAATAAACGTTTATTTTTAAAAGAAAATACAGTATAAATTTGTTAACTTTGGTTGACAACAAATTATTGAAACAATTGAATTTTGTAAAGTTTGCATGTAACGATATCTTGAGGAATTATTCTCCTTTAATTTAAAGCAAAGAATACTCAATTCGATTAAAAATTCTACGCTGTAGACAGTTTTGAAAAGTTAATTGTAAAAGAAATCCCTATGTGTGACGTGCCGCGACAAAAGGGACCTTAGCTGCATAAAATTTTAGGTTATGTTTAGAGTACTTTTAACTTCATTAAAAATTTATTATTGATTATTTAACATCAAAAGCATATTTTTCTGAAAATATTGCACATAATAATGAATTCAATATTAATAGTTTGTAAAGAAAATTGGTCATTTTTATTTATTTATACTTCTAATTTTAGTTCTGTCAAAAACAGCTAAGGTCCCTTTTGTCGCGGCACGTCACATGTAAGGTTTGCACCTGATTTAAAAAAAAATTTTAACTTACTAAACGCATCAGGCCCATTACGGGACTTTAAGGAAAGTCTTCTATATATTGTACGGTATAAATAAATTAAAAAAAAAAATAAAAACAATCCGGCTCAAAGTTAAAAAAAATTAATTTGTTTATAAAAGAAATTTAAAAAAAAAAAAATTAAAAAAAATTTTTTTTTACATTTCTTAAAAGTCGAAACAAAACTAAAACTTCCATTCTTTGACACCTTTTTCCTAAACTCAATATTTTCGGACTTATATAAGCTACTGAATATAGGTCTACAATTATAAGTCCAAAATTTTCAAAATTCATAACTCAAAAATTTTTGGCCTCCACAAAACAAAAAAAATACGCATCTGTTTTTTTCAAGAAAAAATAATTTTTGTCCGATTTTACCCTAGTAGAAATTTGTCCTAGTTATTATAAAGGAACTGTCCAGTCGCGCTTGAAATTGTCTAGTTACTTTTAAAATACTGAAAATTTGTTTAATATTAATATTTACTGTAGTTAACACATTTATTTCATGCAATTAATATAAAACTTCTATTTAGCACCAAAGAAATTCAATAAAAAATATTTTTGGAAAATTTCTGTATCTATTATAATATAAACATAATAAATGGAATAGAATAAAAAATTATATAATATTTTATAATTTTGAATTAATTAGTTGAATTATTATATAAAAATAATGCAAATAGTAAATTATTACATGGTAATTTTCTACATTACTTTTTGATTTTTAATTCAAATAAAAAAAAATTCAAAATTCGAATATCCTAAATATTTACTGTTTTCAAACAACTTTTATTTTTTTAATGCACTATTATTAACAATAACACTGAAACAAATATTTTTTATTAGTATAAACAATTATAATCTATATAAACCTTAAAACGATAACGCAATTTCACCGAAAAAATCTTGGGGGTAACGGGGAGCGAACCCGGGTCCCGCTGGACTAAAATCGCACCACTTAACGCACTCGGCCGCTCAACGCAATGGATACTGGGAATTAATAAGCACTGCACATATGTTTCAGTTCAGTGCCGTAACTAGAGATTTTAAGCATTGGTATACACTTTTAATATTTTCTATGTAATAAAACATTTTAGATGATTTTTTAATTATTATAACTTTTTAGTAATTTATTTTGCAACGTTAACAATTAATAAATAAATTGATTACTGTAATTAAATTTTTAATTATTTTTATTAATTTATTATAAATTATTATAAATATTTATTAATTAATTTTATTATTTAATATTATGATTAATTGATTATTATTAATTAATAATAATAAATTCATTAAATTTTTAATTAATAGAAAATTATAGTTAAACTAAAATGGAATTTAAAAAAATTAATTTTAAACTAATTTTATTATTTTTATATTTATTAACACATTTTTACATATATTAAACGTTAAACAATATTATTTAGGGGAGAATGGGGAGTTATGAAGCATGGGGAGTTGTGAAGCACGGCCATAGATCTCGCATAGTAATTGTTTTGATAGATGTCACTTACTCTGAATATTTTTTCACCTAATATCTTCGTTTTGTAATTGGATTCATTCCAATAGAAGATATTTTGCATATCTTTCAAGACAATGTGTTCAATTTTTCGTTTATAAAGTTTTTTTGTGTGCTCCATTTTGCAGAATTCTTACAAAATTCGCGAACAAATCAAAAAGATAAGTTCACCCATATAATACCCAGCAATGATTAGGTTCTCGAAATTTAAAACGATTTATGCAAAATCGCAATAAAGAATATTTACCAAAAAATATAATTTTTAGCGATTTTTAGTAGTGCTTCACAACTCCCCATGATTTTTAAAAACTTGAAAAAGCAGCTTTTTAGTCAAACTGAAAAAAATTGTCGATTTTATTTTATTTCATGCAAATTCTTCAACCAGTAAGCATATTTAAAGACCCTCTAGAGATTCAAGTGGAGAAAATTTGAAATAAAAATTTCTTTTTGAAGTTACAATTCATAAACAAAGCGTGCTTCATAACTCCCCATTCTCCCCTATTAATTAATTTAATTGTAAACACTAAATAGAATGCTGAAACATATGAATTATAATTAATTGTTAACGAAAAATCTGAAGACATGAGGAATTGAACTCCGGACCGTCAGGCTGCAAAGTCGACGCCGCATCCGCTAACCTAAACTTGCTTATGAAAAGTGAATGGAATGTTTATATATGAAGTGTGACACCAGGACTAATTACAAAATGTTCTAAATTAATAGAAAAAACCTTTTCTAAAAGACAGTTTGAATAATGTAATGTCAAAGTTAATAATTATAATAACATTTGTTAATGTCATTATACGTTGGGACTAAGGTTAAAGAAAAAACGCTGGCATGGTACCGGCTTTATAGAAACAACTTGCAAAAACTTAGTATAATGAAATTAATATAATACCTTGTAAGATTATCAAAATTTTATAACAATAAATCAAATAAAACCTGACCAAAATTATTTTAAACGAACAAAGTTATTATAGGGTGTCTAGTAATTCAGTAGTAACAAATTCCCGGATTTTTGAGTGATTTTCCCAGACATTTTAAAGCTGAATTAATAGAGTTTAATAAAATGTAATTTTTCCAACTATATAAAAAAAGATTTTAAAAAACATTTGATTTCGAGAGATTTGATTTTCCTATTCTTAGGAATAGTGTAAAAAAATTTCAAAAAATTAAAAATTTAGACTTTTTAAGACACAAAAATATTATGCCGGCAAAAGTCCGTCGCTGGTGTAAAAACGGTATCAAGTAGTGGTACCGGGCCAGTGCCGGGCCGGTACTAATTTTGATGCCGGCAAAAGTTCATCGCCGGTGTAAAAACGGTATCAAGTAGTTGTACCGGGCCGGTGCTGGGCCGGTACTAATTTTGATGCCGGCAAAAGTCCGTCGCCGGTGTAAAAACGGTATCAAGAAGTGGTAGCTGCTCGGTGCCGGGCCGGTACTAATTTTGATGCCGGCAAAACTACATATTTAATCTTAAAAAATATATAGCTATTTTTATATTTTTAAAAATTTTTTAAAAAATTACAAATTTTTATAGCAGCAGGAAGAAAATATTACTTTCTCTCCCCGTGACATCACAGCGGGGAGGAAAAGTATTACAGTCGGGCCTCCGAACTGCACGCTTTGAAAGTGAACGCTGTCGCCAAACTGAACGCTGGCTTTAGTTTCTAAGTCCTCCACAGTGTACGGTGGCGCTACTAAAGTCAGTGCCGTATATTTGAAAGTTAAAAAATAAAAAACAAAGACGGTATGCTTATATAAATTGTTGAATGTATGTAACTTTTTTATAATTGTAGATACATATAAATATGTACATATTTATATAATATGTATACTACAATAATATATTTATTTTTATAGGAATTTGTTTATATTTATAATATAAATTAAATGTTATTTATAACTTAAATAGTAATTCTTATTAATATTTTACCTCTTAAAATTAAAAATAAATTTACTGATTTATTTAAATTATTTCACTGTAAAAAAGAGCGTTTTGGTTTAAGACGTTTACGTGGTCACTTCTAAGATTTTTATAAGCGTCTTATTTGCCTTCTAAAATGCATGTATTTGGAGGTTATGTTTTTCATTTAAGACGCTCAAATAAGACGCTTATTTACATAAGACGTTTATAAACGTCTAAACGTCTTATTTTTAGACGCCATTTTTAGCAGTGTTTCTTTTCTATGATTTGGATAAATCAGTGAATTTTTTTAATTTTATGAGGCAACATATTTTGATCAAAAAATGTAAATTTTTTCTACCATTTATCAATTCGAGAATAGTATATATTTTTATGATTTCAATTAATTTTGAATATAAAATTATTTAGAAATTGAAATTATTTTTCAGAATTAAAAATTTTATAGTAAATTATAAAATAATTTCAAATTGTATACAACGTTTTTCGTGTAAAATTTCTAGTTGTATTTATAAACTGCTCTCTAAATTTGAATTAGTGTTACGTCAAAACAAGAAACCTTTTTAAATATACCTAACGTTCCTCGTTTTAAAATAGTTTCAGAAATTGAATCTAATTTAGGATGAGGATAAGTCAATGAGCCTACTAAATATTGTGAGAGAATATTTTATTTAAAAACCAACCAAGAAAGAAAAGAATTGACAATAATACAAATACAACGTGTATATTTAAAAATGAAAAATCTTACTTTAGGAATAACGATTATTGTAAGTGTTGAAGCTGGTGATTGTTATCTTGATTTCCGATCTGAAGTGGTATAGTAGAGTAGACACAAAGGAGCCTGTGGTTGCTGTCCTTAATGGTTGTATATTTGCCTTATGTTTACACTAATGGGATTTAGTGTATTGAACTCTTAGGGATTTTACTTTTCTCTTAGACTGTCGCCTCCAAAACAAATTTCGATGCCTCGAAATTTGATAAATTGTTTCAATATTAAATTTGGACTTATTTCCAAATTATCTCTTCTTAAATGATCAAAATATACACTTGGTAATTTTGTGTATTTTATAAATTGTTGTCCGAAAATTGTCTCAAAAATATACTTGGGGATGTAGTTTAGTTAACTTCTAAACTATATACTATGATTGCACTACGAATCGGTATCGATGTTTACTTGTTGATTTCCAAAAAAATACTCTCTTTCTTGTAGATGTTATAATGTTGGCTTTCAAATAGATACTCTCTGCTTTAACGATGATGCTTGCCCTTTTTATATCGAAATCTTCTAATGGAACAGCATGCACGAAGAAAAATACACGTGCCGAAACTCGTCTAGTGCAGGTAGATGCAGCGTGACGTCACCGGGCCACCTTCGACGGGACTCGATAAGACATTTAGCACAGGGTCTGGTATAGATGTTTCTCTCTAGTTTCTACGGGATTTGATAAGACTCTCAGGACCTGGGTTGGTATGTGTCTTTCTCTCTTCCTCCTGATGTGTGGTCTAGTAAAGGTTTGCCATATTGATGCGTAATCGTTATTCCTTTTACATAACTTTAAAATATATAAACTTCTCTTTCTTGGATTTGATATAACTTATCATGTTGTTTCAAATACATAGAAAATATAAAATAAGAAAAACCATAATAATAGAAAATGTACTGGATATAATGCAATAATATATGACATACAAATAAATCACACATACACATACAAGTAAATATAAAAATTGTATAGTTAATTCAAGAATATTAATAAGAATTACACATATAATTATGGATTATTAATAACAAAATATATAGTATAATCAAAAATATTTGTAAGGAAATATCGAAGTATTTAAAGAATATAAATAAGAAGTTACGGACGTAACACCTCCCCCCTCAGATTGAGCAAGGGAGAGAAACGAAACATGCTCAATATATTTCAAAATGTTGCAGTGGAAATGCCATGACCGTTTACGCACACATTCAATCCATTCTTTATTTTTTATGATTAATTTTAAAAAAAATAATTTCCACATACACTCATCTTATTTCACTCGATATTTTTCACCTTTATTACAATATTATTTTTGTCATTAAGATATGTTATTGAATCATCCATACAAAGAATTTATGTGTTACAATTTTAGTAATTATTTTGGTTACAATTTTATGCCTTTAATTTTTTACAGAAAGAAAAAAAAATTGTTTTATACAAATGATTGCTTTTGCGTACAATTTTTGTATCGAAGTTTGCAATTTATAATTTTTTTTAGTTTGCTTGAAAATTACACAAAAAATATTTATAAATTGTTTTTATAAATTTGAGAATTTGAAAATATACTACTTTTAATTTTACAGACAGAAAATATTCCATTTTTTATGACATAATTTACATTTTTGACATATAAATTTTTAAATATATTTTTTTTTATATTCCATTTTTAATTATATCATTCTTTCAAATTTCTTTGATTCTCAAGTTACATTTTGACATTGAATCTATTGAAGTAATTTTGCAATTATACAATTTAGTCAATAATAAGGTACAATTTATAAGTTGTCATGTATGTTATTAAAATTTTTAAATAATGCCATTTTAGAGTCTTCTTCAATAAAATGATAGTGAATAAATTATAGGATTTATTTAAATGGGTAAACAAATTACGTTCTAATTCTTTAAGTTCTAATAAAATATTTAGAATAGTGTTCAAAATTTAAGATAAAATCATTACAAAATTTACATTCCATTGAAATATATTCATTGAAAACAATTCGTTTTTTCTATGGAAGTCCTTTTCTGCAACATACTATATGTAGTATTCTATTATTCTTGTTTAATTTGCGATAGATTTAATCTGTTTTTATATACTATTTTTTGTTTATTTTTAACTTGTATTTTAACGTTTCCTTTGTTTAAAATTTCTAGTATTTTATGTGGACCTGTATATTGATTAGAAAATTTATGAATCTTTCCTCCATGTAGTAGAAATACTTCGTCACCGAGTTTAAGATTTTGTGGATTACAATTTCTGTCGTAATAAACTTTTGACTTTTCTTTTGCCAAAATTAAATTTTCTCGAGCAATGTTTCTCATTTCATGCAGTCTCGTTATTAAATCTGTTAAATATTTGTCGTAAGTTTCCAATTTTTCATGTTCCAGTGGTGGATCACTTGATGGTAATCGTGCTAATTTTCCAAAAATCAACTCGTATGGTGTGCACTTGGTGCCTTCATGAACACTTGTATTATATGACAACACAGCTAATTCTAACCAATCGTCCCATTCTTCATTTTTATTTATAAATTGTTTTAAATATTCACCTAAAACGTGATGAGATCTTTCAATTGAACCATTAGACTGAGGGTGAAAAGCAGTTGTTTTAAATTGTCGAATTCTAAATCTTTTTGCTAATCTTCTCATTCAATTTCTTAAAAAATCTGTTCCTTGATCTGTTAATACTCCTTTAGGTGAACCAAAAATGCAAATAAATTTTTTAATAAAATCATCAGCTTTTGTACTTGCTTGATAATTGGGAAGTGCAATTGCTAATGAATATTTAGTTAAATTATCTTGTATTGTCAATATATATTCACTTCCGTTTTTTGTTTTCGGTAATGGTCCAACGATGTCCATTGCTATTTTATCAAATGCTGTACCTGGTGTATCAGTTATAATCATTGGGTCTTTTGTTTTTACTCTAACTAATTTTTTAATTGACATTGGAGGCAATTTTGAATATATTTTTGAATATTATTTTTCATATTTTCCCAATAATAATTTTGACGTATTCTTCCATATGTTTTTGTTATACCTTTATGTCCTCCAACTGAACTTGAATGAGCTTCCTCGATTAATTGCATATATTCTTCTTTAGTAGGATATTTTGTATATCCATAAGATATACCATAAGATTTTGTCCCAAGTTACGTTATTGATTTGGGCTGCCTTTGCAATACTAATACTTTTGACTTTTGATTCTTCACATAAATTTTTCATTGAAATAATTGTAGATTTAATTATTTTTATTGTGTCAGCTAAATTTTCTTTTATTTCATTTTCTATAGGGAGAGCAATATGGTAATATATACTTCTTTTAATTTTTTCTGCTATGCCTAATTGAAGTTTACCAAAATTTGGTAATTTTTCGCGTTTCGCTAGTGATCTCGAGACATTATCTCTAGGATCTCCATTGACTGAAATAAAATAGATAGTGTCTCTGCGCATTGGTAATTGGTCTCTACAGTCAATAACATATTTTTCTTGTTTTATATTTAAATCGTCACAATTTTTATTTTCCATTAAGTTATCTTCTTCATCAGATGATTCTTCAGAGTTAGAATTTTCGTAGCCTTGATCAATTTCTTCATTTTTGTTTAATTTTGTTTTTTGTTTAATGTACTCAGGATCTGATTCAATTTCGTCAGGAATAACATCATTATAAAATTTTTCTTTTCTTTGATTATTTGTATAATTTACCTTTTTCGGTCTTCCCCTTCTCTTCTTTGATAAGGAGGTATTCAAACGTGTGCTTTATTTCTTCGGTCTACCTCGTTTCTTTGTTTTGTGTACTTTTATTTCTTCATTTCCATGGATTTCTTCATATTTCTTTTCTTTATTATCATTTTCTTGCATTTTTCTTTGATTTCTGGTAATAACGTTACAAGTTTCATTACTTGTACAATAATTTTTCTTAATATTTTGGAGAATTCTTATTATCTCCGAACTCATGTAGGATTCATTGTCCTTAAATATTTTTTCAATAAATGGGAGACTTTTCCTTATCTCCAAATTCATGTAGCATTCATTAATTATTTTTTCAATACATAGGAGACTTTTTCTTATCTCCAAACTCAAGTAGAATTCATTGTCCTTAAATATTTTTTTAATAGATTGGAGACTTCTTAATATCTCCGATTTTTCATAAGTTTCATTGTTCATAATCATTTTTTCAATATCGTGGAGACTTCCTATTATCTCCGAATTCTTGTAATATTTATTTTCATTTGCTACACAATGTATATATTCTTCAATTTTTTCTTGCACACATTTCATTATATTTTCTTGAATTTCCTGAGTTTTCTTAAATTTTTCTTCTTTTATTCCTTGAACTTTTTCTTCCACGATGACTTCAACTGGATTTCTGGACAAGGCATCTGCATTAACATTTGTTTTTCCTGCTTTGTAGACTACATTAAAATCATATTCGGCTAATTTCAATTTCCATCTTGTTACTCTTGAACAGGGATCTTTAGAATTTTGAAACCAAACAAGTGGTTTGTGATCCGTAACTAAAGTAAATTTTTTGCCATAAAGATACGGTCGAAAATGGTGCACACTATATATAATTGCCAATGCTTCTTTTTCATAAGTATCATATTTTCTTTCACATTCATTTAAAGTTCGTGACGTATAAGCGACTGGTTGGTCTTTACCAATCACTCCTTGTGATAAAATTCCTCCAATTGCAAAACCTGAAGCGTCCGTTGTTAATATAAATGGTTGAGAAAAGTCTGGTCTCTTTAAAACTGGTTCCTCACAAAGTTTATCTTTTAATGTGTTAAAAGCAGCTTGCTGTTTATCAGTCCACAGAAAAGGTATATCCTTTTTTAAAAGTTGATTCAAAGGATTTGCAATTTTTGAAAATCCGTCTATAAACTTTCGATAATATCCTGCTAGTCCTAAGAATTGTTTTATATTTTTAACATTTTTTGGAATTGGGAATTTCTTTACAGCTTCTACCTTTTTCGGGTCGGGTCGTACACCATTTTTATCAATTATGTGTCCGAAATATCCTACTTCTAACCTCAAAAATTCGCATTTATCTGGTTGTAGTTTCAAATTAGCAAAACGTAGGCGTTCCATAAGTTTCGAAAATTATTCTTCGTGTTCTTCTAAAGTATCTGCATAAATTACAATGTCGTCCAAATAAACAAATAGTTCTGATCCTTGTAAACCCAATAATACTTGATCAATAAGTTTTTTGAATGTACTTGGTGAATTTTTTAATCCGAAAGGCATTTTGTCAAATTCATAATGTCCGAATGGCGTTGAAAATGCTGTTTTATAAGAATCTCTAGGATCCATTTTGATTTGATGAAAACCTGACGCCAAGTCAAAGACTGAAAAATATTGAGCATTTCCGAGTTGATCTAGTAGGTCCGTAATGTTAGGGAGGGGGTAAAATTGACCTACCGTGCGTTTATTGAGTTTTCTAAAGTCTAAAACTAATCGCCATTTTTTATTTCCATGTGAGTCATCTTTTTTTCGTACAATCCATATTGGTGTATTGTACGGTGAGTCAGAATGTTTAATAATTTTTTCTTCTAACAATTCGTTTACTTGACGTGTCATTTCTTCTTTATGAACAAGTGGAAATCTATACTGTTTAGTAATAATCGGTGTATCATCTGTAGTTATTATCCTATGTTTTATAAGATCTGTTCCTTCTAAATATTCTCCAGGTATATGAAATCTATCGGAATAATTCTTTACTAAATTCATTATGTGTTCTAATTCTTCTTTATTTAAATGTTCGAGACGAAGTAGTTTTTTAATTTCTTCAACTCTATTGTCGCCTGTAATATTGAAAACATTTTCTGATTTAATATTTTTTGAAAATACATCAATAATTTGTTTAATTGTTGAGTCTTCATTTTTAATTTTAGATTTGTTTACTGAATTTTCCTGCTTTATTTCATCAAAATATTCTAAATCTACTTCAAAAATTGGAATATCAATTGATTCGTTTAGTGTGTTTATAGCCTTTAAATAAGCTAATCCTTCTATGTTTGAAACTACTGCATCACCTAAGTAAACACCTTCTTTCACTACTAATCTTGGAATGTAACCTACTTTTTTATTTTTATTTAAAATTTTTACATGAATATTGTAAATTGATCTTGCCGGTATTGTAAAATAATTTTCCGTATCAAAATTGAATTTTTGTTTATTGATTTCTATATGTTTCTCTTCGTAATTAATTTTGACTTTATTTTTTATGAAAAATTCTGTTCCTAATATTCCATCGTGTTCAATTGGAACATCATTTGATAAAAGATTAAAAGTTGTTAGAATTCCAAAAATATTAATCTTAACTCGTCCTGAAGTATAAACAGCGTGATCATTTATTCCTGTTAATTTAAGACATTTATTTTTATCAATTTTTATGTCAGGATTCAATGCACGAATTTTTAATAAATTTGGACCTGCTCCTGTGTCAATCATCATTGTTATTGGAACTTTTAATTCTTTACTATCAATTCGAATGTACGGGATGGTATTAGTTTTTGTTAAATTAATGTTTCTGGATGCATAATAATTTTTTCTTAATTCTTCTCCAGAGCATCCTACTGAAGAGGAATTTTGGAGTTTTCCTGATTTTGTGTTTGTGAATTTGTTTGTTGCTTATTGTTATCATCCCACATCTTTTTTCTACAATAAGTGGTAATGTGTCCTAATTTTTTACAATAGTTACATATTATACTAGGATTTCTGTTTGCGAAGTTTGTTGTATTAGTTCTTGATTCTTGAGAAAAATTTCGTTGTTGATTAGGGAAAAAATTTTGTCTAATATTCTTTCTGCTGCTTCTGTGATTCTTGAACCGTAAGAAATAATATTTTCGTGTTCCCACATATATATTGCTCCAAGTTCTCCTTGTAATTGATATACAGATTTTGCTGGCGCGTAAATTTGTTTCAATCTTTCTGTTAACTGTTCTACCGTATTAAAATTATTTCCTATAATAATTCTTCTTGCTTCACCCGAAATTCGACTTCTTATTAATTTAACTAAATTTGTTTGAACCTGTGCATTATCAGAAAGCATAGATTTTGCTTCTAAACAACTTTCAATAAATATAGATAATGGGATATTTTTACCGTCAAACATTGGTATTGTTTCTAAAGCATCGCGTAAAGACACTTGCTGATTATTTGGAAGAGCCATGTTTTCTTCAAAATTGATATTATCTCTAAAGTTATCAAAAGAATTGTTTTCAGAATGATCGTTTATTTCACTTTCGTCAGTTAAAGATTTATTTAAGCTCGAATTTAATTTTTGTTCAACTAAGGTTTTTTCTGAAATAGTATTTTCACTATCGCTATTTTCACTATTTTTATTTTCGCTATCTAAATAACTATCGTCAATGTCAAAAAGTTGACCACTAACAATGCCTGAGTCAAATTCTTTTTGTGTTTCTTCGGGATTAGGGTTTTGTTTCGAATATCTGGGTGTACTTGTAAATGGTTTTGTTTTATAATTAGGAATTCCTGAATTCAATAACTATTCTGGATTATTTTTTACTTGAGAGCGAGTTAGATGTGAGGAATCGGTAGTATTTTTATTCGAAGAAGACATCAAAAAATAGCATAATATCAAAATTTATAACATGCGTAATAATTGTAAAATTGTCAATCTTGTCTTTTGAATATAAAATACATTTTTCTTTTGTATTAAAAATATTTTTATCTTGCTTCAGTTTCAAAATGTATTCAAACATATAATAATAATAATAACAAACCACAATTAAAAGAACAAAAAAAAATTTGTAAAGCACAAATTAAATGTCAAAATGATTCATATACAAGACAAAAAATTCTATAAGCCTAGAGGACTCAAACTTCTATTCATTATTATAATACGGTATTAGTTTGATGAATGCACCATGCAACTTTAAAATTTCTACCTTAAGAGGACTCGAACCTCTATTTATTAATCTTAATACAGAATGTATTTTAATAAATGCACCATGCAAGTTAAAAGAAATTTTGTAAGTTAAGAGGACTCGAACCTCTATTCATCAATACCACTTTATGAATGCACCTTGCGACTTAAATCTTGTATAGTATTATTATTTATCATAAAATGTACTGTATTCAGTAAAAATATTTTTTATTTATTAAATATTACTGATTATTTTTTTTATCATTATTATATGTTGATAATATTTTTATTATTATTTATCACTTTAAAAAAAATCTCTTTTTTTTAACAATTGGTATACTCATTGATTTATTTATTTTTATTTAATTATTTCTTTAATAGGGGAATAGGTTCGGTTGTGGGCATAGTTTCGTTTTTGACTCATAATTTGTTGCCTTGATGATATTAAGCAAACATATGTATATGTATTTGAAGCTAGGGACCATATATAACTACTCGTGAAGAAAATAAATTGATTCCGTTGACTAGAAAAATTTTATTAAAACTTCAATAAATTGGTCATTTTTCTAACAAAAAAAATTTGGGTTCGGTTGTGGGCACTCTTGAAAAATCTATTAAAAATGCAAAAAAATTAATGAAGTAACCATTCATTAACTACATAAGAATGATTTCTTCTAATTTTGACAATACATGCTCCCCATGTAAGGGCATATAATATTTCTCACACTGAACCTGAACTGCCCAATTACTACAATAAAAAATAACTGCGAACGGCGTACAGACATCAAAGTCTCATTTCATTAATTTCCGTGCTGGACCACGAAACTTTTAAAATTCATAAAACACTATTAAATGTTGTAAGGAATTACTTATGATTATATCAACAACGATATTTGAAGGTTTATCAAAAATAAGACTGGTGTCCACAACCAAATCAATTTAAATGCCCACAACTAAACTTGACAATCATTTTAAAATATCATGAAAAAAATTTTCCTTGTGAACATTTTTGTGATACTTGGTATTGGATCATAAAATATATCATATTTACTGTGTAAATACGCTTTGAACTTTTTATTTTAATTAATTCACTTCGATTTGTTGAACAACTAACAATGTTTAAAAATACATTTTTGTTATATTCAACGTGTCAAAAAATTAATTTATATATAGTAAAAGCGGAGTTGTCTAATCATTTTTGTATTCGCATAGAAAACTACGTTAAGTCATAACATATACGTGATATATGCCAGATTAGACAAATCTCATTTCTGTCAAAAGTTCTGCGTGGGTGTCCACAACTGAACCATGCCCACAACCGAACCTCTTCCCCTATAGAATTTACATTCATTAAAATTTTTAAATTTTATTAAAAAATTTTGATAAGGTTATGGCTGATCGATTTTATAAATTTCTCAGGCCGATGCACCAAAATTTAAAAGGGCTTCTGTTACGTCAAAACAAGAAACCTTTTTAAATATACCTAACGTTTCTCGTTTTAAATTAGTTTCAGAAATTGAATCTAATTTGGGATGAGGATAAGTCAATGAGCCTACTAAATGTTGTGAGAGAATATTTTATTTAAAAACCAACCAAGAAAGAAAAGAATTGACAAAGGAGCCTGTGGTTGCTGTCCTTAATGGTTGTATATTTGCCTTATGTTTACACTAATGGGATTTAGTGTATTGAACTCTTAGGGATTTTACTTTTCTTCCAGACTGTCGCCTCCAAAACAAATTTCGATGCCTCGAAATTTGATAAATTGTTTCAATATTAAATTTGGACTTATTTCCAAATTATCTCTTCTTAAATGATCAAACTATACACTTGGTAATTTTGTGTATTTTATAAATTGTTGTCCGAAAATTGTCTCAAAAATATACTTGGGTATGTAGTTTAGTTCACTTCTAAACTATATACTATGATTGCACTACGAATCGGTATCGATGTTTACTTGTTGATTTCCAAAAAAATACTCTCTTTCTTGTAGATGTTATAATGTTGGCTTTCAAATAGATACTCTCTTTCTTGTAGATGTTATAATGTTGGCTTTCAAATAGATACTCTCTGCTTTAACGATGATGCTTGCCCTTTTTATATCAAAATCTTCTAATGGAACAGCATGCACGAAGAAAAATACACGTGCCGAAACTCGTCTAGTGCAGGTAGATGCAGCGTGACGTCACCGGGCCACCTTCGACGGGACTCGATAAGACATTTAGCACAGGGTCTAATATAGATGTTTCTCTCTAGTTTCTACGGGATTTGATAAGACTTTCAGGACCTGGGTTGGTATGTGTCTTTCTGTCTTCCTCCTGATGTGTGGTCTAGTAACGGTTTGCCATATTGATGCGTAATCGTTATTCCTTTTACATAACTTTAAAATATATAAACTTCTCTTTCTTGGATTTGATGTAACTTATCATGTTGTTTCAAATACATAGAAAATATAAAATAAGAAAAACCATAATAATAGAAAATGTACTGGATATAATGCAATGATATATGACATACAAATAAATCACACATACACATACAGTACCGGCCAGAATTGTCAGTCCACTTACAAAATTCGTATCAAAAACATGCCTCTCGTTTTTTGATAATATTTCAGTTAAAAATAAGTCTAGAAAAATTTAAAAATAACCATTGGAAAGCTTATAAAATTTCGCGTGAAATGAGCTAAAGTTCAAAACTACTCGTTAAATAGAAACTGAATTAGAGTGTGAGAAATATCGTCTAATTTTCTGATTTTTGAAAATTCTGTTATCCAACTTCAAGTTCAGGATTGCTCTAAACGAGGTTAGAAAAAAAATTCAAATTCACATATAATAAAGCTTGAGATCTCCTCTTTAAAAGTAGACTAAGTAGCTTAAAAAATTTTACGTGGTTTAAAAGATATTGGAGATTTTAAAAAGGTCTTCACGATTGACAAGCAAACCATCATTCAAGCAAAACAGTCACATCGCGCCTCATAGCCAGGGCCGAATAGGACGCTTTATCAAAAACGGGCCCCATTATTATAATTAATTATGAATTATTATTAATTATTAATTATTAATTATTAATTATTAATTATTAATTATTAATTATTAATTATTAATTATTAATTATTTATTATTAATTATTAATTATTAATTATTTATTATTAATTATTAATTATTAATTATTAATTATTAATTATTAATTATTAATTATTAATTATTAATTATTAATTATTAATTATTAATTATTAATTATTAATTATTAATTATTAATTATTAATTATTAATTATTAATTATTAATTATTAATTATTAATTATTAATTATTAATTATTAATTATTAATTATTAATTATTAATTATTAATTATTAATTATTAATTATTAATTATTAATTATTAATTAAATGAGATTCTTTAAATAAAACTGTAATTTGAACACATTTTATAGTTTTTTTATTAAAAATTATTATTTTAAATTTAATTTAATTAACATTAAATAATTTTTCAAAATTATAAATTATCAATATTACAAATTAATAAATTTCTCTAAATTAAAAATAAATTAGTTAACTAGAATTTTAGTAAATTAAAAATTAAATATAATTAATAATATTTCATAATTAATTATAATAATGGGGCCCGTTTTTGATAAAGCGTCCTATTCGGCCCTGGCTATGAGGCGCGATGTGACTGTTTTGCTTGAATGATGGTTTGCTTGTTAATCGTGAAGACCTTTTTAAAATCTCGAATATCTTTTAAACCACGTAATATTTTTTAAGCTACTTAGTCTACTTTTAAAGAGGAGATCGCAAGCTTTATTATATGTGAATTTGAATTTTGTTTCTAACCTCGTTTAGAGCAATCCTAAACTTGAAGTTGGATAACAGAATTTTCAATAGCAGAAAATTAGACGATATTTCTCACACTCTAACTCAGTTTCTATTTAACGAATAGTTTTGAACTTTAGCTCATTTCACACGAAATTTTATAAGCTTTCCAATGGTTATTTTTAAATTTTTCTAGACTTATTTTTAACTGAAATATTATCAAAAAACTAGAGGCATGTTTTTAATACGAATTTTGTAAGTGGACTGACAATTCTGGCCGGTACTGTACAAGTAAATATAAAAATTGTATAGTTAATTCAAGAATATTAATAAGAATTACACATATAATTATGGATTATTAATAACAAAATATATAGTATAATCAAGAATATTTGTAAGGAAATATCGAAGTATTTAAAGAATATTAATAAGAAGTTACGGACGTAACATTAGTAAAAATATTAACTAATTTGAATTAGTGAATGACTTTTTGCTTTTGAATTAGTAAACTTTACTAATATATTAGTAGAAATGACTATTAGTAAATCTTACTAATTCGAAAGCAAAAAGTCAGTTACTAATTCAAATTAGTAAACATTTTTACTAATTCAAATTTAGAGAGTGCTATTATTAATACTTATAATTAAAATAGTAACATCTGCAAATATTGTTTTGTTTACAAAAATTATCTTTCAAAGTTTAATTGAAAGTGCTATCATTCAAATAACTTTCAGTGACAGTTTTAAATTGTATCTGGAATATATGAAGTGATTATTGAATTTTTAAATTGAAGTAAAAATTGTTTAAATAAAACATCTGTCATCAACGTGAAATATATTTTTTCTATGATCGCAATTAAAATCCCCCTTAATAAATATGTAAGTACGGTCTTGAAAATTAGAAAGTGGGGATGAATTCGTCAGCGTGCAGTTTGAAATCAAGTGGAGGGGTTATTTCTGGGATACCGTGCAGTTCGGCGGCCCGACTGTACTTTCCCTCCCCGTTATGACGTCACGGGGAGGGAAAGTAACATTCTCTCCCTGCCTCCGGGAAAGACGTACTTTCCACCCTCTTTATAGGTGAGAAATGATGTACTTTCGGTGCGTGTGTTAGAAAAAATAGTTTTTTGCGTATTTATTTAACATTTTAAAATTGTTCGAAGGTAAAACTTGGGCTAAAGGTTTGGGACACTCATGACATAATACAACACTCATTACATTCGTCGGGAAAAAAATAATCAACCCATTTAAATTAAATTATTACATTAATTCTCCAACAAAGTTTATGTGATGAAAATTTTTTGTTTGCATTTTTATTTTCATAAAAAGTAAGAATCTAAACTGAGCTTTAGAAACTTTCATAAATAAACAAAAAAAATTTTTATTGTAATGCAATTAACATAAAACTTGTTACTCTGCGGTTTTAGGGGAACTGATTACGAAACTGAAGTCAGATTTTAAAAATTCAAAATGGCGAATCCAATGTGGCGAACGAATTTTCTAAAACTCATAGAATTCAGTTCAAACTCGTTATTCGGAGGTTTTTGGGATCGCTGATTACGAATTTGAACTTGAATTTCAAAATGTCGGAATCCGACTAACGAGTTTTAGAGATCATTCATATATTACGTCACAGGCTTAGGGGGGGGGGGGTATTTAGTTTTGTGACGGACTGTGTAAAAATTCTTAATTTCTATGTAACAAAAATGTGACGTGGGGGGAGGGGTAAAAATTGACCAAATTTGCGTGACGTAATATGTGAATGATACCTTAACTGAATTCCATAAGTTTTTACAAAACTCGTACGCCATATTGGATCCGACATTTTATATTTTCGAACGCCGACTTCAGATTCGTAATCCGCAACCCCGAAAACCCCCGAGTAACGAGTTTCAATTTATTTCTATGACTTCTACAAAATTCATTCGCCATATTAGATCCGACATTTTTAATTTTTAATATCCGACTTCAAATTCGAAATTAGCGAGTCCAAAAACCCCCGAGTAGAAAGTTTTAAGTGAATTGCATTATAATTTAGTAATTTTGTTGTGCCTTTTACATATCCTTTTTTTTGAAAAAAAATTAGTATGAAAAGGCTAATTTATCCAAAACACCCCCGTTTCGACTAAAATCGACAGAAATTTAATTCTTATTTATGAAAATGTACATTTTAATTATTTAAATCAAAATCCCAAATAGCCAAAATATAAACCTTAGGGGACCTCCTCCTTTGTGGGACACTCATGACATTTTGCTCGTTTTTGCTTATACCTATGAACAGGTTATATTTGAGCGATTCCACGTTAAGTGATCAAGGGGTCTTTTGGTGTAATGTTTATTTTAATAATTTTTTACTCTTAAACAATTAAACATGCAAATTTGGCAAAGTACATTTTGGAAGGTTTTTTCCGTGCTCTTTCGATAAAGATAAATCTTTAAACATGCATAAATACAAAATTTTGCATTCCAAGTAAAATAATGTAAAAAAAAGAGACACGTCATTCTTATTTTTATTAGAAGTGTTAAACAATTAAATAAAGCTATCAGAAGTTAATTTTCCTTACTTAGGTAAGATATAGTTCACTGCAAAATTTTTGTTTACTTGTGATAAATTAATATAACGAAAATACGTGCACTTGAAAGCTAATAATTCACTCCTGCACATGGGACACTCATGACGTTTTTATTGGCAAAGGACACGATTATGACAATTTAAATGAAATGACCCATATATATATATATATATATATATATATATATATATATATATATATTTTTAAATTTTTTAAAATTTTATATATATATATATATATATATATATATATATATATAAACGGAGAGAAAAACCAAGCGTTTTTAGTATGAAGCCGTCTATGCTCCTGTTGTATGGACGTCTGCTTAAAGGGCGTGGCCTCATACCACAGTTGCATGAATCTCATACCAAAAAAGTATGAATTTTTGCAATCGTAGTATGCTGATGTCCCTTACATTTAAAGGAAGAAAGTTCATGCTCATATCGTACAAATTTTATACAAATACTGCAGAAATTTACGCTTATAGCGCATGCAAATTCTTTTACGAAATAAGAATGACTGTTTATACTTTAAAAGATTGGTAGTAGGCAAACTGCCTACCCAGGCAGAAAAGTCGGTGGTGTGCCGATGCCTACGACCGGCTCGACACCGGCCCGGTGGTAAAGTCGGACAATACCCGGTACCGGCACTGTGGTACCAGGCCGGTTCCAAAAAGACAACTGGCCCAGCACCGGCCCGGTAGTAAGGTCGAACAATAACCGGCACTGAGGTACCGGGCCGGTTAATAAAAGACAACCGGCCCGGCACCGGCCCGGTACTACTTTTTAATACCGTTTTTACACCGGCGATGGACTTTTGCCGGCATCAAAATTAGTACCGTCCCGGCACCGGCCCGGTTCCGGTATTCGATGAAGTTTTTACACCGTCGACGGACTTTTGCCGGCATCAAAATTAGTACCGGCTCGGCACCGGCCCGGTTCCGGTATTCGATGCAGTTTTTACACCGTCGACGGACTTTTGCCGGCATAATATTTTTGTGTCTTAAAAAGTCTAAATTTTTAATTTTTTGAAATTTTTTTTATACCATTCGGAAGAATAAGAAAATCAAATCCCTCGAAATCAAATGTTTTTTAAAATCTTTTTTTATATAGTTGGAAAAATTACATTTCATTAAACTCTATTAATTCAGCTTTAAATTGTCCGGGAAAATCAGTCAAAAATCCGGGAATTTGTTACTGCTGAATTACTAGACACCTTATAATAACTTTGTTCGTTTAAAATAATTTTGGTCAGGTTTTATCTGATTTATTGTTATAAAATTTTGATAATCTAACAAGATATTACATTAATTTCATTATACTAAGTTTCTGCAAGTTTTTTCAATAAAGCGGGTACCGGGCCGGTACCATGCCAGCGGTTTTTCTTTAGCCTTAGTCCCAACGTATAATAACATTAACAAATGTTATTATAATTATTAACTTTGACATAACATTATACAAACTGTCTTTTAGAAAAGGTTTTTTCTATTAATTTAGAACATTTTGTAATTAGTCCTGGTGTCACACTTCATATATAAACTTTCCATTCACTTTTCATAAGCAGGTTTAGGTTAGTGGATGCGGCGTCGACTTTGCAGCCCGAGGGTCCTGAGTTCAATTCCTCATATCTTCAGATTTTTCGTTAATAATTAATAAGAATTCATATGTTTCAGCATTCTATTTAGTGTTTACAATTAAATTAATTAGTAAATAATATTGTTTAACCCCTTGACAGTCCATGGCCCATATGTGGCCACAAAAAGTCGTGCCACCTTTACGTCTGTGGCCATATATGTCCATCTCAAAAATAAAATACTAAACATAATTCGATTTTAATGACCAAGTGCATACTAAGGTTTTTGGGGTCGCTGAATCCGAATTTCAAATCAGATTTTCAAAATTCAAAATGGTGGACCTAAAATGGCGACTATGAAGATTTAAAAATTTATCAAATTCGCCTGAAACTCGTTACTTGGGCGTTTTCGGGGTCGCTGATTACGAATACGATGTCAGATTTACAAAATTAAAATGGTGAATCCAATATGGCGGATAATTTCAAGATTCATGCAATTTGATCGAATTTTAGGTCCGCCATTTTGGATTTCAAAATCTGACATCGGATTCGTAATCAGCGACCCCGAAAACCCCCGAGTAACAAGTTTTAAACAAATCCGTTGGATTTTTTATTTTCTCGACCGCCATATTGGATCCGCCATTTTGAATTTTGAAAATCTGCCATTAGATTCGTAATCAGAGACCCCGAAAACCCCCGAGTAACAAGTTTCAAGCAAATCTGATAAAATTTAAAATTTTCGAATTCGACATTTTGGGTCCGCCATTTTGGATCCGTCATTTTAAATTTTGAAAAACTGACTTCAAATTCGAATTTAGCGACTCCAAAAACTTTAATTACAATGAAATCACATTTTTTAGAAACTTTTTTTTCTTGGACCGTTTTTGGACCACAAGCGATTTTTAGCTGGATTGCGAAGGGGTTAACGTTTAATATATGTAAAAATGTATAATAATAATAATTAATAATTTTTTTTACTACCGGTCCGGTATCGAGCCGGTGGTTTACCGGCACCGGGGCGGATATTTCCCGGGTTATCATTGACTCACATTACGTCAAAATCTATTTCTCATTTGATCTACTTTTTGACCAATAGGTCAAAAAGAGGACAAATAACGGCCTCACATTACCTCAAAACTTATGTCAAATTTGACCAATTTTTTGACCTATTGGTTTAAAAAGAGGATAATAACGGCCTCACATTACCTCAAAACTTATGTCAAAATTGACCTATTTTTTGACCAATAGGTCAAAAAGGGAATAAATAACGGCCTCACATTACCTCAAAACTTATGTCAAAATTGACCAATTTTTTGACCTATAGGTTTAAAAGGAGGAATCTGTGTCTAATTTGACCTATTTTTTGACCTATAGGTCAAAAAGGGGATAAATAACGGCCTTACATTACCTCAAAACCTGTGTATAATTTGACCTATTTTTTACCTATAGGGCAAAAACATAAATCAAAACATATGTCAAAATTGACCTATTTTTTGACCTATGTCAAAAAGAGGATAAATAACGAATAAAAATGCATGTTTAATTTTACCAATTTTTTTGAGCTACGGGTTTTAAAAGGGGCCTTAATGTGAGCCTTCACATTACGTTAAAATTTAATCTGTGTTTTACCAACAGGTCAAAGCTTGCCCCCTCAAATAGAAGCGCGAAATAGGACGTCAAAGCCTATCCAAAAGAAATTTTTTTTTACTTGCAGGCTGGTATGTTACTTCAAAATTGATGAATTCCTATGTAAGAAAACATGAGATGTTACGTAATGAGATACTATATGAGAAATTACATGGGATCTTATATGTTTTCGCACATAGGAATTCATATAGGATCTTACGTAAGATCTCATATATGTTTTTTTAAAATGTTGTGAATCTGTTTAGTTCCTATAATTTCACCGCCAGGTGGCGAAAGTGACTTTTCTCGCTCTTGAGATGATCCTGGAACTCTATATAAGAGCTGAGAAACTGTAGTTCACAAAACGTGTTGCAAACTATCAAATTTTTTACTTCATGATGACTTGTAACATTAATACATTTCAAGTCGTACAATGAATGCAAACTCCTATATGAATTCCTATAAAAAATCCTGTGCCAATTTCATATTTGGTTTTCTATAGAAATCTACATAGATTTCTACAATCATTCTAGGATTTTTTGTGTACTTTTAGGTAAGGTTACTTACAGGATCCTATGTACGATCTTACATATGAATTTTTAATAGGGTAAATAAGATTTTATGTAGGAATTTTGGTAATATTCTATGTAGGTAAATTTTTAATAATTAAGTAAGATTTAATGTAGGAATTTTTCTACGATTCTATATAGGCAAATTTTTAATAATTATTAAGTAAGATTTTAACTAAGAATTTTTGTAAGATTTTATATTGGTAAGTATGGTGGAAATTGACATAGGAAATTGACACCAAAATTATCTCAGAAAAGATGTAGGAAATCATATTGGAATCAACATAGATTTTTTTCCAGTAACACGAATGCGCATTCCTATATCAATTCGCATAAAAAAACCTGTGCCAATTTCATATGTGCTTTTTTATAGAATTCTACGTAGATTCCAACAAAAAATCTAGGATTTTATATATGTTTATAATTAGGAATCCATGTAGGATCCTATGTAAGATCCTACATAGGAATTTGCAATAGGGACGTTTTTGAATATCCAATATGGCGGCTTAATTACAAGCGAAGAAAGTCAACAAAATCTCAAATCAACAAATAATATCGTTAATAAAAATTACAAAATCCAAGGAAAAAATTGAACGAAACTTTTTTAAACGTTTCAGTGGTCGCTTAAAACAAATCCGAGGTCAGATTTTTATTCGAGTTAAAAATTTTAAAATGGCGGAAGCAAAATGGTGGACAAATTTCAAAACTCTTTAAAATCGCTCAAAAATTATTACTCGGGGGTTTTCAAGGTCGCTGATTACTAATATGACCTAAGTTTTTAAAAATTAAAAATAGATCCAATATGGCGGCCAATTTTTCGAAAATTCATTAAATTTTTTCAAAACTTGTCCTTTGGGGGTTTTAATAGGTCGCTTATTACAAATATGACCATAGTTTTTAAAAATTCAAAGTGTCGGATCCAATATGGCTGTTTATTTTATTAAAAATTTATCAAATTTGTTCGAAAATTTCCTTTTAGGATTTTTAGTTAATTTCTTGAATTTAACTATAAACCCATGCCTGTTTTGTATGTACTTAACCGCTAAAGCATTAGAAAATCTTCTGTCAAGGTGTCTTTGAACTAAAGGTTTTATCGGTATGAAATGAGAAATTTTTTCATTATTTTTCACCTATTCGCTTCCCTGCCGCCGCCCCCTGTCCTAGCACTGGCCTGCCAGACGTGGGTTTCTGTTATTTACATATCTTCAGTAATCTATACTCAAATTTTCAGCCGGTATGAAATGAGATAGTTGTTTGGTCGCTGGCTCCCGGACTAATACTATTTTAGTATTTTAGAATCCCTAGTAGAAAAATTTAATGGAAATCTAGATACATGCTAGCGCCACCAGTGGAATTTGCATGGCAGTCTATCGCGCTGACGTTTTCAAGCGCCTTGCACGGCGCGAGCACTTCCCGCTAGAATGCAACATAACCTCAAATTTCTGTTGCATAAACTGTCAACGGTGTATGTACTGTGTGCTTTATACTGTTGTGGTACTTAAAAACAATAATAGTAAGGAATTCTAAGTATTTATATATTTGTAATTTTTATTAAATTTAAATATAAATTAATAGTGTATTATAAATTTATTTCTTGATCATTCGTTAATTTATGTACTTATTTATAAAAGAATTCTTAATATGTGAATGACTTTTTTAACCTCTAAGAAAATTTTTAAATATATTTAAGTTATGAAAAAGGACGATTTATCACCAAAAATAACAATAAATACTTTTCATGAATCAAACATACTATTAATTTCTACATTCGAAAAAGAAAACATAACCCCAAACTGGATTATTTTTTTCTTCATTTTAGACAGAAGAGTTTTATTAATTTAAAATAGGAACTTAACTTTTGCAATTAAATTATTAGTGATTTTTTACTCATAATTTAGATTTAGAGAGATAATTTTTATAAAGTAATAATATGTATAATTATAATTCCACAAGTTTAACAAGTATGTTGTAAAAATTAAATTAGAGTTTGGGTTAACCATTTTTTTTACTTAAATATTTTTTATATTTAAGTAAGAATTAACCTTTTTTAATTACGTATATTTTCATCTGTTGAGTAAACATTAATTTATTGTTTTGACGTAACCTAAAATGGTCAACTTTTACTTATTTCCAAAGCGATAAAGCGAAATAATACATCGTTTTTTTAGATTTTTTCTTAATGACTAGGAAAGTTTTTAAATGTATTATTCCTGTATCCTGTAAAATCATGAAATAATTGTGACTAAATTTCGTCTTTCCACCCTTCATATAAGAATAACTTTTTGATTCATGAGATAAAGTTTTGGCAGGTGAGGTTATGTCCATTCTAACGCGCGAGCAGAATGCGAGGAAGGCGCTAGAGTACAAAAGTGTTTCAAATGCTCTTAGCATCACTCTTGCACAATGGAACGCGAGAGTGGCACCATGCTAGCGCCACCAAATTTTTCTACTAGGGATATATTAGTAGAAAATCCATTAATTAGTACTCAGCAACATATAAAAACCCTAAAAGGAAATTTTCGAACAAATTTGATGAATTTTTAATGAATGATTGAAAAAATGGCCGCCGTATTGGAACCGCAATTTTTAATTTTTAAAAACTTAGGTCATATTAGTAATCAG
Organism: Leptopilina drosophilae; assembly: GCA_032873175.1. Classification (NCBI taxonomy): domain Eukaryota; kingdom Metazoa; phylum Arthropoda; class Insecta; order Hymenoptera; family Figitidae; genus Leptopilina; species Leptopilina drosophilae. The sequence continues at coordinate 30,893,147 of CM065480.1, forward strand.
CGACCTTGAAATCCACAGAGTAACCATTTTTGAGCGGTTTTAAAGAGTTTGGAAAGGTTTTTTCATGCTCTTTCGATTAGAAATAAGCAGTTTGAAAAAAAAAAATTTTGACCCAAAAAAATTAAAATTAAAAATAAATTTCAATTTTTTTTTGGGGGGGGAGAGACGATTTTTTTTAAACGAAAGCTGAGGTTTTTTTCTAAAAGGTGAAAAAAGTGGGACTAGAATGTTTAAACATTGAAAAATGGGTTTTCTACTCACCGGAGCGCTCTAAACCCGGTTTTTAGCTCTGTTTGAGAGTAAATTCTTTTTTTCAATGTTTAAACATTTTAGCCCCACTTTTTCATGAATATGTCTCTTTAGGATAAAACCTCAGCTTTCGTTTAAAATAAAAAAATCGTACTTCTCTCTCCCAAAAATAGAAATTTATTTTTAATTTTGATTTTCTTAAGTCAAAAAATTGTTTTTTTCAAAATGCTTATTTCCAATCGAAAGAGCATGAAAAAACCTTTCCAAAATGTACTTTGTCAAATTTGTATGTTTGATTGTTTAAGAGTAAAAAATTATCGAAATAAGCATTGTACTGAAAAACTCAAAAATTTAACCCCCCCCCCCTCGGAAAAGATTGGATTAGGTAAAAAAATATTTTCACGAAAAATTACTATCTATTAGTACTGCAAAAGCCCCAAGTTTTGCTAGGATTGGAGAAAAATTTTTCTCCACCTTGATCACTTGACATGGAATCGCTGATATATATATATAATATATTAATGTAACTATATTTTTATTTATTTTTATTTATTGGTTTATACACCTGTCTTCAGCCTTACATACTTGGCTATACAAGTGTTTCTTACAATTTCTTGCTTTCACAAATTTTTCTTATATACAATTCTTAATACTAAGTTTGCGCCTACAGAACGTCTTTCGAAATTGGGAGTACTCGCATTAGCCTGGACTACCCGTCTAATGGGTTTTCTCGCCAGAGGAGAGCGAAACTGTAGAAAACCTTCTCCTGAGTACAACCGGTTTATCGACAGTCGAGTTCTAATGGTGTGTACCGGACAATAATCAACAGTGCACATCATTATACCTTGACGTCAAACCTCCCGCTCAGATTATCTCACATGCCGGAAAAATCCAAGCCAAATGGGCGCGAACCAAGTACCCTTGGTCCTAGAACGTCCGCCAAGCGAGGCATTTATATGACCGAGCTAATCTGTCGGTAATATAACTATATTAATTTTAACAAATTTTCAAGTGTAGTATATATATATATATATATATATATATATATATATATATATATATATATATATATAACTCTCCACGGTGAAAGGGACCTTAGCTGCTTAAAATTTTAGGTTATGTTTAGAGTAGTTTTAGCTTCATTAAAAATATATTATTGATTATTTAACATCAAAAGCTTATTTTTCTAAATATAATGCATATAATAATGAACTAAATATTAATAGTTTGTAAAGAAAATTAGTTATTTTTATTTATTTGTACTTGCAACTTTAGTTCTGTCAAAAACAGCTAAGGTCCCTTTCCACTTAATATATTACGATCGCTGCGCATGACAGTAGTAACGTGATCACACACTCAGGTGTGCGTGGTAGCGATACGGATTACTACTTTTTCGAGCAAAAAGTTAAAAAGTAAAACTTTAAAATTTCTACAAGTAATATTTTTAGGTCAGAATTCGTGAAATTTTTCCTAAAAATAAAAAGTATATTTTTTAAATCGAAATGCTGAAAAAACATTTCTATTTAACTTTAGAAATGTGTTTACTAAAAAACAGGAATAAAAATATTTTTTTTCAAAAGTTACGGCAAATTGAATTTTTGCAAGTTTTTAAACAAAATTTTATTTCTCCTAAACGAATGAACCGATTTAAATGAATCAAGTGGGGATATAATAAAGGGGATAAAATAATTATACTTTCGTTTAGAATTAGAGACTTCTTAAAGAGTTTATTCTTGAATAATTATTTAATTTTATAAAAAAATATTTTTTTTAATGTTCTGCGTCTTTTAAATTTTTTTTTTAAATTCAAACATAAAATTAAAACTATAAGAAATCAAAATTCGTTGAAAAGATTTATTCGAGGAACAATTTTTGAAAAGTTACAATCAAAATTATATTGCAGTGGAGATGCGAGTTTGATGTTTTTCTGAATTAAAACACTGTTTGCATCTACGAAATAAACAAAATACTCTCCAGTTAACATTTATGTAACCATAAAATTGATTAAAAACTAAGTATAGTCTTATTGCACTATACATTTTGATTTCTAATAGTTTTAATTATGTTGACATTTTTATCAAATTTTTCAAAGGCGCAGAAAATTAAAAAAAAATGTTTATAACAAATTTGTTAAATAATTATTCAAAAATAAACACTTTAAAAAGTCTCTAATTCTAAACGAAAGTATATCTTATCTCCTTAATATTCAAGCTTGATTTATTTCAATCCGTTTATTCATTTAAAAGAAATAAAATTTTGTTTTAATGTGGACGTCCGCATGAAAAGGGACCACTTTGTCGGTTCTAGATTCTGAGATATTCGCAATTTACTAATTTTGAAGAAAAATATCGAAATTTTTTTTATTCTTTTTTCTTAATCTACAGGGTCTAACACGTCGATTCATGCAATTTTCATTAATTTATTGACTCTCTAAGTATTTTATTTTGTTGTTATAAAAAAAATGAAAAGGGACCACTTTGTCGGAAATGCGTTATTTTTACATTGTTAAAAAATGAGGGTGGGGGGAAATTCGAAACCTATTGATTTTTAATCTTAAGGGTGTACTAGAATTTAATAAACTCTTATCTGAATAACTTCCCAGAAGGACCAAAGATATTCATATTACAATCTTCGATTTCGTTTTTCTCGAAATGACGTTTTTGATACTCCAAAGTTTAAAATTCTGTAACTCATCGAATTTTTCACCAAAAAGGTTGTAAGACCACTCAAAATTTTCAAAATTTTGGCAGGAATTCGCCCATATAGATAAGTCTAATAGTGCCAAAGTGGTCCCTTTTCATGCGGGCGTCCACATATATTTAAATCAAACATCATTATCTTAGTCATACAGTCAACCAAAAATTATGTTTGATTTAAACATAATAATTTTGATTCAATGCATAGTAAATTTCGTTTGATAAAAATTAAAATTAATTTAATAACAAAATATGTTTAAATTAAATTTATATTCGAAAAAGCCAAAACAATTTTTTTTGATACATTATATATGCGAGTATACATGTGTATGTGTTTAGTGTATATGTGTCAGTATACATGTGTATGTGTTTAGTGCATATATATGAGTATACATGTGTATGTGTTTATTGTATATGTGAGAGTATACGTGTGTATTCTACTGTATATATATATATATATATATATATATATATATATATATATATATATATATATATATATATATATATATATATATATATGTTTTATATGTTGCCGAACGACGAATCCGACGAAACGACGAAACGACTAGGAAACATTTTAATATTATAAGAGATAAGACGGCTGAAGCTAACAGTCACGCTCAGGATCCTCCTTTATGTGTTTGGTGGGTGCTGGTTATTGTTTATAACAATTTTGTTTGTTTAATTTTTTAAACTTCATCACTGATGTATAAACTACAATTCTCTAAAGTTGTATTGTTTTCTTGCCACTCAGATTTTTTTATTTCTAATTTACTCAAAAAAATCTATAGGAGGGTGCTGAGCGCGACTGCTAGCTTCAGTTGGCTATATGGGTGATTCTCCATGAACTGATAGAAATTGTTTTTTGTTTAATTCAGGATTTGAAAATCTACTTCTGGAAATTTATGCAGTAATTTATGGTAATTTATAGAAATTTATGTCAATTTATAGAAATTTATGGTTATTTATAAAAATAAAAATCAGTACTGGACAGCGATACCAGCCAGGGATTTCCCAGTACTGATTCAGTACTGGAGTCAGTACTGCTATACTGCCAGTCAGTACTGGGTCAGTACAATGCCAGTATTACATTTCTACTTGGGTAGCATATATATATATATATATATATATATATATATATATATATATATATATATATATATATATATATATATATATGTAGGGGTATACAAAATGCGTTACTAGGCACGTGTATACTTATATAATACATATGTATATAAATTAATATATGATTTATCATAATATTATTACACAATTCAATTGTTTAATCACTAATAACTTTTGAAACGTTTTAAAAAAAAAAAATTCTTTCAAAACGGTGATGACGCTCGGTTGTTTGCTGAGTGTTCGCCTAACATTAACTGTCTTCGGTTGTGGACGGCAATGTTCGGAAACCTTCGTGAAAATATTCTAATAAAATTTTGTAAAAATTCAAACTGCTTACCATTTCAGAGCGTGTTAATATTAAAAATAATACAGTATCTAAAATTTTTTCACATTTAGTAGTTTTCAAAATAGTGGGTTTACAAATAAAAATATCAGAATGTGTTATAAATATGTTCCATATTCTCGTATTTGCAATTGACTTAACATCAAATGATATTCATTCTAAACTTTTATACTAACTTCTGTTCCCTAAAAATTACAATAGTAGATAAAAAAATAACACTACTTATTATTATAATAAGAACTATCATCATCGTACCTCGATTACCCCTAAATTCTTACGTTTTATTAGAAATATCCAAATACAATAAAGTAATTTTTGTAACTAAAAGTCTCTCCGTATATATATATATATATATATATATATATATATATATATATATATATATATATATATATATATATATATATATATATATATGGGTCATTCTCCACAAAACCGACAATTTCATGTCCCTAGTGTTTTTTAAGAAACAGATTGCACATATAATAATGAATCCAACGTAAAAAAGTAACTCTGCTGATTACAAACAAAAACCTATAGCCACTTTAATTTCTAAGATTAAATGTTTTTTTAAATGCAAATTTAAGAGCTAAATCGTCATGGTGAAGCCTGTCTCAAGGGTCAGTTACTAAACAAAAATAAAAATTTTTAGTCAAATTCTCAAATAAAAATAATGATTGATAACATTTTTTTAATGTCTAACTGTGTAAAATTGAAAAAATTAAATTGGTTGTAAAAAAATAATTTTTAAGGTTCCGTACACCGTAGGTGTACTGACGGAACCCTTATAAAATCACTCGTGTGTCCGTCCAGCCACGCAAAATGGGCTGTCCCCCCCCTTAACTTCTACAAATCTGAACCGGGTTGGCTGAAATTCGGTAGGGATCTTTAGTTTTAAGTGCAGATTTCAGGAAAAATATAGCGAACCTGATAGGTCTACATATTTGCGAAATAGAAGGGAAAGAAGTTAAATTTTTTCGAAAAAATTGCAAAAAATGACCCTGTCCCCCCCCCCTTAACTTCTACAAATCTCAACCGGGTGAGCTGAAATTCGGTAGGGATCTTCAGTTTTACGTGCAGATTACAGGAAAAATATAGCGAACACGATTGGCCTACATATTTGCGAAATATAAGGGAAAGAAATTAAATTTTTCCAAAAAAATTGCAAAAAATGACCCTGTCCCCCCCCCTTAACTTCTACAAATCTCAACCGGGTGAGCTGAAATTCAGCAGGGATCTTCAGTTTTAAGTGCAGATTACAGGAAAAATATAGCGAACACGATTGGCCTACATATTTGCAAAATAGAAGGGAAAGAAATTAAATTTTTTCGAAAAAATTGCAAAAAATGACTCTGTCCCCACCCCCCTTAACTTCTACAAATCTGAACCGGGTGAGCTGAAATTCAGCAGGGATCTTCAGTTTTAAGTGCAGATTACAGGAAAAATATAGCGAACACGATTGGCCTACATATTTGCAAAATAGAAGGGAAAGAAATTAAATTTTTTCGAAAAAATTGCAAAAATGACCCTGTCCCCCCCTTAACTTCTACAAATCTCAACCTGGTGAGCTGAAATTCGGTAGGGATCTTCAGTTTTACATGCAGATTACAGGAAAATTATAGCGAACCTGATAGGTCTACATATTTGCGAAATAGAAGGGAAAGAAGTTAAATTTTTTCGAAAAAATTGTAAAAAATGACCATGTCCCCCCCCTCCCTTAACTTTTACAAATCTGAACCGGGTTGGCTGAAATTCGGTAGGGATCTTTAGTTTTAAGTGCAGATTACAGGAAAATTATAGCGAACCTGATAGGTCTACATATTTGCGAAATAGAAGGGAAAGAAATTAAATTTTTTCGAAAAAATTGCAAAAAATGACCCTGTCCCCCCCCTTAACTTCTACAAATCTGAACCGGGTTGGCTGAAATTCGGTAGGGATCTTTAGTTTTAAGTGCAGATTTCAGGAAAAATATAGCGAACCTGATAGGTCTACATATTTGCGAAATAGAAGGGAAAGAAGTTAAATTTTTTCGAAAAAATTGTAAAAAATGACCATGTCCCCCCCCTCCCTTAACTTTTACAAATCTGAACCGGGTTGGCTGAAATTCGGTAGGGATCTTTAGTTTTAAGTGCAGATTACAGGAAAATTATAGCGAACCTGATAGGTCTACATATTTGCGAAATAGAAGGGAAAGAAATTAAATTTTTTCGAAAAAATTGCAAAAAATGACCCTGTCCCCCCCCTTAACTTCTACAAATCTCAATCTGGTGAGCTGAAATTCGGTAGGGATCTTCAGTTTTAAGTGCAGATTTCAGGAAAAATATAGCGAACACGATTGGCCTACATATTTGCAAAATAGAAGGGAAAGAAATTAAATTTTTTCGAAAAAATTGCAAAAAATGACCCTGTCCCCCCCCTTAACTTCTACAAATCTCAACCGGGTGAGCTGAAATTCGGTAGGGATCTTCAGTTTTACGTGCAGATTACAGGAAAAATATAGCGAACACGATTGGCCTACATATTTGCAAAATAGAAGGGAAAGAAATTAAATTTTTTCGAAAAAATTGCAAAAAATGACTCTGTCCCCACCCCCCTTAACTTCTACAAATCTGAACCGGGTTGGCTGAAATTCGGTAGGGATCTTTAGTTTTAAGTGCAGATTACAGGAAAATTATAGCGATCCTGATAGGTCTACATATTTGCGAAATAGAAGGGAAAGAAATTAAATTTTTTCGAAAAAATTGCAAAAAATGACCCTGTCCCCCCCCTTAACTTCTACAAATCTCAACCTGGTGAGCTGAAATTCGGTAGGGATCTTCAGTTTTACATGCAGATTACAGGAAAATTATAGCGAACCTGATAGGTCTACATATTTGCGAAATAGAAGGGAAAGAAGTTAAATTTTTTTGAAGAAGTTGTAAAAAATGACCATGCCATGCAATTTTTTCGAAAAAATTTAATTTCTTTCCTTTGTATTTTGCAAATATGTAGGCCAATCGTGTTGGCTATATTTTTCCTGTAATCTGCACTTAAAACTGAAGATCCCTGCTGAATTTCAGCTCACCAGGTTCATATTTGTAGAACTCAAGGGGGGGGACAGGGTCATTTTTTGCAATTTTTTCGAGAAAATTTAATTTCTTTCCCTTCTATTTCGCAAATATGTAGGCCAATCGTGCTGGCTATATTTTTCCTGTAATCTGCATGTAAAACTGAAGATCCCTACCGAATTTCAGCTCACCAGGTTGAGATTTGTAGAAGTTAAGGGGGGGGGGACAGGGTCATTTTTAGTAATTATTTTGACAAAATTTAATTTCTTTCCCTTCCCTTTCGCAAATATGTAGGCCAATTGGGTTCGCTATATTTTTCCTGTAATCTGCACTTAAAACTGAAAATCCCTACCGAATTTAAGCTCACAAGGTTGAGATTCGTAGAAGTTAAGGGGGGGGGCAGCCCATTTTGCGTGGCTGGGACGGACACACGAGTGATTTCATAAGGGTTCCGTCAGTACACCTACGGTGTACGGAACCCTAAAAATAATAATTTTTTTAGCAAATAATGTATAGTCGTATTATTTCAGTGAATATAAAAGATAGGAATAAGAAACCGATTGAAAATTGCTAATAATTTATTTTAAAAAACAGTATTTATTTTGTGTTACGGTGAAGCCTCAGCGTCATGGTGAAGCCTTTTTTGTCTTTCATTGAACTTGTGGTATAAACAAGTGTATAATTACAACAATTTTTGTAATTTTTTCCAAATAAAATTAAACAAATAAAAGTTACCTTGTTTAAACTATAATTTTAGTAAGTTGTGACATTAATTACTTTATAAATTGTCATAAATTAACGTACTAATTTCTGAAAGTTGCCAAGAATTTATTTTCATTTAAATTATGTTAATAAATTACGATAAATGATTTAAAATAATTTATAAAATTATAACATATACTTCCATAAATTTTCATAAATTACAACATAAATTTCCATAAATTTCAAAAAATATTTTTAAAATTTTTCTTTTATTTACTCAAAAAAATTTATTTAGGTACCTCAAAAATTTATAAATATCTATATATTTCCTGCATTTGTCTTTGTAATCTTAAATTATGTTTTGTAATAATATTATGAATTACCTCACAATTTTTATAAATGACTGTATAAATAACCATAAATTTCTATAAATTGACATAAATTTCTATAAATTACCATAAATTACTGCATAAATTTCCAGAAGTAGATTTTCAAATCCTGAATTAAACAAAAAACAATTTCTATCAGTTCATGGAGAATTACCCATATAGCCAACTGAAGCTAGCAGTCGCGCTCAGCATCCTCGTATAGATTTTTTTGAGTAAATTAGAAATAAAAAAATCTGAGTGGCAAGAAAACAATACAACTTTAGAGAATTGTAGTTTATACATCAGTGATGAAGTTTGAAAAATTAAACAAACAAAATTGTTATAAACAATAACCAGCACCCACACATACACATGTATACTGACACATATACACTAAACACATACACATGTATACTCGCATATATAATGTATCAAAAAAATTGTTTTGGCTTTTTCGAATATAAGTTTAATTTAAACATATTTTGTTATTAAATTAATTTTAATTTTTATCAAACGAAATTTACTATGCATTGAGTCAAAATTATTATGTTTAATTCAAACATAATTTTTGGTTGACTGTATGACTAAGATAATGATGTTTGATTTAAATATATGTGGACGCCCGCATGAAAAGGGACCACTTTGGCACTATTAGACTTATCTATATGGGCGAATTCCTGCCAAAATTTTGAAAATTTTGAGTGGTCTTACAACCTTTTTGGTGAAAAATTCGATGAGTTACAGAATTTTAAAGTTTGGAGTATCAAAAACGTCATTTCGAGGAAAACGAAATCGAAGATTGTAATATGAATATCTTTGGTCCTTCTGGGAAGTTATATAGATAAGAGTTGATCTAAGTTTAGTACACCCTTAAAATTTAAAAATAAATAGGTTTCGAATTCCCCCCCACACATTTTTTAACAATGACAAAATAATGGATCTCCGACAAAGTGGTCCCTTTTCTAAAATTACGGTTATTAATTGATAAAGTCCAATATTTAACGAAGTTAAAGGTTCGGTGTTATTTTTTAGAGTTATTTCAAGCAAAGAAAATAAAAGTATCCTAAAAAAAATTTTTTAAGCGACTTTATTACAAAAAATTAAAATTTCTCCGGCCCTTCTGGGAAGTTATATAGATAAGAGTTTTTTTTAAGTCTAGTACACCCTTAAGATTAAAAATCAATAGGTTTCGAATCCCCCCCCACCCTCATTTTTTAACAATGTAAAAATAACGCATTTCCGACAAAGTGGTCCCTTTTCATTTTTTTTTATAACTAGCGCCTCCGTCGACCGCTTCGCGGGTCTCGCACTACGTTGCTTCCATTTTTCCGTGCAACACGTAATTTTCCTGATAAAACATTTATACATGTCATTTTGCATATCTACGTTATTCTTCTCCCTTTGTATATATTTAATTCTTTTCAATTTAATACAAACTAAAAAACTAAATTTTAAGTACATGAATTATCGTTTTAAATGATAATTTCACGCGAGTTGTTTCGCTATTTTCGTTTAAACACGTGAATTAGCTATGGAAAGTTTTTTGATTGATAAGTAACTACTCCACAATTTACTTCTGCTAAATTAATTTCTTTTTTCTCTCTGAAAGGATTTAAGCAATATAATTCATTAATGAAGCTTTATAAAAGTCAGTTTATCTTCAAACTATTGATTCAAATTTTCATCTTATATTATTCAATGTCGATATATGAAGAAAATTCAGGGTGGTTACTTTTTTTTAGGAAATTTGATATTCCCGGTTTTTCTCCCCAGTTTTCCCGGCCAAATTTTATTTATTTTTATGGTCATTAATAAATAGATTGGAAACAAATATCTATTTAACATAAAAATTTAATTTTATTTTAAAACCAGTCCTTTGTAATAATATTTAATAAATTAGTTTTATAATAAAAAGGAAACTTTTCAGTTTCAAAAACGTTTTACATTTATAGACAAAACGTAAAGTTTTATAATAAATAACAATGAGATTCTTTTATTTTTCAAAGAAAAATCCTTTCTATTTTATTGCAAGACAATTTGTTTTATCCAACCATAAAACAAATAAATTATAAAAAAATTTAAAATATTAATAACAAACCGAAACCAAATTAATCTTAAAATTATTCTGTATTATACATATTTTAAATTTAAATCTTATTCAATATTGAGCTCGTTTAGAGATACTTTTTTTTGAAATTTTCCGAACCGATAATAATATGAAAGTTGTTAAAAAGTACTAAGATAAATTTTTTTTTTTTATTTTTATTTTACGAATTTCTTTTTTTTTAAAATGAAACTAAAATTTTTCATAATATGAAACTTTAAGATTGATCTTTATAAAACGGAAATAAAGCGTATGAAAAAACGGGAATGGAAAATGTATAGGGGCCAAAAAATAAGTGAAATCGGCCACTTAAAAAAATTGTTGTCTCCAATTTTCAAGTTAATTTATGATTTTCGGTAGATATACGAGTGACATTTTTAAAACCCCACCTAGCAATAATTTTTCAACAAAAAATTTTATTTTGAACTCGAAAGTAAACACGTTGTTAAAGTTTTGGGGTCATTTTATTTTCGTTTCTAGGAGTAGTAAGAAAACGAAAATAAAATGACCCAAAACGTTAATAAAATACACGATGATTACTTCCAAAATAAAGATCTTTTTTTGAAAAATATTGTAGGGTTGTAAAAAATGTGATTGTTTATCTGCACGAAAGTCATAATATTACTTGAAAAAATTTGGACGACAAAATTTTTTCAAGTGGCCGGTTTAACTTATTTTGTCCCAAATTAGAAAATTATGAGAAAAATCCTGTGGAATAAACATTAAAAGAAAAATCCGCTCTTAAAATAAAAGATTTCGTTAATTTTAAATTTAAAACTCAGGGTGTCTATACAAAGATTGAGAATAAAATTTCCCTGACTATTCCCTGAACTTTTTCCCTGAACTTTTAATCCCTTTTAACAAATTTTTATTTCTTGCTTTCTTGGCCAAAAAAGTATGCCGGGGGAGCAACTGACATATTTAACAATTATAATTTTTTATCGAATGATGATTGAAAAAACAAACCATTAAAAAAAAATTTTCTAAAGTTTTATTAGATTAAAAAATTTATTTATATCATAAGAAATTTTAATGTTTGTATACATTTTTAGAAATTTTCCTGAATTTTATATGAAAATTCTCTGAAATCTCCCTGACGTTCCCTGACCGTTAGACACCCTTTGTAAACTATATTATTTTATCAAGTAATCACTCTTCCTCAACTAACTAAAGTGATGGTTAATATGTGTTATTCTCTAATTATACCTACTTGATGTACCAAATATACTTCTCGTGTAATAATTGGGAAAAAAATTTTTTTTTGGGTCAATTTAAAAATTAAAATTAAAAATAAAAAAATAAATTTTCCGGTTTTAGTTTTATCAAATTTCCCGAGTCTATTTTCCGGTCAAGTGGCCATAAAATTCTAATTTAATAATTGGATGAAACTAGTTTCTACGTTCTTTTTACGTGTTATAATAGTATTTTGTTTTTTTTAATTTCATTTGTAAACAAAGTAATATTCTTTGATTAGACCTTGGTGTGTTTTTATAGGAACATTTTTTGTTTTCTATTATTTAGCTTTTTTTACTCAATGTTTAAATCAAAATATTTAATCAATTGCATAAGAAACACATCTTAAGGATACTTACTCATAAACTATGCTAAACCTTTAACATCAGCTTTTTTTCCTGATATAAAATTTGTTGAATGTGGAATAATCGTTTGGACCAAAAAGCTTTTGTTCTATTTGTCAATTAAATTCATAATTATACTTTCCATATTGACTTGTGTGTTGAATTACATTACATTTACATTATCGATCATAATTTTCATTTTGGATGATAAAGGATCTAAGTTTTCAATTGTATTCCATTTCAAATGTTTTTAATTTAGTCATGGCACAGGCATGATAATTTTATTTACTGTTTTTCGACAATATTTTGTACACTTTTTAAACAATTAATAAGTCAATGTCAGTTCGTGTTTCTTCCAGACTCTTATTGTTAGGTCTTGTTTTCAAATATATTTACTATTTACATAAAAGATCGAAACCGAAATATCACTATAATATTAGTTTTAAGCAACAAATAAATTCTCACCTGAATGAACACAACCTCAATTTCTTTTTTATGTAATACATTTTACGATACTGCGACTTGCAAAAACGTTTTTTTTCCTGTGGCACTAATTTCTCGCTTATGTAATTAAAATTTTTTAAACTTTTCACCAATTCCACAATAAAATATTTATTTACTTCGCCCATTTGTTTTTTTAAATCAAATGTGATATTTTTCGCCGAAATAAAAAATTAAAGCGCTAGACGACCTTGCAATGGTGTGCTATATGAGATTAGCCTTTACCTTCTTTTCATATAATGATTCCCCATTATTTAAATTTCACGGTCAAATAAAATTTAGTATTTGTGGTAAGATTAATAAAAACAATAAAAAATCCGATAATAATTTGCTTTAAAACATTAGGTTTTTCCTATGTGGGAGTCTATGGTTGCAATACATTTTTCAGGGTTGTTTATTGTAAAAAAGAAAAATTTTCATTATTTTGGTCCGAATCTACCACTGATATTTCATTAATTAAGAAAAATTTAAACTTTAAAATTCTATGTAGGGCTGTTAACTTATAGTATGCCCCAATAAGAATTTTCAAAAATAATATAAATACAAATTGTTCGCTACGCGAAGAATTACTCATTACAAAAGAAGAAAAAATAAATTTAGCTATTTTGAGCTAATTATGAAAAACATTGAAAAATAAAAGAATATTCTTTTTTTACTGAGTATTAATTATTCTCAGTTACAAAATAGTATTTCTTTATTTTCAATGTTTTCATAGTTGCTCAAAATATTTCCAATTACACTCAAACTTTTAAAAATTCTAAGGTTAAATAACCTTGGAATTTTAAATGTTTGAGTTAATTGAATATATTTTAACATCTATAATTGAAAGCATAGAAAATAATTAAAAATACTTTTTTTGCTTAGAAAATGTTCGAATAGGTATAATTATAAAAAAAGGGCATTATATTACAGAATTCTTAAATGTAAATACCTTCTTTTATTTTTCTTTACACATATTAAAATATTTTAAAATTTGCGATTAACTTCACTTTTTCCAAGAGTCTATTCTGTTATTTTTTTCTTCTTTTGCTAAATTTTGTATAAAACTTAATGATTTTGTCCATGTGGTTTAAAAAAATGTAAAAACAACGAATTTTCAATTTTCTAAAAATAAATTTTGAAACAAAATGTTTGTGGCCAAAATTCAAAAAATTTTATTTGTTCAGTAATAATAAAACATTATAAATATCTACTTCGGACGATAAAACTGGTTTTTAAACAATAATGAAAAAACTGTTACTGTATGTTTTTTTTAAAAATTTTTACTCAATTTTCAGCCAAATAAATGTTTATTTCATTATTTTATACATATAATATATATGGTTATTTTGTTGTTTTTTTAGTCTGTCACAACAAAAAAAGAAAAATTTGTTTCGTTCCGTTTAAGGTAACTAAGTTAGTAGAGGTTAGGAACAATTGTATACAAAGTGCATATCTTATAACATTTAGCACTAACCAGAAATACTACAAACATAACACAATTCAAACACATTATTTTTCAATTGTTAGACGCGAGCTACTAATAATATAAAAAAATTAGAAAACATTTAATTTACTTTTATTTATATTATTATAAATAAAAAACCCAATTAATTTGCCGGAAAATAAAATAAGATTCCCAAAAGAAAACAAACCAGTGGGCCATCTTTCTAAACTTGGTTTTGCACGCGTGCGTAAGAGCAACGTCCATTTTTCGAGTTTCACGTGTTCGAGTTACGTTTTGCGAGGATCGATTTTCCTTTGCATTCGAGAGTTCTTTGCCTTTTGTTTTTTAGAAAAAGGACAACAAATATAAAATACTTAGTGGTTGGAAGTGGGGTGAGACGTGAGTCATATAAATTAATGTAAAATTGCATGAATCGACGTGTTAGACCCTGTAGGATTAAGAAAAAAGAATAAAAAAATATTCGATATTTTTCATCAAAATTAGGTTAAATTGCGAATTTCTCAGAATCTAGGGACCGACTAAGTGGTCCTTTTCATTGGCGGATCGTCCAACATTAAAAACAAAATTTTATTTCTGCTAAATAGGAATAAACGGAATTGAAAATAAATCAAGCTTGAATATTAAGGATGATTAAAGTTATACTTTCGTTTAGAATTAGAGCACTTTTTAAAGTGTTTATTTTTGGAATAGTATTTAACAAATTTGTTATAAACATTTTTTTTTAATTTTCTGCGCCTTTGAAAAATTTTTGATAAAATCTGTCCAAACATAATTAAAAAAACTGATTAGAAATCAAAATGTATAGTGCAAATAAGACTATTACTTAGTTTTGTAATCAATGTTATGGTTACATTAAATGTTAAACTTGGACGGTATTACTTTGTTTATTTCGGTAGATTGCAAACAGGTCTGTTTTAATTCAGAATAAACATCTCAAACTCGCATCTTCCACTGCCAATATAATTTTGATTGTAACCTTTTCACAAAAATTGTTCCTCGAATAAATCTTTTCAACGAATTTTGATTTCATATAGTTTTATATTTGTTGTTTGAATTTTATAAAAAAAATTTTAAAAGACGCAGAACATTTTAAAAAAACTATTTTTTTATTAAAATTAAAATAAAAAAATTATTTTCAAGAATAAACTCTTTAAGAAGTCTCTAATTCTAAACGAAAGTATAATTATTTTATCCCCTTTATTATATCCCCACTTGATTCATTTAAATCGGTTCATTCGTTTAGGAGAAAAATAAATTTTAAATAAAATAAAATTTTTAATTTTATATTTTTTAAAATTTTAAAAATTTTACTTCAAAATAATTACTCTATAATAAAAGTTTAAGCAATTGGTATATATTATATTGCGGAAGCTAAATGTTCATGGAATGAACAACTTGATTTAATTATGAGGAATAATAATATTAATTTATTACTGCCATTATTTACATTTTATTATTATTATTATTAAATAAATAGCTATTATTAAATATTTATTAATACAAAATATAATTATAAGTGTTACACTTCACTATTCTTATTAGTTTTTACTTTTATCTGTCCCTAATTATTTTAAATTAACTTTTTTTGAACCGATCGTTTTTTAACATTTTTCTCAATAATTTTTTACAAACTTCTAATATTTCGTAATACAAATTTTTGCATTATTCTTTATTATGCAATACTTTTATAACAAAAGTAAAATTTCAATTTCTCTTAAAAATAAATTCTAACTTATAAATAAAATATATTTGAATAGTAATAGTAAGAATAATATTTGAATAGAATGGTACTTCTTGTAAAAAAGAAATTTTTAAATACGAAGATATGAAAATTGCAAATTTGAATAAACATAAAAAATGTGGATATAATATAAAAATTTGATAAAGAATTAAGAATTTGTGGTGTCAGGGGTTTGAAATGGTAACAGTTATAGACACGAGAGGGCTCTTGATAGTTAGCGTCATATAGCGTAGGTTTTTGAGACACACCAGATCTCTCTCGACTAACGAGAGCTATACCACGCAACACAAAATATATACACTTGCAGTTATCAATATTAACGTATACCCTAAGTTCCTTATCCCTTGTTTAACTATACAAAGAGCATTACTCTACAGAATTTAAATACGGAAAAAACGATTTTTAATAACTAGGAATAAGAATAATGTGTATAGTAATAAATAATAATAATAATTTAATAATAAATAGTAAATAATGGTTATAATTAAAGTAGTAGTAATAATTAAAATAGAATGTGCAGAAATTTTGATATGGCGCGGATTAGGCCCTGATAGGGGTAAAAATGTCCGTGATCAGGCAATCCGATTCGTGACACATCTGGGACGAAACGCCTAATCTGATCAGGGTAAAATAGTATGATCCCTAGTAGGGACTTGATCTGGCCCTGATTTGGTTTTTTAAATATTCATTTCTAAAAGTATTAATTTATTTATGCATTTTAATAACAGAAAAATGTTTCTTTTAAATATTAGTTTAAATATTTATTAATTTTAAACGAACCTACTATGAAAATTAAAACTACAAAAATTAAACCTACAATTAAAACCTATTATAAATAATAATAAGAATGAATTATTAATTAAAAAGTAATATTTAATTTATTTGTTAAAACATTACAAATAATAATTATTCTCTAGTTATTCTTCTTGCATTTATTTAAAAAAAATACTTTTTGAGTTTATTCAACTTTTTTTTACTAATTTTAACAAACCAAGTTTTTGATTAGTTTATTATTATTATTACTATTACTATAATTAATAAATTATTATTATTCCTTAAATCTACATTTCGCTTTACATTATAAACATATATTGTACACAAAAGCACTTAAAACTAAGACGAAAAATATCGCACAAACTGAGAATCGAATCCTAGACCTCGATGAAGCAAGTCGAATACACTAACCGCACAGCCACGCAAGCTTGGGTTTTATTCGACTCAAATTACCATTTGAATGTTGGAACTGTATTATTTAATAATAAATTAATATATTTAAAGCTATACACTTAATAATTTTAATAATAATAATAATTAAAATTTGACTATTTTTGCCATCGAAATAAAATAACATTTTTAATATCTGTGTAGAAATTACACTACTAGGGCCATAGTCTGGAATGGAACGCCGCGCCTGATTAGGGCCAGATCAGGGCGACAAGAAAGTGAGAATGTCCTGATCAAGGCCACATCGGGCGCGGCGTTTCATTCCCTAATAGGTAGGCACTATCAGGCCTTGATCAGGGCCCCAGCGAAATATCGACACGGGAAGTAATAACTAATTTAATTATATAAATTAAAGTAAATACCCTTTTACTCAAAACCAATTTTATCAAATATTATCATGAATTTTGTTAAAAAACAATACACCGAAAAAAAATATTCTTGTTTTGAGAGGATTCCTCTTATTTTGATGCATATTTTCCTTTTGTATATTGACCAAAAAACGTCCTCTTATTTTAAGAGGATTATTCTCCACTTAAGAGTAATTCCTCTTAAAAGTAGAGGAATAGTCTCCAATGAAGAGTAATATTCTTAATTGAAGAATAAAATGTAAGAGGATTTTAGAAGAGGAATTGTCCTCTTAAAACAAGAATATTTTTTTTTCGGTGTATTGATCTTGTATACAAGATCAAGTTTAGAATTGAAAGTTAAGATAAATTCTTGTGCTTGACTTTTTCTCGCTTGATTTCGCTTAAATGCATCTTTAATGGGGCTAAATGTAAAAAAACAAAATTTTCAAAAAAGGATATAACATGTATTTTACGCGAAAATGTTAGAAACTTTTTTATTAACAGTTGTTGATGACAAGTTACTCTATAATATTGATCTGTACATATTTGTGAAAGCGGATTTAATAATAATAAAATTAAAAAATAATATAAGCGGATTTATTGCCATACAAGAAATATTTATTTCATGAATTTTTATCTTCGAAAGATATAAATTGAAAATTTAAATCCTACGTGGCTCTGATCGAAGCTCTAAGATTTTCCTGATGTGGACCTGATCAGAATTGCCACGTCTGGCCCTGATCAGGTTTAGGCTTCAAGTAGGTCAATTTCTTCACGGGTAGTGATGATCAAAATAGTGATAATAATTAATAATAATATATAATATCGAAAAATAAATATATAATGAATGAAAGATGTTGAAAAAAAGAGTGGAAACAACAAGATTTGCATTATTAAGAAAACTTATGCATAATATGTGAATTCGCAATATTGCTGGGATGATATTAAAATTAAAAAAAAATAAATGTACCAGAATTGAAAAAGGAAGTAGTTATCATAACAATACAGCAATTGCAAATTGTTTGATTAAAAGTGTAAGGAATTATAATCTTCTTTTCTTTTTCTTTCAAAACATAAAAGAGTTTTAATTCAGAGATGAATCAGCGACTGACCATGTCTGGGAGCGACAAAGAATTCACCAGCGCATAATCGTGTGACCAGGATGATATCCTGCATCAGACAAAAGTGACCTTGAGAGCGGTGTTGATCAGGGTCGACCGCGTTGGTAGGGCAAGGCCCTCAAGGCCATTCTGCATTCTGAATGTGGTATTATATATATAATGTACAAAGAGGAGAATATGTTAAAACCCCCTTTTTCTCACACACGATTATATACTTCATTCCATGAGAAATAGTATGTATAATATTGTGTATGTTTGTACACATATGTAGGTCGCTGTTCCAAAAGTTCAGTCGGCTCAATTAATCTCTTCACGCTCACTATTAACAATCTTCTTTTATATTCCACAAAAGCGCACATTTCTTGGAAATTGTATTTTATATGCTCTCATGTATTAAAAATTGTATGTCAATTTTTTCTAGTTTTTTTTGCATTTTTTTATTTTGGAAGGTTTATTGTATTTATTTCTCTATTTAGGCATTGGACTCATGTGCCTTTTTCTACGTCATAGAAGTACTTAGCTATTATTTTCATAAAATTACACTTATTCCGTTAAAAAAGCCACGAGTCAGATTATTTTTTAGGACGAGATTTCAGATATCAATTTATTTAGTGGAGAAAATAATTCTAAAACTACAAAAAAATTAAAGACGATAAAAATATTTTAAAAAATAAATTAAAAATGTACATCCGTTTATATTTCTTTTTAGGAATACACTGTAAAAAATTTAGGGAGTTAACGGACTCAGGAGTTAGGAGTTAAATTTTTCGAGATAAAAATCAACTCCAAAAGAGAGTTAATTTACTAACTCCTTTCATCAACACCCGTGCGAGTTATTTTTCCATGGGGAGTTAGCATTTGGGTGTTAAATTTTAACTCTCTTTATTTAACTCTCCTGGTATTAACTCCCCAATGGGTGCGACTTTTATAGAATCCCCTGGGGAGTTAAAATTTAACTCCCTTTTTTTACAGTGTACAAATTTTCTCAATAAAAATTTTAATTATTAATTGTTCGAAAAATTTGGTAGAAACACAATCATGAATATACAGTGGCGGATCCAGAATTTACTCCAGGGGGGGGGTCATTTATAGATTCGGCGAGCAACGACCATAATTAGCAGACCTTTTTTTTATGTAAATTTTTCGACCCGGGGGGGGGGTCACGACCCCCCATGACCCCCTCCCTGGATCCGTCACTGTGAATATATAATATTATATTGTACACCTAGGTTGTGCGGAACTCTAAAAAGAGTTTTTGATTTATCTTTTTTTGTTTTACTTAGAGAACAGTTTTAATTCACATATACTACATTTCAAAATCACAATTTTCCTGGGTAAATCCTCTCAACAGCTTTACCCCAACTTTACTCTGAATGTATTCCTTCCATTTCAAAATAAATTTAATTTAATCTTTTTGAAATCAAACCAAACTATTAATATGGGTAGTTCTACAAACGAAGGAGGAACATAAAGAAAATTTTGGCACAACATTTTTTTACGTTCAGGTTTTAAAAATTCGGTTAAATTGAAGTTAATAGTATTATCAAAGTTATCTATAAGTGGTCAGTGGAAAAAATTATAAATTTATAAACAATTTAACCACGAGACCGAGGTTATGAAAAAAAAATTTACAATAACTCACAAAATAATGTATAGATTTCGATCATTTCATTCAAAATTGCGGATTTAATATGGGTGGTGAATTTTTAAAATTTGCATGCAATTTACACGAAACTCATTATTCCGCGGAATAATGATAAACCACGCGTGGTTTTTGGGGTCGCTGATTTCAGATTTTTTTAATTGAACATAGCGAATTAAATATGGCGAACAATTTTTAAAATTCGCTTGCTGGGTGTAAAAACATGATACATCGGATTGGCGTTGAAAAACATGATACCTTGGATTTGACTTGAAAAACATGACATATTGTCGTTTGAGTTGAAGAACATGACACGTCGAAAACGAAAATTTTTTATTCAAATTTCGGTTGGTCCACTGACCGCGAATCTTAAAATGTCTCAAATCAACATATATTGTATATAAAATTACTTAACCTATTTCTTTTTTGAATTGACATATTATGAAGCAAAAGCATTTGTTCCATAAAAGTTTCAAAGATTTGACACATATTAAAAATTTAAAATAATTTAATTTAATTTTTAATTTAATTTTTAAAATTAGCGGTCAGTGGTATCAACTGAAAATTGAAAAGAAAATTTTCTTTTTCGACGTGTCATGTTCTTCAACTCAAACGACGATACGTCATGTTTTTCAAGTCAAATCCGAGGTATCATATTTTTCAACGCCAATCCGATGTATCATGTTTTTACACCCAGCAAGCGAATTAAAGATAGAAGAGGTTAAGGGCATGTCCAAGTTGTGAAATGTAAACAAACCAAGCACTAAAATGACATTTTGAAAACAGCCTTTTCTTCCACAAAAATTAACATTGGAACGCTTTTTTTTATAAAAATGATAAATTAGTGTGTCAAAGTTTCCAATGAAATTATATTTTACATCTCTTTTCGAATTTACACGGGCTATGTCGAACGCAAACTAAACGACGGAACGAACCGAACTCCGAAGAATCGCGCTTATGCGCATTGTTGCTTCGCTCCGCCTACAGTTTGTTCCAAAAAAAGTACTCGTGCAAAAATTGACAACTACTAGCACTAGTTACGAACGATATTTTTCATAACAAGGTGCAAAAAAGTGCCCTTTTTTGCACCGCGTTATGAAAAAATAAAATTAAATGTTTGAGCCACGTGGCACAATAGGGTGGGGGGGGGGTTCAGTGTAAAACCACTCTTGGACACGCAGGGGGAGGGAGGGGTCAAAAAGTTGGAAAAAGAGGACCACGTGGTTTATGGAAAGCCCCTAATTAGTAAAATAAATAATTCAAATGCAAAAAATGCACGTCAAAAGCATTTTTGACGTGTCGCGAAAAATGAACTGTTCAAGTATATCAACCGCACTGACGATGAAGAAGTCTCATACCAGCGATCTTCCACATGCTGACCGTCCAATCGTTGATATGAGACTTCTTCATCGTAAGTGCAGTTGATATACTTAAACAGTTTATTTTTCGCGACGCGTCAAAAATGCTATTTTAGTGGAGACCGGGGTTACTTGGCGCACTTTTCACTCTTTGTTGTTTAACTAAAACATTTTTGATTTCTAAAAATTCCTATTGCACGGAAAACTTACTGCAACATCTCAGCTTCAATTTAAAACAAAAAAAATTGAAATCCATTTAATAGTTTTTTTATACCGCACCACCAGGGGTTGCCTGGCACATGAGTGAAATTAATTAAATTATACGATTTAAAGTTGAAACATTATATGATATAGTAAAATAAGTTTTTTACTGTCATTTTACAATAAAAAAATTTAAAGAAGGATCATATTTAGTTACAATTAAGAACATTTTTTGTGTAATCGTAAAATTATAGAAAACTTTTATAAAATATACTCTGTGAATTTTTAAAAAACGCATCCTTCACTAAAATTGTTTAAACAGGCTAATGTTTTAGTACTTAGGAATATATAAATTACATAATATTAAACTTTATCAAATAATTTTATTAATATTTATTACACATTTAGTTAAATTTCTTACTTAATAGTATTTTTTCGAATTTTTAGAGTCAAAATTAATGTTTCTGGTATGCCAAAATCTTTCGCAGTTCCACGTAGACTTTTCTCATTAATTTCAATTTCCTTCACTGCTCTTATCAATACATCTTGTCGTATTGGCTCGTTAACAGATTTTCTTTTGTAATTACTCATTATTTATGCAGTATTAACAACATTTAACCCGAAACTTTTAACTTTTATCATAGAAATATAAATGTTGTGACTAAACTCGTGAAAGATGCTGTTTACTATACACTGATGTAGCAGATTTCTCTCTGTTCGAGCGCGCCAGGTAACCCCAGCCAAACCGCGCCAAGTAACACTGGAGGTACTTTTTATATATTTATAAAAACCTCGAATAATTTCGAGTACTCGATTCAATTCGAGCTTTTAAATTACTAAAAAAATATTAACAAATAGAAACTTTCGAATTTAAAGGATTTATTGTTAGCAGAAAATCGTTCGGTGTTAAAATATCTAACATGCTAACTAACGTAAGACATTTAGGAGGAATTCGATATTTTCTACTTATTATTTTTTTTTATTTTGTTATAAGCTCGAATTGAATCGAGTACTCAAAATTCTCGAGTAGGTACTCGAATTTAATCGAGAACTCGGATCGAAAAAATTGCAGCTCTGCTCGGCTTTTCGAACACCTCTACACTGAAAAAAAAATTATTTGATTCAAATAACCGATTATTTCTCTATAATCAAATAAATATTTACTTAAATCAAATAATTTTTATTTGAATCAAATAAATTGTATTTGAATCAAATATTTCAGTACTTGAAGCAAATACTAATTAATTGATTGAAATAAAACTTATTTAATTCAAATAAATATTTATTTGATTGTAGACAAATAATCGGTTATTTGAATCAAATAAATTTTTTTTCAGTGTACCTAATAAACATAGAAATAACGGGAATCTGAATTTTAGAAAATCTTCTTGGCTCCTATTTAAGCATATTGCATACTTAAATTGAGTATATATACTGTTTCTAAAATAAGAATAGATTCTTAATATTAGAAAAATAATTTTAAAAGGAATAGCTAGGGGAGAGGGCCCTAAGGTGGTCACCCATCTTTTAAACGACTGTAGATTTTAAATGGAATTATAAATAAAGGTCAATAATACGGCGTTTGAAGCTTTATCATATTACCTAACCTCCTATCATAAAGTTTTTTTCATTTCATTAATAAAAAAAATGTTATGACACTTTTTAAAAAAAGTTGAAAATTCGACTTTTAAAAAAGTGGCCTTAAGGTGGTCACCATACACTGAAAAAAAGTGCTGTTGAATCAAATAGCTCCATGCTGTTGAATTTCCCGTTATTAATTCAATTTTCATTTATTAATCGAACAGTATATTGCTTAAAACGAAAAAATGAAACTGTTTAAATTAAAAGTACGATACTGTTAAATTAATGATATTCTACAAATTGTTTCTATAGTTCATCTATATATAGCAACAGAATAATTTATTGCTTCTTTGACATTATTCATTTGAAACATCTAATAGATAAATTTGAAGAAAATGCGTGTAAATTTGAATCAAATGAAAAGTTGTTTGCTTCAAAGAAGCGCGCTTTTGAAAATGAAAGCATATGCTTTCGTTTCAATGAGTGGTGCTATAGCGGACTGCCAATAGCATATGCTATAAAAATAAGGACACTATGTATTTGAGACATTGACAGGTGCTAAATTTATTGAAAAACTTATTCACACATATTTATATGTTTATTAAACCTGTCGTTTTTGAAATTCTTATATAAAAAACTATTATTTAAGATGTTTTAAAGAATTAAGGACTAGTTAAACATAAATTCCCTTACTCATGAGAAAAATCTCGCGCACGGTATTTAACTACAAAGTAACTGCTCAATGTAAGAAGCGAATGTATTACATTGCAGCGCGGCAGTTCTCGTCTATCACGAAAGTTAAGCACGTTTTGTCGCGGTTACTACCTGGATGGGTGACCGATTGGGAACAGCGTATTTTTCAGACTCAAAAAATTATAAAGTGTGTTTGAATGTGTATGTATGTGTGTTTGTCGTGGGAAAAAATTAAAAAAAATAATAAAGATGTCTATGTTAGTGTGTAAAATTGAAAAAAAGATGTATATAAGAAGTGTTGTGTTAAAGGTGTGAGAATTAGTATATAAAAAATATGTGAACAAAAATTTCATTTTTTCAATTTATTGTTGGTATATCTTTAACCACATAAAAAAATTGACTTAACAGTATGGTGTTATTCAATCGATAGCAACAACTAAAAAAATTAAAAGTACAAATTTTTGAATCAGAAAAATGATGCTTTTAAATTTAAAAACTATAGTCATTGACTCAAAAGCATATACTGTTAAATTAAAAAATTTTGTTCGTTGATTCAAAAGGAATACCTTCAAATTAACATAGTATGCTGTCAATTTAAGAAATATGCTTTTGTTTCAATGAAAGTGATACTATCGAATCATTAGAATCGGTGCTTTCAAAACAACAGCATATACGTTTGGCAGCCCGTTATGACACTATTCAATGAATCAAACTCATATGTCTTTGATTCAACAGCATTTTTTTCTCCGTGTACGAAAATTCACTAAAAAAGTTATATAAAAATGTAAAAAACGTATTATTAAATTGTTTATTTAATATTAATTATTTTTCAGGATCACAGAAACATATTACATATTTTTTTGTGTACTTTGTCTTTTCGTCAAAAATGATACTTTTTGTGTATGTATTAGACAGGTAAAATTTTAAAAATAGTCCTTTTTCATTATTATTCATCATAAAACTTAAAAATTGATAAAATTCACATTCACAGTGATAAATGTTGATAAATATAGCGTATAAACACATTTTCATAAAAATCAAAAGTGACCTCCTTGTGGCCAGAAAAGTGTCTACCTTAGGGCCAAGACACAACTTTTTAAACGTTAATGAAAAAATTTTGTAAAGCACAATATTAATTATATTCATTTGGAATATTTTTGTACGCTATATGAAGATAATTATAACGATTTTTACTAATTTAAAATGGTTAATTTCGATGATTTTAACACCCTGAGAAAAAAATTTCTCGATCATTTAAAAACATAAATTTTACAACGTTCACGTTACAAAGAGACTCATACGACTATTTACCTCAAAACTTTACTAAAATCTTTGTCTTCTCAAATAATAACAATAACAGAAAACATTTGAAAATACTAACTAATATACAAAAATTTTCTTAGGGTTACCACCTTAGGGCCCTCTCCCCTACTTAAAATATATTTCTGATATTATGTATTTATTCTTATTTTAAAAATAGTATATACATACAGTGGTGGCCCAAGGGTAGAGCGAGAGGAGCGGTCGCTCTAGGCGCCAAAATTCTAATGACAGTTTCGTGAAAAAAAATTTTTTTTTAGAAATTTTTAAATTTCGCGGGGTTGCTTGACGGGATGTGCAGTTGGCGTTGAGGGCGACAAGGCCAAGTTACTAATGCAGTACTGCTCAGATATGCCTTCCCCATTGGATCGTGTCGCATTCATACGGTGCCATGGGAACATATGAGTGCAACTGAGAAGGCACAACAAGCAGCACTGTACAGTTTAGTCAAGGCTTAAGCACCTTTATGTTGCACATTTAAGATCGCGAAACTATTGTGATCAGACCCTAAAAGAATCATAACAATCAGATGTTCAGTCGAAAATACTGAAAACAAAAATAAAACATTCTGTGATTTATATGTCTTTACGCAGATAGCAGGTATAGATATATTTTGTATATTGTTTCAACTTCTTTAGTTTTTTTTAATTGAAAAAAGTTTAGTACTGGTAGACATCATGCAATACTGTATCTACATTTAAAAAAAGTCGCAATCATAGCCAGAAAAGGTGTATACAAATTTTCCTAATTCCACCTAAATTCAGTTTTCCAAATTAAATTCAGTTTTAAAAATCAAAAAATGAACATTTTAAAATAATATTTTTTTGTAATTTTAAAGTAATCTGATTGATATTCCAGATAACCTCTATTTGCTCGTCAATATTTATCAGAATTTCTTTTTCACTTTGATGATTGATACCTGTCAGAATTTTTAAAACAAAATTAAAATCAAACCCAAAAGAAAATACCACAAATATTTTTATTGACAAATATTTATTAGAATTAAGAATAATTCGAATAAATTAAAATAAAATTAATTGTGAAAAATAAAATATTGTGCTAAATCATGTTAAATTACTGTTAGCATTTCTACAGTAGATGACTTTTTATTTGAAAACATTATATTTTAAATGGAATTTAGAGAATTTGTGACTGCATACGCTGAAATAGAATCTGTATAAGTCCAAATTTTTCTACAAAATAAAATTTTGGGAGATATGCAATTACACATTTTCCTGTGTGAAACTCTCGATGCGCTTTTTAAAGAAGAGCCCATTGGATGTTATTGAGAATATACGTAAAAATGAGTCTTAATGCAAATTTTTCTTTAATTTGTTAAAGAAATTTAACAGTGTAAAAAATAAAAATACAAGTTTAATTACGCATTTCCCAATGTTTTTTTACAGAAATATATTTTAGAATTTGTTTTAGATTTAACGAGTTTAAAAATGTCACAAGGGAATAAAAAACTATCAGGTGCTCAAAATTTAAAGAGAAAAAGACAAATAAAAGCTGAAAATGAAAAAAGTGCAAAACAATTGGCTAAGTTTGTCAAAGTTGTAGACCGCAGTCAAATATTAACAGCTGTCGACAGCAATATTGATAAAAGCGACAATTGTTTAACACCAACCTACGATAATGTAACAACATGCGAAAAAGAACACTCGGACTGTAACGACGATTCATTTTCACAGCACCATGACGATTTCAATGAATCAGTGCTAGCACCTTCAAATGGGGAGATGACAATGCCTTTCCATTCCACTTTACCATTAAACATTTCAGAAGATATAGCTGAATGGCCGAATTTTTTACCAAATAGGGTTATTGATGAAATAATAATGCGAGGGCCTAATAATGGGAAACTCAATATTGATGAAGATTATTCGCGTGATGAAAAAGGTCGCCATTTTACAAATAAACATTTCCAAAGAATAATGCCAAATAAAGAAACATATAACAGAGAGTGGCTTGTTTATTCAAAATCTTCTACAAAAGTATTTTGCTTGTATTGTCATTTATTTTGCCGAAATTCATTATCAAATTTAACGAATGAAGGTTATGATGATTGGGCTCATATTTCATTGGCTTTGCAAAAACATGACATTTCCAAAGAACACCAGTCAGCAACATATAGGTGGTTGGAAGCCACAAAAAGATTAGGAAGACAAACTGGAGTGGATCAACATTTAATGAAACAAATAGATGACGAGAAAAAAAAGTGGAGAGCAATACTTGAGAGAATGTTGGCAATTACATTATTCTTGGCTGAAAACAATTTGGCTTTTAGAGGACATTCTAACACTTTAAACACTCCACACAATGGGAATTTTCTGGGTCTGGTTCAACTATTAGGTAAATTTGACCCAATTATGATGGAACATTTACGCAGCGTCAGTAATCATGAAACAAAAAACTATTACTTTAGCAGTAACATTCAAAATGAACTCATTGATTTGCTTGGAAATGAAGTAAGAGATACTGTTATCAAAAAAATAAAAAAAGCTAAATATTTTTCAATCATTTTGGACTGTACAGCTGATATCAGTCACACAGAACAGTTGAGTGTCACACTTAGATTTTTTTATGTTGACGACCTTTGTGTGCGTGAATGTTTCATTAAATACACACCAGTATCAGACTCTAGCGGACAAGGTATCACAGATTTATTTTTGGATGAGGTCATAAAAAAACATAATTTAGATATGAATGATTGTCGGGGCCAGGGCTACGATAATGGCGCAAATATGGTGGGAAAACAAAAAGGTGTCCAAAGCCGTATTATCCGAGAATATCCCAGGGCCTTTTTGAATGTTTGCGGCTGTCACAAATTAAACTTGGTTGCTTCTGACGCCGCCAAAACCTCAGTTAAATCAGTGTCATTGTTTGGGGTTATTCAACGTTTGTTCGTTTTTTTCTCATCTTCCACAAAAAGATGGGAAGGTATCTCGAAATATACAGAAACACTCACATTGAAAAAAGTTTGCGAGACACGATGGGAAAGTAGAGTTTCGAGTCTTAAAGCTGTTAAGTATCAATATTCTGAAATCCGAGATGCACTACTAGAACAATACGAAGAAAGTACCAATCCTGTTGCAGCTTCAGAAGCCAGATCACTCGCGGAATTTATGAATCAATATGAATTTTTGCTGCTTCTCGTAATTTGGTATGATTTACAGTATCAAATAAACATTGTTAGCAAATCCTTGCAAACAGAATCTGCCGATTTGTTGAATGCAACGAATCTATTACAGAAATGTTGTCAATTTGTTAAAGATTATAGAAATAATGGTTATGCATCAGCTGTAATTACAGCAAAAGAAATTGCCGAGAAAGATGAAATTTCACCAGTTTTTAAATTAACTCGAACTCGAAGAAGAAGAAGAATGTTCGACACGGTGTTTGTATACGGAAAAAAAGTTTGCCTGATATGTCGCTAAAAACAAACAACTCAGATCTCTTCATAATGATTCCAGGTGCTTGAAAATCACTCTCCAAAAATCTGAACTGATCCTTTTTTTAAGATATTATAAAAATAAGATTTTTTATTAATTAATTGAAAAATCATCATATAATTCAATAAGTATATCATTTATTAGGAATGATTTTTGTTTATGAAAAAGCTTTATTCTTTTTTGCATTAGAAAATATAATAATAGACACATTAATAATACAATAATATATATTGAAAATCAGAAATAAGAATAATTTCAATCTAATATGTTAAACATTATAAAATAGAAAGAAATACTATATGACTTGTTAACAGAAAAAAAATAAGTCTCATTGGATTAACAGAAATCAGCACTACTATA
This sequence comes from Leptopilina drosophilae, assembly GCA_032873175.1. Taxonomy (NCBI): domain Eukaryota; kingdom Metazoa; phylum Arthropoda; class Insecta; order Hymenoptera; family Figitidae; genus Leptopilina; species Leptopilina drosophilae. Next base: position 30,922,355 of record CM065480.1, read on the forward strand.
ACTGCACTTTAAATATGAAGAGATGAGAAACTCAACTGTTGCTTCTTTCAGTCTTTGTGGATAAGAAGGGTCATTAATAAGATTGATTTTTCGCCTTTCCCAAAATTTCAGGAACTCTCTATGTGACGATTCTCCGGCTTGCTCAGACCATAAGCCTAAACTTTGGGTATTTGTATTTAATAGATCAAGGACATTGTGTCAAGTGTTGCAGTAGAACGTGCATTTTCAGGGTTTCAGTTGTATTTGTGCTTAACAGTGCGCTGTGCAATTCTTTAATCAACTTTTCTATATCTGCAATCGGAACAAGTCTGTTGATCGAAAAAACATGAATTAACAATTTTGTCCATTATTTTTAAATGCAGTGACATAGGGTGTGACGGCAAATGGACCGACATCTTTGTAAATCGCCACGATCAAAAAGTTTGTCAGCTTCTCTCAATAATTTTCTACAGGCATTGCCTTCAAATACCTCTCCATGATAATTCTTTGAAACTAACTTTTAGTTTTCAAAGGCCACAAAAGAGCTTTCTCTCGACCGACAAGGTGCACTAGACCATCCCAAAATAAATGGTTTACAAACCCTTGTAATACATTGAAGTTCCGGAATTATACATTTTATCAAGAATCAACAAATCATTATTTTCTTTGAAAAGTGGCTCATTTATAGTGCTGTGGCAGTTCTTAGCTAACTTTTTTATTTTTCTTAAAAGAAATAAACTTGTCATAATCGTTTCTCAAATCACCAAATGTTTTAAGAGGTAAAAACTTCTAAATCCTCAGACCCATGATTTTCGTTAACAGATTTTTCTTAAATCTTGAAGACTAACACAGCAATAAGGACAAGGATACATTGACGTAGCCGTTTGCTGCCCATTAACGATCAATAACAGTTTGAAGTCAGAGACAAATTTAAAAGCAATATTATTAATGTCCACTAAATTGAATAGAATTTTAACATTTTCATATGTTTCTTTGATATCAGGTACTATACACAGCATAATCAGTTTTTTAACACTTGTTTCGGGATGTGATGCTTTCATACTGCTTTTAGAATCGATTCTTCTTTTCTTTTCAGGTACTTCATTTTCCAAATCAGTCTCAGTTGGTGTTATAGGAATTATTGACAAGCAGATTTTAAAAAAACCCTGACCTCCATCAGCCATTACTTTAACGGCATAATCACCAACAAAATCCCGTTTCTCTAACACAGTTTCAAGTAGTTTTTCAGCATTAGCCCAAACGACAGGTCTCAATTTCTTTCTTCTTAGAATTCTTGATATCAAATGCTAAAATATCATCATTTGTAGATATCTTCTAATAGTTTTGTTTGTCCACTAACGTGCTGTGAATAATGAGCAGGTACAGATTTTCGACCAGCAGAATGTCGAATGAAGGCAGTCAATTTGTTCATATGTCGAATCGAGCATCCAGTGTTTGTATGGTAGTTATCTAAATCTTTTTGATGAAAAATGTGGCTGCAGTTTTTTTTTCTTTAAGAAATACTCGCTTTCTACGTCCTTCAGTATTCAGCGTAATACTATAATCTGTGCTATTACTTTTAGCTTTTTCATTAACAATTTTCGATGCAATATAATTCTTGTTGCTTATTTGGCAATTCTTCTACAAGTTTGGCAACATTTTTTTCTAGCTACATAATCACGTTTACTACAAGCATGTTTTTTGCCTTTGTGAATTTCAGTTTTACATATTTTACAAATGATCATTGTATTTGATTGAATAGATGTATTTACTTTAGGGAGTGAAGTTATTTTTTGAATTATTGCGAGCCATACAATCCATTTGAAGCTGTTATTTTAGTAGTACTTACGTCATTTTTTACTCCACTTCGGTTACACGGATGTCCTTTCGATTTGCCAGTCAAGCATATGTAACAATTACAAATTAAACATCCATTCGTTGATGCACTATTAATCCTCGTAATTTTAGGTAACAATATGTTTTCATAGTTAGGCATCGTTGGTAATGGTCTCTTATAATAATCATTCTCATGTTGACATAATACTACACGGACATGTGGCACATATACTCAAAGGAAACCGTTCATCTTCCAAGTTATAGTTTTTCTTGATATGCTTTTCAATCAATTTTTGATGAGTTTCTGTTAATCGAAAATTACTGTAACTTTTTCTGTCCAAGAACAATTTTTTTTTCCACATGGTCCACAAACTTTTACCCTATTCTCTTGATGAGTACTTGCACAACTAGGATGTGTAGACATTATATAGAAATACTTTTCAAACAGTTAACGAAATTTAAATCAGCATTGATTTTTTTACACAAAAACAAACACAGGACACTGATTTAGAAGGGAAAATTCTATAACTGCCTGACTCGAAAAGTTTTTGGAAACTGATCGCAGCTCGGAATATTCAGATAACAAAAAATATACTGACATATGTATGTAAACACGTCCCAATTTTGTTTTAATAGAGTGCGGACTTCACGCATGAAAACATGGACAACGATCAAAATATTGTCTCGAAAACGTCCATTAATTGGGATCGATTATATTAACTTTATGAACGTTTATACCAAAAGCGACGTAAATTGAACTTTTTAAATCTTTAATAATTTAAAACTTAATGTGGAATATCTATGAGTATGTAATATATATATATATATAATACATATAATATATATCTTTAATAACAATTATTACGCCAGGGATTATTTAATACTTTTTTAAAATTTTAAAAATTTTTATGGATATCGTAAAAAAAGGATCAGTTCAGATTTTGGGAGAGTGATTTTCAAGCATCTGGAGTCATTATGAAGAGATCTGAGTTGTTTGTTTTTAGCGACATATCAGGCAAACTTTTTTTCAGTATACAAACACCGTGTCGACTACGAATCTCCAGATGAAACTCCAACAGATGCAGAAGAAAATTTTAAAATCACTGTATTCTATTCTTTGATAGATACCGTTCTAAATTCTCTATAAACACGTTTTCAACAGTTGTCGACGTTTAATGCAAATTGGAGTTTCTTGTTTGATTTAAAGCGACCGACTGATAAGCCTGAATTGGAGCAATCATGTTTAAATTTGGAAAAAATTTTGACGCATGATTCAAACAGCGATATTTCTGGGGCGGAACTTGCCCAGGAAATACTAACTCTTCAGAATTTCCTGGACGCAGACCAAGGCCAACCAAAGGATATTCTTAAAGCTTTAAAGAATAATAACTGGTGCAATTTATTTCCTAACACTTGGACTGCCCTTAGAATACTACTTACTATTCCAGTAACTGTTGCCAAAGGTGAGCGCAGTTTTAGTAAACTAAAATTAATAAAAACTTACCTAAGATCTACATTGGCTCAGGAGAAATTGTCAAATCTGGCAATTTTATCAATTGAAAACGACATTGCTCAATCTATACCAAAAGAAGATTTAATTGCCAAATTTGCAAGTGCTAAAGCCAGAAAAGTAAACTTTATATAAATTCGTTTATGTATTTTAAAAACAATAATTTTGAAAATTGATACCTTTAATAATGTTATTGCATAACATATTTTATTACTGTGACTGATTTAAAATGTATCATATTTACGAAAAATAGATAAAATAAAAGTTTTTATAAAAGTAGGAAATCTCATTATTAAATTAATAATCTTATCATTATAGTTTTATTAACTTTCGAAAAAATTTGGGATAAGGGGAGCCGAAAGGCGACTTCGCTCTACCTTAATAGAGCGCTAGGGCCGCCACTGTATACTTAATTTAAGTATACAATATTCTTAAATAGGAGACAAGATGGTATTCTTAAATTCAGATTTACATTTTTTGGTACAGAAATCTGCTTTTCTCAGAAAATTATTTTCGAAAAGAAAAAAGAATACTGAGTGATCAGAGAAGTCTAACAGCAACAGAAAGGTTATGGTTTCGTATTCCACCGTTCTACCATTTTTTCTGAGTTCTTTGACAATTTTTAAATTAATTTATTCATTTTGAAAATAATTTTCTGAAAAAACATGTAGAATTAGAGAAAAAAGAAGGTATAGTACTTGTCAACCTCCTTATATTATAAACGCTCACCTGATCACCCATTTCAGCCAGGCTTCTTTTATAGTCACCCACACTTTGGATATTCAATAGCTCTTTCCAATTCACTTGGTCCAGGAAAGTCTCCTTCATGTTACCTATATCAGGAAGATTTCCTTCAAGTCACCTTTTCAGGAAGGTTTTCTTCAGGTCACCCTCTAATTGTTCTACTATCACTTGTCTTAGTCCTACTCGTTTCGCAGACATGCGGTCACTGACCTTCGAAAATTGTCCTTCTCCCCACTACCCTTTTCGTCGTGTGTGTATTCTGTCAGAAAGTTACAGGATACTGAGAGTTTGGTCATTTTTCGTCTAAAATATTATAAATACAACGTTGAATAACAAAATTTAGCATAGGGGAGACCGAGGAGTAAAGTAACAAAATTTTATTTTTTTATTTTAGCGTTCAAACTATTTAAAGAATAATTTTTGTTAATACGTTAATTGAAAGCTTGGACTTTCACCTCTTAAATAAAATTTGAATTAGACATTTAGATTAAATAACCAGTTCACAGCATGAATTTTTCCCGACCTCTGCCCAGTGTGCAGTACTGTAACTGTTCTAGACCAAAAAAGAAGAGTGTTCTAGAACAAATGTTACAATTTTATTATAGAATCGTTCTAGAACTTTGTTCTAGATTTGTTCTGGAACAGTTGTTCTGTATCTGTTCTATAACAGACATGTAACATTTGTTCTAAATTAGTTATAGAATTTTGAAGTAACATTATTCCTACACGGAGAGACTTTTAGATAGAAAAATTATTTTATCGTATTTCGATATTTCTAATAGAACGTAAGAATTTAGGGATAATCGAGGTATAGTTAGAAGAATTCTAATCCTTCTATGAAACGAGTAGATATGCAAATTAGGTAAAGCGAGACAGTCTAATCTTATTTTTCTTCGAAAGAGGAAGAAAGCAATAGCGTTAGATTTTCCGCGTTATAAACAGAGACCGATTTATGTTATTTCTATTTGGAAAGAGAAAGAAAGCTATAGCGTTAGATTTTCTGCGTTATAAACAGGGACAGATTTATGTTATTTATTTATAAAGAAGAAGACAGAAAGATATATATATATATATATAAAGAGAAGCGAAAGGTCTGCTCGAGTACCTAACCTATTGTTCGAAGGGTTTCCTTTAACCAGTGGGCAGTCTATTGTACATGCACGTACAATTATATATATATATATGTGGGCGATTCCACGTAAGATTTTAGTCGGCCTCTTAAAATCGGCCAAAAATATTTTTTTTCTATTCTGTATCGAAAAAAAACAGATACGTATTTTTTTATTTTTGGTTAATTGTCAAAATTTTCGAGTAATGAATTTTCGAAATTTTGCACTTTTAACCGTAGACCTATATTCAGTAGCTTATAAGTCCGAAAATATTGAGTTTAGAAAAAAGTTGTCAAAGAACGAAAGTTTTAGTTCTCTTTCGACTTTTAGGAAATGAAAACAAAAAATTTTTTTTTCATTTTTTATTAAAAAAATAAAAAAAATTTTTAAACAAATTAATTTTTTTTAACTTTGGGTATGATAAATTTTTAATTTTCTTTTTTCAAAACATACCTGTAAATGATAAGAAGGTTTTGCAAAAAGTTTCAGAATGGGCCTGACAAGTTTAATGGGTTAAAAAAGATAATTCAGCTGCCTGTGCAGGTCGCACGCCCGCGGCGCAATATGATTTTTTTACAATTTACTATTAAAAATTGTCTAGACCCTACAAATTTTATCGGATTTTGATTATTATTAAATTTGCAGGCTCTAGACAATTTTTAATAGTAAATTGTAAAAAAATCATATTGCGCCGCGGGCGTGCGACCTGCACGGGCAGCTTAATTATCTTTTTTAACCCATTAAACTTGTCAGGCCCACTCTGAAACTTTTTGCACAACCTTCTTATCATTTACAGGTATGTTTTGAAAAAGGAAATTAAAAATTTATCATACCCAAAGTTAAAAAAAATTAATTTGTTTATACATTTTTTTTATTTAAAAAAAAAATGAAAAAAAAAATTTTGTTTTCCTTTCCTAAAAGTCGAAAGAGAACTAAAACTTTCGTTCTTTGACAACTTTTTTCTAAACTCAATATTTTCGGACTTATAAGCTACTGAATATAGGTCTACGGTTAAAAGTGCAAAATTTCGAAAATTCATTACTCGAAAATTTTGACAATTAAACAAAAATAAAAAAATACGTATCTGTTTATTTTTGATACAGAATAGAAAAAAAATATTTTTGGCCGATTTTAAGAGGTCGACTAAAATCTTACGTGGAATCGCCCATATATGAGGCATTCCATGTCAAGTGACCCAGGTGTCTTACGGTGTAATGCTTATTTCAATAATTTTTTACTCTTAAACTATTAAACATGAAAATTTGGCAAGGTACATTTTGGAAAGGTTTTTTCATGCTCTTTCGATTGAAAATAGGCATTTAGCCAAAAAAAATTTTTTGGCCCAAAAAAAACCAAAATTAAAAATAAATTTTATTTTTTTGGAAAAAGGGCAGCTTTTTTTTTTTTTTTTTTTTTTTTTAAACGAAAGCTGAGGTTTTTTCCTAAAAGGACATATAAATGAAAAAGTGGGACAAGAATGTTTAAACATTGAAAAACAGAGGTTTCTACTCACCGGAGCGCTCTAAACCCGGTTTTTACGAGAAAATTCATTTTTTCAATGTTTAAACATTCTTGTCCCACTTTTTCATTTATATGTCCTTTTAGGAAAAAACCTCAGCTTTCGTTTAAAAAAAAAAAAAAAAAAAAAAAAAGATGCCCTATTAACAAAAAAATAAAATTTATTTTTAATTTTTTTTTTTTTTTGGCAAAAAATTTTTTTTGGCTAAATGCCTATTTTCAATCGAAAGAGCATGAAAAAACCTTTCCAAAATGTACCTTGCCAAATTTTCATGTTTAATAGTTTAAGAGTAAAAAATTATTGAAATAAGCATTGTACTGAAAATCCCAAAAATTTAACCCCCTCCCCCTCGGAAAATATTGGACTTGATAAAAAAATATTTTCACGAAAAATTTCTATCTATTAGTGCTACAAAAGCCCCAAGTTTTGCTACGATTGGAGAAAAAATTTTCTCCACCTGGATCACTTGACATGGAATGCCTCATATAAGGTGTCCCAGTTGAGAGTGTACATATTAAAGGGTTTTATTCTGCTGAAAAAATTAAGACAAAAAGTCCTTTGCACTTTTTAAATATTTTCAGTAGTTTTTTCATAAATCGCCTTTTAAAAATTTGAAAACTACGCATAGGCCGTGCACATTCAGTGAACCGGTAGGCGGGGCATACTTTTCCAACGTTTGCAGACCTGGGCGTGTAGCAGCAATGCGCGTAAAATAAATTTTTGACAGTAACTTTTCGTTTCTAGATTTACACTGTATAAAAACATGAAACTTGTATTTTAGAAAAAAATTACTATCAAAATTTATTCTACGCGCCTTGTTGGTACATGCCCAGGCCCGCAAAGCTCGAATAGTACGTCCGCCTACCGGCTCACAAAGCGTACACGGCCAATTAGCTATGCGTAGTTTTTAAGTTTTGAATTGTGATTTATGGGAAAACTACTGAAAATATTTAAAAAGTGCAAAGGACTTTTCTTCTTAATTCTTTCAGTAGAATATAACCCGATAATATGTACACTCTTGACTGGGATACCCTGTATATTCCGGAAAGAGTGAGATTTTTGTTTTAAATTCGGAAAAGGATAGAAACACAAATTTTCTACTTATCTTATACTTTTTTCGTCAGCTTAATAGAAGTGAAAGTAAATCAGAGAAAGTGTTTTTCTTTCAATTATAGAAAATTAATTTTGGTTTCATAAGTGATTATATAAGTGATTAAAAAATGTAGAGATAATGAATATTTATGTAAGTAAACGATGTATCGAGCTTCTATGTTTTTGAAATTTAAGTGGCTTTTGAATGGAGTTTTTTTTGTTAATTCATTTTATAGCTATTCGTAAGGAATAGATATTTAAATGCAATTTCTTTAAAATACTATATTTTTAATTTCGTTTAAATAATAAAAAGTTAATTTTTTCTGTTGATTTTGTTATTATATTATTAATTAAAGAAGTTATTCGTTAGGAATAGATGTTAAAATGCATGTGTTTTAAAAAAATTAATTTTTTGTTTTCGATTAAAAATTTAAAAGTTATCTCCACATAGTAAATTTAATTTTTTTTATTTGTAAATAGTAAAATTTTCTTTATTTGCAGTTTTTATCTTTTTTCTGTGATATATCTATAGATGTATTTCATAAAAGTTATTTACATTTTGTAATTTGAAGTTGTATTAATGTGGAAATGATTGTTGAATGATGAAAATTGGAAATGGAAGTTAGAAATGGAAATTAGAAATGGATATTGGAAATAGATATTGAAATTGGATAAAAGGGAATAGAAAATAAAGAAAAAAAGCAGAATTAGAAATAATTTTAGTTTGAAATGGAAATAGACATTTTGAATTAAATTGTACTAAATGCTTCATTTTTCTTTTTTTTAAATAAAAAAGACGTTATCTATTTAAATTTTAAAAGTAATTTTCACTATATTGGTCAACATTACGAAATAGAACCATGGCTAATAAAAAAGAATTAGTTAACTTAAGTGATGAAAATTATGATTTAATAGATAATAAAAATGCAATGTTGAATGATGATCATATGCATGAATTTCCAAAGGTTTTTAGAACGACAATCAAATTCGTTTATAATATGCAAAGCACTTTATGGTAACAAGTATTTGACATAATTCCAATCGGAAAAAATAAGAGGCACATTTAAATACTTTTTAGTGGTTTCTTCAAATCTGGTATCTGGATTTGCACTTATTATGATGGGTCAAGACTTTACATTTTGAGTCTTAACGACGGGATTTTAAACGAGGATCAAATGCACTATTTAGTTAGAATATATCCCTCTAAATCACCAGTAGTGTTTTCCACAGTTCATCAACAACTGTTAGGCAGCGTTGATTGTGGTCAAATAGTAAATAATTTGAAGTTAATTTTTAAAAACAATCATTTAAGTTGTTTTCCGATTAAAAAAATTGTGTTAATCCACGTTTGATGGTTAAGTATGATTGGGAGTGTCTTTTGAATGATTCAGTTAAAGAACTCCTATGTAGAAAAATAAACCCTAATAAAGTTATTGATCAAGAAATTCCTTGTGAAAGAATTTTAAATAATTCAAAGTAATTAATAATCCTTTAAAGACGCAACAATATAGTGATACACTCAAATCCAATAGTTAAATTAAAAATGTATTTTATTCAGATAAAGTAGGCGTTTCCTCTAAAAAAATTCAAACAAGTCAGTTTGAGTTCCAACAACAACATTCGGATAAAAGAAAGATTGGAGTTATAAATAATGAAATAGACTCCTATCAAAAAGAAAGTGGTGTACAATGTCAAAAAGAATATAGAGGATTACTGAAGCATACAAATTTTCTCTGTAAAGTTATTAATTCAAATCATGATAACATGAATGAATCTGTTAATTTATTCATTACTCCCATTCCTTTAATAACGAATGCACATGATAGTGTTAAGGAAACAAATTCTTTAGTCAAAACTGTCCGAAAAAGTGCAGTGGAGAATTAAAAAAATTATCGTGCCAAACAAAAATTGAAAAGAAAAATAAATATTATTAATCATTCAGACGAAGTAGATGTTTCGTCTGTAAAAATAAAAAAGGGCAGACAAAATACCAAAAAAATACAAGGAAAATAAGAAATCAAAAGAGAAGGAAATAAGCTCTTTATTTGATGAATTAAAAAAATGTAATTTCTAATGAATTACAAAAAGGAAATGAAATAAAATCTTTGTTTAATGATAAAAATTTGTTCAATCAAGTTAATGATTCAAATGATGATAACATGAATGAATCTGTTAATTTATAAAATATCTTTGATTCTATTTCTCCAATAACGAATGCACATGATAGTGTAAAGGAAACAAATTCTTTATTCAAAACTGTCCAAAAAAGTGCAGTGGAGGATCAAAGAAGTTATCGTGCCAAACAAAAATTGAAAAGAAAAATTAATATTATTGATCATTTAGAGGAAGTAGATGTTTCGTCTGTAAAAATAAAAAAAAACCAAGTAGAATACCAAAAATATAGGGATAAAAAGAAAATGAAAAAAGCTTTTTGTTTGATGATTCGAAAAATGTTAATTCGAATGAATTAAAAAAGGAAAATAAAATAAGCTCTTTGCTTAATGACTATAAAAATGTTAATTCTGATCAATCTATTGATTTAATAAATACATTTAGTTCACAAAAATCAATCGTTCCTCTGTCAAACATATCAAATGACAAAATTAATTATGAATAAAAATTCTAATGAAAATTATCTAGGAATAATGAATTATTATTGTGATAATTGTCAAGCAAAGCATTTTAAAGATGAAAGAGTTCGTGGCAAAAAAGACAGTTTTAATGATTGTTGTGGTCACAGTGGTATTATATTGCCTTTTGTGCAATATCCAGAAGAATTAAGAATATTGCTAGAAGGACTTCATACAAAATCAGGTCATTTTAAAAAGAATATGAGATTGTATAACAATTCTTTTTCTTTTGCATCTTTAAATGCCAACATAATTAATTTTAATAACAGAAGAAGAGGACCATTTTGTTACAAAATTCAAGGTCAAATTTATTTCCAAATGAATAGTGCTTTATAACCTGATAAAGGTCCTGAAGACCCATGTTTTGGTGAATTGTATATTTACGATCCTGAAGAAGCAATTCGTTATAGATTAAAAAGTAACAAAAATTTGGATAAAGTACTTTTACAAACTATAGAAAATATTATGAGAACTTTTAATGCATACACAAAATCTTTTATGATGATATCAGAAATTATTAAAATTGAAACTGAATTAGCAAGACAAAAAAATTAAAAAATTTCTAAGTTACAATTGTTGTTTACGTTAAAAAAAGATTTTTATGAAAATAGATATTAAGATCAGTAAGTAATTTAGATCCGAATGTTGAACCGTGGATTTATCTCATATTTTCTCCACTCTGAAATAAAGGTTATAATATTAATATGATTCGTAGTGATAGTGTTTTCAGATGTAGAAACCATACCATTTCTCGGTCTGCCTATAGTAAATAAGAAATACCTATTAGAGGTAAGGAATTTAATCAATTTTTATATGGGGGAAGATTAGTTCAACAATGGGTTGTTGACAATTACGTAAAAATAGAGAAAGATACATTACGATTTTGTGCAAACAATCAAGATAAATTGAGAAGTGAAACATATCAAGGGCTAATCGATTATTTACAAAATCATGAGTTAGAAAATAATGTACATGTAGAAAAATTCTTATATTGACATCAACTTTTATAGGATCACCTTGTAATATGATGCAGCAATATCAGGATACCATGGCTATTGTTGATCGGCATGGCAGACCAGATTTATTTATTACAATGACGTGTAATCCAAATTGGAAATAAATACAAGAAAATTTATTGCTTCATCAAACTGCTGCTGACGGACCTGATATTGCAACTAGAGCTTTTGCCTTAAAGGTTAAACATCTTTTAACAGTTATTGTTGACAACAAGTTATTTGAAGAAGTGAAGTCTTATGTTTATGTTATTAAATTTCAAAAGCAAGGATTGCCACATATTTTCTTTTGTTAGTTATATTGAATGAAAATACTAAATTATTAACAGAGTTGACAGTATTGATCGTTATATTTTTGCAGAAATTCCTGATGAAAATAACGATCCTTCTTTGCATAAAATAATAATCCAAAATAACATTCATGGACCTTGTGGAGATTGGTGTTTAATTGATGGTAAATGTTCAAAAAAATTCCAAAAAGCTACCAAGAAGAAACTACAATTGAAGAAAATTGTTATGTTCGTTGTCGGCGAAGAAATAATAATAAAAGGTATGAACGACCAAACGGATTTGTTGTTGACAATTCTAATGTAGTTCCATATTGTCCTATACTTTCAGAATTATTTAATTGTCATATAAATGTGAAAATAGTTTCAAGTATCAAATCTGTTAATTATTTATATAAATATATATTTAAGGGTCATGATGCTGCATCCATTATTATTACATATGCCAATGGTGAGGTGAATGTTGATTACAATGATATTAATCATTATGAAGAGAATAGATATGTAGGTCCTGTTGAGGCAGTTTGGAGAATTTTAAGTAAACCATTGGGGGAAAAGATAGTATTAGTAGTATTAGTCGTTTACCCATATATTTACCAAATGAACAGAATGTTATTATTCGTGAAGGGAAAGATAATAACAATGTTTTATTTGATATGCAGAAAAATATAAAATTTGTCCATTTTTTTAAACTTAATGAACGTAATATTTCTGCTCGTCAGTATTATTATTCAGAAACACCAGAACATTTTACGTGGGTAACGAAATGTCTTGAATGAAAAAAATAGAGTTCGTAAAGAAAAAGTATTAGGAAGAATGTATTCAGTTAATCCATGTCAATTAGAGTTATTTCACCTTAGGTTGTTGTTGCTTACAGTAAAAGGAGCAACTTCTTTCTAAAGTTTAAGAACAGTTAATGGAGTTATTCACGAATCTTTTACATCTGCCTGTTTAGCATTAGGACTCATAGAAGATGATAGTGAATGGATTAAGACAATGGAAGAAGCTACCTTATGGATGATGCCTCATTCACTTCGACAATTATTTGTAAGAATTCTAATTCATTGTCATCCTGTACATCCTGAAAAACTTTGGAAAAAATTTAAGGGTCAAATGTCAGAAAACTATTCAAAACTTGACAATATTGATGCTGAAAAAACAGCATATAAGAATATAAAATCAATGTTATTAAATGAAAGATATAGTCTAACTGATTTTCAGGAATTATTAGACATTAATGAAAATTTATCTGCACAGGTTGATGATGTAAATAGTTTTAAACATTTTAAAATAGGAGAGCAAAATTATAATAAATTAAATGTTGAGCAAAAAAATATAGTTGATTATATACTTGAAGTCATAAAAGATTCTTCTTTTAATAGTTCTAAATGCTATTAAAATATATATATTAATTAATATATATATTAATTTATTAAATGAAATTAATGGTTGTTGAGGATCTGGAAAAACTTTTTTATATATTACTTTATGGCATTTATTAAAGAGTAAAGGCATAAATGTTTGCAACATGGCTTTTACAGATATTGCTGACACTCTGCTTCCTAACGGGAAAACTGTTCATAAAGTTTTAGGCTAACCTGTTCCACTGTACAGCGATTCATTTTTAAATTGTTCAGTCAAAAGAAGCACTTTTAAAAAAAATACTGATTTTTTTATTTGGGATGCAACACCAATGGCTTCAAAATATGCCTTAGAAGTTAAGGATAAGTTAATAAGAGACATAATAAAATCAAATGAAGTTTTTGGTAGAAAAATTGTTATTCTAGGAGGAGATTTTTGACAAATTTTATTGATAAAAGCACGACGTACTAGATCAGAAATAATAAATTTATCAATAAAAAATAGTTACTTATGGAAACATTTTAAAAAATGCACATGGACAAAAAATATGAAAACTTTACCAGAAAAAACAGAATTTGTAGAATTCCTACTTAAAGTTGGTAATGGTGAATTAAATGATATAGATGATAACATCTAAGTACCAGAACATATTATTCAACAAGGCTACATATATAGCTGAAGAAATGTATTGTCTTTTAATACCACAGAATGAAAAGGAGTAGTCTGGGTGTGCAATTTTAGCACCTAGAAACTTTGATCTTGATGATATTAATAAGAGAGTGGCTTTATTACCAGAATATTTAAATACTCTCTTTCCACCTTCGTTACTATCACATAAATTACATTTAAAAATTAATTCTGTCGTAATGCTTATTAGATATCCTAGTATTAATAAAGGATTATTTAACGGAACAAGGTTAATTATTTTAGATTTGTAACCTAATGTAATTAAATGTCAAATATCAACGAGTGATAAAAGTGGAAATATTGTTATTCTACATCGAGTAACTTTATATTGCGAAAATTTATATCCGTTTACTTTTAAAAGAAGACAATTTTCTATAAAACTGGCTTTTGCAATGACCATTAACAAATCTCAAGGACAAACAATTAACAAAATATTTATTGATTTAAGAAGAGATGTTTCTAATCATGGTCAAATGTATGTTGCATTATCAAGAGTGCGATCATTTGATTTTGTAAAAATATATTTAGGTGGATATAGCAGTAATATGTATATAAAAAATTATGTTTATAGTGAAATTTTGGACTGTACTTATTTCAGTTTGTTTTGCTAAAAAATTTAATATGTTAGTTATGGGCAATTCCACATGAGATTTATTTATGACCTTCAAAATTCGGTTAAACATATTTTTTCTTAATCTTTATAGAAAAATATGATATAGGTATTTTTTATTTTTATTCAAGTTGTCACATCCCCTGTAATTGGAGTCAAAAGTTTTTTACCTCGTAATGCTATTCAACGCACTATACTTTCCCCCTCAAATTCTTATACTTTTTGCTCAACCTGTACTTACTACCACAAAAACAGTAGTACATGTATTAAATCTCAGTGGTGGCAGTGCTACATAATACAAATAACGTTATAAAATAGAAGCTTTAGTTCATAATTGTAAAAAAACGTGACGGTAAACTTAAAAATTTTTTTGTACATTTTGGTTCGAAATATAATCGTATTTTACATATTAGTTTTTGAAAAAATCTATAAATAATTTATTTTAATATTTATGAGTTATGAATGTTTGAAATTTTGGTTTTGTAAATGTAGGCCTATTTTCAGTAACCTATAAGTCTGAAAATATTGAGTTCAGAAAAACATTTTTAAAGAATGAAAGTTTTAGTTTTTTTAACTTTGGACATGATTTTTTGAATTTTTTAAAAATTTATTTATACCTTACCATATAAAAATTTTCCAAAAAGTCCTAGAGTTAACCGATGCATTTAATGAGTTTTACAAAATATTCAAAAATCACGTGCAAGCTGCTCATTTTCTAGGCTACACCTTAATGTGGGGTTTTTTCACAATTTATTATTCAAAAATGTCTACAGCCTATAATTTTTAAATAATTTGAATATTTTTTGTTTTAAATTAAAGGAGAATAATTTCTTAAAATATCACTACATGCAAACCTGAAAATGTTCAATTGTTTATATTTTTTTAAAACTTAAAGTTAACGAATTAATTGTGTAGTTTCCATTGAAAATGAATAATTTAGCTAAACAATATTAGCTAAAATTAGTTAACTTTAGTTTCTCCTCATCAAAAAATTTTGTTAGTTCATATTTATATTGCAATTCAACAAAAATAGAAAACATTTATTTTATGTTTTTTTATAAATTATTAAGAAAAAATATGTTTATCCGAATTTTATAGATCATAGTTAAATCTGACATGGAATTCCTCATATGTAATAATTAAAGTTAGTACTAAGAACAGATATTTTGAAATTGTCGGTTATATTATTAAATATTGCAATATAAAATAAGAAACATGTAAAGAAAATTCGATTATTTTAAAACATTAAATCATCATAATAGTTGTAATAGATGGTATAAACTATTTCATTCATATTAGTAGTTAAAGTTTAAACCTACAAAATAGGCGCGCGTAGCGCGAAAAAAATTGGTTCTAGTAAAGATTATGAAAAGAAATAGTCAACGTCACTTTTGGTAATAAGTCTCAAAGGTTTTTGAATCTTTTCTAAAGGTTTATACTAAAAGTGAAGATTAGGTGACGCTACATATATATAGCATATATAGGGTAGGGGTATACAAAATGCGTTACTAGGCACGTGTATACTTATATAATACATATGTATATAAATATATACATGATTTATTATAATATTATTACACAATTCAATTGTTTAATCACTAATAACTTTTGAAACGTTTTTAACAAAAAACTTTCAAGACGATGATGACGCTCGGTTGTTTGCTGAGTGTTCGTATAACATTAACTGGTCTTCGGTTGTGGACGGAACTGTTCGGAAACCTTCGTGAAAATATTCTAATAAAATTTTGTAAAAATTCAAACTGCTTACTATTTCAGAGCGTGTAAGTATTAAAAATAATACAGTATCTAAATTTTTTTTACATTTAATAGTTTTCAAAATAGTGGGTAATAAACTCGTGTTTATTTTCACTACACGGAAAGATGTTATTATTAAATTTTATAAAAGTATTTTACAAGTGTAGGACAAAGTGCTACAAAGGAAAATTTTGCTTTCAACAAAACTTACACAGTAAATCTTAATTTAAGATCGCTCTGAAATTCAGCACTGTCTGCTATAATGTTAAAGGATACAAAAATGTTGTATCTTAATTTAAGGCTGCTTTCCTGCTTTAAAAACAGACTTTCTTTTTACTGTGAAACTTTAACAAAACGTACCTATATAAAATTTAGTAAAGTTATATTAAAATTTGTTAAAAGTTTTCGATATTTGATATTATTTTACTAAATATAGTATAATTTTTATCAAAGTTTAATACTTCTAATATAATAACTAATATAATAACTTTCTTTCCGTGTAGAGTGCAGCCGCGTTTTTGCATGAATTACAAAAAATCTATTGAATTTAGATACTTAGAAAGACTCGTATCGATGATTCGTGAAAAATTAAATAATTTTTCACTGTCAGCTTGCATAAATTTTCAAAATTTTTAAAAACATTATTCACCAACAATAACATCAAATATTTAAATAATTTATTATCAATTATTAATTAATAGGTATATAATTAAAATACAATAATAAATTATTATTAACTAATTAATTAAAATTTGTTATTATTTGTAGTTCAATTATATATTATTCTTTGTAATAAAAAAATTTATATATATATTGGTCCGATCGTGGGCCCACGATCGGACAAGGCTTAAAAATTGTTAATTTAAGTGCAAGATTCTTACAAAAAATTTGAAAAAATTTTATTGATATATACATTGTTGAAAATGAAATTTTATTTAAAAAATTTTTAAATCTTATCGTAAATTATTTTAAAAAATTTTTTAAATATTTTTATTAAAAACTACGTGTGAAAACAAAACTTTTCATTATAAAAATGTCCAATTTGATCAATTTTTGACCGAGTTATAAGCATATAAAAAAAATTTACTTAAAAAATGTCATTTTTCATAAATCTGTATCTCCTGAACCACTTTATGAAAAAATTTGAAATTTGAATTTGAAATTCAAGAAAAAAAAGTTTAAAAAAAATTTGAGATTCAAGAGCAAAATAATTTCCGATTTGGCCTGCAGTGCCCCATATATAGTTATTTTTTTAATAAGTATGTTACATTTCAATTTATAATTTTAGCGCTGCACATAACGGTCCCACAATTCAAAAGGAAGTTGAAGTAAAATCACTTTCAAGCTTGCGTGGCTATGCAGTATGCGTATTCGACTTAGGTCCTCTAGGTCTAGGATTGGATCCCCCATACGTGCGAAATTTTCTTAATAAAAGAGCAGGATAGGAGTATATTTAATTGTCGCCTTAGCTGAGAATAATCATGTCTAAAGCGATCGAAAGGTATCTTTAATTTAAAAGCCATAAAGCGCAGGAATCTATTTTGTATTCTCTCAATTCTCGTTATTAAATAATCATACCGCGGATGCCATATTACTCACATATTGAAAATTATTTGCATTTCATAATTTACCAATTAGGCACCATTTTGCGAGGCTATCCAGGTCATGCTGCAAAGCAACAAAATCACCATGATTATTTATCACCTTAAATAGTTTTATGTCATCAGCATACAAAAGAAATTTACAATAACTAAAACCTAATCGTACGTCTTTAATAAATATAATGAAAAGTAAAGGACCAAGAAGAGAGCCCTGAGGTACCCCTGATGTAGAGGTAAAACGGTCAGAAAAAATAGTTTTAACATGTACCGAAAGAGGTCTATTTTGTAAATATGAACTAATCAAGGACAGAAAGTTACCATGAATACCAAGATTCCTGAGCTTTGCAATAAGTATTCTATGATCAACCTTATCAACGGCTTCAGAGAAATCAGTATATATTGTGTCTATTTGATGGCCACTCTCAATATTATGCAAAGTAAGGTCAAAAAAAGACTAAGATTAGTGTTAACAGAACTGCACTTCGTAAAACCATGTTGCTCGTCTGTAATTACATTTGAGACTGTAGAAAAAAGAGTGTCAGCAATGATACCTTCAAATACCTTAGCAAATACACTTAGTATTGTAATAGGACGGTAGTTAGCAATGTCGCTCTGATCGCCTGATTTATTAATTGGGATTATAATTCCTTTTTTCCAAGAAGAAGGAAACGTCCCAGAAGAAATTGACTTATTGAAAAGTGAGTAAAGTGAAAAAACAAAAGACGAGCTACATGCCTTAATAAAAAGTGGAGGTAATCCATCCTGTCCTGCCCTCTTATTTGTATTTAAAGTTTTAAGACGAGAAAGTATAGTCTCTTGGTCTATAGAAAAATTACTAAGATCAAGTTTATCAAGGTCACATGCAGGACAATAAAAACTATTTGTGTCAGGAGTTGTAAATACCGAGTTAAAAAAGAAAGCAAACAAATTTGCGATGTCATCAGTGTTTTCAACATATATGTCTCTCAAATGCATAGAGCTTGGGATATTAGTAATTGTTTTATGTCTAGAATTAACAAATTTCCAAAAATGTTTGGGATTTTTTACAATTTCAAGTT
Organism: Leptopilina drosophilae; assembly: GCA_032873175.1. Lineage (NCBI taxonomy): Eukaryota > Metazoa > Arthropoda > Insecta > Hymenoptera > Figitidae > Leptopilina > Leptopilina drosophilae. The sequence continues at coordinate 30,941,147 of CM065480.1, forward strand.
TGGTGGAACATATATAATTTTTATAACATTCTTTTGATAAAGTTTTAGATTGTAATCTTATATTAGAAAAATATTCGTAGTCAATGGAGAGACCACTATGTTTATACTTCAAATGTGCGAGTTTTTTGTTCTTTATTAGATTTTTTAATTCCGAAGAAAACCAAGGGGGGTAAGTAGAATTATATACTGTTTTTAAAGGAACAAACAATTCTATGGAAGCATAAACATAGTCATAAAATATTTCAACGGCATTATCAATATCAGAATTGCAAAAAATAATGCTCCAACCAACATTATCCAAAAAATACATTATAATTATATATGTAAAATACAGTATTATGCAGCGTTATCTGCATTTCTAAAATTAAACTTATCAGTGATGGGTCCTAATGTTAGGTTTGGTGACGTTTCTAAATTGTCATCAATAACAAACAATAAAGGAGGGCGATGTTTATCTACTTCTAACAAAAATTCATCCTGAACTAAATGTAAGGAATATTCATGAAAATTACAAAAAATAAGATCAAGTAAAAATCCATAATTATTTAAAAAAGAATTAATTTGCGGTGAATTCAAGAAATCAAGTGTGACAGATACAATACTTGTTATTAATTTATGTGAGTTAAGAGATCCTGCTTTAAAAGTGCAAAAAGGGCCAAGATTGCTATCAGAATTTCAACCAGCGTAGGGCATATTAAAGTCAACAAAGATACAAACTTTTGTGGAAGAAAACTTTTCTAATACACACTCTATTGACTCACATGTAGTTTCATACATTTGAATAGTTGCATTAGGAGGAATATAATATGCACCAATGCAGTAATGTTCATTATTAAAAATAATTTTAACAAATAAATGTTCAATTGAATTTATATAAGAAAATATTTGAGAGTTTCGTAAGTTAGATTTGACAGCAATTACTACACCCCCACCTCTCGCATTGTCACTTGTTTTTTCACTTCTATCACAACGGTGTACATCATATCCAAAAATACTTAATTCACTTGTGTTATAATCACTGTTCAACCAAGTTTCCGATAAAATTGTTATATCCAATGATGACAGTGATATTGAAATGCGCAGGGTATCAAGTTTAGTCCTGATGCCCCTGACGTTTTGATAGTAGATAGATTAACCACTGAAGTGTGCGGGGGGGGGGGGGTACTCAAGGAATCTGAAGAGGGGATCACATAATCAAAACTTATACAAACATCTTCCAAAAATCGAAAAAAATATTTTACAAAACTTATACATTTTTTTCGAGATTGTCCCGATGTACGGTGTTCCATGGCGGTACATAGGTTTTAAAGTCTCTCCATTTTGACCTATTAGTTTTGACATCATTGTTGTGTCTACTTTTGACTTCATAAGCTCTCGATGAATCAGACTCGCTGTCTCCAAAGAAGGACAGATAATTCGCAGTGGCCTTGGTTTGTGTTGTTGAGCATTCATTACAGCAGTTCCGAAGCGAATCACCTTTAAATCGGTTATCAAATCAGCTGAGACAAATGCAGATAAGGAATTCTTAATATTTTTCGAGGGATCTACTGTTATATCAATCTGAAGTTCATAATTGTTAATAGTTTCAGGTATGCCAAATAGGATTACATTTTTTTTCGAGAAACTCTATCCCCAATTTCAGAAATGATATTACATGCATGGGGATTACTAACTAGAAATGCATCCAACTTAGCTTTATTATCTTCTGTATTCTGAATTCTCCTCTCAACATCAACAATACGCGAAACAGCCTCGTCCATTTTGTCCGAGATATTATCAATCTTATTTAACAGAGAAGCGACTGAGTGATTCACTTTGGAAATGTTATTTGAGAAAGTTGCACTTAGACCTGATATAGCTGTTTCTATGATTGCCTTTACATCAGATGCATCAACACCAGTAGTTGTGCCCGAGAAAGAGGGCACACTAAGTGAATTTCCAAGAGGGGATTTGTTGCAAGGTTGACAACATTTTGCAAATGCACCATTATCCAATCTGGATGGACCCGTACATCCAGGATGATAAGGCGTTTCACATATTTCACAAAAAACGGGCTTAGTAACATTAGTCTTGCATTCATAACACACTTTAGGAGCCATAATTTCAAAAATAAAAGTCAGCGTGTGAATAAAGTCACAAAAGAAAGGTTATGTTACCACGAAATATTGTAAAGTTCAAATAATAGTTTAAAAAGTATCAATTCCTATAAAAACACAACCAAAAATAATGTCCGATTTCCACTATAATATTATAGTTTTGGAAAAGTCATAAAAAATTAAGTAAAAACCAAGCAATATTACAAAAACCGAGAGTAAGAACAAAAACACGTGTTACTCGTACTACAGCCAGAAGCGTACTCTAATTAAGTAACTATTAAAAAAATTTTCATTTTTTAATTTAAAATTTTGATATTTTATTTTACTTTATTCATTTTACATTCTTTATTATAATTTCGATTCTCATTCTTTTTAGTAACGACTCCAAATGCTATGTTTTCTCTGACGTTTGATGGGTGAATTTATTTTTATTTTTTGTTGACGAATGTCTATTTATTAATTTTTTTGGTAAGATATTATTATAACTTTTTATTATTTATGAATATATGAGGCATTTCATTTCAAACCGTTCCACCGACAAAAAACAATCGTAAGGAGATAGATTTTCTAATAATTTTTATTATATAAAACTGTAATTCGACGCCTCCCGTTCATATAATGCTTATTGAAAAACGAATGCAAGATGATTCTTATTCATTTTTTGGTGCAAGACAATGCTTATTCGATTTTCCGTGCAATAAAATGCTTATTCAAAATTGTGTGCAAAACAATTGCCACTGACAGAACAATAAATGTAACCCTAAATCTTCTTATTGATATTAAATGGCAATTAAATATCTGAGAATTTCAGTACGTGTCTATTGTTATAAGAAACTTTAAACACGGATCCTATCACACGTATTAAGAAATATTTTTTAAGCCATTGCAATTATAAATTATACTGTATTAAAAATTTTATAAAATTCATAGAATAAGCTAATTTCAGAATGTACATTTTCGCATAGAATTTTGAATAAGCATTTTATTGCACGGAAAATCGAATAAGCATTGTCTTGCACCAAAAAGTAAATAAGAATCATCTTGCATTTGTTTTTCAATAAGCATTATATGAACGGGAAGCGTCGAATTGTTTACAATATATTATACTCATATATATATTACAAAAAGATATCGCCGCCGCCGCTGTTTCAAGATTCTGTAAGAGCGCCTTATCCCAAAGGAACCGTCAAAACTTATGTCAAAATTGACCTATTTTTTGACCTATAGGTCAAAAAGAGGATAAATGACGGCCTCACATTACGTTAAAATCTATGTCAAAATTGACCTACTTTTTGACCTATAGGTCAAAAAGAAGATAAATGGCCGTCATTTAACATTACCATTATTATTATTATAATAATATTATTATTATCATTATTATTATTATCATTATTATTATCATTATTATTTATTATTATTTTATATTATCTAACATTACCTCAAAACTTATGTCGAAATTGACCTATTTTTGACCTATAGGTTTAAAAGGAGGATAAATAAAGGCTAATTTGACCTATTTTTTTACCTATAGGTTTAAAAGAGAATAAATAAAGGCCTCACATTAGGTCAAAATCTATGTTTAATTTGACCTATTTTTTGACCTATAGGTAAAAAAGAGGATAAATAACGGCCTCACATTACCTCAAAACCTGTGTCTAATTTGACCTATTTTTTGACCTATAGGGCAAAAATATAAATCAAAACATATGTCAAAATTGACCTATTTTTGACCTATGTCATAAAGAGGATAAATAACGAATAAAAATGCATGTTTAATTTTACCAATTTTTTTGAGCTACGGGTTTTAAAAGGGGCCCTAATGTGGGCCTTCACATTACGTTAAAATTTAATCTGTGTTTTACCAACAGGTCAGAGCTTGCCCCCTTAAATAGAAGCGCGAAATAGGACGTCAAAGCCTATCCAAAAGAAATTTTTTTTTACTTGCAGGCTGGTATGTTACTTCAAAATTGATGACAAAGATTGAAAATTTAAGAATGGCTAATATCATAAGATCGCATTTTACAATCTTTATATTATCCATAAATAGAAGTAAATATAAAATCTGGGGGTTGGCGCGCGAAGTATATATATACTGAAATCTGGATCGGTGAGCTCTGAATCGTTGAGACTCTGTTTACATAGTTTGTAGGAGAGATGCAATCATTTAAAAGAAAGGTGCACGCATAAAATCTTTCGTACGGCCCTGTTTGTTTTGCTTTTCAGTCTCAACTAATACTCTGGATCGGTGAGAAGCTCTCCCAGATTAGTCTCACCGAGCCAGATTCCAGTGTATATATATATGAGGAGCTGTATCGAGGAACTCGCTCGCCGCTCGGCGAATCTCTTTGAAGCCAGTAAGTGGCCCAAAAATTGAAAAAAATTGAAATTAAAATTTTTGAATTTTGAAAAGTACTACTTTATAGGAAATGATAAGGCGCATCTTTTTTTCCTTTAGTGTTTTTTCGTAAAATTATTATTTTCGATGATAAAGAACAAAAACTGAAAAATTTTAATTGACAAATTCAATTAAATTTCAAAACATAAATCATCATATCTCCGAAAGTTATTAACAAATTAAATTGCAATTTGATATGTAAACTTATTAGGGCCTATTAAAAGCGAAAATACAATAAAAAGTTGAAAAATCAATAATTGTTTAATAGTTTGTTAACAATAATGAAGGCATGTCAATAATTACGATTTCTCATTTTCGATGACAAAAAATCTGCAGGGAACTTTTGAATTGAGAGAACTTCCAGTGAGAGATTTCTTCAATAGTATGTGAGGAAGTCTTCTGTAAAATTTGAAATTAATTCATTAAAAACTTTGGCAGATACAGAAGTTTTAAGAAAGTGCGGTTAGCGCGTAAGTACGTCCTCTCGTTGCTCGCGCTACGCTGATGCATTCTGTACATAAGAAATATATTTTGATCAATTTTTTGCAACTTTTAATTGCATATTTTATAAATAAAATTAAACTCAAACAATTTCAGTTCATTAACAATTTATTTACATATTAATTACATACTTTACTATAATGAACATATTGTTCATGGTGTTAACAAAAAGTATTTTTAAAAAATTATATATTCCAATAAAATAAAATAATTTAAATCATTAAATATAATATAAATAATAAAACTAATATAGTCAATTAAAAATATTCTATAAACCTATATTTTATTTCGTATTCAATAATTAAATACGTTTATTCCGTTTTGAATAAATTTCTATCTTATATTCATGAAAATGAAAACTTTTAATTCTATTGTTCATTTAGACAATACTTAAAAAAAATTAATATTATATAATTGTATAAAGGTTTTATTGCAAAAATGGTTGAAACAATTATATTATAATCTATAAGAAAAAAATTAGGAATAGAAAAAAACTACTCAAACAAATATGTACATTAGTTTTTAAGCGAAAAAATAAAACAATGTGTTTATAAATAAACAGTTAATCTCTTTTTTAACAAATAATGCTTTATATTAAATAATATGTTCATTATATTACACTTATTATAAATAATATTAAGCATTGCTTTTCAAGTAACTATCAGCGTAGCGCGAGTAACGAGAGGACGTACTTACGCTCTAACCGCACTTTCTTAAAACTTCTGTATCTGCCAAAGTTTTTAATGAATTAATTTCAAATTTTACAGAAAACTTCCTCACATACTATTGAAGAAATCTCTCACTGGAAGTTCTCTCAATTCTAAAGTTCCCTGCAGACTTTTTGTCATCGAAAATGAGAAATCGTAATTATTGACATGCCTTCATTATTGTTAACAAACTATTAAACAATTATTGATTTTTCAACTTTTTATTGTATTTTCGCTTTTAATAGGCCCCAATAAGTTTACATATTAAATTGCAATTTAATTTGTTAATAACTTTCGGAGATATGATGATTTATGTTTTGAAATTTAATTGAATTTGTAAATTAAAATTTTTCAGTTTTTGTTCTTTATCATCAAAAATAATAATTTTACGAAAAAACGCTAAAGGAAAAAAAGATGCGCCTTATCATTTCCTATAAAGTAGGACTTTTCAAAATTCAAAAATTTTAATTTCAATTTTTTTCAATTTTTGGGCCACTGACTGGCTTCAAAGAGGTTCGCCGAGCGGCGAGCGAGTTCTTCGATACAGCTCCTCATATATACAGTACGGTCGCGCTAATCCGACATTTCCTTTGCACGTAAATGTCGAATTAGCGATTTGTTCGGATTACCGAGTACTTAAGCAAACCTCTGTAGTTCGGACAAATTTTTCAACATATACTCTGTAATCCGACATTTAGACATTGAGGTATTCCGTCGCGCCCCCAACTTATCTTAGGTGGGGGGGAACGGTCATCTTTATCGATGTCGGATTACAAGGAGTGTCGGATTAACCAGGTGTCGGATCAGCGCGACCGTACTGTATTCTATAAAATTTATATTTTTTGTATATTATTTTATATATTTTTTTATAGGATCATTTAGGGTAAATGTAAACAGTAGATGTTTCAGGTAAATTTACAAATTTAAAAACAAGTGCGACGTCAATATTTTTACCTCAGCTCACCTACAAGATGTTCTGAGTATTGCCAATATTTTATTTTGACAAATGGCAATGCCATAGTGTAAGTTATCTTTTAATGCAAAAAGGTTGAAAATCTAAGTTTTACTCTTTCAGTATTTTGTCTCGCTTTTGCATAAAAATAAATTAAAAAATCAAACTAAAATTTTTCATTCTTTCTTATTAATGCCTTAACAAAAATTATCTGTGATTTTTGATTTTCGTCAATTTAGTTAATACATAATTAAGTGTTTACATTTACTCCGAGAATTCGAAAACTTGGGGTAAATGTAAACAGAACAACTACATTAAAAAAAAATTTTAATAAATTATTGGATCTGCCATTTTGAAAATTAAAAATTCGATTTTAGATTCTTATTCAGCAACCTTAAAAACTTTTTTTTACCAAGTTGAATGAAAATTTATAAAATTTGTTCAAGTTATTCAAGTTTTACATTACTAATTTTGTAATGGTTGATTGTTTATTTAAATGATACATTATCAGTCAACTGGTTGATTTTTCTATGTATCTATGAAGAATTTTTTTTAGTTTTTCAATCCCTTAAAACAGTATTATACTTGAAATAACTTGATTCTCAAACCTGGCATAACTGCAGTGGTGTGAACATTTACCCCGAATTTTAGAAAAATTTCAAAATCTCGGGGTAACTGTAAACAGTCAGTTTTAGACGATTTAGTTGCATCAATTTTTTTTGTACTTCATACAATTTTTTTAGGGAAGTCAAGTAACAAGTTCATGCAAAAAAATCCGTCCATTTTACGTTTTAACAAAAAAACTATTGTTTTTGGTAAAACATAGATATTCCGTTTACATTTACCCCAAATGACCTTATTATTTTATATTTTTGTATATTATTTTATATTTTTGTATATTATTTTATATTTTTATAGACTTCCTGAAGATCTGAATCATTTAGTTTCCTGAATCATTTAGATTTTGAAACGTTGAAGTAAACTAATTTTTAAAAACTATTTGTCTGAATGTTTTTGTTTTATTCTCCTTCACTTTAATTATATAAATATGTGACAAACAGACATGATATTTTTAAACATGCTTACGTAATATAAATGGTTAATTTTTTTTGCTTGCAAATAAGAAGTGTTCTGTTATCCTTCAATAAATTAATGCTTTAGTTAATTTTTTTCACTCTTGAGAACAAAAGAGAAGGGGAGACCGGGGCGTAATGGATCACTTTAATTTATTCAAAAGTGGTAAATCAGAGTAATTTCGGTTCCAGATCAAAATAATGTACTTGGTATACTGTAAATTTGTACAAAGTTTCATTGTTATTCATTTATTATTGTTAAAAATATGGTAGAAAAAGTAATTTTGACGCTTGAAAGTAAATTTTTGAAATTTTTGTTTTTTTGGTTATATCTTTTTAAAAATTACTTGTAAAAAAATTTTGTTTATCAGGTTTTAGGCTTTAAACATTTTTTCTTAAAGAACAATTGACAATTTTTGTTTAATACTTACAGTATTGATAAAAAATTACAAAATTTTCAACAAAAACCTCCGGGCGTAATGGATCACTTTGGCCGAGGCGTATTGGATCGCATATTTTATTAAGAAAAACCTATTATATTTCAAATATAAATAAAATGATAACCAATTTTAACCCTTTATAAAAAAATAACTGAAAAATAGATTTTTTTAAGTAAATGGATTTTGCATTTCGCTACAACTTTTTAAAATTTGAAAATTGCACGAAAATGTTTAAAGTTTAAATAAAATATTTTCTTTTTTCAATATTCTTTGTTATAAATATACAATAGAAACCAAAATTGTTAATATCGTAATAATATTTGATGATCTAAATTATAATTTCATTGCTGATCCATTACGCCCCGGCCCGAGGCGAAATTTCTCATCTTGCATTTCTCCAAAAACTTTGTTCTAGAAAAAAATGTATAAGTGATATTAGGGCGTACTTTTTTTTAATTAAAAGCTGAGATGTTAGGCTAAGTGTTCTACATGATGAAATTTTCATTAAAGCAAGAATGAGGAAGTTAAGCAACAAAAAGTAAAAAGTGATCCATTACGACCTGGTCTCCCCTATTATAAGAACAGAGGAAAAAGAAGTGTTTGAAAATTATAAATTATAAGTTTGCATATTATTTTAATTTGAGAAATCAATTGAAGCCAATATTTGCCGATGTTAAAAGATTACTTACTATATTCTCATATATTAACGACTAGAAATTATATAAATTTTTTACAATCAGTCATATCTTTCAAAACTGAAGTAATAAAACCACAAAATAATAATGTAATACAGAAATAAATTTTTTATCTTCTTTCCGATAATCTGCAGACATTTTTATGTAATTGTGAATGTACTATAATAATCCAAAATTGTAAATTGAGTCAGTTTTTTATTCTCTTATAATTTTTTTGTGTATACTTCATTTAGGCCAAGATAGTACAAAAGATCAGTAAATATAATTGAAATTTAAGAGGCAGGAAACGCGTGCTGTCTTTTTTCTTTAGTCTTTTTTATGCATGATTGTTCACCATTCAGCTGTTAAATCTACGATTGAAATCTATTGAATGTAATATCGGAAAGGCTGAATTTTACCCTGTGACCTGAATATATCTTGTTTCAATGAATAGACAATTTTTTCCTTATTTTCTACTTATTTTTTTGACCGGGCAACCTTGGAATTTTTTTCTCATTCTTATTTTTTTATTATCATTGGAATATTTTATATTTTTAATTATTTTCATTTAAATAACTTTTTCTAAAATTTCTTTTTTGTAGTATTAACTATTCGATCGAGAAGGGCTCACTTGGTTTTTGGGACAGGAAACACAAAAAACCGTTTATTTTCGTAGTAACTAGATGCTATGTTATATAAGAAAATGATAAAACAATAGTGCTTATTAACAGTAATTTTGTCTTTTGAGAAAATTGATATTAAACTTGTTAGAGATGAGGTCTTTCCGAAACTCACGAAAAAAATTTAATCGTTTTAATCATAAAAATATATTAATTAAATATTTTCCTATTGAGAAACAATTTAGTTATTTATTTAATTTTAAAATGTATTAAATGTTTTTTTAGCTCAAAAACAATCTCAGGTTAAATGTCAAAGGAAAACACAATAGGGTAAGTGTGACTAAGTTCGACCACCCTCTAGTAGTCGGACACTTTTTTTTGTGAAATTAAAAAAATCACTAATGTCCAGAGGTGAAAAAAAATGTTAATTTTCCTGATAACATAAAGTTACACGATAAAAAAAATTTTGCATAGTAAAAACTATTAAGTGTTTTAAAATAATTCGAGAAAGTAATATTTTACGTTATCCCTCATACCTCAGGATATTATTGAAACATCCCGTGGATATCCTAGAGATATCCAACGGATAATATTAGGATATCTTAGAGACCGGTGGTTTGGATATAACAGGAAGATCCCCAGGATATCTAGGAATATCCACAAGACATCATCTGGATATCTAAAGAGATATATAGGATATCCTCTAGATATCCAAAAAAATATCCCTAGGGTATCCCTAGAATGCCTCAAGATATCCTTAGGATATCCCAATATATTCCTAAGATGTCCCTCGAATATTTGCAATTCTGTGACCAGAAAGTGTCGTCTTTTGTTTTTCTGCAATTAATGTTTTGACAGATGATTTTGGTTATAAATGTTCTTGTATTTGTGATAACCACTCAAAGCTAATTATACCTACCTAGAATAAATATATTTTTTTCCAAATTGAAGTAATTATTTTCGATGTTCACTATTCAATAATCAATAATAATAACAATAATTATTATATTATAATTAAATATAATTAATTATAGTCGTTTATAAAGAAATGAAATCAATTATAGTCAAGTAGGGGAGAGTGGGGCAAACCGGACCGGTGGGTAAAACCGGACCCCCCTCAATATTTCTGAAATGGCGAAATTGTCAAAAGTGCTATTTAGAAGTTTGAAACAACCTTGTGTAGTATACCTTATTTTTTCAATTTGACATTTTTTACTTTTGTTTGTGCAACGCTGGGAGCAAAAGTTTTTTTTAGTTTTTTTCTACACTTTTTCGAATTTTTTCTTAAGGAAATTCTGAGGAAATCGTGTAATATTTCCAAATATTAGGTCTTGGGTTTTGAAGGTACACACCTCAGGAATATTTACCACCAAAAACTTTGATGAATTTGCAAAGCGTTTCTTTTTGACAAACATTTATTCTCAAAATGGGCCTGTGGGGCAAACCGGACCGTTTTCGGTGGGGCAAACCGGCCATAGGATATTTCCATTGAATTAAAGTTTCATAAAAATTATTTAAAAAAAAATGTTTCTTTCATTAAAATATTTACTTACAATGAATAATAATTGTCTTCCAATGAGAATTGGACCCTTTAATATTGTTTCTCTGATAATGACAAACATTTTTATTCATTTATTAAAAAAAATCTTTATTTAATTAAAATTCAATCCCGAATTAGTTTCATTACTACAACCATTGTTTACATGATTCTTTGTTTTTTTTATTATTATAGATTATGTAAATGCAATATTATAAATAAAAAACCAAACGGTCCGGTTTGCCTCATGGGGGGTCCAGTTTACCCCAGGGGGTGGGGCAAACCGAACCGTTTGAAAAATATTTTAAAGTTAACACAGTAACTAAACAATAAAAGATGAAGTATAGGTATCTCTGGGAAAAAGTTGCTCAATTAAATGATCTTTTAAACAAGCCATCGAAAAATGAAATTGGTTGATTCGTTTAGTCACAAGAGTCAAAAAACCGTTAGGGGGTCCGGTTTGCCCGACTCTTCCCTATAATTATAATTTAGTATAATTTAATTGTAGTTAATTATAATTAACAATAATTACGAATTAAAAGTAATTAAAATGTAGAGAGTAGATCGCGAAAAATAGAAAATGTTTATATTAAACAATATTTTTAGTATCATTTTAACTAAAAATTATTTTGTTTGTTTTTAGAAAGCAGCTGTGAAAAGAAAGTGTTTTACATCTTTTGTTTATAATCAATCATTATTATAAATGCGTGAAATTAACTCGAATTATGAACTAATATTTAGAAGATTATTTTATTTGCGTGGCAATGTTTTTTGTATCTATTTAGGGAATATCCAACGATCTACTAATAACAATACGATGAGTGATGGTTTATGTGGTCATAATGGGGATATTTATTCTTTTAGTGCAGTCCTTCTCATGACAACTCGTAAGTTAAAGTAGTACCTGAAAATATAAAATTATTGTAAAAATATAAAAAAAGATAGAGAGAGAAAAAATTTTCGCACTGAGATTGTGCTTTTATTTTATATTTTACTATGTTTCAGGACATATGAGTGCTGATTATTAGCGAAAAAACATCGAAATTCTTACGTAACACCTCGGTAACGTATATTGCGATAGTAATAATTTGATAATAATTTATGCGCATATGTAATCGACTAATTTTTTGTAACCAAACAAACTGATTCTTTCAATTTTAAAATGAGCGGGATTTTTACCTACTGTTTTTTTGAAAATAGTGCTATCGCTTTGTTTTAGGACTTTTACTATGCACATCATTATAGTTGGGTTAACCCAGTGATAAGGAGTAAATTAAAGTGAATTTGCAGTTTTATGCTCTTTAATTCCAAACCAATTCTGTTTTTGTCCGTAATCTTAATGAATTCCTTTTCTAAGTTGTTCACATCTATCTCTGTAAAAAGAAGTGTGTTTTAATGTGTTTAGAACTCAATTTTTTATGCACTTTAAAGTGCATAATTCAGATCTGGTAACACACTTCTCTTTACAGTGAACCAATTCAATTCTCTGTAACCACGTGACCAGAATCTGAGTGTAATTTAATGACGTTTAATGAAATCATTAGTTGCTGAGTTAATGCCCTTCAATTAACTTGAATTCTTCATAGGGCATTAAAAGGGTTTTAGATTCTGGTCACGTGGTTACAGAGAAAATTAAATAAAAATGAACAATTTTTTTTTCTTGTTCAACTGGCGAATTACTAAACAGCAACTGAAAAACACTCTAAAGATAAACTTACCCAATGGGAAACTGCCAAGAGTCACCATTGGTGCATTAATGGCCCAATATTGGGAGCCATTGATTTTATATTGATACACTCATAAAACAGTCTATTTAAGTAAAAAGGAAAAAAGTAAAAAGGAATAATGATAAAAATCATTATTAAATGATTTTTATTTACTATTAAAAAGAAAAATTTTATCAGTCGTTTTATTTATTCGTCTTATAAGTAATTCATTAATTTATTTATTTAATTAAAATAATAATTTATTTATTTTTGACTCAAATTGATAAAATATTTTAAATTAAAATTTAAAAAATAATAATAATAACACAAGCCTGTAAATAATATTATATTTATAGTCAGAAAAAAATATATTAAAATAAGAACTAAATTTCTTTCATCATAATTTCCATCATCTATATAACCTTTTAAAAAACTTTTTTAAATTAAAAAAGTTATGACATATGTTACATTCTACATTTTTAATGAATTAAATTATATTTTTCGAATACATAAATAATTATTATAATTAATACCTTTGCAGTATTTGACGTGTAATTCAATTTTTATTATTATTTTGACATATTTACAAATGTAAAATAACTTGAAATTATCCTTTTGTCATAAAAAGATTTCATTTGAAAATCAAAAGAAATCAGTTAATATTTAAACGATTTTCTATTTTTCAATAAACTTCTAACCTTTTTGTATTTAAAAGAATCCTTTTGCAATAAAATTATTTCTGCTAACAGTTAAACGCCATGATTTAAAAGGAAATTAGTTTTATGGTAAATAGATCATTTTTGTGAGTGTATATTATTGGCACTTATTACACAGACACACAAAAAAAGTTATGATCTGGGGGTCACACTAGGTAGACTTTGTGTTCTTTGGGTCGCTGAATCCGAATCCGAGGTCCATTTAACCAATAATGGTAAAGTCATGGGATGACTACGTCGTTGCCAATAATTGGCAGCCATTATTGGCACATTAATGGTTGTCAATAAAACGCCAATAAAACAAACTTTTTAAATTAACAAAAATTAGTAATTAAAATTATAATTATTTAATTATAAAAATTAGAAATTGTTTATTAATTTTTTCTGCTTATTATATTTGTAAAAAAAAGTAATCGCAGTAATTAGCAAGAAATTTTCTCTTTCAAAAAAATTGTCTCCCATTCTCTGCAAAAATAGGAGGCAGGGGCCAGACTTATATTCATATTTAACAAATGGACCTGAGAAGTTCAGCCTTCATATGTATGGGCTGGAATAACTTCGATGCGATTAGAAGTGAAGTTTGCTCGCCCTATGCGGCACCAAATCTATTCTATTTTATTCTAATAAAATAAATAACAAATAAATAATAAAATTCAAAATAAATAATAAGAAATTAATAATAATTAATAACCCAAAACAAAAAAATTCTCAGTATTCTTTGAAAATAATATTCAAACTTGTATTTATAAAAATTTATTATTATTAATAAATTGTGATTAATAAATAGAAATAATTACCATTTTTCATTTACTAAAAATAATTTATAATAAATAATATTAAATAAATAATATTTTCAAGTTTGAAATTGAATGGGTTTGTCAATTTTTTAATTTATTAAATTAAGTATACAATTTTTTCAATTTAGAAATTTATTCAATTTTTTAAAAAATTTTAGTTCATTATTTTAAATAGTTGTAGAATTGATCACTCAGTAAAAGATGAAATGTGTTAAGATGAAATGTCAAGAAATTTATCAATCCTCCAAGTTAAATATTAAAATAAAAAAATACACAATTTAACGTTTTGACAGCGTTTCTGCCACAGAAAAAAACTGAACTCAAAATGAGTTCGAAAAGTGACTCATTATGAGTTGCAACAAAAAATGAGTCTAATTTTTTCTGTGTGATGAAGACAACAGGGTGTCGAAACGTTAAATTGTGTTTTTTATTATTTTAATATTTGACTTGGAGGATTGATAACTTTCTGGACATTTTATCGTTCAGTATTTTTTTATTATTATTTTTAATTATAAAATTCACGAACAGCTTTTCTTGTCGCTCAGCGTCGACTCTAACCTCAGAAACATTAGAAAACAATATTTTCTGATAATATTCAAATTAAATGAAGCAATAGAAATACAGTCATTGATTTGCTTGAGTGTTCGTAGCTTCAAAAATATGAAATTTTCTTTATAAAAATTACATCCCTGAAGTTATGGTCGTAAATTATTATTTGAGGTTTCAAGAGATGAAAATGTCACCTCTTTTATTTCCCTTTCTCTTTTATTTTTTATTTTATAGGAAGTTAATAGTATACTCTGTAAATCTGAATATGTGAAATTTCACTTATTCTACGTTATAAGTCGTCTTCTCGATCAATAATAATACACTTATGAATAAGTGAATTTTCACACATTCAGATTCACAGAGTATTGTGCACCTAGGGAAAAAAATCCCGCATACCGAAAGTACAAACGCGGCAGTTTGGTTGTTACTTTAACAGACATTTTAGATTCATAATTGGACATATTTTCATTAAGATTTTAATACTTAGTAAAAACACCAGGGAGATACAGTAACATTCTCTCCCTGTGTCCGGGAAAAACTTACTTTCCATTTTTTTTCGGATTCGTGAAAAAAATATTCGTCGACGCTCATCGTCGATGCCAACTTCAGAAAGGTAAACAATCTCGAAAAAAATTGTGAAAAGAACTTTGTTGAAATTTAGGGTCAAGTTTGATTTCACAGTTTTTCTGAATATATCAAAATTGGGACAAAAAATGAATCAAAATTTTGGCGAAGCATAATGTTCTGACACGTTTTTTGTCTCCATTTAATATGCCTAGAAATATTAGATTAGAGAAAAAAGGAAAATATATTTGGCTAAACATATTTCTAATTATTTCAGAGTTAATTTCTTTAAATGGATTGATAAAGTTATCCTCTTAATATGAAACACTCCGTTAAGTATTGAGTTTTAAGGACATTTTAATAAAAGAAAAAAAATAAAGGAAAAAAGAAAACATTTCCGGATTAAAGGAAAGTGATTGGGTGAAGGTCGTTAGAGGTTGATTAAGAGAGAAGATGATAGGAAGTGAAAAAGGACGAGTATTTTTTTCTATTCTGTATAAAAAAAAACAGATACGTATTTTTTTATTTTTGTTTAATTGTCAAAATTTTCGAGTAATAAATTTTCGAAATTTTGCACTTTTAACCGTAGACCTATATTCAGTAGCTTATAAGTCCGAAAATATTGAGTTTAGAAAAAAGTTGTCAAAGAACGAAAGTTTTAGTTCTCTTTCGACTTTTAGGAAATGAAAACAAAAATTTTTTTTTTCATTTTTTATTAAAAAAATAAAAAAAATTTATAAACAAATTAATTTTTTTTAACTTTGGGTATGAAAAATTTTTAATTTTCTTTTTTCAAAACATACCTGTAAATGATTAGAAGGTTTTGCAAAAAGTTTCAGAGTGGGCCTGACAAGTTTAATGGGTTAAAAAAGATAATTAAGCTGCCCGTGCAGGTCGCACGCCCGCGGCGCAATATGATTTTTTTACAATTTACTATTAAAAATTGTCTAGAGCCTGCAAATTTAATAATAATCAAAATCCAATAAAATTATCTTTTTTAGCCCATTAAACTTGTCAGGCCTATTCTGAAACTTTTTGCAAAACCTTCTTATCATTTACAGGTACCCAAAGTTAAAAAAAATTAATTTGTTTATAAATTTTTTTTATTTTTTTAATAAAAAATGAAAAAAAAAAATTTTGTTTTCATTTCCTAAAAGTCGAAAGAGAACTAAAACTTTCGTTCTTTAACAACTTTTTTCTAAACTCAATGTTTTCGGACTTATAAGCTACTGAATATAGGTCTACGGTTAAAAGTGCAAAATTTCGAAAATTTATTACTCGAAAATTTTGACAATTAAACAAAAATAAAAAAATACGTATCTGTTTTTTTTCGATACAGAATAGAAAAAAAATATTTTTGGCCGATTTTAAGAGGTCGACTAAAATCTCACGTGGAATCGCCCATATATAAACTACGTCTCCTCTGTCACAATATACGTATGTTTCACAATGGCCAGGCAATCGAGGGCAGAACACCGTTAACTCCTTGGTATTTTTCGTACCGGATTATCAAGAGCACTGAGTACCAAACACCGTGTAGTCTTCGAAATTATACTTGATGCCCCGTTTTCACTTGAATTCAAAAAGTTCATATATATATATATATATACACATTTATACTTCTTTCAAGTGCACATGGATATTCATCTTTTTTCTCCTTTTTCTCATTTTGTGTTTGTATGTTTATAGACACTGGTACAAAATAGTAGCATCATCGACCTCATTTCAGCTTCTTTAGGGCGATTTCCGCATCATTGTAAAATGATACCTCGCATATATGGTATGAAAAGGGAAGGTATGCACCGGTTTCTTCTTTTTAGTTTCAAAAAAGTAGAGCGATCACATCTCTACTTGTTTGATATTCATATCTTCTATGCGAAATTTGAGAGAAAACGAATATGGGTTACATTGGATCAATACATAACTGATTTTTTATTGAATTGTATTGATTAGGCTATGTATGAGGTTCCGCTATTTTCATCAATGGGAGAGAAAAGAACCGTAAATGAAATAATGAATTTTAGTGAAAAAAAATTTTTTTATAGTGTGAAAGATTACTAAAGAAGAAAATAAGTACATAAAAATTGCGTAAGGATAAATGATTGATTACAAATGCCAACAGATTTTTAAAAAACTATTTGCGAAACTTCTACATTAGCTATTTGATTATATTGTTTCAAAAAAATTTCATTTAACTTCATAATGTAATTTAAATTTAAGAATCTTTATTTTCTGGTCTGTGATGCTGAATTATTATTTAAAATGAACGTAGAGAGAATGTTATGTTATGGGCCCAGGCGAACTTTAAATAAAAAATGGTAATTTTTTTCTTTCGCGAGTAGGAGAGATTCATTACGCTCAGGGGCGTAATGAATCACTTGAATCTATTCTACTATTCCGCGCATCTCGTTTGCTATTCTCTTTTTCGTGTATGTGCTCATGAATCATGTGCAGGCGCTGATACTTTCCTTATTTGCGATTATTGAAAACACAAATAACTTTATTTAAAAACTGTTCGAACCACAAAAAAAGGTTTTAAAAATTTAATTTAAATTTTAACATGATATTAATTGAAATATAATATAAGGATCGTTATTTTGCTTAAAGGTTAATAGAAAAGTTAAAGTTTTAATTAATGAAACATTATATGTTACCTCAAAATTTCTTAAATTGTTAAATTTTAAAAAGAAAGGAATTTAATTACATATTTTTTTATTTAAAATGTTAATGAAATAATTCAGTTAAGTTTAATTTCTTGTAATTTATATATTAATAGGTAACAATGATAACCCTAAATGAAAAAAATAACTTGAAAAATTTCTTTTTAAGTAAATAGATTTTGTATTTCGCTACAACTTTTTTAAAATTTGAAAATTCCACGAAAATGTTTAGTTTAAATTAAATATGTTGCTTTTTCAATATTTTTTATTAGAAAAATAGAAATAAAAATTGTCAATATTGAATAATATTTTATGATCTAAATTAAAATTTCATTCCTGATTCAGTACGCCCTAGCAGTAATCCATTACGTCCCGGACCGAGGCCTAATGTCTTACTTTGCATTTCTCCAAAAACATTGTTCTAAAAATAGTATAAGTGATATGAGGTTGTATTTTTTTTAATTGAAAGATGAGATGTTGGGGTAAGTTTTCAAAGTTATAAAATTTGAATTAATGCAAGAATGACAAAGTTAAATAACAAAAAGTGAAAAGTGAGCTATTACGCTCCGGTTTTCTTTATAGAAGTAACACGAGTCGTACAAAATCTCATCGTCGGAAAAACCGTCGTTTACTTTTAGTTGTATTTTTGATGACTCAGAGACCATCTTTGTCCACGAATGTCCGCGGACAAAAAGCGACGTCTTTTAGACGTCCCTGTGCCCACTGGAAAAGGCTCTACTTTTATTCATCAAACACAAAAATTAAACTGATTACGAGGGCATTAATGCAGCTACAAATGACGAATTGATGAGTGTTGATAAATACACATGAGAACATGGTAGTACTTTTTAATAAAATTGGCTACGGGCAACACAGATGGAAGATTTGTGGAGATTTAAAAGTTATTACTATATTATTTGAGCTACAGTCTGGCTTTAAAAAGTACCCCTGCTACTTATGTTTATGGGATAGTAAAGACAGGCGAAATCATTACAAAGTAAAAGATTGACCAGCTAGGGAATCCCTTACATCTGGTTCACGTAATGTCATCCTAGAATCCCTTGGAGATCAATTAATGGTCCTACCTTCATATCTTCATATAAAGTTAGGTCTTATGAATCAGTTTGTCAAAGCTCTTGATAAGACAAATAAATTTTTCAACTATTTACAGAAGGTTTTCCCTAAAATTTCCGATGCTAAAATTGAAGAGGGGGTATTTGGTTTTCACCAACATATTAGAGTTATTGAAACTCGTTACTAGGGACGCAGGGATGCTAATATGCTTGCAGATTTTTGCTGAATGTTAAAAAGAGAAACACTAAGATAAGGTACGAAACGAAAAAGAAATACATACATACATACATACATACATAGATTATTCGAAAAAAAAGAACTAGATACAGTTCAAAAAAGGAGAACAATAACAATAATATATATGTTTCTCAATAGCAATACCATTCAGCCCTTTTAAGAGCTATTTGATGTACAAAATCCGATCGTGCAACCTCTTCGCGGTGTACAGTGGATAACGGTAATGCCGATGGTACATTCATATTGTTACGTGCGTTTAATAGCACAAATTGTAGGTTTTGAATTATTATGTCAAAAGCATTTTCTGATAAAATTAAACTGATCTCGATTTTGTAATCAGTGGCCCTGAAACCCTCCGAGTGACAAATTTCAAGGCAATCAGATGAACTTTTCAAAAACGTGTCCGCCATATTGGTTTTTTGAGGTTATGTCAAAATCCTGATCTGATGGGGTTAAATGGACATCGGATTCGGATTCAGGGATCCAAAAAACATAAAGCATATATAGTGAGACCCCCCGATCAGAACTTTTTTTGCGCGGCTGTATAATTTGTAGCAGTTTATGATTTGATACACACTTTTAGCGTCAAATCGTTGCAAATTGATATTTTTGAGTTAACAGCGATTAATTATCTATTAACTATGATCGTTAGTTATTAAATATTAATTATTAATTATTTTATGAGTTATATTTATAATCAAACATGCCAAAAGATAATGATGACGCTCTGTTTCGAAAATTATCATTTGAGATTTTTAGAGATGAAAATGGCACGAATTTCACTTCTTTTATTTCCCTTGGAAATTAAATATTTTCCAGGATTTATTTTTAACTTAAAATCTTTGAAAAAGTGCCTATTTATTTTTTGAGAATTATTGAAAAAACTTTTGTCGACGCTAAGCGTAAATACCAACTTTAGAAACGTGTAATTAATTATTAGTTGTTTATTGTTAATTACAAATTTACATTCATTTTTAAAATGAAAGTACTTTTTGTATAACAAACTGTAAAAATAAATAATTTTATTATATCAATTAAAGGGCATATGCCGGACGTATATCTGGAAAAATACTAACACATTATCAATATTTTACTGCCAACGCATTTCGTAGGGTTAACGACACTAAGTATATAGAATATGGGAGACTCTTCTCACTGAACTGATTCAGGATGTCCGCAAAGTGATATTATTCTATACAAAATATCTCTATCTTATAATTTATCATCGTAACATTTTAACCCCTTAATTAATTCGCGTTATATTTGGATTGATAATCATTGCTTTAATCTTAAAATTTAAATTATATTATAATATTATACTAGAGGGGTTAACCCCCTATTTAAATATTTTTTATTAATTTTAATATTTATAAATTTCAAATAATGTTTTCTTAATATGAATGAATAACAATAAGTTAGAATTAATAATAAAAGGAAATATTAAAAGAAGAATCTAAAATTTTTAATTGTGTTATTAGACAAATTCTTCGAATTTGCTCATATAAACGGCATAAAAAATTAGCTCAAATTGGACATAGAGTTTGACGCATCGTAAAGGTCTTTATAAGGACCCTTTTAATATTTAGGTCAATCAATAGATCAACTTTGACGTAAATTTTGTTGTAATGTAAAGAGTTTATTCGTCCTTTATTTATACTCTTTTTGATATCTAACTTTTTATAACTCAGTCAAAAATTGATCAAATTTTACATTCTTGTAACTAAAATTTTTGTTTTTATACGTAGTTTGTAATAAAAATATGGAATTTTTAAAAATAATTTACGATAAGATTTAAAAAATTTTGAAATGGTATGCCTAACTTGCCATTTGACCAAATCTATATCTCTTTAATCGCTTTCTGAAAAAATTTGAAAAAATCATGGTAGCTCTTTTCAACAAGGATTGAAAGAAAAAAATATTTGATAAAAATCTAAGATGCAAAAGCAGAATGATTTCCAATTTGGTGTGGAATGTCCTATGTCTACCTAGAGTTATTTTAAATATATTGTATGTTTTTTCCTGAATTGAGAATTAGGCTTATGAAATAAATAATACTAAATTGTTTCTTATTTTTTATAACAAAATTCTATAATTAGGAATTTATTACAAGGTGTACATAAAACTTAGTGTTTGAAACAAAATAGGTTAATAAATTAAGTGTTACATATTTAACAAATCTTGTTTAAATCTACAACATAATGTCTATATTAAAATAGCGTTGCTATTATTGTCTTTAATTATACACATTTTAATCATTCAATCGGGAGAGGATACAAATTTTTTAAGGCACGTAAGCTTGTCAGAGAGTTTCCAATTAAAAAATGACCAGGAGTCAATGGAAGTAAATCATTAGGATCTGAGGAAAGTGGAGTCAATGATCTAGAATTCAGGATAGCCTCGATTTCAACAACATATGTATGAAGTTGTTCATAAGTTAACAACGAATTTCTCGCAACGCGTGTAAAGTGTGTTTTAAATGATTTTACCGCCGCTTTCCACAATCCACCGAAGTGTGGGGCTCTGGGAGGTATAAAATGCCAGCTGGCCCCTTTTTCTGTAAGATAGTTTTCTATTTTGTCATCTTTTGTAATAGAATCAATTTCTTTATATAATTGTTTTATTGTCGAATTAGCACCGACAAAATTAGTGCCATTATCAGAATGAACTGATTTTGCCAAACCACGACGAGCAAAGAAACGTTTTAGAAAAGCGAGGAATGCTTCGGTACTTAAATCATTAGCTAATTCAAAATGAATTGCTTTAGTAGTGAAACATATAAAAACGCAAACATATGTTTTAATTTTAGTTCGATTTCTAAATCGATGCTCTTTTGTGTAAAATGGACCACAAAAATCAACTCCAACCTGAAGAAAGGGACGAGAAAATGAAATTCTTTCTTTTGGTAAATTTCCCATTATGTATGTAATTTTACACAGTTTAACCTTAAAACGTGTCACACATTGTCGGATAATATTTCTATCTGTGCTACGACCATTTATTAACCAGTAATTTTCACGCAGACCATATGCAATGTGTTTGTCACACTTGCATGCATTCGTCTTTTGTGCTCATCTCTAATTATTAGATCAGTTACAGGATTGTTTTTTGGTAGAACGAGAACGATCGCGCGCTACAGCGCGCGTGTTATCGTTCTCACCCAATTTAATATTACGTGTTTAATGAAATTAATGAATTAAATAATTATTTTACGGTAAAGATGATAGAAATAAAATAAATATGTTGACATGTATATTATCGGGAAAAATATTTAAATTCATTTTAGCATAAGTAAACGTACAAATTTAATGTTGAAACCGTACGTAGATTATGAAGAGAATTGAAATTTGTTAAAGATTTTAACATATGTTAAAGAAAGAATGGAAAATAATGAATTTGATAGACAACATCATTTATGTACAATGGTCTGTACTACAATTGTTTTACTTGCTTTCGGATTTTTATAATTAGACAATTGATATCCATTTCTAATTTTTACTTAATGAGACAATGTCGTTTTCATGTTTCAAACTTAATTTTTTTCACCTCAGTAATGTAGAAGAAATAATAATAATATTAATATATATATATATATATATATATAAAAGCACGAAAAAGTTGGTCATTTTCTTAATTTTATTGAAGAGAAACAAATTTACGTATCAGAATTTTATTTAGCATAAAAATTCTTACTAATTTTGTATTGCAAAAAATATTTTGTTAAATACTTTCAATACAAAATTTCGTATCTTTTTCTATTTTCTCATAATTGTCGGCAATCTATTGCTGAGATAATCTTCCACCCCTTTAAAAATACATTGTTGTATCAATTGCATCAAGAATATATCGATTTAATTGAACATTATTCTTACAACGAATTTCGGAACCTTCATTTTGATCAACAATAAATTACTGTCCAAATGAAGGAGTATCGTTTCTTTCTGTATACAAAGATGTATTCATTTGATAATAAACCTGACCATGTATTTTAAAACAATATAGTCCTGGTCGTTTATTGTTAAAATTAACTAAGTTCGATTTGAGAGAAGCAAAACCAAATGAATTATTGTATGGTCGTATATTATGAAAAAATGTTCAGATAATTTGTGGGTGCCTTCAAATAAACTTTGTAATATAATTGGAGGTGCAGGTAAATCTTTAAGAATGACTTCGCCATGTTTACAACAATCATAAAATTAATTCTTATTATTAGATTTTCATTTGTGAAATTATTATTTTTTGTGCCATTGTAATTGTATATCATAAAACATTTCATCTGAAATGTTGAGTTTTGAATGAATTGTTGCATTTTCAATAATTACATTATCTTTGTCTTTATAATTTGTTTGTATTACTTCTCCTGATGTACTATTATTATTCTCCACTGATATTGAAACCGTACTTTACAAACTTCTGTTTATAATAATTACCTCCTCATTTCTATTACTTTTTGATTTTTTAAATAATTCACTGTTAACTTTATGTTCACAAAGTTTTACATAAAAATGATCACATGTACTGTTCATTTCATTAGAATAATCTGTCTCTATATGTGACTTTAAAATATTATCAGACTGATTTTAAACAAAAGTATGTGTATTTTGTCGAAAGGTGCGCTTGTAACCAACATTTCTGTCACAAATTGATGATTTCATTTTAGAAGTACATAGAAATATATTGGTCGACAAAAAGTTACTTTTTCTCTGATTCAAAGACCGGACAATGATATTCTTATAGGATTTTAATCGCTGAACACGAATACAACCTATAAAAGTGTCCATCACTTCGAGATTTTACGAAAAATTGCTTTAAAGTTTTAAAAAGCTCTGTTTTTGGTTTCTTATCACGTGTAGAAAATGATGCCGACGTGCTAGAAGTCTTTAATTAGGCTTAAATTAAAGTTTGAACTGTCAACTATGAGAATCAAATCGAAAAAGTTCCTCTGTTTTGGAAACTTTCTTCTCTAGCTCTATTCTTAAAAAGATACTTCCAATCATATTCAACAATCCTAGTTCTAACATTAGTCGACCTTATTGACGAAAATTTACTCAAACGATTGGTTTTGAACATTAATATTAAATGGTTTCTCATATTACAATAATTGTAATTGACAGGACTAATAAATTCTAGCGTATATAAATACAAAGTACATTGCATGCTAAAAGCAGAGTTTGATTCCCTTCTCAATAATTTTTCGAATTCATCAATATGAATATCAGTTAACATTTCTCATTTAGTAAGTATAATAATCTGCAACACTTAAATTAACAGATCTTTCTTTGTTTGACATGATTTAATTCATTTATTGAAAAGATATCGCTTCTAAAAATTCATTCATTTTATCTCAAGAATGTAAAGAAGGATCAATATAAGATAAATAGATAATTCATCTTTTCATCTAAATTTCTTTTGTATTTATTTGTATTTTCTAAACAGTAAATATAAGTGTATTTTTGGTAAGGTTTTCTGTTGTGTATCTGTTTATATAATCTTCTATTCTGGTATTTGTTAATGTTGTATCTTTTGGCTATATTTCTGTGTACAAAGTATCTGGTATATCGTAATCACATGTTATTTTTAGTAATTATCTTTAATATTTATAAAGTTTTGCAAATAATAATAACTAAGTACCAAAATGGTGAAAAATCAATAATTAAGATTAAGAAAACAAATATAAATCAATATTAAATCATAAATTATTACCACTATAATATAATTATGTAATATATGAACATAAGAATTTAAAAAAACAAAATTTTACATTCAGAAATCAAAATAACAGGCAAATGTCCTTTATTCCTTTAACTTTATTTAAATTCTTTAAATTAATAAATCAAAAAATTCATGTTATATTAAGAAACTTCTCCTAATCAATAATTATATATATATATATATATATATATATATATATATATATATGGGGAAATCTCACC
This sequence comes from Leptopilina drosophilae, assembly GCA_032873175.1. Lineage (NCBI taxonomy): Eukaryota > Metazoa > Arthropoda > Insecta > Hymenoptera > Figitidae > Leptopilina > Leptopilina drosophilae. The sequence continues at coordinate 30,966,375 of CM065480.1, forward strand.
AAATGGGGACAAATTGGGTACTGAGATATCGGTGCCACAAAAAGCCTCCATATTGCCAATTCACATTTATATATTTTTGTTAACTTTCTTTCACGAGTATGAGATTTAAAAATAATTGTTTTTAGGCAAAATTAAAGATTTGTGCAACTGATTTCTTTATTAAAATCGTAGAAATTGATAAATTCCTGGCGTAACTCGCATTTATTCGAATTTTTATTAAGCGATAACTTTTTGAACAATTTATTTTTTATGTTTTGAGTTTTTCGTCATTCATCCATGGGTTGTGAAGATTAGAAAAATATAAATTGGACAAGTGTGCCAATTATAATATTCCAGATAATGAGCTCTTAATAAATGTAACTGTATTTTCACCAAACTTTAAAAATCATTAATTTTCTTATAATACTCGTTGAGCGATCATCATTTAACATTCGCTCATATACTATTTACATTTTTAGGTATTCAGAAAAAGAGTTTTGGGTGGTAGAACATTGTGCCACTTGATACATCTATGAAATCGGCCTTGGAAAACGCGCAACGAGTGCGTAACTCGTTGTCAAAATCTGGTTTTTCGACGAGCACAAGAAATCACTTTTAAAAAAATGGATACACCTTCGCTTAATATCTTGCTTTAGTGTAAATAAATATATGTGCAAAATGCTCACCCCTAAAAATAATATTTGGGGTTGATATTAAATAATTTTTCACATAAACATATTAGTTACTCTGTTTATAGGGCCATTGCTGAAAAACATTTATTTGAATTATATTGCGGGTGGATTTTTGATGAATGTAAGTTCAGGTAAATAAAAGGAAATGTGTTTTGAAGGGTTTTAAAATATATTAAATTTTTTAGAATAAGTGAAGTGACTGATAGGGTGGTATCCATCCCTATTTTGAAAAAAATTTTAAATAATCGAAAATTAATTTTAAAAAATTATTTTACTTAAAATAAGACTAATTTCTTTCCTTAAAATAAAATTCTATTTTAATCATGCTCACGTTGTTTTATCTAAAAACAAGAGTAGTGGAATTACAATCTTCATTTGTAACTTATTTCTCTTAGAAGTAAGTTTAACCTGCACTCTTAACCAAAAATATGATAATAATAATATAATATTTTAATACTCTTGTATGTATAAAGTATGTATTGAACTTTATATTTTTTTAAATGCACAAAAAACAAAATCACAAAATTCACGATCAACACTTTTCAAAAGAAAAATCACTTGGCCAATAAATGCCTTCTTGTCAAAATAATACACGTGTCACACTTTTCAAATAGCTGACAGTTGCTAAGATTTGTAAAATTTATAATTTTCCGTATCAACCAAAAACTGTGAGGATCACACTGAGGTGAAGTTACATGGCTGTAGCGAACAAACAATTCTTTAGAAAAAAGATGCTCGCGCAGCAATTTAAAGCATCTAAAATAAATAATGGAATTAAACATATTTTATTATTAAACTTTTCATTCATTAAAAATTATAAATAAAAATTATTATCTTAAACTGTTTTTCGTTAATAATTTTAATTAATTATAATTTTTTAATTTTGCTTTAAAAGGAAAACGAACATTTAAAAGTATTAGGGCACCATCATTACAAAATTCAGCCAATGAGGATCACTCGCTATAAATTTCATTGTAAATTCAGCCAATGAGGGAAAAGTTCTACACTTGAAGTTAGCTGCTTTGACTCCAGTATATAAAATGTCCTCACGATTATCCAATCAAAATAAAGGATTTTGAAAAACAGCCAATCAAGAAAAAGTTCTACACTTGAAGTAAGTCGATCTTACTCATCTCGTTTTTAGTAAAGGAATTATAACAATTTTTGTGACTCTGGAATATTCGTTTGTACCAATCTCCCTCCTACCTTAATGATTCCATTTTCTAAGAAAGGGTTTAAGTTGAAAAGGCAACTTGATTTTGATACAAATCTGTTGTCATTTGAATAATTAAATTCTCGCGAAAAAGAAGTAGGGTAGAAGTACCGTTTGTGGCCACTGTACCGGTTGTGGCCTTTTTCATAAAATTTCCATTAAATTATTTACTATAATTAATATTTCTTATTATAATAATATAGTACTATGAGATTTTAAGTATTTTCTTAAGTAAAATACATAAATAAACTATAATATAAATAATTACAATAATTATTAACTAGTGGCCAAAAGTGGTGTTAAGGTGGCCAAAACTGGTGCTTCTACCCTAGATTGAATTAATTTTAATACCGTATGAATCTGAATTGTAAAAATTGAACATGAAAAATTTTCATTAAATTGAAGTTCTAATTCAATTTTAATTTTCAAATTGATCGAAATTGAATGAAAAGTTATTACTAATTAATGTTAATTATTGTTTTAGCAATAAATTTCAATTGAAAATTGATTTAAACTGAAATTTTTTTAATTTTGATTATCATAGGGGAGAGTGGGGCAAACCGGACCGGTGGGTAAACCGGCCAGGTATCAATATCTCCGAAATGGCGAAATTGTCAAAAGTGCTATTTAGAAATTTGAAACAACCATTTGTAGTATACCTTATTTTTTCAATTTGATATTTTTTACATTTGTTTGTGCAACGCTAGGAGCAAAAGTTTTTTTTAGTTTTTTTCTACACTTTTGCGAATTTGTTCTTAAGGAAATTCTGAGGAAATCGTGTAATATTTCCAAATATTAGGTCTTGGGTTTTGAAGGTACACACCTCAGGAATATTTACTACCAAAAACTTTGATAAATTTGCAAAGCGTTTCTTTTTGACAAACATTTATTCTCAAAATAGGCCTGTGGGGCAAACCGGACAGTTTTCGGTGGGCAAACGGGCCATAGGATATTTCCATTGAATTAAAGTTTCATAAAAATTATTTTTAAATTAAATGTTTCTTTCATTAAAATATTTACTTACAATGAAAAATAATTGTCTTCCAATGAGAATTGGACCTTTTAATATTGTTTCTCTGATAATGACAAACATTTTAATTTTTTTATTAAAAAAAATATTTATTGAATTAAAATTCAATCCGGAATTGTTATTTTCATTACTACAACCACTGTTTACATGATTCTTTGTTTTTCATAATTGTAGATTATGTAAATGCAATATTACACTGATAGAAATGCTTTGACATTATTAACAGAAAAAGTTTGGTTAGGGAATTCTTACTAACCTACAAATAAGGTTCCTTTATTTTAGCCATACGCTTCATAATATCAATAGACACGATTTTGAAAAATATAAGTACTAGTTTGACTAACAAAGATTTTCAGTTGAAACATGTATTTTATCTATTTTACATTGAAAATATTATTAATACTGTGATTTGTCTCTTCGTATTACCATAATTTTTATGTCAGATTTGCCTATTCCGTTTCTGGCTGATTCAACAATACTAAGTGCCAGTTTTAAAAACACATATTTATAAGGTTAGGTGCGCTGTCAGAAGCGTTGTGCGCAGACGTATTCGAAACAAACAAAATAGAATGGCTAAAATAGTCATACCGTATCACAGTAACAAATCCAACAAAACAGTATGGCTGTTTTAAACAGAATTCTCACAGTAATCACGAAGTTTTTCTTTCAGTGTATAAATAAAAACCCAAACAGTCTAGTTGGCAACTAAACAATAAAAGATGAAGTATAGGTGTCTCTGGAAAAAAGTTGCGCAATTAAATGATCTTTCAAACAAGCCCTCGAAAAATGAAATCGGTTGATTCGTTTAGTCACAAGAGTAAAAAAACCGTTAGAGGGTCCGGTTTGCACCACTCTCCCCTAAAAAAATAAATATTTACTATAAAGTATATTTTGAATATACACGACCATATACACAGAGAGAAATGAATAGTAAGATTTTGATGTTAAAAAGATGATGTTAAGCGATACTATCATTATGCTGATGGTTACCATCACAGATGTTACAGAAAATATAGTTATGCTACCCCGTACTATCAAGATGTTACTCTGCATAATCTTGAAGGTAACGGTTACCTACTATCTAGATAGCTGTCCATATTTGTAGCATTAAAGATGGTCAGCTTAAGTAACCATTATTATGTTACCCACTACTATAAACTTCTTTTAGTGTATATACCCAATAAATATCCAATTAAATATTTTACTAACATATTAATATAGAATTATTTTTAATTTAGTCACTTATGTACTTTTAGTGATAGAATAATGTTTTGTTATAGTGCCAAAAGTGGGATTGCATGACAATCTGCCTTTTAAAAACAGTTAAAATTTTTTTTAAATTGTTTAAATAAAAGTAAGCGCTTTGTTTAAAATCACCCTAAAATTTCAATTTTCATTCTTTTAGGTTTCCTCTTCGTCATGCAAACCGACTTTGTTTACTTTAACTACAAAAATTTTGTTTCTGATTTAGTTGCGATTTAAGTCCAGTAGATTGCATGGCGCAAAACTGAAGTTCTAACTTAAGACTTTTATTACGCCGCCATTTTGCAACATTTTTAATTTTAACATTTTAATTTTATTTTAAAAATAATTTTCATAGATTACATTATATACTTTAAGATATGCTTTACTTTTATTATTATTATCTAAAAAAAGCCTTTTCGGCTTTTACATATCGAACAATCCCAATGTCAATTCTTGATATTTCCCCAGCTTCCCAAACTTCCTCCTACATTTGCGCTCCGTAACTGACTTTTTTTATTAGAAGGACTCATATAGCTCTCTCTGGCTATAGTTAGGGAAACTACGGAATAGTAGTTTTTCCGTAGTTAACTACGGATTAGTAGTTAACTGAGTACTGCCGATTTATTGACGCCGAGTCTTAGAAGCATAAATTCAAAGTCTCGAATATTACACAACCAAGTTCGCGACGTTTAAATCTCCTGTTCAGATAATTTCACGATCTGGAAAAATCCCACGCTAATTGTTGTTGTTCTAAAAGTTAAGGAATAATAATGAATGTAGTAATTTCTCTTGTGCATTTTTTTGAACATTCTCCATTTTGAAGTAGATGAATGACCCTTTTCTCGGGTATTCATTGACCTCTAATTATATTATATATCGATTCCGGCACTCGTCATATAGTAAAAGAGGTCTCCAAATGTGTGGAATGTCACCTTTGGAGGGAGTGTATTTGTATGTGTGGTTGTTTCGAGCCGCGATTTGCGATCTACGAGACATAATTGAGGTCAGAGAAAGTAGACATTGAACACGGTTTTTAAGTTCTCCGATGATTATATATACTTTACTTTGAGCTAAATTAACTTATCCAACTATATATAAAAGTGTATTGTTCAAATAGAAATTTCCCATTCTCACTGTAAGTATAATTGACAACACAAAAGTGGATTTTCATTTTGGCATTGATTGAGCAAATTTCAGAGAGAAAGGAAAAATTATTAACCCTCTGCCTACGCAGAGGGCTTTTAAATGCGTTTCCGATAGTCCCCACCCGGCGACCGAATTGTCGTTTTTTGTCGATACAGTCACTGGAGTAGAAAAGAACAATTTTTGTATCGATAATATTAATAATAATATTTTTTGATAATAATAATTTTACGATAATGATTTATTTTTCGATAATAATATTTCATTTTAGTAAATTTTCTTTTCGAATAAAAAAAGAAATTCTATGTTTGATAAGATTTTGCGAATATTCACCTCTTCTGCAGGGAAATTAAGTAGACAATACTTTTAAAGTTACAGGATAAGATTAACGCTGATAAGTATATTACACTGTCTAGAGTCATGCAATTGTATGCAGTGTTTGTTTGAGAGGGTCAATAGAATTCAAATCCAATCGGCAGCAGTACGATCCGCAAATAGGTAATTTATAGCGTATAACTACGCAGTTTCCATCTTATTGGAGGTGGAAACAAATACAAATTTCCCTAAAATAATGCAATTAAATTATATGCACAATAGGAACCACATGATTTCTTTGTTTTCTCTTTGTTTCAAGAAGAAAAAACTACTGGCATCGTGCCGAAATAATATACAAAGTAACCAAATGCTTTAAATAAATATAGAATTTTTTTTCGCTGGGTTTAATGCATTTTAAAATTTTTTTTCTATTAATTCATTTCTTAATTTATTTTCGATTCATTTAATTTAGGGTTGCTATAAAAATAATACCTAAATAATATTATGATTCACTCTAAAAATTAATAGATACTCAAAAAATATCGCTACAGTTGCAATATTCAATTGAACTTAAAATAAAACATAACCCTAAAATGACAGATATAATAAAAATTGTGTAAATAGTAAAATTAAATAAGCATTTTAAATTCTTTTTAATAGCATTTTTTAAATCACAACCATTTAAAAGTCAATTACTGAAATTAATACTGTGTTACGTCCGTAACTTCTTCCCATATACTTAATTTAACTATAATATTTATATGTTTAATTCCTTCTAATTTTGCCTATATATTATATTGTTGTATTTGAAATACTCTTTCATATTATTGCATTGTATTCAGTATCCCAGGCAGAAAACTCGGTGGTGTGCCGATGCCTACGACCGGCTCGACACCGGCCCGGTGGTAAAGTCGGACAATACCCGGTACCGGCACTGTGGCACCAGGCCGGTTCCTAAAAGACAACCGGCCCAGCACCGCGCCCGGTAGTAAGGTCGAACAATAACCGGTACCGGCACTGTGGTACCGGGCCGGTTAATAAAAGACAACCGGTCCGGCACCGGCCCGGTACTACTTTTTAATACCGTTTTAACACCCGCGATGGACTTTTTCCGGCATCAAAATTAGTACCGGCCCGGTTCCAGTATTCGATGTAGTTTTTACACCGGCAACGGGATTTTGCCGGCATCAAAATTAGTACCGGCCCAGCACCGACCCGGTTCCGGTATTCGATGCAGTTTTTACACCGTCGACGGACTTTTGCCGGCATAATATTTTTGTGTCTTAAAAAGTCTAAATTTTTAATTTTTTGAAATGTTTTTTACACCATTCGGAAGAATAAGAAAATCAAATCTCTCGAAATCAAATGTTTTTTAAAATCTTTTTTTATATAGTTGGAAAAATTACATTTCATTAAACTCTATTAATTCAGCTTTAAATTGTCCGGGAAAATCACTCAAAAATCCGGGAATTTGTTACTGCCGAATTACTAGACACCCTATAATAACTTTGTTCGTTTAAAATAATTTTGGTCAGGTTTTATCTGATTTATTGTTATAAAACTTTGATAATCTAACAAGGTATTACATTAATTTCATTATACTAAGTTTCTGCAAGTTTTTTCTATAAAGCGGGTACCGGGCCGGTACCATGCCAGCAGTTTTTCTTTAGCTTTAGTCCCAACGTTTAATGACATTAACAAATGTTATTTTAATTATTAACTTTGACATTACATTATACAAACTGTCTTTTTGAAAAGGTTTTTTCTATTAATTTAGAACATTTTGTAATTAGACCTGGTGTCACACTTCATATATAAACTTTTTATTCACAGGCCCGGTACGTCGCCGGTGTTGTGCCGGCAATAAACCGGTACGAAAACACTGAAAACAAGAACCGGCCCAGTACCGGGTTGATGGTTTACCGGCACCGGGGCGGATATTTCCCGGGTTATCATTGTTGACTGGACCGGTTCCGGGCCGGCGGTAATGCCGGTCTCACGCCGGCACAGGCAAGTCCGCTCTTGGTATTATTATATATTTTATATGTATCTAAACAAATTTGTAAATTATAAGATATTAAAGAAAGAAGAGTAATATTTTAAACAATGTAAAAAAAGAACGATCGCGCATCAAGCTACACGACCTACCACAACTTTCACTACACTAAAAATGAAGTATTGTAAAATCACGTAATCAAAATAATAATTGTGCATCAGTTCAACGATCTTCAACAACCTTTGACAAGTGAAAGAAAAGCAAAATATGTATAACATACATGTTCTATAAATTAAGTCGAAACAGCAGTAACAAAACTCAATAAACTTGAATGAAGACCTTGTCGCACAAGGAGGAACCAAGGACATTCAAACATTTGTCGGTGGAACGCGCGTCAACGACAACGATTTAAATAACATGACTAATGAAGGAACTTCTAACTAGAAAAACAGCTAATTTTTGGTATAAAAGGGGTACCTTTTCTGATTAGAACAGAGAGTAATTTGTTGAAAATCAAACAATATACATCAGATCGTCTACAAGTGAATACAAAGTATATCTTTAAAAGTGAACAGTATATCCCCAAATATTATTAAAACATACATCTTTGAAAGTGAACTATTCTCCAAGTATTGAATTTGAAGTGAATCGACCTTTTATAATTCTTCAATTTTCAAAGTATAAATTTTAACTATTTCCAAAAAATATAAATTTGGAAATAAACTCAACTATCAACGAAAGTCTAATATTGAAACAACACATTCCAAATTTCGAACCATCGAAATTTGCTCAGGAGGCGACAACCGTCTGGAAGAAAGCAGATATTTTCACAATATAATACACTATTTAATTAGTGTAAATAAGAGGACTAATACCAAACCTTTAAGGAAAACAATTTTAAGGCCCCTTTACGTCTACTGCTCAACACCATTGAGATTGGACTACCAGATAATCATCACACCACCAGTAATCGTTATTTTTTAAGTAAGATCTATAATTTTAATTATACTCATTGTATTTTTGTCAACTCTTTTCTTTCTTGTTGGTTTTTAAATAAATTATTCTCTCAATACATTTAGTAGGCTCATTGACTTATCCTCATCCCAAATTAGATTCATTTATGAAACTAATTTAAAACGAGGAACGTTAGGTATATTTTAAAAAGGTTTCTTGTTTTGATGTAACAACTGTTTTAAATTGAAAAAACACAAAAGTTGATATTTATAATGTCAGAAATATTTCTTGGTTAGAGTTAAAAGTTTCCATATATTTCCAATTACTGACAAATTGCACTCAACCCAAAATTACTATCACTGAATTGGCTAAAACATGCGACTAATATAGTGAAGCTTAATTCACAACGTTGGTTGTGACGTTGTTTATTTTAATTATATTTCCCAATATTTTGCAGAATTGTTATGGAAGAACAAGAAAGATTCAGATTTTTCAAAATTTAAATTAGAAATCGTTTTCAAAATTCAATTATTGAGCAATTCAATAATTGAATTGAACCAAGTGATCATAAGAATTTTGGGAGATTTTAGCAATATTAAAAATTCTTTTTGATTTATTTTCTTTATATGCATGGAATGAAAATGTATAAAAGTTTTTTCAAAATTATCAAAATTTTTTGAGTTACCTCTTACTCAAAATTTTGGTCTATTTTTTGAAAAAGGCACATAACTTTTTTTCTTATTGACCGATTAAGATAATTTTTGTTGCAAAATACTCATAATAAGAAGTACTTTTAAGAAAAAAAATAAAAGGAAAAATTTGTTTTTGTATTATTCGCTTTATGGATATTTCCAGCCTTATTTTTAAATTTTTGTTATTAAACATTTTTCAAATAACAATAAGTTTAAAAAAATCATAAAATCGTAAAATATATTGTTGTCATATTTATTAATTATGAAAATTATTTTAAAAACCTGTTAACGCTCTATCCGTCGCATCTTTTTTGTAACGCGATCCGTCGCAGGTGAGGAAACTTCTCACCCAACATAAATTAATCGAAAATTGTTTTAAAATGCCAAAATTTTTTTTAGATCTTTATTATAATTTCCAAACAACTTATTGCAAGTATAATTAACTTTCATTTTCTGTTAATTATTTAAATAAAAAATTAATGACAAATGAAATCAAGTATTCGCGGTCAGTTTCACGTTGAGAAGTTTCCTCACTTTGTGCAAAAAATTCTTGACATTTGCTGCTTAAAAATTCAATTACAAAAAAACTAAAATAAATAAAAACACAAAAGTTGTTTTAAAATAAAGAAATAGAGTTTTGTGGAAGGTACTGAGAATATGAAATTATAATTTTTTGTATTTTAAAAGTTATAAATAAAAAAAGAAACTGGGTGAGAAAACTTCTTACCATGCGACGGATGGAGTGTTAAAAAATTACAAATAATAAATTTAATATTGTTTGAATAATTAAGTATTGCTATCTAAAGAAAAATTTTCAAATTGTGAAATTTTTTATGTTTAATAACTGTACTGATGTTAAAAAAATTATTATTGAAACATTGTTTAAGCAATTAATTGATGCTTCTTTTTTCATAAACTGTACTTAGGATTAGAAATTTATTTTATTTAAATTATGCAATTGTTTATAAATTATCTATTGATAACGAGAAAAAGGATTTATTTTAAAACTGTTCAAACAATGTACTGTTGTCATTTTTTTATAAATTTCATTTGGATTAGAAATTTTAGATATTTCTAAATACAATCAATTGACGAGCTAATACCAAAAAATTGTGTAAACAATGTTTTAATAAATAATTTTTTCATCACCAGTACACGGAAAAAATAGTTAGCTGCCGTATCCAGTTACATTGTTGCTGGAACGCGATCCAATTAATTGGATGGAGCAACTATTTTTCAGTTAATACATGCAACTTTTTAGCTGCATTATCTTTGCGATAGCTGAGGTGCTAATTTATTGGATCTCATTCCAGAGTCCAACGAATTGGATACAGCTGCCAACTCTATTTATGAGCGTACAATTATTACATATAAAAAATTTCACAATTTGAGAATTTTTCTTTAGATAACAATAATTAATTTTTTAAACAAGGTTAAATTGATTATTTGTAATTTCTTAACAGGTTTTTTTAATAAATTTTCATAATTAATAAATATGACAACAATATATTTTATGATTTTTTTAAACTTATTGTTATTTAAAAAATGTTTAATTACAAAAATTCAAAAATAGGGCTGGAAATATCAATGAAGAATTTAATAACGAAGATTTCACAAAAAGAAAAAGCGTTTTGGTAAAGAATTGTTGCCTGTAGAGTAATTTTGAAACAAAACTTGCACCGTCATAAGTGAATACTGCACAAGTCCTTGCACGCCGCGCTGGACATTTTATTTTTTTCCTCGTAAAGTTATTGCTGTCAGGGAATTGCGAATTATTAAAACACATAAAAAACATTTAATACATATATTTAAAATAACCGGAGTGAATATACAATTTCAACACTCGGAAGGGCAAGGAGAGACTGCCTTATCGCAATTTTCCCCAGTTCATCGTTATTTCCCACATAAAAGTATTTTCTCGCTAGGACCAAGCTACCGAAGTTAATCACCGCTTGACCACTCCTCACACTTATGGCAAAACTTCAAGCCTGATCCTTGTTGTATGCGTCTGACTGCGATTAAGTCACTTTCCTTGTAAACACTAGCTGCCTTGCTTTTTGTCATAGTGTTTTTTGTTTTCTTTCTAGGCTTTAGAAATTGCTTTTTTAGCGTGATATCGCAATTCCTCTTTTTTCCGAAATTAGTCATACTCTCTTCTTCGATAATTTCGACGATTTGTGGATCCCCTTTAATTCTTATTCTGGTGCCAAACAAAAGTGTAAAAGGTTGGGCACCTGTGCTCCTTGGAGGGACATGATTAACGAATTGTTGTGCTTTTTCCACGTACTTATACCAATCTCCTGGCGTAGGCACTGCAAGCTTCGTCAAGATTGGTATCACCGTTCGGTTCAAGAGTTCCACCTGACCGTTTCCCGGCGGTACACTTGTCACAATCGTTGAAAGCCCAATTCCCTTATCCTTGCAGTACTTCTCGAACTCCGACGATGTGAACGCTGAGCTTCGATCAGAAATTATTGTTCTCGGGTTTTCGAAAACAGCGGATTGCTGCAGAAACTTGCTTATGACTTCTGCTGAATAGGTTGTTTTCGTTGGATACAGCCAAACAAATTTACTGAATCCATCAATAACTGCTAAAATATGTTTACAATTTTTTTAGTCGAATTCGACGGTCACAAATGATCTGTATGATACATGTCCAGTGGAGCATCACTTTTATTTAATGGATTCACAAATCCTTCAGGTTTGCCATACATTTGTTCCGCCAATATACACGACAAAACAATTCTGAACTACATATTTCACCTTCTCACCAGTTTGAGCTGCGAAATGACCTTGATCGTGACATTTACGGATCATAGATTCCTGTTCGATTTCGTTACATAGAATGCCATCCTCGAGAGAAAATCCCTTCGTTAACCCGCTCTTTCAACTCCCTTAAAACACCATCTTGCTGTTGACATTTTTTAATTCTCGTTGCTACCGTCTCGTCTTCTTCTTCAATCAGCAAAACTTCCGGAGAAGGATAACGGCTTAGAGCATCTACATGCTGTATCCTTGTCCCTGCACGATGCTCTATTGTAAATCGGAAATCTTCCAATTTAAGAGCCCATCCTGCAATTTGTGAAGAAATATCCTTTTTCCTTATTGTCCTCGTAAAGGCCTGATAATCTGTTACAATTTTAAAGTCCATTCCAATCAAGTAGTTGCGAAATTTGTGTAAAGCCTTCACCACTGCAAGCACTTCCAACTTATAGCTGTCATATTTCTTCTCCGTCTTGCTAGTTTTCCAACTAGCATAATGGATAGGATGGAACAATCTATTCTCGCTATCACGCTGCAGAGGAATTGCCCCTAATCCAAGCGCTGACGCATCGGTATTTAGCTTGGTCTCAGTAAACGGACTATGCAAAGACAAGATTGGTTTCTCACATAACAAATTCTTAAGCTTTTTTCGTTGAATACAAAATTTACATCTTTTTTTGTCAAATCGGATAATGGTTTCGCTAACACAGCGAACCTGGGAATAAACTTTCGAAAAAACCTCGTTAACCCCAAGAAACTCTGCACCGACTTTACATTCTTTGGCTCTGGAAATGATTCTACAACACGAGTTTTTTCAGCTGACGGTCTAATTGAATCATTTTCTACAATATACTCCAAGAAATTCACAGACGACTGAAGCAACTGACATTTATTCCAGTTTATTTCTAATGAGCAATTCCACTGCTACTGATCTGAAGAATTTTTGATGATATCATCGATTTTAACAAAATTTTCTGGATTAGTTCTTTGATATGTGTAGAATTTATTATGTATCGCCCACAGTGCGACAAAAGTGGGATGTCGTGGACAAATTAGTCTAGAAATTACAAATATCCTTTGATTCGAATAACTTTTTATTTTAATGAAAGCTTATAAAATTGCACATCGATCTGTGGTCGTATAATTTTGGAAATTGTTAACAATTTTTTTTTATTTAACAATAAATATGAAAAAATGAGAAATAAAATTGTATTGAAGTATATTTTTAACTAAAATACATTTCTTCTCATCTATGCTATAATAATTAAAAGAGGTGTTCCAATTAAACATTATTTATTAATGTAGACTAAATACAAAATTTACTTAATTAGTTACAAACAAATAAATTTACGATTTGTCTCAAAAAAATTCGTACGGTAATTTCATTTGTTTGTAACTAATTAAATAAATTTTATATTTAGTCTACATTAATAAATAATGTTTAACTGGAACACCTCTTTTAATTATTGTAGCATAGATGAGAAGAAATGTATTTTAGTGAAAAATATACTTCAATACAATTTTTTTCTCATTTTTTCATATTTATTGTTAAATAAAAAAAATTGTTAACAATTTTCAAAATTTTACGACCACAGATCGATGTGCAATTTTATAAGATTTCATTACAATAAAAAGTTATTAAAATCGAATAATATTTGTAATTTCTAGACTAAATTGTCCACGACATCCCACTTTTGCCACACTGTGGGGCGATACACGCCGCGGTGTTGCGCGAAGCAATTTATTTTTTATCTCGTAAAGTTATTGTTGGTCCATTATGAAATTTATATGCAATTATCATGATATTTTGATTTCCGTGGCTCATAATCTTTTACAAGTTGTAAAACCTCATCGCGCATATCTTGGTTATCTAAATGTGTAACATCAATTTCATTTACATCTGCTATCTTGTTAATTAAAAAATTCTTGGCATTCTTCTTAATAAAATCATCTTTTAAAATTTTTATATTATTACCTCTAAATCGAAATTCTACTGTTTTTAAAAAATCATTACCATTTATTAAATCAAGCTTTATCACACTTTCAGATACGAGATTCAGTCTCACGCAAAAATTTTCATCATCGATAGATATGTTAGCACTAGTGACACTTAAAGTACACAAATCGTTTGAACCTATACCCGTAAACTGAGTTACATTTTTCTCAACATTTAATGCTCCGATTTTAACAAAATTGTCAACAAGTAACAAAGTTAAATCGCTTACCGTATTATTCAATGCTTTCAATTCTACACATTTTGACGATCTCGTTTGTACTACATCTACACTTCGAGTTTTCTCTAAAGCAATTCTTGTCGTGCACTCGCGTGACTTATGCCCATACGAGTTACAATTGAAACATTTTGGTCCTGTTGGAGTGAAAATCGAGAGAAAGAGGAATGACACAAAATAACACAATTATAGTTTAAATGGAACAGTTGTTAGTTTATTAAATGAGAGATAGTTAATACACTAAAGTTACTTGCACATCGCACGTATATTGTTCGTTTGTTTTTTGTTATCGCACATTCCTAATCATTCGCACGTAGAATACTTTCTGACGCTTTTTAGCGCGTAACGCACTTCGATAGCGTGATTCGCAATTCACGCTTGCGCAATGTAATACTTTCTGTTCTCTAACACTCTGCCATACTGATAAATAACTTGTGCTCAAGTTACAAATCTTTTTAAATTGATGAAAGGGTTAAATTATAATACAAAATCGTCATAGCGTTTCGGACGTCGGCTAACGCGTTTTTCGCGAATTGCATTCCTAGGATTATTTTCGTCGGTTTCGCTATCGGAATTTTCAACATTATTTATATTTTTATTGTCGCTATTAATTTCGAAATTTTGCAACGAATTGTCGTTCCCTTGGGGTTGTTGTACAATAGAGTTGTTAGCTTCGACGTAGTCGTAGTTGTGTTAGGCGATTCGTTCAAATCTCTTTGTATTTTCTTTAAGTTCCTGTGCCAGTCTCGACCTTGGTTGCTGGCGATATTTGCTTGAATGGCAGGTATATTTGGTTGGTTCGTTCCACCAAACCATTTGAATGCGGTTGAAAAGGAGAGTTTAGTGTGTGTTTAATTCCGTGCTTATTACAAAAATCGCTAAATTGTTTGGATGTAATACATGTTCCACGGTCGGATATTATTCTATACGGCGCTCCAAAGTCAAGAACGAGATTTTTGAGGGCTTTAACTACGTTTGCAGCTTTCGTATCTTTCGACGGTTTAAGGACAACAAATTTGGTTAATGTGTCCGTTATTGTAAGAATGTGAGTATTACGTTTCGCTGTCATAACAAATGGACCGAGATGATCGATGTGTATTTTTGCAAAAGGTCGTGATCCTGGTTTGATTGGCTGCAGTTCTCCAGGTTGTGGACCAGTTTGAGATTTTGTTAAAACACACTGCAGGCAGTTTTGAATGTGTTTGCGTACGTATCGATGTAATCCGTGGAAAAAATAAAATTCTTTAAATTTAGCGATGGTTCGTTCTACTCCACAGTGACTTTGTAAGTCGTGAAAACGAATTACAATGCTTTTACGAAGTGCATTTGGGATAACGTACAATAGTTTAGAATCGACGCGTTTATACAGTATCGAATTTTTCAACTCACAGTCTTTTACTTCTGATTTTTTATTTTTCGTGCGTTCTTTTAAGGGTTTTAACAAAATTTTGCGTTTTCGTTTTTCATCTGAATATTGAAATAATAATATTTCTTGTTCGGGTGTAACAATATTAAAGATACCGTTAATTCCTTGATGATAATCAATTTTCTCGTATTCTTCGACTGGAGCTCGGCTAAGTGAATCAACGTGAGCAAGTTTTTCGCCCGGTCTGTGAATAATATTATAAGTGTATTCGGATCACTGGTTCGACGGCTGATAGCGTACACTAAATGCATTTTACCGTTTTTATATTGATGCAATAACATAGCAGCTAAACCTCGCGAGCTTGCATCTGTATGCAATTCAGGTTAAAAAGGTTGTACAACAGGTTCTTTCGCTAACAGCTCTACAATCGTTCTAAAAGCATTATTTTCGCTGTCGGACCACACGAAAATTTGGCCCTTTTTTAAGAGATCGTAAAATGGTGACGCAATGTGTGCAGATTTGTAAATGAAACGTCGAAAGAATCCGTCAAGTCCTAAAGATTGACGAACGGCTACAGCATTTACGGGGGTGGGAAAATTAATAATTGCTCAAAGTTTTTGTTTCCCTGGCTGCATACCTACGGATGAAATTTCGAATCCTAAGTAGGATATTTTATTTTTTAAAAATTGACATTTTTTTAGGTTTATCGTTAATCCAGCGTCGACAAAAGCTTTCATTACTGCATAAAATCGTGTTTTTAAAGTTGGACAATCTTTACCTGCGATTAAAATGTCGTCGAGAAAAAATAATATCTTATCATCTTTGAGGGGTGTTAATACGCGTGACATCAATTTAGAAAAATAGAACGGTGCGTTCATAAGTCCGAAAATCATGCGAGTAAATTCACCGGTGTCGTCAGGCGTAATGAACGCTGTTTTCGATCGAGCTTCTTTTGAAAGTCGTACTTGCATGTAACCGAGAGCTAAGTCGAAACAAATAAATAAACTATTGTCCCGAATTTTCATTAATTCGTTATCAATTATTGGTAAAGGAAAATTAATCCTAATTATTTCCTTATTTAATAGACGGTAATCTACAACGACTCTAGGATCACCATTTTTCTAAGGCGGCGCTAGCGTTAGTGTAGTTTGTGTCAGTGACAAAACCTAGTTTTCGATATTCTTTAAAAATGTTTCTCATAATTTGACGCTCGGTTTCGCTCGCTGGTATGGCTCTACGAATTACAGGTTTGCTATTGGGGAATTCTACAATATCCATCTCTAACAAATTAGTACAACTGATTTCGCGAATACTTTTTGCAACGCCTTTATGAAATTCATTTAAGATACATACAATTTCGTCGATGAGTTCTTTGGGTCGATCGTTGTCCGTGTCGCGCGAATTCACTATAACTAAACGTAAACTTATTTGCTTCTTTACGGTAATTCACTAATTTGGAATCGGAGTTGAATCTACCTATCAATACATCAACGGTTTGGTTTTCATCTGGGACCATTATTAAACGGACAGGTGGTACTACTATTTCATTTAAAGATACACCGGCGATGGCAAATCCTGTACAATTTGTGACGAATTGTTGAGGTCCGAAACTTTAAAGAACAATCTGTTCTTCGTGGAATTCGAGTCCTAATTTGGTTATTAATATGTGACCATATTTGTTACAATTGTAACATTTAGGTTCACTGTTAGCGTTTCGAATCAGGGGACGTTTGTCGGTGTTTTTTGTAGTGGTTCAAGTACTAGGCGTGTCTTCAGTTTTAAATTGATCTGTAGAGTTTTTCGTAAATCTTCTGGCTTCGTTTTTCTCTTCTCGTGATCCTCGAATGCGTTCGACTCGTTGCGAATTTATACGTTAGAACTCGATCATATCGTGTAGAAGTTGAACGACGTTTGCATAAACTCTTGATGCCATTGCGTTACATAAATCTCTTGACCAGAAACCGATTAAAACTTGTTCCTTAGAATCTTGCATACCGAGGTTTATGTCACGACACCGTTTTATTTTGTTATAATAGTACGTTGTGAAACATTCGTTTTTGTTTTGAACTCGATCAGACATTTTCCTCCACTTTTGTGTTTTACTTTCTACTTCCATGAATGAGATAGAGAAAGCATTACGGAAATTTTCCCACGTTTGGAATTCGCAAGCTCGTAAGCTATACCAATCGCGGGCTCCACCTTTCATATACATACGTGCCTCTTCGAGAGCAAAACTATCAGGCCATCGATGTCGAAGTTTCATACTCTCAATTAAGTATTTGTATGGCTCAATTGAGCCATTTCGTAGCGGCAATTGATCCGATTTCTCCACAGAAATCTTCGATATTTTTGGAAAGATCCGGCATGATGTGGTCATGAGTTGATTTTCCGGGGGTGCATTGGTGGGAGGTTGAAGTGTGAATGCTCGGTTACACAATTCTAATAAGGTTTGCTCCCTTCTTTGTCCGTCTTCTAGTAAGTTCCACATGCGCATCACCAAATTTTGATTTGGTGGGGAAAAGAGCCTGGTGCGTGTGGGACAAGAAGACTAGAGACAGGAGAGCCAACTCGAGTATTTCCGATGGACCCGATTTTAACGGACGACTGGGCGTACTACCCCGAGGCGCACTAGTCTTCTGCACATCCCAACACA
Organism: Leptopilina drosophilae; assembly: GCA_032873175.1. Lineage (NCBI taxonomy): Eukaryota > Metazoa > Arthropoda > Insecta > Hymenoptera > Figitidae > Leptopilina > Leptopilina drosophilae. The sequence goes on from CM065480.1 coordinate 30,984,647, forward strand.
TGCATAACTGCGTGTATTTTATATATATATATATATATATATATATATTATATATATATATATATATATATATATATATATATATAATATATATATATATATTCCATCTGACAGCTGTAACAGCTACAAGTTTGTTATTATCTCCTTCATATTAAATAATAAGTGTAAATATTAAGTAAACTTAATATTTTTAATACAAAAGTTTCTTAAAAAAGTGAGAAGCGTATTTAACACTAGTGTTTTTAATTATGATTTGTCTTGATGAAGAGTGTTAATTTAAATAATAAAAGTTGTAATGGGATTTTCATAACCATTTTTTATCTTTTAATAAAAAAGGTATGTTATATTATAAATTACTATCGCTCCTATTATAATATATAATTTATTATATATTTATTATTGCTGCAATTATATTTATTTCTGTTCTAGCATTGTATTTGAGGTTAACCATAACCTCCAAATAAGGAATTTTTCCCAATAAACTAACTTTTCAAATTTAACGCTCTACGATATTTCAAAGATTTTAAAAGGGATTTATAAATTTTTACTTATTAATTACGTCAATGAATTTAATTTGTTTAATATTATATATTTTCATTAATATACTTACCTCATTTTCTGGAAATTTATAAAGTTGACGATAATTCTCTTTACAATTTTTATCGCCACTTGTACAATTATTTATGCAGCACTGTCTCTTTTGGGGCATTTTATTTAGTATTTTTAAAATCAACTGGCACAGAACTTGCACATAACCAAGAAAATTGTAAACAAAACAAACACACATTATCTAAAGACACACAGATAGAGTTTATAAAGTTATGCATGTGTTGGGATGTGCAGAAGACTAGTGCGCCACGGGGTAGTACGCCCAGGCGAGTTGGCTCTCCTGTCTCTAGTCTTCTTGGTGTGGAATGAACAAGGGAGAGGTGTTACGGCCACTGGGGGAACCATTTTAAGACATGAAATCACGTTCGCCCGCACGCGGTGGTAGCTGTTGTAATATGTCTCGACTCACGCGTAATCCATCATCCGGGTGAAGTAATGGGAGTTTATCAAGAGATGGTAGGGGATTGGCTGTTCCTGGTCTTTGGTCATGCGCCACAGGTTTGGGATTTCGATTTCCCCATGTTTCTCGACCCGATCCGAAAACACGCGGCGCACTAGGTACACTTGGATTGATGGTGGGGGATACCCCTGGGGTTTGTTGAATATACCTCTGAAAATTTTCGAACTGTTCGAGAGGAATTTCTCCTTCCGCCATGATGCCTTCTTCGTTTTCGTTTAATACAAGGATGTTTAAGCGATTTTAACCACGCGCGACTGTTTCAAGCGGCCATTTTAAATTTTTGAAACGCACTTGATGAATTTACATTATTTAGCGATTTATTTCTAGTAAAGAGGGAGAAAAAATTTCACTAAAACAGTTTCACTTTTATTATTATTTTTTATTATTTTATTTATGCACTGCGATTCTTTTTGCGCAAACAGGTTAACTTTAATCCCACTTCTGTATGTTGGATTTAAAATCGAGAGAAAAATGAATAACACAATTATAGTTTAAATGGAACAGTTTTTAGTTTATTAAATGAGAGATAGTTAATACAAAAGGGTTAATACACTAAAGTTACTCGCACACCGCACGTATATTGTTCGTTTGTTTTTCGTTATCGCACATTCTTAATCATTCGCACGTAGAATACTTTCTGATGGTTTTTTGGCGCGTAACGCACATCGATAGCGTGATTCGCAATTCACGCTTGGGCAATGTAATATTTTGTGTTCTCTAACAGTCCCTTATCCCTCGACAGACATTCTCTACTCATATGCCCTCGAGCCCCACAGTTAAAACGTTTTTCGACTTTGCTATCCATTTTTTTTTAAAACAACCAGTTTTTTTATTAAAATTGTCAGTCTTATTACTTAGTTTTTACACAACTTTTATATTTTCAAATACATCTAATTTTGATTTAAATTCGCGAATATCTTTGGCACCATATAAAATGAGTTTACTTACATCGTCACCGTCTATACTATCGATGATGTGCATTATTGCACTTACTTCCAAAGACACCTGCGAACCAATCTCTAACATCCTATAACAATACTAATGGTAAGTCTCATCGTCCTTCTTCTTACGTTATTCAAGCGACTGTCGGCTTTGGAACCGAATTCTCGAACGAGTGCATCCTTCATAACAATCCAAGAATATCTACAATCTTCAAACCCTACGTACAACTTTGCAGAACCTCTAAGCAATCTTTTTGCATAAATTGCCTTATGAATATCTGTCCTTCTACAGATATGTGCTGCATCTTCGAAATCTTCCAGCCATCGTCGAATACATCGGCCATCATCTCCGGAGAACGTATCTAAGGTTTCATCTAAATCTCTAAAAGACATCGTCACTTGCCGTGGAATTTGCGTGTGACTAATCAAAGTACCGTGTTGAATGATCTCTTCTGTCTGTCTGGAAACTTCAGACGATTGTAGAGGATGTGAGTGGTGTAACCGTATGCGCGAGGAGGTATCACCTCCCTTCTTTTTTCGTCTTTCGACGCTGGGTCTCAGCGTCGCGTCGTGTACCTCGTTTTTAGGAAGTGGCGCCTCGGCACGTTCTTCTTGGGTCACTATCATCAATCCTCTGTCTTTTTCTAACGCCTCTATTAACCGATTTCTAAATTCAATATTTCCACCCGTCGTCGTCAAACTTAACCGTTTTAATCTGAATTTCATCTCTTTCGTCTTTAAGGGATTAATCGGCACATCATCTTCAGTGGTGTCGTCATCCTTTGAAGCGTCGTTTCGTTTTTCAGCCATATTGTCACCACCAACGCCAATGATTTCGCTTGGTGTAACGCTACTTTCTAATGTTTTCTTGAGTCTCTCCTTCAAGACTGGCTTGGTCCCTATTATCGACAATCCGCGTGCTAAAAGCTTCTCTGTCTTTGGTAGTTCCACTTTATCTCTGTGGGACTTCACTGCGCCCATAATGAGAACGCAGATATCTCATCCTTAGAATATCAGCGTTCTTTCATTTAGCACTGCAACCGTAAGCGTAGGTAATGTTGCGCGCCCAAAATTTTTTCCGTGTATTATTATAGCACTGTATATAACGGACCCCTAATGCAAAAGGAAGTTTAAATGCGATCGCTTCCAAGCTTGCGTGGCTATGCAGTATGTGTATTCAGGTTGCATCCTCGAGGTTTAGGGTTCGATCCCTCGTGCGTGCGATATTTTCCGTTTTATATTTAAGTGTTTTGTGTATAATTCTTAATGTTGAGTCCACATTAGCACTCTTAACAAAACGTAACGAAACAATATACTTAGCATTGCTTTGTTACATTTACGTTTTGTTAAGAGTGCTAATGTGGACTCAACCTTATAGTGTTACATATTATAATATAAGTTTAAATAATTATTAACAATAATAATATTTTAGTAATTAATTTAAATAAATAAGAATGTCTCATTTAATGAAAGAAAACAAAAAAAATATTTTTTTAAAGCTTATTTCAATAAAAGAAATTCTAAGAATTATTTACAATTTTTACACTCATAAAAGTTTATTTACTACCGAAATATTAATAATTATTAGCATTCAATAAATTACTCGCCATGCTTTGATTATTAAATAACGAGTTTTATTATAAATTAATAAAAATAAATTTTGTATTCGAGAACACGTTACAGCGTTTTCCAAGTTCGTTAAATTTTATTTGCGAATCAGTAATATGCCAGTTTATGCCAGTAAGATTTCAATACTGACTTAATACTGACTGCCAATATAAAATCAGTACTGAACAGCGTTACCAGCCAGGGTTTTCCCAGTACTGGAGTCAGTACTGCCATACTGTCAATCAGTACTATGCCAGTATTAGATTTGTACTTGGGAAAGTAAAAAGTGAGTCATTGTGTCTCGGTCTCCTTTACTGTATTAATTAAAAAGGAAGAAAGTCATCCATAAAAATTAGTAAAATATTATTATTTCTTAGTAGAATTCTACTAAAAGTGACGGTCCACGAAAAAATGTGCCCTAGCTCCCAAAAAATTAATTTCCAGTTATTGATGTGAATTGCAATGGAAAGTCTCCACCAATCAGGAAGGCTTAGCTTCTAAAACGTTCAATTTCTATGTTAATTAGAATGACTAATTTCAATAGAAGTTCGAATTAAGAAGGAGTTAATTTTCCTAAAAAGCACTATCTAAATCGATTTCAGACGAATCCTGATGTTAAATGTCCTAACTACTGACTACATTTTGTGAGGATTTCAGGTCGTTTGACAATTAATTTCCTTATGAACAAGGCCTAACTATTTGAAACTATTTGTGTAATAATTCTTAAGGTTAAGTCCACGTTAGTACTCTTAACAAAACGTAAACGTAACGAAACAATATACTTAGCATTGCTTTGTTATTTATGATCATTTATTTATGATTTTTTTTTATAGCGAGACTTCGGTGTCCGTCCGTAGTTTTTACGTCTTAAGTATTCAGTCTTAAGTCTTAAGTTTTTCTTAAGTTCTTATGTCCTAAGACTTAAGACTTAACTTCGGTATAAGAAGGTCTTAAGTTCTAAGTCTTAAGTCTTACGTCTTAGGGGCTTTCCATAAACCACGTGGTCCTCTTTTTCCAACTTTTTGACCCCTCCCTCCCCCTGCGTGTCCAAGAGTAGTTTTACACTGAACCCCCCCCCACCCTATTGTGCCACGTGGCTCAAACATTTAATTTTATTTTTTCATAACGCGGTGCAAAAAAGGGCACTTTTTTGCACCTTGTTATGAAAAATATCGTTCGTAACTAGTGCTAGTAGTTGTCAATTTTTGCACGAGTACTTTTTTTGGAACAAACTGTAGGCGAAGCGAAGCAACAATGCGCATGAGCGCGATTCTTCGGAGTTCGGTTCGTTCCGTCGTTTAGTTTGCGTTCGACATAGCCCGCGTAAATTCGAAAAGAGATGTAAAATAAAGCCACGTGTCATGAAGAGGAACCCCTCCCCCCTCTCGTGGTCAAGAGTAGCATTTTGCTGACACCCCCCTCCCCCTAAATGGGCCACGTGGTTTATGGAAGACCCCTTAACAACCGTTGCCATGGCAACTTCGGTATAAGAAGGTCTTAAGTCCTAAGTCTTACGTCTTAACAACCGTTGCCATGGCAACTTCGGTATAAGAAGGTCTTAAGTCCTAAGTCTTACGTCTTAACAATTGTTGTCATGGCAACCGTTGCTATGTTAATGTTTGCCATAACAACCGTTGCCATGACAACCGTTGCTATGGTAATGGTTGTCATAACAGCCGTTGCCATGGCAACCGTTGCTATGTTAATGTTTGACACAACAACCGTTACCATGTCAACCGTTACTATGGTAATGGTTGTCATAACAACTGTTGTTAGGGTAATGGTAATAGGTAATTTACATAGTTCTACAGTTTTTGTATATTGATAAAAATAAATTATTATATTCTTAATTTGTTAAAGTTATACTTTTTGATAATATATTTTAAATCACTCCTACTCTCTAAATATGAATCAGCGAAATTTCACTGATTCTCAGCGATAAGTATGCCACTAATTTCAATCAGCGTATATGCGCTAATTAATCAGTGAAATTTCACTGATTCACAGTGCATATACGCTAATTGAAATAGTGGCATACTTATCGCTGATTCAGATTTAGAGAGTATTCCATATTTTCATTGAAAACATATGCGACATGAAAATACTCGAAAGTACTAAAAGAGCCAATTACTTCATTAAAATTTTTAAACAATTAATTCAAAAAAAAATTTCTAAATAAATTATTATTTATTTTTTTTATTCATTCATTATCATTATCATCATTTTTGTCATTTTAGGCCACGAAACCCTATGATGTAGGCGCGTTGAGCCTGCTTCTCTGCCTGATTTTTTAGAAATAAGGAACTCGAGCTTTGTAGAGGCTACTTTCGTGATGGAATTGAGTTGTTCTCTTTTTTGTAAGGATTGTCCCCGATTTTGCACTTAATTAATTAGCACATCAGAAGGTCACCCAGTGTTTCGGAGCCGCTGTTCAAGTACTAAACTCCTATTAAATTAAAGAGATTTGATTATAATTATCAATTTTCTTTTCATTAGCGCATTAATTTGAAGGGGGATTATTCACAATTATCTTTGACTGTAAATCGTGTAAACACATCAGGCGATGCTGTCAAACATCGCACAATCATAAGAGGTAATTATTACTGTTCGATAGTAATAGCTGGAAGGCACGCGATTTTGAAAGAACAGGTCAATGGAGAAAGTTGACCACTGCTTGTTGTCGGTTGTTTTTTACTAAATAATAAAATATAGTAACAAGTGATAATTAAGATAAAATAGATAACATCCTGTATGCTAACTATATATTGAAAGATAAAATTTTCCATCAATTTCTTTCCATTAATAATATATATATATATATATATATATATATATATATATATATATATATATATATATATATATATATATATATATATATATATGAATAAGAAGGATCCGCGAATATAAAAAACAGAAAAATGAAGAAGAAAATACAAAAATTAAAAATTGTAGGGGAGTGTAGTCGAGGTTGGACCACTGTCTAGGTAGGCCACTCCTGTTTTTGTTAAATTCACTAGCGCCACCTACGCGCATGCTTGTCGAAGCTTGTCTTAGTAAAACCTAACTTTTAGATCAATTACATTTTCGGAGGATCGAAAATTGTGTTTTCTGTGACGTTGGCACAAAAAAGCTCTAAAAAAGATTTGTGCATAATGTGAAAATCCATTAATAAAAGATAAAAAACAAATTGAATCATCAAGGCAAGCATGCAGAAAATTTGTGGGACTCATGGTTGAAAGAAAAACAATGTAAAAATCGAATCGCGAAACGTATTTCTTTATGGTTACAATAATTCGTTAACGTTACTTACTGTCAAGGTCGGCCACTATGTGTTTAAAATGCACAAAGATGAGGACGAGCTACTTCATTTGCAAAAACTGCAATTCTGTATAACTCATAATTTAATTGATCATCTTATTAATATTTTAGTGCAGATTTTTTTTATTTATATTAATTTTTTTATATTGTTTATTTTTATTATTTTGTTATTTCATTATGTTACAAACTGTAAACAATAAAGAGTCAATTTTCCGTAACTCCAAACATGTTATTGAGTCATTCCATTATATTTCGACTAAAGTCGTTGCCGAATAATTTAAAAAAATTGTAATATTTTGCAGGAATGATTTTAAAGGTATTAAGATTACCTAACAAAACGATTTTTTAAAATATTTTTTATATTTATTGTAGAATAAGCGTATCTAAAGTAAATGAAGTCGTAAAAACTGTTATATTTTCATCTATTAGAAAATATTAGGGAAGAGTGGGGCAAACCGGACCCCCTACCGGTTTTTTGACTCTTGTGACTAAACGAATCGACCGATTTCATTTTTTGAGGGCTTATTTGAAAGATCATTTAATTGCGCAACTTTTTCCCAGGGACACCTATACTTCATCTTTTATTGTTTAGTTGCTGTGTTTACTTTAAACAATTTTGCAAACGGTCCGGTTTGCCCCACCCCCTGGGGTAAACCGGACTCCCCATGGGGCAAACCGGACCGTTTGGTTTTTTATTTATAATATTGCATTTACATAATCTACAATAATAAAAAAACATAAAAAATCATGTAAACAATGGTTGTAGTAATGAAAATAATAATTCGGAATTGAATTTTAATTAATTAAATATATATTTTTAAATAAAAAATATAAATGTTTGTCATTATTAGAGAAACAATACTAATTCTCATTGGAAGACAATTATTTTTCATTGTAAGTGAATATTTTAATGAAAGAAACATTTAATTTAAAAATAATTTTTATGAAACTTTAATTCAATGGAAATATCCTATGGCCGGTTTGTCCCACCGAAAACGGTCCGGTTTGACCCACAGGCCCATTTTGAGAATAAATGTTTGTCAAAAAGAAGCGCTTTGCAAATTCATCAAAGTTTTTGGTGGTAAATATTCCTGAGGTGTGTACCTTCAAAACCCAAGATCTAATATTTGGAAATATTACACGATTTTCTCAGAATTTCATTTAGAAAAAATTCATAAAAGTGTAGAAAAAAACTAAAAAAAATCTTTTGCTCCCAGTGTTGCACAAACAAAAGTAAAAAATGTCAAATTGAAAAAATAAGGTATACTACACATGGTTGTTTTAAATTTCTAAGTAGCACTTTTGTCAATTTTGCCATTTCGGAAATATTGAGGGGGGTCCGGTTTACCTACACGGAGAAACCTTTAGGCCGTCAGCATACCCAGTGAGTCGAAATTCGTGTGCTAGTGGCGCTCCCACAATGCGGGAGCTTAGACTTCCCTCATAGCGGGCGCGTAGCGTCACCAGTTTACTGGGACGATGATTTGTCTATGTAGCAAACTTTTTCTAGTGAGTGTATCTAGTGATCAATTAATTAATGCCCAGTTTTCGTAATTTAAATTTTTCTGGGCAGAAGTTATTAACATTTTAAAATCGTGAAAATAAGCAAAGTGCCAGTTTTAATTGCTTATTTTTTAACATTTATGAAGAAAAAAGGAAGAAAGTGTTAAGAAAAACTAAAAGTTAAACACAGGTACTTTGTATTTCATAAGGTTTTATTCAATTTAATGATTTCTATTTCTCACATTTAGTGAATAAAATTTGCAAAAATAAGTTATTTACCAGGTGAACTTTAAAATCATTTTTTATTTAATATTTTTTATTAATTATTGTTTCTACCAATTTATAATAATAAAATAATTAATTCTTAGTAAAATCTAATTTTTTTTACGTTTTTATAATAAATTATGTGTTTTCTTTAATATTTTCTAATAGATGAAAATGTGACAGTTTTTACGACCTCATATACTTTATTGAAGATGAAAGAATTTATCAATTATCCGAATCAATCAAATCTCTCGAAAATAAATTTCTTGAGTAAGCACTAGATTTCGTTATGAAAATACAATATATTTTTCATATGTATCGACAGCGCAGCTGTCCTAATACAGAAACCTGCTTTTTCTGAAAATCATTTTTTCGAAATTAATTATTAATTTCAAAATTATCAAAGAACTCAGAAAAAATTGGTTAGCATGGTGGGATACGAGCCCACGACCTTTCTATTGCCGGTAGACTGCTCTGACCACTGAGCTACTTGCACCCCAAGATTCTCCGAGTTCCTTAATATATACTATACCTCCCTGCATTATTTCATGATAATGTAGGGAGTTTCTTGAAGATGGTAAAGCCTTATTTTCAATTCATAGGCAAATATAATTGAAGAAAGTGAATTTATCATTCGGTAGTATTAATATTGAAGATGAAAGAATTTATCAATTATCCGAATCAATCAAATCTCTCGAAAATAAATTTCTTGAGTAAGCACTAGATTTCGTTATGAAAATACAATATATTTTTCATATGTATCGACAGCGCAGCTGTCCTAATACAGAAACCTGCTTTTTCTGAAAATCATTTTTTCGAAATTAATTAATAATTTCAAAATTATCAAAGAACTCAGAAAAAAATTGGTTAGCATGGTGGGATACGAGCCCACGACCTTTCTATTGCCGGTAGACTGCTCTGACCACTGAGCTACATGCACCCCAAGATTCTCCGAGTTCCTTAATATATACTATACCTCCCTGCATTATTTCATGATAATGTAGGGAGTTTCTTGAAGATGGTAAAGCCTTATTTTCAATTCATAGGCAAATATAATTGAAGAAAGTGAATTTATCATTCGGTAGTATTAATAGGTCGTGGGCTCGTATCCCACCATGCTAACCAATTTTTTCTGAGTTCTTTGATAATTTTGAAATTATTAATTAATTTCGAAAAAATGATTTTCAGAAAAAGCAGGTTTCTGTATTAGGACAGCTACGCTGTCGATACATATGAAAAATATATTGTATTTTCATAACGAAATCTAGTGCTTACTCAAGAAATTTATTTTCGAGAGATTTGATTGATTCGGATAATTGATAAATTCTTTCATCTTCAATATTAATACTACCGAATGATAAATTCACTTTCTTCAATTATATTTGCCTATGAATTGAAAATAAGGCTTTACCATCTTCAAGAAACTCCCTACATTATCATGAAATAATGCAGGGAGGTATAGTATATATTAAGGAACTCGGAGAATCTTGGGGTGCATGTAGCTCAGTGGTCAGAGCAGTCTACCGGCAATAGAAAGGTCGTGGGCTCGTATCCCACCATGCTAACCAATTTTTTCTGAGTTCTTTGATAATTTTGAAATTAATAATTAATTTCGAAAAAATGATTTTCAGAAAAAGCAGGTTTCTGTATTAGGACAGCTGCGCTGTCGATACATATAAAAAATATATTGTATTTTCATAACGAAATCTAGTGCTTACTCAAGAAATTTATTTTCGAGAGATTTGATTGATTCGGATAATTGATAAATTCTTTCATCTTCAATATTAATACTACCGAATGATAAATTCACTTTCTTCAACTCATATACTTTAGATGCTTATTTTACAATAAATATAAAAAATATTTTAAAAAATCGTTTTGTTCGGTAATCTTAATATCTTTAAAATCATTCCTGCAAAATATTACAATTCTTTTAAGTTATTCGGCAACGACTTTAGTCGAAATATGATGGAATAACTCTATTTTATTTTTAGGGTTCCGTACACCGTAGGTGTACTGACGGAACCCTTATGAAATCACTCGTGTGTCCGTCCCAGGCACGCAAAATGGGCTGTCCCCCCTTTAACTTCTACAAATCTCAACCTGGTGAGCTGAAATTCGGTAGGGATCTTCAGTTTTAAGTGCAGATTACAGGAAAAATATAGAGAACCCGATTGGCCTACATATTTGCGAAAGGGAAGGGAAAGAAATTAAATTTTGTCAAAAAATTGATAAAACTGACCCTGTCCCCCCCCTTAACTTCTACAAATCTCAACCTGGTGAGCTGAAATTCGGTAGGGATCTTCAGTTTTACGTGCAGATAACGAGAAAATTATAGCGAACACGATTGGCCTACATATTTGCAAAATGAAAGGGAAAGAAATTAAATTTTTTCGAAAAAATTGCAAAAAATGACCCTGTCCCCCCCCTTAACTTCTACGAATATCAACCTGGTGGGCTGAAATTCGGTAGGGATCTTCAGTTTTAAGTGCAGATTACAGGAAAAATATAGCGTACCCGATTGGCCTGCATATTTGCGAAATAGAACGTAAAGAAATTAAATTTTTTCGAAAAAATTGCAAAAAATGACCCTGTCCCCCCCCCTTAACATCTACAAATCTCAACCTGGTGAGCTGAAATTCGGTAAGGATCATCAGTTTTACGTGCAGATTACGAGAAAATTATAGCAAACACGATTGATCTACATATTTGCGAAATAAAAGGGGAAAGAAATTAAATTTTTTCGAAAAAATTGCAAAAAATGATCCTGTCCTCCCCCCCTTAACTTCTACAAATCTGAACCTGGTGAGCTGAAATTCAGCAGGAATCTTCAGTTTTAAGTGCAGATTACAGGAAAAATATAGCGAACACGATTGGCCTACATATTTGCGAAATAGAAGGTAAAGAAATTAATTTTTTTCGAAAAAATTGCAAAAAATGACCCTGTCCCCCCCTTAACTTCTACAAATCTCAACCTGGTGAGCTGAAATTCAGCAGGGATCTTCAGTTTTAAGTGCAGATATCGAGAAAATTATAGCGAACACGATTGGTCTACATATTTGCGAAATAAAAGGTAAAGAAATTAATTTTTATCGAAAAAATTGCAAAAAATGACCCTGTCCCCCCCCTTAATTTCTACAAATCTCAACCTGGTGAGCTGAAATTCGGTAAGGATCATCAGTTTTACGTGCAGATTTCGAGAAAATTATAGCAAACACGATTGGTCTACATATTTGCGAAATAAAAGGGAAAGGAATTAAATTTCTTCTAAAAAATTGCAAAAAATGACCCTGTCCCCTTCCCTGAACTTCTACAAATCTCAACCTGGTGTGCTGAAATTCGGTAGGGATCTTCAGTTTTAAGTGCAGATTACTGGAAAAATATAGCGTACCCGATTGGCCTACATATTTGCGAAAGGGAAGGGAAAGAAATTAAATTTTGTCAAAAAAATTGATAAAAATGACCCTGTCCCCCCCACTTAACTTCTACAAATCTCAACCTGGTGAGCTGAAATTCGGTAGGGATCTTCAGTTTTAAGTGCAGATTACAGGAAAAATATAGCGTACCTGATAGGTCTACATATTTGCGAAATAGAAGGGAAAGAAATTAAATTTTTTCGAAAAAGTTGCAAAAAATGACCATGTCCCCCCCCTCTAACTTATACAAATCTGAACCGGGTGAGCTGAAATTCGGTAAGGATCATCAGTTTTACGTGCAGATTACGAGAAAATTATAGCGAACACGATTGGTCTACATATTTGCAAAACAGAAGGGAAGGAAATTAAATTTTTTCGAAAAAATTGCAAAAAATGACCCTGTCCCCCCTCCCTTAATTTCTACAAATCTCAACCTGGTGAGCTGAAATTCGGTTGGGATCTTCAGTTTTAAGTGCAGATTACAGGAAAAATATAGCGAACACGATTGGCCTACATATTTGCGAAAAAGAAGGGAAAGAAATTAAATTTTGTCAATAAAATTGTTAAACATGACCCTGCCCCCCCTCCTTAACTTCTACATATCTGAACCTGGTGAGCTGAAATTCTGCCGGGATATTCAGTTTTAAGTGCAGATTACAGGAAGATTATTGCGAACCTGGTTGGTGAACATGAGTACAATTACAGAGAAATATAAAAAGTTGTTATTATAATAAAATATTATATATATATATATATATATATATATATATATAATGAGATTTTTGTGTACGGAACCCTCGATCTTAGTGCGAGTGCAATCGCACTTGTCCGATTTTTTTAACGATTAATTCCCTTTGAATTTTAAACATGGCCGACTTTGACTGCAATGACCAACCTGGACTAGAAATTTTTATTTAAATCTTTATAACTGTTTTATTTTAAAACCTATCAATTTACTTTGTACAGAAAAGACGTTCCTATTAAACATTACTTTCCAACCATATACTTCAATTGTCTAAATTCATTTTTTAAAAAAAGCTATAAACGAAAGTCAAAAAGATGTCCGACCTCAACTAGGTTCCCCTAAATTAAAATTGAAATTTTCTTATGAATGCGATAAAAGAATTTAAAAGTTTTTGAATAAAATTGGCATTCATTGGCTATTATAAATAGAAGAAATTTGATGGGAAGCTTAATCTTACGGGTTTTCTGTGTCACTCACGTTTATATATATATATATATATATATATATATAGAGGCATATTTCTAGAACTTTTAAACTTTCAGGTATTGGAAAACTTAATTTTTCTTTTCAAGGCACGATCTTGAAATGAATTTTATTGTTTTGTGCATTGATCGAATAGTAGAAAAAACCTTGCGATACTCATTTCTACACATTGTTAACCCCCCTGTGTATAAATTTACCTCAAGAAAATGTTTCTAAATGCATTGATTTTTCATAATGTTGAATTTTCACATCAATCGGTATCTTGGGGTTTTTAGGGTAGCTGATTACACAGCCACACAAAAAAGTGTATTGATCTGGTGTCGAGACATCTGTTTTCCGACGTATTTCGATGCGCTGAATCCGCATCCGTTGTCAGAATTTAAACAAAGGGGGTTTTGGTTTCGCCCTAACCTCAAAAAATACCCTAAAATCGTTAAAATGGTCACTTTTGAATTATCAAAATTGAATTTAACCGCATATTGCTAATTTTCTAAGATCCCTTAATTTAAATAAATTATTCTATGAGCTTTACTGCTGTAGCGTGTTATTTTTTCTTCAAAGGATCTATGTAAAGGGTTTCGCTTACGTTTCTTTCCTTTCCTATTCGTTTCCCTCTTCAACATCCAACAAAAGTCAGCCATCATTGCTTCATCCCATCTTCCCTGATATCGTTCTTCCATCAATTTGATATCTTGATGAAATCGCTAGCCTTGTTCTTCGCTGTAATGTCCCCAATTTTCGGGAAACTTATCCAGGTGTGAATCGAGGATGTGCAGTTTTAAACTCATTAAACATCCTAATTTTTATAGTTTTTCAGCATTTTAGCTACAATTTGTTTACAGTCGGGACTCTTATTGTTGCCTAGAACATTTGTTGAAACTTCTTTGTAACTTTCCCAAGCTGCCCTTTCAGTGTAGGTCATTTGAAAAACGAAATTAGTGTCTCTAAATAACGCTCGAATCTGTGGTCCATCGAATACACCTTGTTTTAATTTAGCATCAGAAACAGTTGGAAATTTTTTCGCTATGTACTTAAAGCATTGGCCGTCCTTATCTAACGCTTTCACGTATTGTTTAATCCCACCAAGCTTAATGTGAAGAAAAATGGAAATATAATTTTGTCGGGGTCTACCAAACTTTGGTGAATGACGTTGTGAGAACCTGGTTGTAACGATACTCTTGGAGCCCAAATTTTTTTCTTGTAATGGTTTGCACGATCTCTGCTGTTCCACAGACACAAGAAGCAAGGCTCTCTCGTGAAACTTGATTGTTGTCCCAGTAGTATTGTTATAATTTTAAAATCACCACAAATTAACCATTTGTGTTTTTCGTAATTCACTTTATCTAGAAGTATTTTTATATTATTATATTCTTCTTTGATTTGAGTGGAATGAGCTATTGGAATTGGAGCGTAGACATTTGTATCGTGTAGTAAAACGGCTTTTATACTACGTTTGGAAGAATCGATTAAAAGTCTCCAGTCTTCATCTCTGTACACATTTTCCTTTAAATTGTCCATTAAACCTATTACGTCAGTACAGTACACCAAAGATGTCTCTTTATCTTTCGTAAAATATTTTCGGAACTCTTTATCTCGATCTCTATAAAATGGCACTTTCGTATTCGGATCCAAAAAGTTTCTTTTCTTCATAAATAAAGCAGCAAGTTCTGCACCATGTTTTGGTAAACCTGGATCTCTAATAAAATCATTTAGCTCCGGTTGCGATACTAATAATGGCTTTTTTTCTTTAGGGCAATACTCGATGAAATCATTTTCCTCATCGTCATTTTCATAGCTGTCACTACTAAATTTTTCAGTTTCGTTGTCGACTTCTACTTTTTCTACATGTTTTTCAAAAGTAACAGCAGGCATGCCCACTTTTCGACCAATTTCAGTAGGTCTGATTACTGTTGACACATTTATATATGTAATGGCACTCTTATTTTTTGTGGTAATTCCTTTGATATCGTTCATACAAAAATAGCAATCTTTTAAATTTCGTGGTTTCTTCCATATCGTTGGTGTAGAGAACTTGAGATATTTTTCATCTTTTGAATTTTTTGAGCGATACAACATAAGTCTACAGGAGTTACAAACAATATGAGGTTTCTTGGTGTAATAATTTACGACCGAAACAATTTTCGTAAAGCTCTTCCAGTTCTTCATCTATTTTTTTCCGCAAGGAGCTGACTTCATATTTGCTACAAATATAACAAAAGGAATCGGGACTTTTATTACAATTATGTAGTCGAGAAGTCACTTTTCTTGTAGCATCGGACTCTTTATCAACCAAGTTACTCATCAATAAAGAGCTACGGTTGCCGGATGACGACGTCGGAGGGCCCGCTTTCCCACCCTGACCAGACGCCGATACTGGGATTCCTAATCACTGCATCGTAAAACATTTTTTTCCTGTATCTGCCATGACGGCATGAACGCCGTTTACCCAGGGACTCTGCCAGTATGGATCCGTTGCCCACCGTCACCATGTGGAGGTGCCCTGCAGTGTCGGCCCAAGGGTAGAGCGAGAGGAGCGGTCGCTCTAGGCGCCAAGTGGCAAGGGGCGCCAAAATTCTAATAAAAGTTTCGTGAAAAAAAATTTTTTTTTAGAAATTTTTAAATTTCGCGGGGTTGCTTGACGGGATGTGCAGTTGGCGTTGAGGGCGACAAGGCCAAGTTACTAATACAGTACTGCTCCGATATGCCTTCCCCATTGGATCGTGTCGCATTCATACGGTGCCATGGGAATATATGAGTGCAACTGAGAAGGCACAACAAACAGCACTGTACAATTTAGTCAAGGCTTAAGCACCTTTATGTTACACATTTAAGATCGCGAAACTATTGTGATCAGACCCTAAAAGAATCATAACAATCAGATGTTCAGTCGAAAATACTGAAAACAAAAATAAAACATTCTGTGATTTATATGTCTTTACGCAGATAGCAGGTATAGATATATTTTGTATATTGTTTCAACTTCTTTAGTTTTTTTTAATTGAAAAAAGTTTAGTGCTGGTAGACATCATGCAATACTGTATCTACATTTAAAAAAAGTCGCAAACATAGCCAGAAAAGGTGTATACAAGTTTTCCTAATTTCACCTAAATTCAGTTTTCCAAATCAAATTCAGTTTTAAAAATCAAAAAATTAACCTTTTAAAATAATATTTTTTTGTAATTTTAAAGTAATCCGATTAATATTCCAGATAACCTCTATTTGCTCGTCAATATTTATCAGAATTTCTTTTTCACTTTGATGATTGATACCTGTCAGAATTTTTAAAACAAAATTAAAATCAAACCCAAAAGAAAATACCACAAATATTTTTATTGACAAATATTTATTACAATTAAGAATAATTCGAATAAATTAAAATAAAATTAATTGTGAAAAATAAAATATTGCGCTAAATCATGTTAAATTACTGTTAGCATTTCTACAGTAGATGACTTTTTATTTGAAAACATTATATTTTAAATGGAATTTAGAGAATTTGTGACTGCATACGCTGAAATGGAATCTGTATAAGTCCAAATTTTTCTACAAAATAAAATATTGGGAGATATGCAATTACACATTTTCCTGTGTAAAACTCTCGATGCGCTTTTTAAAGAAGAGCCCATTAGATGTTATTGAGAATATACGTAAAAATGAGTCTTAATGCAAATTTTTCCTTAATTTGTTAAAGAAATTTAACAGTGTAAAAAATAAAAATACAAGTTTAATTACGCATTTCCCAATGTTTTTTTACAGAAATATATTTTAGAATTTGTTTTAGATTTAACGAGTTTAAAAATGTCACAAGGGAATAAAAAACTATCAGGTGCTCAAAATTTAAAGAGAAAAAGACAAATAAAAGCTGAAAATGAAAAAAGTGCAAAACAATTGGCTAAGTTTGTCAAAGTGGTAGACCGCAGTCAAATATTAACAGCTGTCGACAGCAATATTGATAAAAGCGACAATTGTTTAACACTAACCCGCGGTCATGTAACAACATGCGAAAAAGAACACTCGGACTGTAACGACGATTCATTTTCACAGCACCATGACGATTTCAATGAATCAGTGCTAGCACCTTCTAATGGGGAGATGGCATTGCCTTTTCATTCCACTTTACCATTAAACATTTCAGAAGATATAGCTGACTGGCCGAATTTTTTACCAAATAGGGTTATTGATGAAATAATAATGCGAGGGCCTAATAATGGGAAACTCAATATTGATGAAGATTATCCGCGTGATGAAAAAGGTCGCCATTTTATAAATAAACATTTCCAATGAATAATGCCAAATAAAGAAACATATAACAGAGAGTGGCTTGTTTATTCAAAATCTTCTACAAAAGTATTTTGCTTGTATTGTCATTTATTTTGCCGAAATTCATTATCAAATTTAGCGAATGAAGGTTATGATGATTGTGCTCGTATTTTATTGGCTTTGCAAAAACATGAGATTTCCAAAGAACACCAGTCAGCAACTTATAGGTGGTAGGAAGCCACAAAAAGATTAGGAAGACAAACTGGAGTGGATCACCA
Source organism: Leptopilina drosophilae (assembly GCA_032873175.1). Classification (NCBI taxonomy): domain Eukaryota; kingdom Metazoa; phylum Arthropoda; class Insecta; order Hymenoptera; family Figitidae; genus Leptopilina; species Leptopilina drosophilae. The sequence continues at coordinate 31,002,535 of CM065480.1, forward strand.
TTTAATGAAACAAATAGATGACGAGAAAAAAAAGTGGAGAGCAATACTTGAGAGAATGTTGGCAATTACATTATTCTTGGCTGAAAACAATTTGGCTTTTAGAGGACATTCCGACACTTTAAACACTCCACACAATGGGAATTTTCTGGGGCTGGTTCAACTATTAGGTAAATTTGACCCAATTATGATGGAACATTTACGCAGCGTCAGTAATCATGAAACAAAATACTATTACTTTAGCAATAACATTCAAACTGAACTCATTGATTTGCTTGGAAATGAAGTAAGAGATACTGTTATCAAAAAAATAAAAAAAGCTAAATATTTTTCAATCATTTTGGACTGTACAGCTGATATCAGTCACACAGAACAGTTGAGTGTCACACTTAGATTTTTTGATGTTGACGACCTTTGTGTGCGTGAATGTTTCATTAAATACACACCATTATCAGACTCTAGCGGAAAAGGTATCACAGATTTATTTTTGGATGAGGTCATAAAAAAACATGATTTAGATATGAATGATTGTCGGGGTCAGGGCTACGATAATGGCGCAAATATGGTGGGAAAACAAAAAGGTGTCCAAAGCCGTATTATCCGAGAATATCCCAGGGCCTTTTTGAATGTTTGCGGCTGTCACAAATTAAACTTGGTAGCTTCTGACGCCGCCAAAACCTCAGTTAAATCAGTGTCATTGTTTGGGGTTATTCAACGTTTGTTCGTTTTTTTCTCATCTTCCACAAAAAGATGGGAAGGTATCTCGAAATATACAGAAACACTCACATTGAAAAATGTTTGCGAGACACGATGGGAAAGTAGAGTTTCGAGTCTAAAAGCTGTTAAGTATCAATATTCTGAAATCCGAGATGCACTACTAGAACAATACCAAGAAAGTACCAATCCTTTTGCAGCTTCAGAAGCCAGATCACTCGCGGAATTTATGAATCAATATGAATTTTTGCTGCTTCTTGTAATTTGGTATGATTTACAGTATCAAATAAACATTGTTAGCAAATCCTTGCAAACAGAATCTGCCGATTTGTTGAATGCAACGAATCTATTACAGAAATGTTGTCAATTTGTTAAAGATTATAGAAATAATGGTTATGCATCAGCTGTAATTACAGCAAAAGAAATTGCCGAGAAAGCTGAAATTTCACCAGTTTTTAAAGAAACTCGAAGAAGAAGAAGAATGTTCGACTACGAATCTCCAGATAAAACTCCAACAGATGCAGAAGAAAATTTTTAAATCACTGTATTCTATTCTTTGATAGATACCGTTCTAAATTCTCTCGAAACGCGTTTTCAACAGTTGTCGACGTTTAATGCAAATTGGAGTTTCTTGTTTGATTTAAAGCGACCGACTGATAAGCCTGAATTGGAGCAATCATGTTTAAATTTGGAAAAAATTTTGACGCATGATTCAAACAGCGATATTTCTGGGGCGGAACTTGCCCAGGAAATACTAACTCTTCAGAATTTCCTGGACGCAGACCAAGGCCAACCAAAGGATGTTCTTAAAGCTTTAAAGAATAATAACTGGTGCAATTTATTTCCTAACACTTGGACTGCCCTTAGAATACTACTTACTATTCCAGTAACTGTTGCCAAAGGTGAGCGTAGTTTTAGTAAACTAAAATTAATACAAACTTACCTAAGATCTACATTGGCTCAGGAGAAATTGTCAAATCTGGCAATTTTATCAATTGAAAACGACATTGCTCAATCTATACCAAAAGAAGATTTAATTGCCAAATTTGCAAGTGCTAAAGCCAGAAAAGTAAACTTTATATAAATTCGTTTATGTATTTTAAAATCAATAATTTTGAAAATTGATACCTTTAATAATGTTATTGCATAACATATTTTATTACTGTGACTGATTTAAAATGTATCATATTTACGAAAAATAGATAAAATAAAAGTTTTTATAAAAGTAGGAAATCTCATTATTAAATTAATAATCTTATCATTATAGTTTTATTAACTTTTGAAAAAATTTGGGATAAGGGGAGCCGAAAGGTGACTTCGCTCTACCTTAATAGAGCGCTAGGGCCGCCACTGGTGCCCTGGTTACAGATACAGGCGAAAAATGCTAACAAAGAGAAATTCTAAACTATGAATTAGCAATAGCATACATTTAAAGATTTAATACTATTAAGTACTAGACACACAATAAATGTAATCGGCTTGAATTTATTTACTAGAAATATTTAGGGGTCATCAATAAAAAATTTAACGTGAAATTCGTAATCAGCGACCCCGAAAACTCCCGAGTACCGATTTTCAAGCAAATACGAACAAATTTTAATAATAATGTCCGCCATTTTGGATCCGCCATTTTAAATTTTGATAAACTAACACCGGATTTGTAATTAGCAATCATAGAATCACCTAAATAGTGACTTTCATGAGCTTACCTATTTTTTAGTTACTAAACACTGAATTTAACGATCATTCCGAGTCAGGTGTTTAAAAAGAAACAACAAATGTTGTTTAGCGTTTCGACAGCGCGGCTGCCCTCTTCAGAAACTATAATTTATTTAACAAAAAATAATAATTAAATTATATTATTAAAAAAACATAAAACTAATAATTATAAAAACAGTTTTTTACCGAAAAATAAAATAAAATTTGAAAAACGTTCCAAAGGAACGTCTTTGTCGTGGTGATTACAATTGGACACTGGCGAATAAAATGTATATAATTTTCAAAGTATATCTAACTGACGTAAAGTGAATGACCGTGACAGTAAACAAAATTCAGGAAATGTCAGGGTAAATCAATATAGATTAAGAATATTTCATTTCGTTTATAAAGTGATTATAGCAATTATTGAGACTTTTTACATCTTCCTTTTTATTAACCGGATTTTTTTGTAAATTAATATGGATCATTTCTGATATTAAACGTTTTTTGTAGTTTGTTTCTGTATCTAGTATGATAAAATTTTCCCAATCAAATGTGTGTCTAAAAAAGTCATTATGGGTAGCGATTACATTAGAAATAGAATTTTTGTGTTCTTTAATACGAACACCCACCATTCTTTTTGATTGTCCCACATAACATGCAGAGCAATTCTCGCAATTAATTTTATGAACAGTATTGATATTTTCAGATTTTATATTTTTGTCCTTGCCTTTTTTGACAAAATTATGATTCATGTTATTATTTTTGTAAGGAATGGATAAAAATGGAGTAATTATTTAAAATTGAGGAAGTTTTTTCAAAAAGGTTTGGAACATAAGGCAATAATATTTTTGGTGACTTTGTGTAAAGTATTACATTTTTGTCAATAGGAAGATGAGATTTAGATTCTATTACAGAAATACGTTTCATTATGTGCTTATTTATGAATTCTAATGGATAATTGTTAGTTAATAAAATTTCTTTGACAATTTTTATATTTTTTGAGTGGAATTGCTTATCAGAGAGTTTTATAGCTCTATCAATTAAGTTTGAAATTATAGCAATTTTTTGAGCCAAAGGATGTTTAGAATGGTAGTTAATGGTTCGTCCAGAAAATGTAGGTTTTTTATACCAGTCAGTAATGATTTAATTTTTTTCGTTAATAATAATAAGAACATCTAAAAAATTAATGGTATTATTGTTTTGTATTTCAAAAGTAAACTGTAATCTTTCGTCATAGCTGTTAAAAGTATTAATCATTTCGTCAATTTTATCTTTTTGTATGCAAGTAATTATATCATCAACGTATGTATAGAAAAAAAGTGGTTTAAAAGACAATTGGGCATTACAATAGGTCTCAAGGTCTTCCATGACAATATCAGCAAAAAGACCAGATATTGATGATCCCATGGGTGTACCATAAATTTGTTGGTAGTATTTGTCATTAAATTTAAAAAATGTATTATCAAAAAGAAATTGACATATATCAAGTAATTCATTTAAATTGATATTAAAATTTTGAGCTATTGTTCTGTAACGTTTGATGATAGAATCACGTACATGTCCACAACTAATATTAGTAAACAAAGATGAAACGTCAAGACTAATTAAAATATGGTTATCAGGAATAATAAAATTTTTTATTTTTTTAATAAAATCAAAACCGTTTCGCACATAAGATTTTGGTTTCACTATGGATTTATTAAGTATATCGAACAATTGTTTGGAAAAAAAAGACGTTGGAGAACCAATAGTTGAAACGACAGGTCTTAAAGCGTTATCCTTTTTTGTGGATTTTGGGTAATCCGTAAATTCGTCGGAGGACTGTGTTGGTTGGGCTCAGTTCTATATCATTATATTTTCTGTTCAAAATACTATTGTTATTTAAATTTTTTAAAATACTATAAGAATTAATTCTTAATTTCTGTATTGGGTTTCTTTTAATAATTTTATATGTTTTTTTATCTGATAGTAAAGTTTCATGTTTTTTTGTGTATTCCAATCTATCCAACGCAACCGTGATATTTCTCTTGTCCGCAGTAGTAAAAATAATATTTCTGTGTTCTTTAACGAATAACTTTGTGTCATTCAGCATTTTTGCGAAAACTCTATCATTTAAATTAATGTGACGTGATTTTTTAAGATTACAATCGTAGTTTCGAAAATTATTAATCTATTTGTTTCTTATGTCATTTGAAATATTATCATTTAAATTATAACAATTAATAAAATTTTCTATTGCTTTAATATAGTTAATTTTTGTATTCAGATTATTGTTTTTAGTATTAATATCATACATAAAATCGTTACCTACAGAAATGACGTTTGATACATTTTCGGGAATTTCAGAATTAGAAAGGTTCTTAAACCAATTTGGTTGTGTGTTGAAAGGATTATTTATACTTATGTTGGGGAAACATTTATGTGCGAAACGGTTTTGATTTTATTAAAAAAATAAAAAATTTTATTATTCCTGATAACCATATTTTAATTAGTCTTGACGTTTCATCTTTGTTTACTAATATTAGTTGTGGACATGTACGTGATTCTATCATCAAACGTTACAGAACAATAGCTCAAAATTTTAATATCAATTTAGATGAATTACTTGATATATGTCAATTTCTTTTTGATAATACATTTTTTAAATTTAATGACAAATACTACCAACAAATTTATGGTACACCCATGGGATCATCAATATCTGGTCTTTTTGCTGATATTGTCATGGAAGACCTTGAGACCTATTGTAATGCCCAATTGTCTTTTAAACCACTTTTTTTCTATACATACGTTGATGATATAATTACTTGCATACAAAAAGATAAAATTGACGAAATGATTAATACTTTTAACAGCTATGACGAAAGATTACAGTTTACTTTTGAAATACAAAACAATAATACCATTAATTTTTTAGATGTTCTTATTATTATTAACGAAAAAAATTAAATCATTACTGACTGGTATAAAAAACCTACATTTTCTGGACGAACCATTAACTACCATTCTAAACATCCTTTGGCTCAAAAAATTGCTATAATTTCAAACTTAATTGATAGAGCTATAAAACTCTCTGATAAGCAATTCCACTCAAAAAATATAAAAATTGTCAAAGAAATTTTATTAAATAACAATTATCCATTAGAATTCATAAATAAGCACATAATGAAACGTATTTCTGTAATAGAATCTAAATCTCATCTTCCTATTGACAAAAATGTAATACTTTACACAAAGTCACCAAAAATATTATTGCCTTATGTTCCAAACCTTTTTGAAAAAACTTCCTCAATTTTAAATAATTACTCCATTTTTATCCATTCCTTACAAAAATAATAACATGAATCATAATTTTGTCAAAAAAGGCAAGGACAAAAATATAAAATCTGAAAATATCAATACTGTTCATAAAATTAATTGCGAGAATTGCTCTGCATGTTATGTGGGACAATCAAAAAGAATGGTGGGTGTTCGTATTAAAGAACACAAAAATTCTATTTCTAATGTAATCGCTACCCATAATGACTTTTTTAGACACACATTTGATTGGGAAAATTTTATCATACTAGATACAGAAACAAACTACAAAAAACGTTTAATATCAGAAATGATCCATATTAATTTACAAAAAAATCCGGTTAATAAAAAGGAAGATGTAAAAAGTCTCAATAATTGCTATAATCACTTTATAAACGAAATGAAATATTCTTAATCTATATTGATTTACCCTGACATTTCCTGAATTTTGTTTACTGTCACGGTCATTCACTTTACGTCAGTTAGATATACTTTGAAAATTATATACATTTTATTCGCCAGTGTCCAATTGTAATCACCACGACAAAGACGTTCCTTTGGAACGTTTTTCAAATTTTATTTTATTTTTCGGTAAAAAACTGTTTTTATAATTATTAGTTTTATGTTTTTTTAATAATGTAATTTAATTTAATTATTATTTTTTGTTAAATAAATTATAGTTTCTGAAGAGGGCAGCCGCGCTGTCGAAACGCTAAACAACATTTGTTGTTTCTTTTTAAACACCTGACTCGGAATGATCGTTAAATTCAGTGTTTTGTAACTATTTAAAACAACCGAGTGATAATATCATATAATAATTTACCTATTTTTTATTGCGCTGTGTATGGTATAATCTGTTAGTTTGGAATCTTAGATGTGTTTTTGAGGATAGGTTCGATAGATTTAATGTTTTATATGGATTTTCAATTGAAAATCTTATAGAATAATTTATTTAAATTAAGGGATCTTAGAAAATTATCAATATGCGGTTAGATTCAATTTTGATAATTCAAAAGTGACTATTTTAACGATTTTAGGGTATTTTTTGAGGTTAGGGCGAAACCAGGACCCTTTGGCCACATTCTGACAACAGATTTGGATTTAGCGCATCGAAATACGTCGGAAAACATATGTCTCGACCACAGATCAAGACACTTTTTTTGTGTGGCTGTGTTATGAATATGATGATATATTTTCAAAATGGCAGATCCAATATGGCGGACGAAATTTTAAAAATATTAATTCCACAGCATTGGATATTTAGGGGTTTTTGGGGTCGCTGATTATGATTTTGTAGTCGGATTTCGAAAATTCCAAATGGCGTATCCAATATCTCGGATGAAAGTTTAAAAAATAATTAATTTCCACAAAAGTGGGTATGAAGGGGTTTTTGGGGTCGCTAATTATTATGAATCTGAATTTAGTTTTTTAAAAATTTTAAAAGTGGTTTCAAAATGTCATAAAAATTATTGATATTTTAAATACGGTTTTTGAAGTATTTTGGGATAATTAAAAGCAATAGAACTAAATAAATAAAAAACCACGAGATATAATTATTTTAATACCGACGGAATAGCTCAGTTGGTTGGAGCTCCGGCTTTGCGGGTGATGCGAGCGAGGTTCGCGCCCTCCGTCAGCCGGGAATTTTTTCCGACAGGTGAGATATTCCGAGCGGGAGGTTTGACGTCTAGGTGCGACGGTATGCATTGTCGATTATTGTCCGATGCCTACCGCCGAAACTAGACCGTCCATAAACCGGTTGTACTCAGAAGACGTTTTTCTACAGTTTCCCTCTTCTCTGACGAGAAAACCCAACTACGAGTGGTCCAGGCAAAATGCGAGTACTCCTATCTTCGAAAGTCGCACTGTAGGCGTATTAGGTTAGATAAAATGTGCTAATATTTGTAGAATGGTTATGCTTAATCCAAAAAAGTATCAGCAGGGACTCTTGTCGAGAGCGTAAGGCCAATAGGACAGGAGTATAAACGACAAAAAAAATAATAATTATTTTAATATTCTAAAAAAATTACTAGTTTTATTTTATATTAAATGTACAAACATAAACAAACATAAAAATAAAATGAAATTTAAAATTGATTAATTCTTGTTATCTTTAAAATTCTTTAATACTGTTAAAATTTCCAAAATTTTAAGTTCTTTTATCTATTAAAGTCTAGTAATTTTTTTTTTAACAATTCTTGAATTACATTCAAATCATTATATAACAACCACACTGAAAAAATTAAAAGCACGCTGCTGTCTTTGTAGAGATAGATGCTTTCTTTTTTGCAGGACAGCAGCACACTCTATCAGAAAAGAACGCAGTTAACCGCAAAAAGCGAGAAGTTACTCTTTCAGGGGTAACTGCTGCCCCCGAAAAAGAGAGATGCTCGCTTTTTGAGGTTAACTGCTATTCCTTATGACAAAGCGCGCTGCTGTCTCGCATTGAAGTCAGCAGTGCGCTTTAAATTTTTTCAGTGCAGAAGTTAAAAAAAAAGTCCTGCAAAAGATTTGATTTTTCAGAAATGTATCCACCATGTTGGATTCTCTATTTAAAATTTTTTTAAATTATTTCAAATTCGTAATCAGCAAAACAGGAAACTCTTAAATGTCAAAAGATATTAAAATCTGATAATTTTTCTAAAATTTCGTCCGCCATTAAAATTTTTTTTAACTAACCTCAGATTTGTAATCAGAGGACCCCAGATTCCTATAAATAATAAATTTTAGGCAAGCTTACGAGTTTCATGCTTTCTTTTTCCATGAAGCAATGATTATGACCGCTGAAGCTCATATTCTTTCTTAGATAAATTCTTTTTAGGAATAGTGTAGAGGGTAACGATTTTCTTGTATACTTTTATAATTCACGAGAAGAGATTACAATGAGTTAAAAGTGATTATAAGTCAAATTCAACATGTGATCTTCAAAAATGTAGGTTTTTATTATGAGTTTCGTTTTTAAATTTAACTTTTGAAGTCACTGCATTCTTAATGTATAAGTGGCACATATTCCTGTAATGTTCAAATTACTTCTTATTATGTAGACAATATAACCCCGTTTTATGGTTACTTAAAAATTTTCATTAAAAAAGTTATATCAAGTTAATTGCAAAATTGTCAAAATTTAAGAAAAGTTGTCTCGCAAGTTTGAAGGTACACCATTTTTATCTTAATTGAGGCACATTCTCAATGATTTTCACAATCTCAATCTCAATGATTTTTTGGTTCCTCATACTCCCCACTACATCTACTATAAGTCACAAAATATATAATGACTCGTTAAAAAAGTTATACCATATAAACTGAAAAAAACGTTCAATGTCACACACTGAAACTGGCGATTTCGACACTTTTACTCACTTTTGTCGTTCCCTACCTAATTAAAATGATTATTAGTGAGATCTTATTTTGTTTTGAAAAATCCATTCATATAATTTGATAATTATTTATTAGCTTTCGCCCGTCGACGACAGGCATCCTCAGATAATTTTAAAACTGAAATTACATACAATTATTAGTGAAAGAAATATATATCGAAAGAAATTCCGGAAGAACATAACCTATAACATAATAACACAATCTATAACTTACCAAGAGGGTTTCTTAGCGGAAATTACTAAAAATATAATTTAAAAAAACAACACATTTTATTCTGTCAACAAAGACACACTTAAAAAAGAAAAACATGTTGTTAAAAACAAAAATAATAAACGGAAAAATAAAAGGAAAGACAAGACATGTGTTTGCATGCTTGATGCCAATTGTTCTAATATAATAGAGAATTAAAGTGATAGTAAGTGAATTTGAAAAGTACCTCTATACATGGTAAGGAAGAACCCTATACAGTAGATAATTTCAAATTTCACAAAAGCAGCAATTTAAGAAAATTCTGATACAAAATAAATATACTATTTAATTAGTGCTGAGAATTAACGAATGATAAAACTGATTTAAATTATTTAAATCAGTCTGTTTATTAACAGAGTTTTCGGACCTGAGAATGTGAAACATCTCTCTAAATTTCCTTCGTCTGTAATTGCGTTCGTTACATATGATGTTAGTAGCTCCGAAATTAAATAGATGGTCGTTTTCACGTGCATGAGTGACCAAAGCTGTTTTTCTACTATCGTTCTTACAATCCCTCCTGTGTTCGTAATCTGTCTTTAATATATCTACCAGTTTCACCAATGTAGCAAGCTCCACAGTGGCAAGGAACACAATAAACCAAATTAAAATTAATAATCCAAACAAAATAACATCGTATCGTCTATTATCAACTTCCAATACTTATGCAGAAAATTTTTCTTGCTTTGGAATTTACGAAAATTGTTTTCACACATTATTTATGAGGAATCTTAGTGTTTGAAGGACTTAACGGGTTTTGAACTTTTATGACATGATACCAAAATATCAACCTTTTTGGTTCCAACGTTGGACTTTACTAGATTTATATTACGATCATTGGACTTCACATAATGGACGACATTCATCGTGATGGATTTTTTGGAAACATCAGAACGCTTTTTGGCATAACACCTGTCATTCTTATGAAAAGATGGATTAAGGAACAAAAACGTCTGAGGAGACTAAGAAATAAAAATCGGTTCTTACTACGTTATAAATCAAGTGGGTTTCTTCCTTCTCTTTTAATTAATCTAAAAACTAATTTGTCTTTTAACAATTTTTCGATAAAAAAACAGTTTAATAAAGTAACTTTTAACTATAAAATTAGTGCTCTTAATTTTGAAATTAATGATACAAATAATTCTATATCAAATTTACAATCCTTCTTGGTGGATTTAAAGAGAGAAATATCCTTGTTGATTAATGATCAACAAATTTGTCATAATTTTTTTACTTTTCGAGAACTTTTTTGGATGGTTATGAAAAACTACTTATTGACAAGGGTATTTCTAAATTTGAGTGGTTAAATAAGAAATACTACAATTTTCATTTTAATAAAAAACCAAATCCGAAATGGATTAGAAACTTATCAATTGTGACCATTTCACAAGATGTCTCATACTTTTTAAGTCTAGGGGATAAATTTTATATTAATCCGTCGGATAAATCTGCTGTTGTTGAGGACTCTCTTACCATGACTGAGGAGAGGATTAGTCTCATCCCAGAAAATAAAAGGGATATTTTCAGGAGCAAGTTAACAGGTGCTTTGCAAAATTATCTAAATAATAATCACAATATTTTTAATAATTCTGTAGGGGAGAGTCTCCAGTTGTGAGACGGGTTTTATTTTTGACCCATAAATTGTAAACGGGTAAACGAAATTGTAAATAAAATACACCGTTTGAAAGGTAACAGAAATACGCAACTTTTATTAAAAGAAAGTGTAGTGTTTCGATGAACTCAAAAAATTTTACGATACGTTTTCCGAGCACATCGCTTTTTTCAACAAAAAAAAATGTCTCCAGTTGTGAGACACTCATTAAAAATTGCTAAAATTTAATAAGTTTGACATAAAACGTTATGTTTAGTAGAAATAATTAAATATATTAATAATATATATTATTATATACTAAATAATAATATTTATTCGCCAAAATATGACTACCAAATAAACACAATTAAATAGCTTCAACAAAAGCATATTAAAATTGATTTCTTCTGAATCAATTGACTTTTTTCCACTTGACATGCCCAAAAATACTAGAAAAAAATCAAAACAACATTTAAATAGTATGCCTGCAAAGTCGTATTTTTTATGCTGCCCAGATGGGTGTTGACACTGTCTCACAACTGGTGATATGCTGTGTCTCACACCCAGAAATTGGCGCTATTTTGAAAAAGGAAAATTAAATTATTTTCAACCGTAGATTGGAACAATGCAATATTGCATCACAAAATATAAGGAAAACACTAAAAGAAAATGCATTACATTTACCTTTTCCAATTAATTAACTTGGAAAAGATGTACTTTGCATTTATTAAAAAAACGCTTTTTAGTCGATTATCACACACAGTGTTGGTATTTAACAAAAACAGTTTATATATCCGCTTCGGCGTACACGAAAAAGTTGGCTCATATAAAAAGAAATGTTTTTATATAAACCAATCGGCTTTTTAATATTACATGTTAAAAAAAATTGACTGTCTCACAACTGGAGACTCTCCCCTATATAATAATATTGGTAATAAAACCAGACAATTTCTTAAAGAAAATAAAAACATAGTAGTTTGTAAAGCTGACAAAGGTAATGTCACAGTTGTCTTGGATAAAAATGAGTATATAGATAAATGTTTATCCCTCTTAAATGATGGTAATATTTATAAACAAGTAAATAAAGATCCTACTCAAATTGTCCAAAGACGAATGAATGCCAAGGTTGACTTGCTTCTCAAAAATTCCTATATAAATTGTCCAATGTCAGAGCATTTTAAGTCTTATAATTCGGTAGCTCCTAAGTTTTACGGTCTGCCAAAAATTCATAAACCACAGGTTCCAATGAGACCAGTCACTTCTTTTTGTGGATCACCAACTTACAATTTGTCACAATTCATTAGTACGCCCATAAAGAAAATTATTAGAAATTCAGACTTTCATATAAAAAATAGTTTTGAGTTTGCAAATCAAATTAAAGATTTTTATATTCCTAATGACTTCATTTTGGTCTCACTTGATGTTAAATCACTTTTTACAAACGTTTCCAAGGAATTAGTTTTAAAATGCACTAAATTAAAATGGAGAGAAATCAGACAGCACACAGATATTCCCGACAATATATTTTTGGACATTTTAGAATTTTGTATTGATAGTGCTTATTGCTCTTTCAATGGTAAATATTATAAACAGATTTTTGATACTCCGATGGGTTCTCCATTATCTGGTACCATAGCTGACTCAGTTATGGAGAAACTAGAATCGGATGTTCTTAGTAAATTAGATTTTGAATATATTTTTTATTTTAGATATGTGGATGATGTTATTACATGTATCCACAAAGATAATGTTAATATTATTCTTGATGCTTTCAACAGCTTTAATAATAATATACAATTTACCATTGAAATTGAAAGTAACGGTCGCATTAGTTTTTTGGACACCCTTCTAATAAGAGAGAACAACTCTATAATTACTAATTGGTATCACAAAGATACTTTTTCTGGTAGATATTTGAATTATAATTCTAATGTTTCTAGTAAAGATAAAATTTCAATTGTTTATGGCTTGGTGAACAGAGCCATTAAATTGTCTGATAAAAAATTTTTTAATAAAAATTTGAAATTTGTTCACGATATCCTAATTGAGAATAATTACCCTGTAAATTTTTTAAATAAATATATTAATTTACGTTACCAATTTTTATCAAATAACAATGGTAATGATATTAATGTCAAAGAACCTTTTTCTTCCACAAATTTAGTCGTTTTGCCTTATGTTAACGAGCTGCAATATTTTTTTAAAAATTTATTTAATGAATACAATGTTGGTGTCGTTTTCTCTTATGACAAGGATCCCTTTAAAATCTTTTCAAAAAATAAAGACACTACTTCTTTTGATTTAAAATCGTATTTGGTTTATTGTGTTCCTTGCCAATGTGGAGCTTGCTACATTGGTGAAACTGGTAGATATATTAAAGACAGATTGAGTGATCACAGGAGGGATTGTAAGAACGATAGTAGAAAAACAGCTTTGGTCACTCATGCACATGAAAACGACCATCTATTTAATTTCGCAGCTACTAACATCATATGTAACGAACGCAATTACAGACGAAGGAAATTCAGAGAGATGTTTCACATTCTCAGGTCCGAAAGCTCTGTTAATAAACAGACTGATTTAAATAATTTAAATCAGTTTTATCATTCGTTAATTCTCAGCACTAATTAAATAGTATATTTATTCTGTATCAGAATTTTCTTAAATTGCTGCTTTTGTGAAATTTGAAATTATCTACTGTAGGGTAAACGTACCAATTGTCGAGGGTGGTTCCTATTGTCGAGTAAACAAACTTCGAAATTTATTTAAACATTGTAGCACATTATAAATGGAAAAAAGTGATAAATATTAATTTTCTTATGCATTATAAATGTAAAAAAAATTTATTAATATTATATCCACAAACAAATGAGACGTTTTAGACAATATTTTTTGGTTATTACCATGGTAACATCGACAAATGGGACACCCTCGGCAAATGGTACACTTACCCTATAGGGTTCTTCCTTACCATGTATAGAGGTACTTTTCAAATTCACTTACTATCACTTTAATTCTCTATTATATTAGAACAATTGGCATCAAGCATGCAAACACATGTCTTGTATTTCCTTTTATTTTTCCGTTTATTATTTTTGTTTTTAACAACATGTTTTTCTTTTTTAAGTGTGTCTTTGTTGACAGAATAAAATGTGTTGTTTTTTAAATTATATTTTTAGTAATTTCCGCTAAGAAACCCTCTTGGTAAGTTATAGATTGTGTTATTATGTTATAGGTTATGTTCTTCCGGAATTTCTTTCGATATATATTTCTTTCACTAATAATTGTATGTAATTTCAGTTTTAAAATTATCTGAGGATGCCTGTCGTCGACGGGCGAAAGCTAATAAATAATTATCAAATTATATGAATGGATTTTTCAAAACAAAATAAGATCTCACTAAAATTAATAATCCAAACAAAATAACATCGTAATAAAATGATTATTATACACAAGGTATATATTTAAAGAGCACAATAATTTATCAAATTATGGTACTGCAAAATTATTTTTATAATTTTAAAAATATAATAATAAACGGAAACATAAAGTTTAAAAGTTCTAGAGATATGCCCATATATATATATAAAATATGTATAATATATAATATATATATATATATATATATATATATATATATATATAATATATATATATATATATATATATATATATATATATATATATATATATATATATATATATATATATATATATATATATATATATATATATATGTATATATATATATATATATTTATATATATATATATATGTATATATATATATTATATATTATACTCTCCCCTATATATATATATATAATATATATATATATATATATATATAGAGGAGGGTGGGGCAAACCGGACCCCCTAACGGTTTTTTGACTCTTGTGACTAAACGAATCAACCGATTTCATTTTTTGAGGGCTTGTTTGAAAGATCATTTAATTGCGCAACTTTTTCCCAGAGACACCTATACTTTATTTTTCATTGTTTAGTTGCTGCGTTAACTTTAAAAAAATTTGCAAACAGTCCGGTTTGCCCCACCCCCTGGGGTAAACCAAACCCCCCATGGGGCAAACCGGACCGTTTGGTTTTTTATTTATAATATTGCATTTACATAATCTTCAATAATAAAAAACATAAAGAATCATGTAAACAATGGTTGTAGTAATGAAAATAATAATTCGGGATTGAATTTTAATTAAATGAAGATTTTTTTAAATAAAAAAAATAAAAATGTTTGTCATTACCAGAGAAACAATATTAAAGGGTCCTATTCTCATTGGAAGATAATTATTTTTCATTGTAAGTAAATATTTTAATGAAAGAACCATTTTATTTAAAAATAATTTTTATGAAACTTTAATTGAATGGAAATATCCTATGGCCGGTTTGCCCCACCGAAAACGGCCCGGTTTGCCCCACAGACTCATTTTGAGAATAAAGGTTTGTCAAAAAGAAACGCTTTGCAAATTCATCAAATTTTTTAGTGGTAAATATTCCTGAGGTGTGTACCTTCAAAACCCAAGTCTTAATATTTGGAAATATTACACGATTTCCTCAGAATTTCCTTAAGAAAAAATTCGTAAAAGTGTAGAAAAAAACTAAAAAAAACTTATGCTCCCTGCGTTGCACAAACAAAAGTAAAAAGGGTCTAATTGAAAATATAAGGTATACTACACGTGGTTGTTTCAAATTTCTAAATAGCACGTTTGACAATTCCACCATTTCGGAAATATTGAGGGCGGTCCGGTTTACCCACCTGTACGGTTCACTGAAAAAACCTAGTTTCAAAATGAGTATCATACGCTACTCATTTTGAGTTGCAATAAAAATGAGACTCTTAGGTGGCGCCACGTTCTATGGCGTTTAACATAGTCTCATTTTGAGATGCAACAAAAATGAGACTGGGTTTTTTGTGTGTTTGCCCCACTCTCCCATATATATATATATATACTCTGAAACATTCTTTGAATCACGTTGCCATGAGAAAATTTGTCGTCATGATCCCTGTCGGTAGACAAAAAAAAGTAAAAAGTAATAACTTTTTCTTGACGAGTGTTTAATTCACTTTTTCTAACATGAAAAATATGAGTTTATTAAATTTTCATTTGATTTTTTTCTTCCCTCTTTGATAGTACAATGTTCTTTTCGGAGATATTTCAATGTGTATACTGTTCTATAATTTTTTTATTATTATTATTATTATTATTATTCTTTTTTTTGTATTAGGCATTCAATTAAAATTAAAAAATTAAAAATATTTATTTAGGTATTTATTTAAAGGAAAGCATCCTGACAGTTTTTAATTATCGTATGAGAATTAAAAAGTTAAATAATTTTTCTTTATCTAATAAAAACTTAAAATATTAAAATGAAAATCAACAACAACTAGGAATTAATAATTTAATTACAAAATTTGTTATCACTCTGCGCATATGTAATAATCTGATACATAATGAACAAGTGCAACTATTGACATAATACATTACATGGATTTTCAAATATTGAAACTATACTATAAAAACTGAAAATTAGATTTCATTCATATAAAATAAATATATTTATTGGATGATCAACGAAAACAATATTGAAATTTGTAACAACGTATGCCATTGTTAAAAAAAGAAGAAAAAATAGAAAGAATAAAAAATGTTGTACATGCCACTCGGAAATGATAATTTTTCTTGATAGTCGCACATGACAAGTTGCACTTTCTCATGCCATAACACGCGCCAACGACCTTCCATTTATTGCTAAAATGATTCTTAACAGACTATTCTATATTATCCAGTCAACTATACAGATACATACAAGCTATTAATTAACAAAGACAATACATAAATTTGATCCCAATTATTTTCTTTTTTAATATATTTTTCTAAAAATGTTATTCATTCATGTTTTTTTAAACATTTTGTCTTGGAGCTTACTCCCTTATTTTCAATCAGTTAATATTAATAATATTATATTTCTAATAATCTAAAATTCTAGTTTTATATTAATAATTTAACGTCTATAGAGATTAAATTAATAATGTATAATTAGAATTTTTGTCAAACATATAAAAACAAATCCAAAAAATGTTCTTTCTAGTTGATATGTAATCTTTAGATTTAAAATTTGTACTGCAAACTTTCATTTTGTCGGTTAATTTTTTCCTGTTTTAAATGCAATAGCCTACTGTTAACGTCTTACAACATTTTTTTGAAGCTGATAAAGATTTCCTGTTTTTTTTAATTTAGAGCGAATAACAACTATTGTTTCGATCCCGTTTTTTCTTTTCTTCTGTTCATGAGTAACGATGCTCTTTCAAATTTATTATAATATATTTAATAAATGTTTAAACAAGTAGAACAATTAAAAAACTTGATTTAATAGTGAACATAAAACTGAAAAACTATAAAAACGTTGATATTTACATTGAACACTATGCAAGGAGTCGTGTATATATTAGTTTAAACTCGGCCACCAGATGCGCTAGTTTAGTTGTTTGAATCGCCAATTGTTAGAGGAAGAAGTTCGGTTGTGGGCATGGTTCGGTTGTGGACATCCACACAGAGCTTTTGACAGAAATGAGATTTGTCTAATCTGGCAAATATTACTTATATGTTATGACCTAACGTAGTTTTCTATGCGAATACAAAAGTGATTAGACAACTGCGCTTTTTACTATATATAAATTAATTTTTCGACAAGTTCAATATAACAAAAATGTATTTTTAATCATTGTTAAATGTTTAATGAATCCAAGTGAATTAATTAAAATGATAAAATGAAAGCTTGTTTACACAGTAAATATGTTATATTTTATGATCCAATCAATTAATTTTCTTCATGAGTAGTTAGCTAAGGTCCCTAGCTTTAAATACATTTACATATGTTTGCCTAATATCTACAAGAACAGAAATTATGAGTAAAAAACGAAACTATACCCACAACCGAACCCATTCCCCTAGTATAAATATATAACTAATTAAATTAGTGACTGACTTTTTGCTTCTAAATCAGTTATTTTTAACTGTAGGGTAAGAATTCCTGAAGTGTCCCCTAATTTTCTTTTGGTTACTGAAAATAAATTATTCTTATATATTTTGATAGTCCATAATGTCACTAATAACACCTCCAAACGATTTTTCAAAATTTTAATTTTTGTAATTTTTATAAACAATTAAACTTTTTTGCACCGTTTTAGAAAAAATTCAATTTCTCGAAATTGGCTAAACCGATTTCAATAAAACTTGTATCGTTAGACAGATTAAAAAATGTACTATTCAGAAAAAAATATAATATTAATAAAAAGTTTAATTTGTTTAAACAAATTATATTTTTAATTTTCATTGTTATAAATAAACAATGTTCGCAATCGATTTTGGTCACTTTTATTATAGCATCATAAAGAGGGACTTTTCATGACTCCATAGCAAAAATAAAAAACCGGAACTCTCTAAAAGTTTAGAAGATCTATCATTTTTAGTCTCGCCGTGCGCGAGCTTTCTCGGTATCTAATGCTCACGGTACGACGCGACGCCACAGTGGGATTCTTTACAATTTACAGTACAAAAATATCTACAGCTTACAATTTTTTACCGATTTGAGTTTTTTTTAAATTAAAGAGAACTAAATTTTTTCAAATTTTCAATTGTTTACAATTATTTATTTTAGTCAAAGTTAACAAATTAACCCCTTTTTTTAAAAAAGTACGTTTGATTTTTAATTCTATTACTGCAGATGACCAGAATCAATTAAAAATCATGTAAAATATGTTCTCTAGATGAAAAATAAAGAGAACACATATTTTTTCATTTGTTATAAACAATATTAATTAACAAATAGGGTAAACGTACCAATTGTCGAGGGTGGTTCCTATTGTCGAGTAAACAAACTTCGAAATTTATTTAAACATTGTAGCACATTATAAATGGAAAAAGTGATAAATATTAATTTTCTTATGCATTATAAATGTAAAAAAAATTTATTAATATTATATCCACAAACAAATGAGACGTTTTAGACAATAGTTTTTGGTTATTACAATGGTAACATCGACAAATGGGACACCCTCGGCAAATGGTACACTTACCCTAGTTAACTTGGGTTCCTTTCAACCAAAAATTTTGTTTCACATTTATATATTAATTTAGGCTTATTTTAAGAATATATGTCCTTTTTTGATAAGCAAATTATTTTAATTGTTATAAAGAATATTAGTTAAGTAATTGTTAACTTTGGTTGAAGTACATATGTCCTTTTTGTTTAATAAATAAATTATTTTAATTGTTATAAACAATATTAGTTAAGTAATTGTTAACTTTGGTTGAAGTACGTATGTCCTTTTTGTTTAATAAATAAATAATTTGAATTGTTATAAACAATATTACTTAACTAATTGTTAACTTTGGTTAAAGTACATATGTCGTTTTTGTTTAATAAATAAATTATTTTAATTGTTATAAATAATATTAGTTAACTAATTCTGACTGGTTAAAGTACGTATGTCCTTTTTGTTTAATAAATAAATAATTTTAATTGTTATAAACAATATTACTTAACAAATAGTTAATTTTGGTTTCTCTCAACCAAAAATTTTTTTTCACATTTATTATTTTTAATGTAGGCTCATTTTATGAATGTATGCCCTTTTTAATAAGCAAATTATTTCAATTGTTATAATCAAATATGACTAAATTAAAATATAAATGTGAAAAACAATTTTTGGTTAAGAGGAACCAAAGTTAACTATTTGTTAACTAATATAACAATATAAATATAAACAATAATAAAAACAATATAATAAATGATATAAACAATATACTAATATAACAAATGAAAACAAAATTTGTGTTCTTTATTTTTCATCTAGAGAACATATTTTACATTATTTTTAATTGATTCTGGTCATATGCAGTAATGGAATTAAAAATTAAACGTACTGTTTTTAAAAATTGTGTTAATTTGTTAACTTTGACTAGAATAAATAATTATTAACAATTGAAAATTTAAACAAGTTTAGTTCTCTTTAATTAAAAAAACTCAAATCGGTTAAAAATTGTAGGCTCTAGACATTTTTGAACAGTATATTGTAAAGAATCCCACTGTGGCGTCGCGTCGTACCGTGAGCATTAGATACCGAGAAAGCTCGCGCACGGCGAGACTAAAAATGAAAGAACTTCTAAACTTTCAGAGAGTTCCTGTGTGACCAAAATCGATTGCGAACATTGTTTATTTATAACAATAAAAATTGAAAATATAATTTGTTTAAACAAATTAAACTTTTTATTCATATTATATTTTTTTCTGAATAGTACCTTTTTTAATCTTTCTAACGATGCAAGTTTCATTGAAATCGGTTCAGCCAATTTCGAGAAATTGAATTTTTTCTAAAACGGTGCAAAAAAGTTTAATTGTTTATAAAAATTACAAAAATTAAAATTTTGAAAAATCGTTTAGAGGTGTTATTAGTGACATCATAGACAATCAGAGTATGTAAGTATTATTTATTTTTATTAACCAAAAGAAATTTAGGGAACACTTCAGGAATTCTTACCCTGTATCAAATTTAGAGTGTAGTTTTATATAAAAACTACTGTATCTTGAAGTTACAGAATATTTTTAAACTTCTGGACACTCTGGATATTTAAAAATTTTTAAGGGAACATTCCAGTTCAAAATGTTAAAAAATTGACTTTTTTTAAATTTTATTTTTGGATTTCTTATAGTGTCAAGAATACTTTCTTCAAATATTATTGCAAAATTCAATGTAAAACAAAAGTTATATATTTTTATTCTTCGCCATGTCAAAGATGCTTTTGTATGCGGATAAGCAATCGAATGATTTCAATGTTTTCTCATTTGCATTTTTTAAAAAAAACAAACAAAAATGTATTTGGTGTTGCGGATCACAAATTAGATATCAAATTTTCATAATTCAAAATGGCGGATTCAATATGGCGAAAAAGGAAATTTTTTTATTTTAATTTTTTTTCGTCCACCATATTGCATCCGACATTTTTAATTTTGAAAAAATTATGTCATATTCGTAATCAGCGACCCCAGAATCCCCCCGTAACGATTTTCAAGAAAATCCAATGATTTTGAAAAATAAAATGTTCGCCATATTGGATCCGCCATTTTGAATTTTTAAAATCTGATTCCATATTCGTAATTAGCGACCTCAAAAACCCCCGAGTAACAATTTTCAAACAAATCCGATGATTTTTTTTCAAAAATGTCTAAACTTATGAACAAAAACTTTAAATGCGTTTTTCTCAAAATGTCTTTTTTTAATCTGGTAAGACTGATATTTCGAGTTCTTCTGAAGCGATTTTAAAAAGTCAAACGGCTTTTGCTTCAGCGTCATCATACGTATAAGTGGAACTTCAAAAGCTGGAAAATTTCCAACTTCCCTTTTTTTATAAGAGAAATTCTGAATAAACACACCTTTTTTGCATATTTTGGGGAAAAAGTACTCTTAAATAAGAGAGTGGGGGGAGAAAATTCCACTTTTTTGAGGTTCCACACCTGAAGAAATATCTAACGAAGAGAATGTAACTTGGTTTTTGGTTTTATTTGTTTTAGAAAGTTTGGAATCGGTCTTATCACCGAAAATGGTCATTTTCGAAAGTGGCTTATATCGCCACCATTTTGAAATAAAAATGAAATTTTTTTTACAAATTCTCAAATAAATGATTTATTACATGCAAAAGAAATTTTTTAAATAATTGTCATAGTTATTTTAATAATATTTATTAAAAAAGCCTTCTTTTTGCCTGTTTTGAACTGAAATGTCCCCTTAATAAATTTTAAAACTACTGATAAGCTACTTGAAATATTTTAATTATTACACATTTCAACTACTAAACACTAAAGTGGTTAAACATTTAAATTATTTGACATTTTTTACATTTACGTTTATTTATAGATTTTTTATAATGTATGTATATATAATTTATGTATTTTTATAATCAGAATTTTTTTAAATCTTATAGAAAAATAACACAATTTTTTAATATTGTAGGCCGTGACAGGATATACGTGTATAAAAATTTTTTGCATTCACTCGCCATATGTATATATAATCTATACGATATTCCTTGAAGCAAAATAGTATAAGAAAGTTGTATAAGACCCGGGTGGAAATGTGAGGTGGGCCCACGTTCGGTCCCAGGTGGGCTTCCCAGGTTCTAGGTGGGCCCCAGCAGGGATGGCCCAGGTGGTCGATTCCTGGGCTGGTAACGGTGAATCCAGCCACAGCCCACGTAGAGAAAACCCAGCTGGGACCCAGGTGGGCAACCCTGTTAATGCCCATAGATTTAGTTTCAATTAAAATTAATTAATAAATTATTTATTAATAACATATAAGTCGAATTAAATAAAACAGCTTTATTACTTAATGATTTATACTTTTTTAAATTAAATTGTGACCAAAAGCAAATTCGTAAATAATGTTTATTAATTATTTAATGGCATTTATAATTATTGTACTTCATACTTATACGTATACAATGCAGAAAAATCGGAATAGTCGCAAACCTACGAAACAAATAAAAACTAAGACGTACGCGGGAATCGAACCTACGACCTACAGACTACCAGACTAACACCCTAACCACTATGCCACGTAACCGAACTGAACACCAAAGTTTTATTGCCGGTGACTTGTTGATTTGCTTTAATAATTCAATAAAGCACTTATTGATACCACTACATTCACGGGGGTGAAGAGGAAATGCATTTACGCATGCCCAGGAAGATCCCACTTGCCTGGGGTATGTCGGGCTCGCACAAAATGCAAGGAAAAAAAAGAAACCTCACATACCTGCTTTTTACGGCAGTCACAATACCGACTAAAACCTCTTCTTGCTTCCCCTGGGTTTCGAACCTTCTGCCCACCTACGGAACTACCTAGTGGCTTCAGACTTCGTAGATGAATGGTCCCACTTAGTCGCATACGCGACTCTTCCGTGCCGCTCTTGTTCCGGCCTTATTTTCTTCTTGTCCTTGACAAAGTCTTCTTGGCTTCCTCTAGGGCAGATCTGAAGACCTTGCATCCTCCTGATCCGGCGACATGTTGGATACTCTCCTCCTCGCCAAACTTCGCCTTGCATAAGAAGCAGCATGGGCTCTTCTTACAATCTGCTGCCTTGGGGCCAGCTTCTCCGCACTTGAAGCACGCAGCCGACCTATGTACTGCTTTGCAGTTTCTACCTATATGGCCATAGTCAAGGCACTTGTGATACCTTGTGACCATAACTCTCTTACTGATTCTGCAGGACACAAAACCGATTTTGATGTTCCCTATCTTCTCCTATCTGGTAGCGTCTTCCTGCTTCCTGCTGGTACCGTAGATACATTGTCTAGGGCCTCCTTGACATCCTGCTGTACGGTGAGGGTGTCCATGTCGCGGATCTCCAGCACAGTCTGCCTGTCCGCCACGTGCACTTTTCCCAGATCGCCGATAACCTTAGTCACCTCTTCGGCGAACAACTTCTTGTTTGAAGACCCACCAATCTTAATGATAAGGTCTCCCTTTTTAGTGGGTAAAGCTCCCACAACCCTTGTCTGACTGGCCTCCAGGTCAGCCTCTTTTCGAACTTTCGCCAGTACTTCGGCGAAAGTTTTCCCTTCAGCCACTTTAACGATCACTGTGGCTCTTCCCTTCTTGAACTGATCTGGCTTCGGAACCGTTTTGATCCCCTTACTTCCAGTCTTTTTAAGCCTCTCCTCCTTTTTCCTTTTTGGATCCTTCGCAGGCTCAGGATCACTTCTCTTCCGCTTCTGAGCATCTAAGACGACGTTTCTCAACACGATTGCGTTGCAATGATCTCTTCTTACTCTGCGATCTTGTCTAGCTTCTTCCGACCAGGTCAATCCCTGGTAGAAAATCTCGTCCTTTTTTGAAGCCGCTGCGTGCTTCATCTTGGTCTGCTGTATGAGCGATGTTATGCTTTTAAGTCCATCCTTGATTGTCATATTGACATTTCTTTGGACTTCGCAGGACTTTATCATCTTACTGACCTCTTCTTCTATTGCTAGAATGCATGCCGCCTCTTCTTCCCGCAGCTTTATGCATTCATCTCGGTCCTTGTTGCAGCTAGCAATGTCATTCGCTGAAGCATTACTGAAGACAGAAATGCAGCTAGCCTGACTTGTCACACTGCTCGTACTCCCTCGTCTCTCCGCCCTGTCCACGACGATCTGTGACACTACGCGTTGATGCCCTCCTGCATCTTTGGGCCACTGGCCACTATCCTCACGCTAGGCGCTTGGCGATCGGAAGCAGTGGGGGATTTAGCCGTACCATTACCCCGCAGGTACTCTTCCTTATTTTTACAATCGCCCATACTTGCTGTTTTGTTCCGTATCGAGGGACAATCGTGCCTTAACAGGGTTCTACCATCTGGCCAGGATGGGCCCTGAACCGCATCCGTTAGTTACATAGACGTTATAGCATTGCCGAAGCATTGATGCGACGTCTATGATATCCAGTGTCAGGTGAGCTACGAAACTCGGACCTCGAAGGTCGGTGTATCTCTCCCATGGACCAGAAGTAAACTTCGGGCCATGATCGCTGAGTGGACACCAATAATAATAATAATAATTTTTTTTATTTTACGTGGGAAGTGGAAAATCTGCTAACCCTTGGAGGCCTACTTCCAAGGCAGATACCTGGAGCCCGCACTCCTAGGTTATGTGGGGGTAACCGCTCTTGTTCTGGTCGACCCACTAAAAACCACACCCTTTTGAGACATATCTTCCCTGGCGGAACTGCCGTCAAGCTTGCATCGCCAGTAGAGGTCTCCTTACCTACTTCCAGATCCGAAGTCCTTAACTAAGCGCTAGAGGAAGAGGGAGGAGATCCAGTTAAGTTCTCCTCCGTCTTCCCCGAGTGCCCAGCCGAGCAGCAGGAGTTCTCCAGTATACTCCCATCCTTCTGTTATTCTCCTATTCCCTCATCACTGCAATGACGAAGGACTCGATGTCTTTCCATTTATCTGCATCTTGTAACATAATTGGAACCATGTTCTCGACCGTGACTTCAGTACCCACGGCCGAAAACATGGCTTCCCTAAGTTCACGCCAGTGCTTGCAGAAAAAGAGCGTGTGCTCCGCGTCGTCAATGTGCACCGCTTCGTCGTCGTTTCCCGAATCGTTGCAGTACACACATTTCGCGTCTACGTCTATTTTGAACCGACAAAAATACTGGCCAAAACAACCATGACCAGACAAAACCTGTGTGAGGTAGTAGCTCACTTCACCGTGTTGTCTTTCCAACCACGTGGCGAGGTGGAAAATCAGGCGATGAGTCCATCTGCCTTTTAATTCCCCATCCCATCTCTCCTGCCAACTCAGAACGAGTCTTTTTGTTGACTCGGTGCGGATTAAAGCTTTGAGTCTTTCTCTACGCTCCGGGTTGCCCACCAGATTTTTGGAGAGCTGGAAGTTTTCCTGCCTTTCCATTGCCAACAAGTCCATTGGCGGTAATCTAGCAAGCACCCGGAGAGCGCAGTCAGACACCGTTCTGAAGGCTGACGTTATTCTCCTTGCTGGCTCTCTCTGTGCCGAGAGGAGTCTGTCAGAGATGCTGTGGACCTTAAGGGCTGAGGCCCATACAGGGGCAGCATATAGCTGCTTTGATTGAACCACAGTCGCCACTAGTCTTCGTTTATTTTCCCTGGGGCCACCGATATTGGGCATCATCCTCGAAAGGTTTCCCATGCATTCAGTGGCTTTGAGCGTTGAGATGTTAATATGTTGGGCAAAACTTAAGCGTTTGTCCAACCACGCTCCCAGGTACTTAAGCGTGTTTCCCCAAACGACTTCAGATCCTCCTATCTCGATTTTCGAGGCTGTGTAAAGTCTCCTGTCTGTGACGAGTAGAGCTTCGGTCTTTTCGAAAGCCATTTGCAGCCCATGTCGGTAAAGCCAAAACTCAGCTCGACGCAGACTATCGTCAAGTTTTATTTTCAAAAGTTCTAGACACTCGTCGTAACATACCAAAAGCACGTCGTCCGCGAACCCGGACATGGACGTATCTTCAGGTAAGTCCAACCTCAGAAAATCGTCATACATAACGTTCCAAATAGTTGGACCCACCCTTGATCCTTGGGGAGTTCCGCATGTCATTTCCTCTTTAATATGCCATGCATCGCTCTCATACACAACCCATCTGTCGCTAAGATAGTTTTCTATCATTCGCAGCAGATACGTCGGTACCCCTTTACGTCTCATTGACTCTACACAATTATCCCATCTCGCAGAATTGAACGCGATCCGGATGTCTATTGTAACGAGCACGCAGAAGCCCTTTTTTCGCCCTTCTTTAACTTTGTCTTTAACTTTTTTCGCCTTTTCTAGAACTGCTAACATCGCGTCTACTGTCGATCGGCCTTTTCTAAAACCAAATTGATTCTCCGATAGGCTATTTTTGCCTATCAGGATTCCCTGAAGTCGTTCCAAAATCATTCCCTCTAGAAATTTTTCCATCGTATCCAACAAACATATTGGTCTAAACGATGAGACTTTATCCAAAGGTTTATCCCCTTTTCTCAGGAGGACCACCTTCTGTGTTTTCCAGTCACTGAAGAACACTCCACTCTCAAGACATGTATTAAAGACGTCGAGAAGTAGTTCCGGATACACATCGACAACCTGCTTGAGGATGTCGTTGGGTATTCCGTCTGTCTGGCGCTTTGCCACCTTCTTAAGCTCTTCAAGAGTAAAGATCTCATCCTTCCGGACCACACAGGAGGTATAGTTCTCCCTGGGGCCCGATTCCACATGGGGAAACAGCGCCTTTATAATTTTTCGGACCCAGATCGGATTGTCAAGACCAGGGATTTTTTACCTCGATACTAAGTTCTTAGTAACGACTTTATAGGCTAAACCCCATGGGTCCTTTTCCGCTTCTCCGATCAGGGCCTTCCAGTACGATTTTTTGCTACCCCTCACAGCCCGCTTAAAGAGAAGCCTGGCTTTATGTCACTTTTCTTGCAGCGGAAGGTCTCCCTTAGAGTGGGCGTATTTCTTTCTTGCTGCATTGAATTCATTTCTAAGGCGGGCTAGTTCGTCGTTCCCCCAGTACCTCCCACCCCCTCATTCTGCGAGCAACGCGAGGTGACGCAATTGTCAAATCAATGATAGACCCTGTTACCCCGCGTCTAAACGTGAACTCTCGACCCCGGTTCATCACTACTAGATCGTTTGCTGCAACCATATCCGATACCAAGATTCCCCTCCTGTCTAAACGAGTCTCTCTCCATTCCGGCGACTTACTATTGAAGTCTCCCGCAATGAGGACATCCCCGCCGAAAGCCTTGATGCTCTCGTCAAGAGCCTGAATCTCGGCATCGAACTTTTTAATGGGATCATTCGGAGAAAAGTAGCAGCTGTACGCGCGTACCCGCGCAACATCCACCCAAACGAACCCCATGTCAGTCTCCAGAAAGTCACCAATGACAATGTCCGGGTTACAAACTTGGATACCTGATCTCCTTGATCCATCCTCGAACCAGACAGTGGAGTCCGGCTTCTTATACTGCTCACTGAAAAGCAGTATATCAGCACTCCTCTCTCTGGCAGTCTGCATCAAGAGATCTTGCGCTACACGTCCCTTGCTGAGATTTATCTGGAGAAACCTAAGCTCTGGACTTCAGATCTACCAGCATCTTCCAGTACACCGAACAGGCCCTGCTCCCTGAAGAGTGCTTTGTGTCCTTTAATCCACGATCAGAACAATCAATGCATCTGGCTTCGCCTGTGCATTGACTCTTCTTGTGGTCAGGACTGCCGCATCTCCAGCAAGCCGCTTTTCTGTCCGGTCCTCTGCATCCTCCAGCCAGATGGCCGTAGCAGAGGCATTTAAAGCACCTCTCTACTTCCACCCTGGCATGGACTCTGCAGCTGACCCATCCGATCTTAACCCGCTTGGCCTGCAACAGCGATTCCGCCTCCGTTTCCGGAAGCCACAGAATCGCCATTTTCGAATTTCCATAGCGAGTAAAGATTTGGCATGGAACTTCCAAGCCAGGCCTGTCCAGTACAACAGTCCTCATCTCCGCTTTTCCCATGAGCGCAGTGGTTAGGGCACTGCTAAAACTCGAGAGACCCTGTCCCCTCTTGAGAACCAAAAGGAGATCATTTCTCTTGGTCCTCCGAACAGACAGTATCTCCGTTTGCGTTTCTTCAGGCCTGACCACTGCCTTCATTGTTTTCATTATATCCGGATCTTTCGTGGATATAACTATCGCATCGGTCGTCCTCTCTTTTCTTTTGCGAGGGGGTCGACCTGTTTCTCTGTTCGAATCCCTCTCTTTTTCTTCCTCCTTTTTCTCTATATTCTTTTTCTTCTTGATCTCTCTCCAATTTTCATTCTCCTGGAGAGAGTTCAATTTTTCATTTGCTTCGTCGACAGGCTTGCTTTCCGCTGGGGACAGCTCGCCTGTATTTCCCTTTTTATTTTCGGCTTTCTCTGGTGGAGTCCCAGAGGCATCTCTCTTTTTCCCTTTTCGATCTGAGGTCGGAGTCACCAAGGGTGTTATTTCCTGGCGGCTTCGAACTCTCTTTTCAGAGAGGGACTCAGCCTTCTTCAAATTTTGAAAGAAGCTGGCTCCCTCCTCCATTTAATCTTTTGTGATGCCTTTGAGACCCTCACCATATTGATATGCCACTCTGGCACTGACTTTGACCTCCTTTGCGTTGTTCTTCAGCATCCCGTCCCTCACTATCTTTTGCGATTCGACGAGATGATCGATCACCCCAGACTGCTTCTCCAAAAGGCCGAGTATAACTCCCCACTCTTCGACCATTTGCGAAACAATCCAATGATCTAAACTCTCCTTGCCCATTTTTGTGACGGAAGCATAAGAGGTTGCCCCCTCTACCTCCATCATCTCACTAGCACTTGTAGTCCTAAATGATTCATCGGCCAAGCGGGCCACCGACAGCTTCGGGCCTGCTTGCCCACCCTTAGCCGCCGCCACTGGGGTTTCGGGGTTCCTTCCCTTAGCATGTGAGTATGTAATATGTGTGCGTAATAATAATAATAATAATAACAATATTAGTAATTTAATAATAAACGATAAATATTCATAAATTACTATTTTTATTTTAAAAATGGCAATATATTTTTATGAAAAATGCGGTTTTTATTGTTTACAATCATTATAAACATTAATTTGTTGGTCTAAAAAAATTTTCTCACCCTAAAAAAAGTAATCTCATAGTTAAAGGAAAATGCCTCTTCTAATATCCTCTCAAGTTTTCCTCTCAAAACAAAAGTACTCAACTTAAATGTATATTATTTTTATTCTTTGGTGGTTAATAGTAAAACAAAACAATTTTTTGAGGTTCAAATGTCAAATACATTGAATTCAAAAGAAGTAAATAAACAAATAAATGTATTAATTAATGTGAGTAATTAACTATTAATACCTAATTATATTTATTCATTAAAAAACGCTTAATTCAGTGCATCACAAAAGCTTTTCTTTATTATCTCATAACCATAATTAGCAAATATTATTGGAGAGGAAAATCCTCTAAAGCGAAGTATATTACTTTTGATACCATATATAAGAGGAAAATATGCATTCAGTTTAGAGGAATCCGCATCAAATCAAGATTACTTTTTTTAGGGTGCTTAGTTGTTTCGACTTAGAAATTTTTGCTAATAAATTACGTGGACGCTACATTTTTAAAAAAAGTGTCAATACATTTTTGTTCAAAAATGTTTTTTCTTAATCTAAGTCATTATAAACATTAATTTTTTGTTGAAAAAAAATTTTTTTTAGGTTTCGACTTAGAAATTGTTTAAACAAATGATTGTTGTTATTTACAACTTTTGACACAAAGGACCTTAAAAATATGCAATTTCTATTTAATTTTTAATTTAACTAATCTGAACAGTATGAAATAAAAATATTTTACGATTTAAACAGTTCAGAAATTGGTCAAACAAATAATTGTTGTTGTCTATTAACTTTTGATACAAACAACCTAGAAACTTGCAGTTTTTTTCGAATTTTACAATTACTACCACTACTCTGGTAAGCTAATTGCAAAATAAGAAGAAACTGCATCTTTCTAGTAGTGTTGCATTCGAGCGAGAAATAACAACAATTGTTTGTTGTAACAATTTTTGAATTGTTAAAGCATAAATTATGTTTATTTTATATCATTCATATTAGTTAATTGCAAAATTAGAAAAAAAGCTGCAAGTTTCTAGGTAGTTTGTGTCAAGAGTTATTGATTAACAATAAGTATTTGTTTAAATAATTATCAAAATGTATTAAAACCATTATACATACCTTGATAAGTTAATTATTAAATACATAAATTGAGCTGGATAAACTTTAAAATTCCGGTAAAACTAAATGTCTGTTAAGTACTACAATAAAAATTTATAATTGTTAACAACAATGAATTGTTTAAACAAATAATGATTATTATTGTTAAAAATTAATTGTAAAATAATTTATTATCAATAATTATATTTAATTTTAAGACTTTTTTATTATAATATTAATATTTAAAAAGAGGAAAGCCCAGGTGGGGCCCAGCTGGACCACACTTTTCAACTGGGCTAATTTGGGCAGATTTCCACACGGGGATGAATCTGATGAAAGAATTATTATATATATTAGATTCGATTGGAAACTTGAAGGTTGCTTTTTATTAATGTTTCCGATTTAAATATGATTCACTTGACTCATTTTATAAAGTATGCACAATATATTGAAATATACCACTCTCCTTCTCAACAAAAAAGTTAGAATTACACAAAAGTATTACACGGAATTTAGAAATACACACGGAAAGGAATTCTCTTCTAATATTAGTTAAAAGTGAATGGAAATTTTAGTATTTTGTTTTTCAGTTTAGGTAAATCGAGGCCTCGTATTAAACATTGATATAGTATTATGAAAAGTTTCTTAAGAAGTATTATATGAAATATTTTAATTATTACTTCAGCGTGTAAAATTAAATGTTCTGATATGTCTTTTTTTTGCTCAGGGACTTTTGGGAAATCTGCCTACAGATACCTTGGATTCCGCACTCCAAGGTTATGTGGGGTTGGTAAAATAAAACAAAAGGAAATATTAAAAAGAAGATAAATAAATAAATGTTATAATAAATTTAATAAACTGGCGACCTACTACCAGCCCGACCCACTAAAACCCGTAACCCTTCTTCTGGAGCCCTTTACCCTCCCACGGAACTGTCGTAAGACTTTAGCCTTCGAGGGTAACGCTCCAACTCTGTCGCTAATGCGACTTTCTGCATTTCTCTGCGGTTATGCTGCGTCTATAGTTAAAAAAATGCTTAAAACTATTTGAATATAAAAGCGGAATTAACAGCACAACAAAAATAAAAAAAAACAAATGTTAAAATAGTTTAAAATGTCAATAGATAAAATATTAAACGGCTCTAGAACAGAAACATATAAAGTTAACAGATTTAAAATGTCAGAAAGTAAAAATTGTATAAGGACAAATAAAAAGACAAAATAAATTAGAAGTATATGAGGACAAATAAAACACAGAATAGATTAAAAGTGTATAATGACAAATAAAAATCACAAAACAAATTAAAATTGAAAAAGGACAAATAAATCACAAAATAAATTAATAAAAAACAAACAAACAAATTAAAAACTGTTTAAATTACGCTTTTTGGCGGCCGTCAAGATCCTTCCTCGACATGACCGAGATTATGAAGTTCTCTACTTGCCGCCAATTTCCTTCTGTCTGGGTCATCAGCGATACCATGTTCTCCGGTGTAACTTGACTGTTTACACCTTCGAACATGGCCCGCCTCTCCAAGTCCCACTTCTTGCATGAGAAGAGGGTGTGCTCCGCGTTGTCCTTAGGGAACTGGCAATATGCAAACACCTCGTCCTCGCGTAATTTAAAGCGACACAGGTACGAGTTAAAACACCCGTGACCTGTGAGCGCCTGAGTCATATAATAGGAAACCTGACCGTGTTTCCTATTTATCCAGGTGGCGAGTGCCGGGATAAGGCGATAAGTCCATCGACCTTTCTCCTCACCATCCCATCTTTCTTGCCATCTTTATATGAGCCTGTGCCTCGCTTCTTTGCGGATCAGGCCCTTGCTTGGTCTTATTTCCTCATCCAAGGAACTTCTTTCTTTAGAAAAAAGAAACATTTCTTTCCTTTCCCTCGCCAAAAGATCTGCTGGCGGGACACTTGCAAGGACCTGCACAGCACTCGTAGATACCGTCTTATATGCAGAGATGATACGCGTTGTTATCGATCTCTGCGCAGACAGTACCTTTTCACAGATGGACACACATCTTTTACTCCTCAGGGATGGGGCCCACGCTGGTGCTGCATAGAGCATTTTAGCGTGGGCGACACTCGCCACCAGTCTCCGTTTTGATTCACGGGGTCCGCCTACGTTCGGCATTAACCGTGAAAGATTAGCCGCACACTCGATTACTTATCCCATCGATTCCAGGCGCCTTGCCTGTTTTCAATCTTTGGCCTGCTTTTGTAGTTCACTAAGTGTGAAGAGTTCTTTCTCTTGGACTTTGCAAAAACTCCAGTCCGTCCTAAGGTATGGCTCCGCAGGAGGAAACAAAGAATTTATTATCTTTCTGACCCAATCGGGATTGTCCAGGCCGGGGATCTTTTGCCTCGTCACTAATTTCTTAGTCACGAGTTTAAAAGCCAGACCCCATGGATCCTTATCGACTTCCTCGATTAGGTCCTTCCAGCTACGTGGTGGCGACCTGCGGATCTCCTTTTTGAGGTCCTTTTTCGCCTCCTTGAAAGCCTCTTTCAGCAAGGGATCTCCCTTAGATCGGGTGTATGTCCTTCTTGCTTTGAGGCATTCCTTTCTCAAGGAGGCCAGCTTCTCTGACCACCAGTGCAAGGATTTTTTTCTTGGAAAGGCGCCTTTGCGACGTGACATCGACGCATTGCAAGCGGTGACGATTATATTTCGCACCTCTCTATTTAGAGTTTTAGGCCTCCTCAACCAACCAGAATGCTCAATTAAGATAGATTCTTTTAGGGACCGGCCGAACTTCTCCTTGTCAAGTTTCTTAATGTTCCACGAGAAGGTTTTGCGACTAGGGGCTTCCTGTCTTTTTCCTCCTCGTGTGTCTTCCATTGAGACTGAGAACTCAATGTACTGGTGGTCACTTGCTGTATATTCCTCAGAGACCTGCCAGTCGCTTATGCGGCTAAATATATTAGACGATGCAATCGTTAAATCTATAATCGATCTGATTGCACCTCGTCTAAACGTCCATGTTTTTCCCCGGTTTACAACTAATAAATCATTCTTGGAGATCATTTCTCTAATCAGAATTCCTCTCTTGTCGAGCCTCGTCTCACCCCACTCTGGCGACTTTGCATTAAAATCGCCCGTGATGATGACATCCAGCTTGGATTCTATGAGGCTCGATTCTAGGTCTTCTATATTGGCTTCGAAGGTGGTCAGCGGGTCTTTGGATGAGAAGTAGCAGCTATACATACGTAAATTAGCCACCTCTATCCACACAAACCCGCTGCTTGTCTCCAAAAACTTGTCAACCCGCAAATCTGGGTTGCACAGCTTGATGGCGGCTCTTTTCGCCTTATCCTGATACCAAGGTGCGAGGTCGCTTCCTTGATACTGCTCATTGCAGAACAGGATATCGACCTCATTTTCCCTAGCTGTTTGCATCAGGAGCACCTGTGCATCCTTACTTGTATGCAGGTTGACTTGAAGGAGCTTTAGGGATTTGCCCTTTTAAGTTTTTCCAGTTCCTCCTTGTAAACCTGGCAGGAAATTCTTCCAGGGATATGGTTGACTTCCGTTTTTCCCAAATCTGTACACGTTATGCACTTTGGCTTGTCGCTAGTACAACTCTTGGAGAAGTGTCCCGCTTCGCCGCATCTCCGACAGTTTTTTGTTCTGTCGGGGTTCTGATATGTCTTAAAACTATACGAAAAATAAGAGATGTCGTCTAAAGACTCTCCTGCCTTAATTTCTTAAAACTATACGAAAAACTGAAAGAAGGCTGGAAGCCGCGTCGTATTATTTGATATAATTGTATTGAAATCAGAGAGTCGTGAGAAAAAAATTCTGAAAGCAGCAATAAGGCTCTTGGACAATATTCTTTTCTACTCTATAGAAGGAAGGTGATTCGTTTGTTACATGTGACTATACAACTGCAACGCAGTGGTTCGCTGTGATTGGTTTATCTTAACAGTAATATGCATACATATGAACGAATATTGACGCAACGCTTATATAATATAACTAATGCTGCAGGTAAAGGAATTTAGTTTCTTTATATACTAACTGCAAATAATAAACTGCGCTTGTGAGAAATGACAATATCTTTGACATTAATTTAACCCTCCTGCGCATACGTTTTCACCCACAAAGTCGCTTGCAAATGCACACATTTTTCAGAAGGTAGGATTTGCACGCCGATTGGTATCTAGGGGTTTTCGGGGTCACTGATTACAAATCCGGGGTCAGAATTCCAAAATTCAAAATGGCGGACCAAATATGGCGGACAATTTTGACAATTGAAAAAAAATTCTAATCGTTCCGTCTATCGCTATCTAGGGGTTTTCGGGGTCGCTGATTACGAATCCGGGGTCAGAATTTTAAAATTCAAAATGGCGGACCCAATATGGCGGACAATTTTTACAATCCAAAAAAAATTCTAATCGTTCCGTCTATCGCTATCTAGGGGTTTTCAGGGTCGCTGATTACGAATCCGGGGTCAGAATTTTAAAATTCAAAATGGTGGACCCAATATGGCGGACAATTTTCACAATTTAAATAAAATTCTAATCGTTCCGTCTTTCTCTATCTAGGGGTTTTCAAGGTCGCTGATTACACAGGCCTGCAAATTGTAGCTTAGTTCTGTTACAGGAAAAGTGGAAGGTGATTTTTATAGCTTTTTTGACGTAGAATACGAATCCGACCTCCAAAATGGCCCATCACGTCAGAATTTCTTGTAAAACTGCTTTAAATGGCCAAAAATGGCTGTTTTTGGTCATTTTTTAGAATTTTTTTTGGTTAACCAAAAATTTTTTTCAATTTGCAAAATTGTGTCGTATAGTACCATGTATAAGCTTCAAACCCCATATTTTAAAATTTCTTTACAATTTTTTTTGAAATAGTTATATAGATGTGAAATTTTTTCATTTAGGCAAATGTGGGTATAAGATAAATTCAAAATGTCATTTTGATTGCATTCACTAATAGTTTTATAAATTGACCATATTTCTTAAACCAACTAGTAAGGGTGAGATATAGCAGTAGTCTTAATTTTTGAAAACAAAAAAAATTGAATTAAATATGTAACTTTTTAACATTTAAAAAGTTGACTAAAATTTTTATTATCCCCTCTACTCTTATATCCAATTTTGTAAAAATTTTTAGATCCTTTCTCCCTATTTCGATCCCACATATATTATGGACGTCCCCTTTATTACTACTTTGTTTTTTATAATTATACTTATATCAGCCTTCCTAGTTTTAAAAACCTACACTTGCCTAAATAATAAACAATTTTCAAATCTACATAACTTTTTTAAAAAAATTTCTAAAGACATTTTGAAAAATGAGTTTTAAAGCTAAGCCATAGTACTATACGATGCAATTTTGAAAAATGAAAAAAAAATTTTTTGACTAACGAAAAAAATTCCGAAAAATGACCAAAAATAGCCGTTTTTGGACTTTTACGGCAGTATTACAAGAAATCCTGACGTGATGGGATATTTTGGAGGTTGGATTCATATTTTACGTCAAAAAAAGCTATAAGAATCAGTTTCCACTTTTTTTGTACCAAAACTAAGCCTAAATTTTCAGGCCTGTGTTACAAATCCGGGGTCAGATTTTCAAAATTCAAAATGGCGGACCCAATATGGCGGAAAATTTTTACAATTTAAAAAAATTCTAATCGTTCCGTCTATCGCTATCTAGGGGTTTTTGAGGTCGCTGATTACGAATATAAAGTCCAAAATTCCAAAATGGCGGAAAATGGAACAACAATAAGAAAAAACATTTTGTGAATTAAATTAAAGATAATAAAATTAATCAAAATATATCGTTGGCCATCTGTAGGTTAAAAAATTTTAATAATTAATTAATTATTAAAATGCAACTTAATTGACTTAAATTAAAATTATTCCATTGAACTAAACATTTATTTAATAGTCAATAAATAGTTATTTTAATTAAATATTTTTTTATAGATCTATAATAATAATAGAAATAATAATAATAATAATAATAATAATGGTAAAAATAATTATAATTAGAAATTAAAATAAATTTTTAAAGTTACAATTGATCGTGACTGTAATATGTTAAAAAATCAAACTTTTTATTCATATTAACAGATTTCAAAGACGCCGAAAGCACCAATATACCTATTTCTTGTGAAAATCGAAAAATTATATCAAAATTCATACAAAATTTTTAATTATTAATTTATTTTCTTAATAAAGACTACAATAGGAATAAATTATTCAATTAGAATATGTTATTAAAATTGTTTTTTGACATATAGGATTGGCCATTTAGAATTTTTTAATTTAGACCCATGTTCGTAATCAGCGACGCCGAAAACTCCTAGATAGCGATAGAGGGTCGGATTAATTTTTTTTAATTATCATCCGCCACATTGGATTAGACATTTTCAATTTTTGAATTCTGACCTCGGATTCGTAATCTGCGACCTCAAGAACCCCTAGAGAGATATAGACAGGACGATTAAAAAACTTTTTAAAAATTGCTGTTTGCCATATTGGGTCCGCCATTTTGGATTTTTTCAATTTTTGACTTTATATTCGTAATCATCGACCTCAAAAACCCCTAGATAGCAATAGACGGGACGATTAGAAAATTTTTTCATAATTGTCAGCCGTCATATTAGGTTCGCCATTTTGAATTATGAAATTTTGACCTCGGATTCGTAATCAGCGACCTCAAAAACCCCTAGATAGCGATAGACGGGGAGATTAGAAAACTTTTTCAGAATTGTCATCTGCCATATTGGATCCGCCATTTTGAATTTTGTCATTTTGACTCCATGTTTGTAAGCAGCGACCTCTAAACCCTATGATAATAAGTTTTGGTAAAATTCTACAAAATTTTTTTAAAATTCCGCTTTAAAAAAAAAATTGTCCGCCATATTGGATTCGCCATTTTGAATTTTTGAATTTTGACGTTAAATTCGTAATCAGCGAACCCAGAAACCCTTTGATAGACAATTATTGGAAAATCCGATAAACAAACATTAATTTATAAAACAGAAATTTTTCACTTTGTTTAAACATTTTATATGCAATGTTTATTGTTAAATAAATAATATATATTGTGCTAAATAATTCAATTAGCTTCGTTTGTTCATTGAAAGCAATTTGCAACTTGACCGATGTCATAATATTTTTTTAAACAAAAGTTATTAACAAAAATGTTTGGACGAGTATACTCGTCCTCATGCATACGGTAACGGTTTAGTTTGGACGAGTATACTCGGCTTTATGCGCAGGAGGGTTAAAAAAAATTTTTTGTATAAAGATATACAAAACATTTTATAGTTTTTCAAAATACAATTTCTGATTATAACCAATTATAGAATTTTTATAAAATTAATCCGATTTTTTAAAATAACTTTATTTTCAATTTTAAATTACAAATAAGTTTTAAATAAAATAAAAATTGACTGAACCTTAAAATTTAAAAATTTTAATTGATCTATTGTTTGAAGTAATAGCAATTTAAAAAGATCTTAAATTAAAATCAAGTTAAATTCGATTTTAAATTCATTTAAATTTAGTAGAATTGCAACTTTTTTTTATAGATTTATACAAATTATATTTATGGGTAATTATAATTGTAATCTATAAACATTTTGCCTAATTTGAATTTTTTGGAATATTAATCAAAAGAATTAATAAATGAAAGTTTGAATTTCACAATATAAAAATTTTTTAAATAGCGTCACTTAACAAAATTGATAAAAAGTTAATGGAATATATAGATGCAAAAAATTACAAAATCTAAAAAAGGTAAAATATGAGAATATGATCCATGCGCTACATAATATATTAAACTTTTGTATAATTCTATTATTGTTAGGGATACATTAAAAACAACAAATATAAATGTTTATTACAAATAAATATTTATTATTATTTATAAACGAATTTTTTTAAAACTAAAACCAATTTTTTGATACATAAAAATGGATGGATATCCATCATTTTGTTAAGGTAAGTAAATTCCGAATTTTTTAAATCCTTCATATTCAATATATTCCAATGACAATCTGAATTTTCATATACTTTATATGCTCTCAAATGTTCATTTAAATAACATTCAGGCATAGATTTTACCACCAGTAAAAATTCGCAGCTGTTTTGCAAAATCATTATATTTATGTACTCTGTAAAATTCAATATTTAATTCGGAAAAATTGACTACAACAGTATGTTTATTAATAGTTTTATCATTGTATTCTATATAATTTACAACTGAAATATTGTTTTCATTAATATAATTTATAAGTAAATCACTATAATTTGAAATATCAGGTAAATTTTTCAGTGGAATTAATCTATTGTTGCCAGAAACGTATAACGGGTATTCTGAATCTTTACACAAAAATTGATAATTTAATATTAGTTGGTGTCGTAGAGCAATGGTTCTGCAAATGTTAATTCGGCAAGCTGAAGCATGAGCAGTTTTTTTACTTTCGCGATGTTTACCTTCACACCTAATACATGATATATGCCAAAGAGGCCCAATCTTTCTCATTATAGACGGATAATGAATAAGGAAGTGATGCTTGGGCTTCAAGCTATTAGGATATTTAGAAACTAATAATTTCAAATATTCTGAAAATTTTAAATCAAGGATTTTTGGAGTGTCATTTGTAATTTTCGTGCTGAATAATATTGCGCCGATTTCTTTTAAACTTAATAATAGTTGTCAGTGCTCGTCGCCTTCATCAATATAGAAACCAATCATTAAAGGTAAATTTTTAATAAGATTAAGCATCTCTGCAGAAGACAACACTATACACCTATTTTTCTTAGTTAGATGGCTTTCTAAAATTTCCGGTGGTTTGTTCAGATTTTTATTGGAACTGTAGTAAAAACTACGTAAAGTTATATTTAGAAATTCTAGAGAAAAATATTTGCGAATGTAAATGAAGTGATGTAAAATTAGTGCTAAGTCGTATCTACAGATACCCTCTAAGAAATCGTGCATCACATCCACTGAAGAATTCGTAGTGACGTGGAATCCTGCAATATTGTTGATAACAGAAAATTCTTTAATACTAGATAGAGATTTATCGGTTTGCTGAAAAGAAGAATTATAATTTTCTAAGTCTCTAAGAATGCAATCACTTTCATTGAATACTACATTAATATTCTTATAATCTATCAAGCAAAATCTACAAAATTTTCTAGCTCTGAAACTCTAAAAAATCCTAGAATAGAATGCAGTCCGAGATTGTCACCAATAACTAAAGCCAATTCGAAATATACTGTATTTTCCCTTCTGGTAAATCTAATGTAATTCCCTCTTCTTGTAGAAATCTTAACTTTTCTGCAACTTTCTCGAAGATAATAGAATTTTTAAAATTGGATCGGTCTAAACTATTAAATAATATGAATAAAAAAATGTTTTCTATTTTTGATTGAAAATCAGGAGGTAAACATGACAGAGTCAAATATACCGCTCCACATTTGTAAACGCCCTTATGGCTCCCTAGGGGATTGTTTGTTTCGTAATCGTCGAAAATTAATAATAGTGGAAATATAATTTTGTTCGAATCATGCCGAGAAACTTTTTCATTCCAATGAGTACATTGAATAATATTCGAGATAATTGCAGAATTTGATTTTAAAGATGAAATATAATTCATTGTTTTTAAAAATATGACCGGCATTCAAAAAAGTGTTTTAAAACTAATCTGACAGGAATAAATTGAGCATAAACAGATACGATTTCTCGCGTAGTGCCTGCAGGTTTGGCTTTGTACTCTACTCGCTCTCTTATTTTATAATTTTGTGGAAAAATGAAGGTATTACATTTTTTAAAGTGGGCAAATCGTTGACTTTCCGTTTTCATGTTGTGAAAGGGCTTAGTCACATTTTCTATCATATTACTAATTTCTGACAAATCCTTTTCGCTCGTACCTAAATTTTGTAATTTAAAACAAATTTCATTTTGTAAAGAAGATATGGATTATTCGAATAATTAAGATGTTGCGTTAATAATTGTATCGATTCGATTCCTGGGGAAATCTGGATAATTATAAAGCTTTCCAATAAATTGTGTAGCTTTGAAATTAACATCTCTTTCACACTCTGTATCTTCCTGCAGAAGACTTGCAGAAAAATCTAAATCATTTTCTATAAGGGAATCGTCATCACTAGAGTCAGAGTTATCAAAACATAAAACAACAGGAGAGACATTTACGTCATAAAATGACAACTCTAATTGTGAATCAAAAGTAAAGTTGGAATGCCCTG
This sequence comes from Leptopilina drosophilae, assembly GCA_032873175.1. Taxonomy (NCBI): domain Eukaryota; kingdom Metazoa; phylum Arthropoda; class Insecta; order Hymenoptera; family Figitidae; genus Leptopilina; species Leptopilina drosophilae. The sequence goes on from CM065480.1 coordinate 31,042,991, forward strand.
GAGTTAACAGATTAAATTCATTTTTTTCATGTAAAATGAGTGATTTTGTTTTTTTGGAGCTATGCTTCGTACGTCTGTGTTTAATAAAAGAATTTAAAAAATTAAAAGCTTTATTGCAATTTTTTTCAGAATAATGATAGATTTCTAATCCTGTATGAGTCAAATTCGTTTGCCTTATAAAGTTTGGATTATCATTAATATGTTCCTGATATATGTTGCAGACAATCATTTTTACTCTGGAAAGATATTTTCAATCCCAGATTCTTGAAACTCTTTTTTGTTAGTCCCACCTATTCTTTAACAGATTTTATAACAGTTTCTGTTAAAGTAATTTCAAACCCCGCTAATTGGATAAAATGCCATAGCCTTACCGCAGCCTTTGGATAAGCACAATCAAGCGAATAAAATATTTTAAAAGTTAAATCAAGTGCTTCAAGACAAGAGGAAACCTTGTACTTTTGGTTATCTACCGCTACTTAAAATTCTTTAGCTGTATCGTAATTTGTTCCTACGACAAAAATTAGGGGTTAAAGAGTCTCCTTTCATTCAGTGATTAAATTTCTGAAATTTTCTATTTCACTTTCGAGTTGACTATTTTGCTAAAAAATAAAGTATAAATAGTTATTATCAAAGTCAATAATTCATATTGTAAATAGGGCTCAAAATTAGTAACAAAATTATAACATTAAAATTTTGCAACTGACCTTGACAAGATAAATAAAAGATTGACGTATTTCTTGAGGCGTATATTTATTTACTTCAGTCTTCTCAGCTCCTCTTTTTCTCTTTCCTACATTTCCAGCTGTAATTAAATTCAGAAGAAAATATAGAATCACAGGATCCTTCTTTTCTGTAAATTTATGTTTTATTTAATAAAAATTTAATACTATAATAGAATTATTATGTCAAAGAAAACATTCATATTGAAAGTTTATTCGTATTTACAAAGATTTTTTAAAGACCAATATATTAAGCAATACTTGCACTTATTTTACAATATAATAATAATAATTTAATTACTTTATATTACTTGCAATTTATTATTCTATAAGTTTATGTATACACACATATGAGGCATTCCATGTGAAGTGACCCAGGTGTCTTATGGTGTAATGCAAATTTCAATAATTTTTTACTCTTAAACTATTAAACATGAAAATTTGGCAAGGTACATTTTGGAAAGGTTTTTTCATGCTCTTTCGATTGAAAATAGGCATTTAAAAAAAAAAAATTTTTGGCCCAAAAAAAACCAAAATTAAAAATAAATTTTATTTCTTTGGAAAAAGGGCAGATTTTTTTTTTTTTTTTAAACGAAAGCTGAGGTTTTTTCCTAAAAGGACATATAAATGAAAAAGTGGGACAAGAATGTTTAAACATTGAAAAACAGAGGTTTCTACTCACCGGAGCGCTCTAAACCCGGTTTTTACGAGAAAATTCATTTTTTCAATGTTTAAACATTCTTGTCCCACTTTTTCATTTATATGTCCATTTAGGAAAAAACCTCAGCTTTCGTTTAAAAAAAAAAAAAAAAAAAAAAAGCTGCCCTTTTTCCAAAAAAATAAAATTTATTTTTAATTTTGGTTTTTTTTGGGCCAAAAAATTTTTTTTTTTAAATGCCTATTTTCAATCGAAAGAGCATGAAAAAACCTTTCCAAAATGTACCTTGCCAAATTTTCATGTTTAATAGTTTAAAAGTAAAAAATTATTGAAATAAGCATTGTACTGAAAATCCCAAAAATTGAACCCCCTCCCCCTCGGAAAATATTGGACTAGGTAAAAAAATATTTTCACGAAAAATTTATATCTATTAGTACTACAAAAGCCCCAAGTTTTGCTACGATTGGAGAAAATTTTTTTCCACCTGGATCACTTGACATGGAATGCCTCATATATATATATATATATATATATATATATATATATATATATATATATATATATATATATATATATATATATATATCTTGAAAACTGTGATTTTAAAGAACTTAAATGAACATACCAACTCCTTCGCATCATCTGTTTTCAAAATAGGGAATTTGTTCAAGTATTCCGCAATAGTAGTTTTATTCATAGTTAAAAGTACATTTCTATAATTAAATGTGATCTTCCAATCTTCTGAAATTGTGAGCGGATTTATGGAATTTTCTAAACTGTTAACAGATTTTTGTATTGTGTCTTCATATGAAATTATACAAAAATTTTTTTAATTTATTAATATTTAAATTAAATATATCCATAAAATGTATTGTAACTAATCTACTTACCATCAGTTGAAGATTTTGCAGGTAAAACTTGCTTTCTCAATTTTTGTAATGATGGTTTTATAACACCTTTCTTTCTTAAATTTTCTATGACGTAATTATAATTCGCCCATAATGTTCCCGTTGTTTGAATAACACATCTATTTTCAGCCGTATAAAGACTGTAATATGTACATGCAGTTTCGACAGGAAAAACTTTTTCGATCAATTGCGACAAACTAATGAAAACTGATCGAGAAATGCTAAGAAAAAATGTATACGATATTTGAATAATGTTTATAATTTAATAATTATATGAATTATATTATTTCAATAATTATTGTACATACACATATTACAATATGTTTAACATACCAAAATTTTTCAATTGTTCAATCATCCTTAAAATTTTTCAACGAATCATCTCTAAACTACCCAGTAATAGATCGTGTTAGTAATCCTCAAGTAGCTTTATCCAAAGTCTTGTTTTGTCGATAATGAGAAAAAACTAATTTCCCTGTCGGATCTTGTTTTAAAAAAATCTAATTCTTTCTAAAATACATAGGGGAATAGGTTCGGTTGTGGGCATAGTTTCGTTTTTGACTCATAATTTGTTTCCTTGTAGATATTAAGCAAACATATGTATATGTATTTAAAGGTGGGGATCTTGGCTAACTACTCGTGAAGAAAATAGATTGATTCCGTTGACTAGAATAATTTTATTAAAAATTCAATAAATTGGTCATTTTTCTAACAAAAAAAATTTTGGTTCGTTTGTGGACACTCTTGAAAAATCTATTGAAAGTGCAAAAAGATTAATTAAGTAACCATTCATTAACTACATAAGAATGATTTCTTCTAATTTTGACAATACATGCTCCCCATGTAAGGGCATATAAGATTTCTTACACTGAACTTGAACTGCCCAATTACTACAATTACTATAACTGCGAACGACGTACGAACATCAAAGTCTCATTATATTAATTTCCGTGCTGGACCACGAAGCTCTTAAAATTCATAAAACACTATTAAATGTTGTAAGAAATTACTTATGATTATATCGACAACGATATTTCACGATTTATTAAAAATAAGAGTGGTGTCCACAACCGAATCAATTTAGATGCCCACAACTAAACTTGACGATCATTTTAAACATCATGAAAAAAATTTTACTTGTGGACATTTTTGTGATGCTTGGTATTGGATTATAAAATATAACACATTTGCTGTGTAAATACGCTTTGAACTTATCATTTTAATTAATTCACTTCGATTTGTTGAACATTTAACAATGTTTAAAAATACATTTTTGATATATTCAACTTGTCGAAAAATTAATTTATATATAGTAAAAAGCGCAGTTGTCTAATCACTTTTGTATTCGCATAGAAAACTACGTTAGGTCATAACATATAAGTGATATTTTCCAGATTAGACAAATCTCATTTCTGTGAAAAGTTCTGCGTGGGTGTCCACAACCGAACCATGCCCACAGCCGAACTTCTTCCTTTAATAATCGTCGACATTAATACAAATATGTTTACAGAATTTTGAAAAATAAAGTTATATATTTTTTAGAAAAATTATTTCGAGTAAAAATTGTAATCTTTAAGTCGAATTGTATAAATAGTATAGCAGTACAGTACTGCATTTTGTTGAAAAATAATTAAAGAAACAAAAATTTATTTTCCATACTTTTTGATAAAATAGTGTTAAAATTGAATGAAAATAACAAATGTTACTTAAATTTTAAGAGACAGCTTAAATATCAATTATAATTTTTGGCGTAACAATAAAAAATAGTTAATAATAGATTCATTAAATAATTTAGATAGAAATATAACAATGTGAAATTCTTATAAAACTTACAGATTCAAAATTATTAATCTTCGGAAATCGTTTACCATTCACTAATTGAGGTGACTGGTCCTAAAATTTGTAAATATTATTAAATTATAAATACGTTACTATAATCTATTATTATTTTCAAAATATGTATTCAAATTCTAACTAAAATTACTTAAGTCTAAATTATTATCAAAATATATACATTTAAAAATAATGTTAATTTCTAAGCTTTGTCAATTTAAAATAATACACGACATAACAATTAAATAAGAACAAAAGAATTAATTAAAAATATTTTAAAAAATATTTGCATCATTCTGGAATTATGAATTAAACAGAAAATATGTACAAATAAATATTTACAATTTTACTTACAGCAGTGACTTCAGAATTGTTGTTTGCTTCTGTAGTAGATGCTTCCAAATAATTTTTTTCAGTCAAATTATAAGCATTAAAAGAAACATTTTTCAATGCAGCGTACACAAGACTAAAAAATTTAAACACTTAATATATTTGTCAAAATTTCTAGTGCATACATACATATATATAGTTTTAGGACTTTAAAGAAAATGCTTTTCCTTTCAAAGTTTAAAAAATAATTAAATAAAAATTATAATTGTTCAAACAATTCTTACCCCAGAGTTCTCACTACCAGAATTCAAACTGAGCATTTCATAATTACTACTTTGCGGTACACTCATTTTCTATAAAAAACATCTGCAAAGTAAAATTTTAAATACAAAAAAATTGCGACTTCATATGTCTGTATCACAAGATACTGAATTACATAATCCGTGTTTGATATTAAATATACTTAAATATAATTTGTAAAATAACGCGGTTAAATTTACCGGTCATAGAAAAGCACTAATTGTATCGCGGCACAGGATATGAATTTATCAATAATTATATAATACTTACGAGATATGAAAGGTGTCCTTAGAAAAAATTATTTTAATTTTGGACACTAAACATTCACTTCATAGATAAAACTCTTCGACGATTTGGTGAAACACTTGTTACATTTAAAGAAACAATATTTGCATAATTACTGCTCGTCAAAGTTCGTTTCGTTCGGTTAATTCCGACGCGACTCGTTCGCTTATTTTCGTCAAACCTCGGTAGCCTCCTTCAATTTTTGATGTTTTATTATCATTATGTGTGATACAAATTTAGGAATTTAATTATACTTGAGTATAAAGAACAGACATATTTTTATACTGTTCGTTTTCATAATAACTATATCAAAATTTAAAATGATTTAAGCAGTGAATATAATTCCAACTACCGAATAACGAACAATTCATAATAATACCTATAAAATTCGTAATACTATTTGCCATTTGATGTTTTCATAATAGATTTTCAATTTTTCAAACGATAATATTAGTTCTTGTTCAACTGTAGTATTAAATCTTATTATTTTAATTTTAGTCATTCTTAAAAACGGTAACGATAGTTCATAGAATGCTCAATTTCCCTAAATCGTAACTAATTATATCAAATACAAATATTATTTTGCTGAATTTCGTAACAATATTCTTTCAGTGCACTATTGCAACTTAAAGACAGATAATTAAACTACAAAAACCCGAAAAGCACATTTTATAAAACTGTGTAATTACAAAAATAAGAGGTTTTGAAAATTGAAACGAAAGCTTAATTTTGACGTATTTTTGTAACGTCATGTCACTAGCGGACTTTTTCTAATTGAAAATAGAACTTTTTCACATTTTATTGCCGATTCAGAAGCAAATCGATGTTTTAAAAAATAACTACAACAATTTGTATTACTTTATGCGTTTGTAGTATTTTAATCAATGTATTAAACATTAATCCTCAATTTCCACCAGTCTTTGGAGTTATGTAGTGTCTATTTTGAACTAAAATCTAAAAGAAGACCTATATTGTACTCTCTAAATTTGAATAATAGTTAAAATATTTACCAAATTTAAATTAGTGACTGACATTTAGCTTTTTAATTAGTAAATTTTACTAATAAATAGTAATTTCTACTAATTTTTAAATAAAATTTACTATTTTAAGATCAAAAAGTCAGTCACTAATTCAAATTAGTAAACATTTTTACTAATTCATGTTATGACAGTAGGTTGAAAGTAGGACGTAAATTTTGACAGATATCTATTTACATCAATTGAAATAAAAGTAAAAAACCATTTTTCAAAAACGAATTAATATAATAAAACTTTTTTCAATTTTAGAAGAAAATCCCATTTGGCAAAAAATTTACGATTTTTCCTGATCGAATTAAATTTCTAGCTATATTTCGGGATTCCTTCGAAGTTAGAATTTATAATAAAAAAATCTGTAAGTAAAAAGTATTTTAGACTTTTTAAAGTGAAAAAGGAACTCAAAGTCTATGAAATACTATTAAAATTCGACATTAATTTTTTGGGAGCTAAAGCACGTTTTGTCGTGGATCGTCACATATGGGAAAAAGTTCCTTATGTGAAATCTTCTTTTATTTCATGAAAATTATTTGCCTATTAAATCTTATATCAAATCTTTTTAAAATCTATTTTAATTTTACAAGTTTAATTTTCCTATATGGGTGATTTTCAAATAACTGTCATATTTGCATGTCCCCATAGATAAATGACTAATAAAATTATTATTTTTTGCTACTCACTTCATAAATCACTTAATAGAAGTCTCTTCTTAAAGATACTTAATATTCAGTTTCTTAACATTAACATTATAATAGTTAAAATTAAGAAAATAGGGTTAAATTGTCAGGTCCGTGGCATACGTTTTTTTTAAATTTTGTTCTGAAATTTTCACGTAAGCAAATATTAAAACTATCTTTTAAGTAATTTGTAGGCCAAATCTAACCAGATGTTTTACATATAAAAATATTTTTATTACAATGATATTCTACATACACGAGCACTTTTTTCATGTTTTAAATTGTTAATTACTTTCTACCAACACATGTTAACGTCATCGTGATTTTATTACTCAATTTTATGTTTAATTGACTTCTACTGGTATTATTTTGAAGTGCGAACATTGAAAAGAAAATATTTATTCGATTTTTTATTTCTTTACGTGTTTTAACTGTGACACACATGTCAGGACCGTGGAAAAATGTCAGGTCCGTGGCATGTAACTTTTGCATTTTATTTTGCCCTAAATGAGTCTAAAAATTTCCGCATTTTCGTATGCTTATGAATAAAAGCTGATGTGGGATTACACCTAATCCTATTTTAAGCTTATTCGAAAAACTCATAGTAGGCTTGCAAGTAAAGGTTGACGTAGGCTTACAAGTAAAGGTTGAGGTAAGCTTACAAGTAAAAATTGTGGTAAGCTTACAAGTAAAGGTTATTATAACCAAACATTCTGTAGAAAATTTTGAAAACAAATTTGGGGAGACTAGGATTCGAACCCGAGAACGACGCGCATCAAACTAACTTCCTAACTAACTGAGCTAAGTTGGAAACTGACATAGAAAAAATCAATTTTGCTTTTAAAGGGAACTAAGAAAATTACTATCACTTTAAAAGCAAAGTTGATTTTTTCTATGTTAGTTCCCAATTTAGCTCACTACAACCTTACACCATGATTACAACCTTACACCATGATAATAACCTTCCAACAGCCTTACCTCAACCTATACATGTAAGCTTACCTCAACCTTTACTTGTAAGCCTACTATGAGTTTTTCGAGTAAGCTTACAATAGGATTAGGTGTAATCCCACATCAGCTTTTATTCATAAGCTTACGGAAATGCGGAAGTTTTTAGACTCATTTAGGACTACAACAGCCTTACACGGTAAGCCTTACAACCCCTACAAATATCCTTACAGTTGCCTTACAGCAAGAAGTCGTGCTATCTGGGTTTAAACTTGTTATCCCACGGAGAAAAATAAATAGTTATAATTATATTATTTTCGATGAAAAATTACTACTTTCAAGTAGTAATTTTGAAATTGCTCGAGAAATAGTCATTTTTGCTTCTTTTTCAAAGACTTTTTACTTTTTTGAAAAAGTATAATTTACTTATATACACAGAAAAAAAGAGTAGTACTATTACGAAGGGTAATGGGTAAAAATGACTTGGGTGAGGAGTAAAAATTACAAAAGGTAAAATTACACAGGGTAAAACACTTATCTGAATATGTCACTAAAACAAATTAAAAGTTTCTTTTCTTCTAATTATATCAGAAAGGTTAAATATTAAATTATTTTGATTAGAATTAGTTTGAATAAATCATAACTCAATAATTTTTTTACCTTAATTAATATTTAATTATATTTTCCAATTTGACTTGTTAAATTAATCACTTTTAAACTCTCCATTTTATGGTTATAACCTTGTAAACAAACAAAAGTTATAAAAAATATAATAAAATATCACGCAAATCAGTACATTTTTAATATAAATTTTTATTTTATTAAACAAATTTTTTCTTTTCAATAAAAAATGTATGTATGCCATTACTTGGTGTTCAATGTGTCCCATTGCTGGGCCAATGATGGCGCCGTTGGTCAGATTTTTGAAATGTTTAAGACTGGGCCAGCTCCTGGCCCTATAATGGCACATTCACGGCAAAGTTGATCAATCTTTAATGGCAAAAGACAATTGCCAGTGATGTGCTGACCATCGGTCTAGTACACCCAGAAAAAAAAGTTATTTATTTTAACTAAAAGTGTATATTTAAAAAAACTTTATTTGTTGCAAATAAATATTTTATTTAAAATAAATAAACTAATATTTATTTCAAATAAATGCACTAAGTAATCTAAAATAAAGAAATATATTTGCAATTTAGAAAATAGTATATTTGTAGCAAATAAAAAATATATTTGATTTAAATAAATGTTTGTTTGACTTATAAATTGACGCCTGCGCATATTGCATTACTATAGTAAAACAATAAGGTGTTTTGCTTTTTTAACGCGTATAAGTATAAGAGATTTATTCATTATGAATAGTTAACAAATTTCATTATTTTAAGTACACAATTTTTATTTTTAAGTGAAAATTTAAATTAGTGCAGAAAAACAGACTTGAATGTGATTTCATTTACATTTTAGTGTCTTATTTGAGAATTTGTGAGAAAAATGTGACAGTGGACTTTTACATATGAAGTTAAAAAGTAAAGTAAAATGACTGAGAAGATCTGAGTTTATTTAACAAATATTCTTATAAAAATAAACATTTATTTTAATGAATACACCCAGAGAAATGGTATATTTGTCTCAGAACCAACTAGACTTTTATTTGTTTGAAATAAATTTTATTTGGTTTATATAAAAATTTTATTTCACTCAAATATGTTTTATTTATGTCAAACAGTGGCGGCCCAATGGTAGAGCGAGAGGAGCGGTCGCTCTAGGCGCCAAGTGGCAAGGGGCGCCATAATTCTAATGACAGTTTCGTGAAAAAATTTTTTTTTTTAGAAATTTTTAAATTTCGCGGGGTTGCTTGACGGGATGTGCAGTTGGCGTTGAGGGCGACAAGGCCAAGTTACAAATACAGTACTGCTCAGATATGCTTTCCCCATTGGATCGTGTCGCATTCATACGGTGCCATGGGAACATATGAGTGCAACTGAGAAGGCACAACAAGCAGCACTGTACAATTTAGTCAAGGCTTAAGCACCTTTATGTTGCACATTTAAGATCGCGAAACTATTGTGATCAGACCCTAAAAGAATCATAACAATCAGATGTTCAGTCGAAAATACTGAAAACAAAAATAAAACATTCTTTGATTTATATGTCTTTACGCAGATAGCAGGTATAGATATATTTTGTATATTGTTTCAACTTCTTTAGTTTTTGTTTAATTGAAAAAATTTTAGTGCTGGTAGACATCATGCAATACTGTATCTACATTTAAAAAAAGTCGCAATCATAGCCAGAAAAGGTGTATACAAATTTTCCTAATTACACCTAAATTCAGTTTTCCAAATCAAATTCAGTTTTAAAAATCAAAAAATTAACCTTTTAAAATAATATTTTTTTTGTAGATTTAAAGTAATCCGATTAATATTCCAGATAACCTCTATTTGTTCGTCAATATTTATCAGAATTTCTTTTTCACTTTGATGATTGATACCTGTCAGAATTTTTAAAACAAAATTAAAATCAAACCCAAAAGAAAATACCACAAATATTTTTATTGACAAATATTTATTACAATTAAGAATAATTCGAATAAATTAAAATAAAATTAATTGTGAAAAATAAAATATTGCGCTAAATCATGTTAAATTACTGTTAGCATTTCTACAGTAGATGACATTTTATTTGAAAACATTATATTTTAAATGGAATTTAGAGAATTTCTGACTGCATACGCTGAAATAGAATCTGTATAAGTCCAAATTTTTCTACAAAATAAAATATTGGGAGATATGCAATTACACATTTTCCTGTGTGAAACTCTCGATGCGCTTTTTAAAGAAGAGCCCATTGGATGTTATTGAGAATATACGTAAAAATGAGTCTTAATGCAAATTTTTCTTTAATTTGTTAAAGAAATTTAACAGTGTAAAAAATAAAAATACAAGTTTAATTACGCATTTCCCAATATTTTTTTACAGAAATATATTTTAGAATTTGTTTTAGATTTAACGAGTTTAAAAATGTCACAAGGGAATAAAAAACTATCAGGTGCTCAAAATTTAAAGAGAAAAAGACAAATAAAAGCTGAAAATGAAAAAAGTGCAAAACAATTGGCTAAGTTTGTCAAAGTTGTAGACCGCAGTCAAATATTAACAGCTGTCGACAGCAATATTGATAAAAGCGACAATTGTTTAACACCAACCCACGATCATGTAACAACATGCGAAAAAGAACACTCGGACTGTAACGACGATTCATTTTCACAGCACCATGACGATTTCAATTAATCAGTGCTAGCACCTTCTAATGGGGAGATGGCAATGCCTTTCCATTCCACTTTACCATTAAACATTTCAGAAGATATAGCTGAATGGCCGAATTTTTTACCAAATAGGGTTATTGATGAAATAATAATGCGAGGGCATAATAATGGGAAACTCAATGTTGATGAAGATTATCCGCGTGATGAAAAAGGTCGCCATTTTACAAATAAACATTTCCAAAGAATAATGCCAAATAAAGAAACATATAACAGAGAGTGGCTTGTTTATTCAAAATCTTCTACAAGAGTATTTTGCTTGTATTGTCATTTATTTTGCCGAAATTCATTATCAAATTTAGCGAATGAAGGTTATGATGATTGGGCTCATATTTCATTGGCTTTGCAAAAACATGAGATTTCCAAAGAACACCAGTCAGCAACATATAGGTGGTTGGAAGCCACAAAAAGATTAGGAAGACAAACTGGAGTGGATCAACATTTAATGAAACAAATAGATGACGAGAAAAAAAAGTGGAGAGCAATACTTGAGAGAATGTTGGCAATTACATTATTCTTGGCTGAAAACAATTTGGCTTTTAGAGGACATTCCGACACTTTAAACACTCCACACAATGGGAATTTTCTGGGTCTGGTTCAACTATTAGGTAAATTTGACCCAATTATGATGGAACATTTACGCAGCGTCAGTAATCATGAAACAAAAAACTATTACTTTAGCAATAACATTCAAAATGAACTCATTGATTTGCTTGGAAATGAAGTAAGAGATACTGTTATCAAAAAAATAAAAAAGCTAAATATTTTTCAATCATTTTGGACTGTACACCTGATATCAGTCACACAGAACAGTTGAGTGTCACACTTAGATTTTTTTATGTTGACGACCTTTGTGTGCGTGAATGCTTCATCAAATACACACCAGTATCAGACTCTAGCGGACAAGGTATCACAGATTTATTTCTGGATGAGGTCATAAAAAACATGATTTAGATATGAATGATTGTCGGGGTCAGGGCTAAGATAATGGCGCAAATATGGTGGGAAAACAAAAAGGTGTCCAAAGCCGTATTATCCGAGAATATCCCAGGGCCTTTTTGAATGTTTGCGGCTGTCACAAATTAAATTTGGTTGCTTCTGACGCTGCCAAAACCTCAGTTAAATCAGTGTCATTGTTTGGGGTTATTCAACGTTTGTTCGTTTTTTTCTCATCTTCCACAAAAAGATGGGAAGGTATCTCGAAATATACAGAAACACTCACATTGAAAAAAGTTTGCGAGACACGATGGGAAAGTAGAGTTTCGAGTCTAAAAGCTGTTAAGTATCAATATTCTGAAATCCGAGATGCACTACTAGAACAATACGAAGAAAGTACCAATCCTGTTGCAGCTTCAGAAGCCAGATCACTCGCGGAATTTATGAATCAATATGAATTTTTGCTGCTTCTTGTAATTTGGTATGATTTACAGTATCAAATAAACATTGTTAGCAAATCCTTGCAAACAGAATCTGCCGATTTGTTGAATGCAACGAATCTATTACAGAAATGTTGTCAATTTGTTAAAGATTATAGAAATAATGGTTATGCATCAGCTGTAATTACAGCAAAAGAAATTGCCGAGAAAGCTGAAATTTCACCAGTTTTTAAAGAAACTCGAAGAAGAAGAAGAATGTTCGACTACGAATCTCCAGATAAAACTCCAACAGATGCAGAAGAAAATTTTTAAATCACTGTATTCTATTCTTTGATAGATACCGTTCTAAATTCTCTCGAAACGCGTTTTCAACAGTTGTCGACGTTTAATGCAAATTGGAGTTTCTTGTTTGATTTAAAGCGACCGACTGATAAGCCTGAATTGGAGCAATCATGTTTAAATTTGGAAAAAATTTTGACGCATGATTCAAACAGCGATATTTCTGGGGCGGAACTTGCCCAGGAAATACTAACTCTTCAGAATTTCCTGGACGCAGACCAAGGCCAACCAAAGGATGTTCTTAAAGCTTTAAAGAATAATAACTGGTGCAATTTATTTCCTAACACTTGGACTGCCCTTAGAACACTACTTACTATTCCAGTAACTGTTGCTAAAGGTGAGCGCAGTTTTAGTAAACTAAAATTAATAAAAACTTACTTAAGATCTACATAGGCTCAGGAGAAATTGTCAAATCTGGCAATTTTATCAATTGAAAACGACATTGCTCAATCTATACCAAAAGAAGATTTAATTGCCAAATTTGCAAGTGCTAAAGCCAGAAAAGTAAACTTTATATAAATTCGTTTATGTATTTTAAAATTAATAATTTTGAAAATTGATACCTTTAACAATGTTATTGCATAACATATTTTATTACTGTGACTGATTAAAAATGTATCATATTTACGAAAAATAGATAAAATAAAAGTTTTTATAAAAGTAGGAAATCTCATTATTAAATTAATAATCTTATCATTATAGTTTTATTAACTTTCGAAAAAATTTAGGATAAGGGGAGCCGAAAGGCGACTTCGCTCTACCTTAATAGAGCGCTAGGGCCGCCACTGATGTCAAATATAAATTTTATTTAAAACAAATAAAAAGTCTAGTAGGTTTGGAGACAAATATACACGGATAGAAATGCTTTGACATTATTAACAAAAAAAGTTTGGTTAGGGAATTCTTACTAACCTACAAATAAGGTTCGTTTATTTTAGCCATACGCTTCATAATATCAATAGACACGATTTTGAAAAATATAAGTACTAGTTTGACTAACAAAGATGTTCAGTTGAAACATTTATTGTATGTATTTTACATTGAAAATATTATTAATACTGTGATTTGTTTCTTCGTATTACCATAATTTTTATGTCAGATTTGCCTATTCCGTTTCTGGCTGATTCAACCATACTAAGTGCCAGTTTTAAAAACACATATTTATAAGGTTAGGTGCGCTGTCACAAGCGTTGTGCGCAGACGTATTCGAAACAAACAAAATAGAATGGCTAAAATAGTCATACCGTATCACAGTAACAAATCCAACAAAACAGTATGGCTGTTTTAACCAGAATTCTCACAGTAATCACGAAGTTTTTCTTTCAGTGTACGTTTATTTAAGTCAAATAAAATATATTTGGTTTAAATAATATTTTTCACTGGGTGTATTAAAAGTTTCATTAGTGATTATGATTGTTAAATTTATTTGAAGGTTATAAGTGAATTTTAATATTTCAGAATGCTTACAGGATTTATTAAAATGAAAAATGTTTTTTACTTGCTCTAAATATAAAATATATTTAAAGAAAATATAAAATATTTTTCATTCAAATAAAAATGGATATTTAAACGAAATATATTAATTCAAATAAAAAATATTATTTGAGCTAAATAAAAGTTTAGTTGGTTCTGTGACAAATATCCTTTTTTATTTGTTTTAAATAAATTTTATTTAATTCAAATAAATCATTTCTCTGGGTGTAATGGCACATTAGTGGCACTTTAATGGCAAAAATTTTGTATCCTTGAAGAAAAATTATAATTGCCAGAAGTGGGGCGTAATTTGGCCCAGGAATGGCACATTAATGTCTAACATTTTGTATTTATGATGTCAAATTAAAATTGCCAATATAGGGACGTAGCTCGGCCCAATAATGGCACAGTATCGGCTAGTGTAGTGTAGCTAAAAAGAACTCTTTTGCTTCCTCGACTTCACGTCAGAGTAGCAGAGTAGTCAGAGTGTTAGGCTGTGGTGCATCAGTTTTAGGTATCGATCCCCGCGAGCGGTAAAAGTTTTTCAAATATTTGTAAGTTTGCGTTTAACTTAGGGAAATAAGCCGTATAAATATTATAAACTAATTAGTTTAATAATTAGTTAAATAAATAAAATTTTTTTTTAATTTTGTCAACACTGTGGGAGTAATGGCATCCAATATTGGGCCATTAATTTCTGCTGAGATCTGGCAGCCAATAATGGGCCATTAATGTCTGCCGAAATCTGGCTGCCAATATTGGGCCATTAATGTCTGCCGAGATCTGGCTGCCGACGTCCAACCGTGGTTAACACCACAAGAGTCGGCGCAAAGTCGACCAATATTGTCTGCCAAGTCTCGATTATGACTAAAATACAAATATTCTGCTTATATTTTTCTTAATAAGAATTAAATTAAAAAAAACATTCTATTATTTAATAAATTAATTACTTTTGTAGTTAAATAATTTTGAAAAGGTTTCAGATTAAAATATTGTTGAAAAATTGGAATTTTCTATACTTACTTTTAACTGGTAATTTTGAAGAATTATTGTTTTGAAAAAGTTTAATTTATTTTTTTTAAATAATTTGAAGTTACGTTCAGTTACGTGGAAATTTTTTCAAATTGTATTTTTTCTGTATTCCTGCTTGTATTTCCTGTATTTTCATAAAGAAATTTTCCTAAACGTTTTTAAGAGAATTTTTTCAAACTTTTCGTAATTCATAGGAAGTTTTCGATAATTTTTTAGAAAAACTCTCTTATCTGTGTTAATCAATTTTAAAATAAATGAATGTGAAAATTCTTAAAGAACTTTTTAAAAAATTATTGGAAATATTTATTGAAATAATAAAAACAATTTTTTGAATTTGACATTTTTAAACCTTTTAATTCCTGTGGAAAAAAATAAAAATTAAATATGTAGGTAATTAAAAAGGAAGTTATTTATATTTTCAAATAATTTTGATATTAAAGAAATTTGTAAGGCGTAAATACACACACACACACACACACACATATATATATATATATATA
This sequence comes from Leptopilina drosophilae, assembly GCA_032873175.1. Lineage (NCBI taxonomy): Eukaryota > Metazoa > Arthropoda > Insecta > Hymenoptera > Figitidae > Leptopilina > Leptopilina drosophilae. The sequence continues at coordinate 31,058,722 of CM065480.1, forward strand.
TATATATATATCAAAAGAGAATTTTACAGGGGGAGCGTTTAAAGTGACGCCAGAAGCAGACAACCCGTGTATTTACGAGGACACGTTCAACTTTCAGGCTTTATATTATTAAAAATATTTCCGATTTTTAGCATCTGATTTTTTTACGTGAAAGAGCAACTCAAAATCTATGCAATACGACTAAAAACTCAAAAATGATTTTTTATCGATAGGTCCCTTTTCTCGTGTTGCGTCATATATATATATATATATATATATATATATATATCAAGGCATTTTTTGAGTAAAATTGTTTCCTTTTTTTAAATATTCAATTTCTTTATAAATAAAAATTTGCAGTCAACAAATAATGTTTATTTATATTTCTTTTATTTATTTATAAAAAAACTTTGAATTTTATTAGAACATTTATAAGTAACAATAACATTTATGTAAAAAGAATCTCTTTTTAATAAAAAAATAAAAAAACGCAATAAGTATTTGCTTCATCATAATTATAAATTATGATTAAAAAAAGGAAAATTTGTTTACTATAATTATGTATTATTTACTAAAATTATACATTTTTTAAATAAAGATAAAAACTGGTTTTAATAAGGGATCATTCATATATTACGTTACAGGCTTAGGGGGGGTTTTAGTTTTGTGACGGACTGTGTAAAAATTCTTAATTTCTATGTAACAAAATGTGACGTAGGGGGGAGGGGTAAAAAATTGTCTAAATTTGCGTGACGTAATATGTGAATGATCCCTAAGAATAATTCAATATTTAACCTTTTTAATATAATTAGTAAAGAAACAGCAAAGTTGTTTTACTGACACATTCAAGTAAGTGTTTTACCCTCTGGAATATTACCCGTCGTAATTTTTACCCTTTACTCAAATCATTTTTACCCATTACCATTCGTAATATTACCACCCTTTTTCTGATATGAAGGAATCTAAATTTTATTAAAAGCCTAGTATTACTAAATGGCTAGTATTGCTTCTGAGCGAAGCAACTTTTATTACGAATCAGAGCAATTATTACTATTTCGTAGACATTTTTATTCGGAGAAGTAGTAAGCCGTACCCACACAATGACGCGCCTCACACCGATGGGCGAAACATATGCCAGGGCGCCTGCGCATTTGTCCACGTCTTGCCAAAATAATGCTGGTGTAGAGAGCAATATATTTTCTCGTTTTCTTTTTATAAATAAAAATAAAATAATCTGTGCTTCCAACAAAATATTTCTTTAAGTAATTAACACTCTACATGTGTATTATTATTCATTATTCATAAGTTTCACTTTTTTATCACACTCATTCTTAGGGGAGAATGGGGAGTTATGAAGCATGGGGAGTTGTGAAGCACGGCCATAGATCTCGCATAGTAATTGTTTTGATAGATGTCACTTACTCTGAATATTTTTTCACCTAATATCTTCGTTTTGTAATTGGATTCATTCCGATAGAAGATATTTTGCATATCTTTCAAGACAATGTGTTCAATTTTTCGTTTATAAAGTTTTTTTGTGTGCTCCATTTTGCAGAATTCTTACAAAATTCGCGAACGAATCAAAAAGATAAGTTCACCCATATAATACCCAGCAATGATTAGGTTCTCGAAATTTAAAACGATTTATGCAAAATCGCAATAAAGAATATTTACCAAAAAATATAATTTTTAGCGATTTTTAGTAGTGCTTCACAACTCCCCATGATTTTTAAAAACTTGAAAAAGCAGCTTTTTAGTCCAACTGAAAAAAATTGTCGATTTTATTTTATTTCATGCAAATTCTTCAACCAGTAAGCATATTTGAAGACCCTCTAGAGATTCAAGTAGAGAAAATTTGAAATAAAAATTTCTTTTTGAAGTTACAACTCATAAACAAAGCGTGCTTCATAACTCCCCATTCTCCCCTACAATTAACAACATAACATATCGGAAAACCTTAACATCTATACAGATTCGAATCCTACCTAACTTTTATCTAAAAAAACCTATAAAATCGCACACATTAATACTAAGCCTCTCGGCTTCGCAATCGCTATAGAAAAAAAAATTTCAGTTACTCGCATATATCTTTTTTCGATAAAGTGAATCAATAATAATAAATAGAAATATTAATTTAAATTTATTATTTTAATTATTAAATTATTAGATTATAATGTTAATGATTTTATTTATTTATGTATTTTTTGTTAAATAATTAGTAGTTAATTAAAAATTAATTAACTAATTATTAAGTGATGGTTTATTTGTTTATAAAATTGAGAATATTGTATAACATAAAGTACACTTAAGGAATGTTATATCGAACATTTGCGAGATAATCAATATAAGATATGTATAAATTATAAAATAGAAAATGTTAAATTAAAACCACTTTTTGGCAATGTACTCTTGACTATTTCCAAGGCGTGCCATATACGAGATTTTTGCTTGAGATACATTTTCCTATTTAAATAAACTGAAGTTGGAGTCACATCGAGCATATTTATACGCCTGAAAGTGATGATGAAAATAAAATTCAATGGTGCTAACAATTACGTTTAAATAATCAACTTTACTTGTGATTATGTGATTAATAAAGTAAAACTCTAGTTCATTTTCGTTAAAATTAAACAAAATCATTCCTGGCTTAACTACTTCTCCATTAAAAGAGATGCAAGAAGTAACTAACAAATTTTCAATTCGCAAGTCATTTGGCAAAATTTCGAAATTCATATCAGCACATATGCTTGCCACAAACTTGCATTAAGTTTGCCGTGCAAGGTGTGCAAGCTTACAGAGCAAGCTCGTGACAAGTTTGTGACAAGTAACAAAATGTCCTATTGCTGCAAGCTTACACTGCAATCTTGCTACAAGATTATGATAAGAGCTTGCTGCAAGCATGTGAGGCAAGTTTTCGACAAGCTTATTTGGCAAACTTGCTACAAGCTTGCCAGATAAACTTGCTACAAAGTTGCTGCAAGCTGCCGGATAAATTAAAAAACTTGACACGATGCGCAGTTGAATTCTATTGCATTTACGGCTGCGCAGTAAATTTCTTTGACACCTGGATATATTGCTGAGTGTATATGTTGAAATTTATAAGAAAATATTCAGAAAAAATTAAAATTGATTCAATTAAATTGTATATACTTGTGCAGCAAGCTAGCAATAAGCTTACTGCAAACTTACACTAGAAACTTGTAGCAAGTTTGCCAAATAAGCTTGTCGAAAACTTGCCTCACAAGCTTGCAGCAAGCTTATATCATAATCTTGTAGCAAGATTGCAGTGCAAGCTTGCAGCAATAGGACATTTTGTTACTTGCCATAAACTTGTCACGAGCTTGCTCTGTAAGCTTGCACACCTTGCACGGCAAGCTTAATGCAAGTTTGTGGCAAGCATATGTGCTGATTGGGAAGCAACATGCCACAATGGGCCTAATAATCGCATTACTCTCGGGTAATGAATAAGGAGGTGGTGCTTTGGTTTAAAGCACTTGCTGACATTGAAAATATTTGATTTTTTAAATAAGTATCTTTAAATTCAGGTGGCTTATTTCTTCTTGTAACCTAGAAATGTTGGATCACTTTGACGTCAGGCTGCGGTCGCTGCGCATGACTGTAGTGACGTGATCACACACACACACACATGTGTGTAATAGTAGTGGCACGGATTACTACTTTTCCGAGCAAAAAGTTCGCTCTGCAATAGTAAAAGTTGCTTCTTGCAGAAGCAATTTTTATTTTCTGTAGTATTAATCTAAAACTATATTATTATGAACTTTCATTGTTCTTCGTCGTGTATATGTGTGAGTATACATGTGTATGTATTGAGTATACATGTGTATGTATTGAGTGCATATGTGTGACTATACATATGTACGTATTGAGTGTATATGGGTAATTCTCCTGAAAGGGACCATTTCACGTGTCTTCAACGTGAGACTTAATATTTGCATTAACTTATTATTGATATTTTGTTGAGTTCAAAAAAAAATTTATCTATAATCTACGAAACATTATTTTTTTGCATAATCTTGTAATGTTAAAACAATACTTGCAACATTCATCGGTAAATAGTTGAATTAAAATAAACAATTAAAAAATTATATTAAAATCATTTGATAAAAAAATAATTAAAAAAATTAAAGCATTGTATATCTAATATTGTAAGCAATAATAAGTAGAGGAACTAATTGTCTTAATTTTTTTCCTTTACTTATTATTGTTTACAATATTAGATATACAATACTTTAATTTTTTTAAATTATTTTTTTTATCAAATGATTTTAATATATATTTTTTAATTGTTTATTTTAATTTTACCATTTACCTATGAATGTTGCAAGTATTGTTTTAATATTAAATTAAAAAAATTTTTTTTTTAGATTTTTACATTCTCATCAAAAATATATACGCCAAACAAACAACTTTTAACTGTACAGATGTTTAGAGGTATTTAATGGCAATCATGGTTGCATAGAACAACCATTAAATAACCATTGCAAACTATAAGAGATTTCTATTACTTCCCAAAGACTTTAATTATTCTACGATTGTTATATACGCCAAACAAACAACTTTTAACTATACAGATGTTTAGAGGTATTTAATGGCAATCATGGTTGCGTAGAACAACCATTAATTAACCATTGTAGGCTAATATTGATTGCTATCACTTCCCAAAGACTTTAATTATTCTAAGATTGTTATATACGCCAAACAATCAACTTTTAACTGTGAAGATGTTTAGAGGTCTTTAATGACAATTATGGTTGCGTAGAACAACCATTAATTAACCATTGTAGGCTAATATTGATTGCTATCACTTCCTAAAGACTTTAATTATTCTAAGATTGTTATATACGCCAAACAATCAACTTTTAACTGTGAAGATGTTTAGAGGTCTTTAATGACAATTATGGTTGCGTAAAACAACCATTAATTAACCAATGCAAACTATAAGTGATTTCTGTCACTTCCCAAAGACTTTACTCATTCCACGATTGTTATATACGCCAAACAAACTAGATTGAAAGTCTTTAATGGTAATTATGGTAGCGTAAGACAACAATTAATTAACCATTGTTGATTATTTTAAGCCTATGACGATTGCTGTCATCGCTAAGTAAACTCCAGCATTTTATATTTTTTTATATCTTCAACTCGTACTGCACTTTTAACTACACACAAGAGCTCTTTAATGATGATGATGATGATGGTTACTACTCACAAGTATTGTAGTATAAATGTAACCGATATCTATTTATATTTTCCCCAAATCAAACATTCAAATATTCTTTAATATTCATCATGACATACTTAAGATTTGTACTTAAGCATGTTTAAAGCTACACTATAATTGAACAAGCATATGGGATAATATAATATAAGAAGATACGCCTAATGTTAAGCAAATAACGCCTATCCAGTTATAGCATCCAGCACCTCAGCTAAGGAATAAACCACAACTGCACGTAGTTGTACGTTCGCAGAAGTGCATTTTATTAGTTTCACCTGCGCAGTTATGTAGTATGTTATCTAAATATGCGCAGTAGTACAATTTAATAATTATATGTGCGCAGAATTGCATTTTATTAGTTTCACCTGCGCAATAATGTAGTATGTTATTTGCATTTGCAACTATAACGCTACTGCGCATGTTCAAATATCATGAAGTATCATTGCGCAGGTCTATATATTAAATTGCACTACTGCGTATGTGCAAATATCATTAAGTAACATTGCGCAGGTCTATATATTAAATTGCACTACTGCGCATGTTCAAATATCATGAAGTATCATTGCGCAGATCTATATATTAAATTGCCCTACTGCACATGTACAAATATCATGAAGTATCATTGCGCAGATTGCGCAGGTCTATATATTAAATTACACTACTGCGCATGTACAAATATCATTAAGCACTAATGCGCAGGTCTATATATTAAATTGCACTACTGTGCATGTACAAATATCATTCACTATTACTATATTTAATTATTTATTATGTATATTAATATTTACTTTTTCATTTTTTAATATTAAGTTAAAAAGCAGAATTAAATACGAAAATGTCCACCATATTGTATTTACTATATTCTTAATATGATGCTGGTGCATTTAATGTTTAAGTCAGGTGCTTTATGCTATAACTGAACAGAGGCCATTTGGATAACATTAGACGAATCCTTTTATAGCATCCAGCCTGTTTTTGATTGTCGAAAACCGTTTCTATTTATGTTGTTATAGTGTCGTGCCCGGACACGAAAGTGAATACTGTGATATTTTCGTTTCCGTGCTGGACACCGAACTAAATGTCTTATCTTTTCGTTATGTGGCTCAGATACGGAACCGAAACGAAATGTTGTTTTTAAATTCCTTGCTCATAAAATGAGTATTACGCACTTGAAAAATCTACATGACGTCTATCTTATTTGTGGCGCAATATTAAATCGCTTTTATCTTCCAATTCAAATGCAAGATGCAAATGCAGAGACAGCAAGAAGGATGCTACAGAAACTAAGAGAGCCCAACGTTCTTCAAGCATATGTAGAGTTTGAAGAGTTGCATAGGAGAAATACACGAAGATGGATTCTCCTAGATGATGTAGAAGTCCCACAGTTTCCAAGACTGACAATAGAATTCTTGAGAAACTTGACCTTCGAGGAATACCAAATAAACTTGTCGCCTGCTTATATTCAGGACAAACTCCACAGAACAAACGAAGAATCGTTCCAATTAGAAGTACGCGTGCTGGTGAATTGATTCCAGGTTTGATGGGAGTCAGAGTATATTCAAGATACACAAATGCAAAAAAGCATCAATTGTGGATTAAATATGAAGTACCTGTTCTAGAAAATCAACAAAATCCAATTGAAGGATATTATTGCACATGTCAAAATTATTTTTTTTTATTTTTTTCCTTAAAATATGAGCAAAAAAACAACTATTTCTTTCAACACTTTTTTGTACAACAAAAAACAAAAATGTTAAAATTTTTTTTGAAATTTAGAAATTTTCAAAATATTGTTTTTTTGACAATTAAAAAAAAATTTAATTTTTTTTCTTATAATTTGAATAAAAACAAACAACTTTTCCTTTAAAAACTTTTTTGTACAACAAAAAAAAAAGAATATTTTTACAAGTTTTTGGGCGAGGTTTATTTTTGTTCTTTTTTAAGTTTCTGGTCCAGATTTGCCTAAACCAATGACTTTGAATTTGAACTGAATATTTTATTTCTAATTAAATTTTTTTTAACTGTCAACATAATTCAAATGTATCTGTGTAATTGTTATGCAGACCAATTTTTTTATTTTTCAGTATTGTTAATTTATAAAATTTTGTATAGAGTTCTGGGTATTTTTATTTGGAATAAAGTTATTTGCATTGCAAATATGTGAACATTTTTTAAATAATTTGGTTATAGAGTAATATGTAGTTTGAATGTTTAACAATAATTTTCTATTCAGAAATGAGTATAGCCTATAATTTTTAATCGATTTGATTGTTTTTTGTTGGAAATTAAATTGGACGTTCCTGGAGGCCGACTTTTAATATATATATTAATTGTTTATAATTTTTTAATTTAAGCAAATTAATACAATTTTTTTAAAGAACGTTTATTTCTTTATTCGAATAATGCACATGATCTAATTCAGTTCAAAATAATTTAGTTGGACCACCAGCCAATTAATAAGACATAAATTATACCAATTTAAAAACACAGCCACGCAAAAAAAGTGTCTTGATCTGGGGTCGAGACATATGTTTTCTGACGTATTTCGATGCGCTGAATCCGAATCCGTTGTCAAAATTTGGCCAATGGGTCCTGGTTTCGCCCTAACCTCAAAAAATACCCTAAAATCGTTAAAATGGTCACTTTTGAATTATCAAAATTGAATCTAACCGTATATTGATAATTTTCTAAGATCCTTTAATTTAAATAAATTATTCTATAAGCTTTTCAATTGAAAATCCATATAAAACATTAAATCTATCGAACCTAACCTCAAAAACACTTCTAAGATTCCAAACAAACAGATTATACCATACACAGCGCAATAAAAAATAGGTAAGCTCATGAAAGTTACTACTTAGGTGATTCTATGATTGCTGATTACAAATCCGGTGTTAGTTTATCAAAATTCAAAATGGCGGATCCAATATGGCGGACATTATTATTAAAATTTGTTCGGATTTGCTTGAAAATCGGTACTCGGGGGTTTTCGGAGTCGCTGATTACGAATCCCATATCGGCTTCTAAAAATTTTAAATGGCGGATCCAATATAGCGGTATTTATTATTTTTACAATCTTTTAAAATTTATTACTCGCGGTTTTTCGGGAGCTTTGATAACGAATCGTATATCAATTTTTATAATCTTAAAGTCTTACGAATTGTTTTCTAATATACTCTTCAGTAAATAACCCCTTGTTCCGTTCAACATATTAAAAATAATACCTTTATTAATTCTGTTACCGTTAGAACATCCCTTCAGTCTATTGTCTTACTGCTGTAGCGTGTTCTTTTTTCTTCAAAGGATCAATGTAAAGGGTTTCGCTTACGTTTCTTTCCTTTCCTATTCGTTTCCCTCTTCAACATCCAACAAAAGTCAGCCATCATTGCTTCATCCCATCTTCCCTAATATCGTTCTTCCATCAATTTGATATCTTGATAAAATCGCTCGCCTTGTTCTTCGCTGTAATGTCCCCAATTTTCGGGAAACTTATCCAGGTGTGAATCGAGGATGTGCAGTTTTAAACTCATTAAACTTCCTAATTTTTTATAGTTTTTTAGCATTTGAGCTACAATTTGTTTATAGTCGGGACTCTTATTGTTGTCTAAAATATTTATTGAAACTTCTTTGTAACTTTTCCAAGCTGCCCTTTTCGTGTCGGTCATTTGAGAAACGAAATTAGTGTCTCTAAATAACGCTCGAATCTGTGGTCCATCGAATACACTTCGTTTTAATTTAGCATCAGAAACAGTTGGAAATTTTTTCGCTATGTACTTAAAGCATTGGCCGTCCTTATCTAACGCTTTCACGTATTGTTTAATCCCACTAAGCTTAATGTGAAGAAAAATGGAAACATAATTTTGTCGGGGTCTACCAAACTTTGGTGAATGACGTTGTGAGAACCTGGTTGTAACGATACTCTTGGAGGCCAAATTTTTTTCTTGTAATGGTTTGCACGATCTCTGCTATTCCACAGACACAAAAAGCATGGCTCTCTCGTGAAACCTAATTGTTGTCCCAGTAGTATTGTTATAATTTTAAAATCACCACAAATTAACCATTTGTGTTTTTCGTAATTCACTTTCTCTAGAAGTATTTTTATATTATTATATTCTTCTTTGATTTGAGTGGAATGAGCTATTGGAACAGGAGCGTAGACATTTGTATTGTGTAGTAAAACGGCTTTTATACTACGTTTGGAAGAATCGAAAAAAAGTCTCCAGACTTCATCTCTATACACATTTTCCTTTAAATTGTCCATCAAACCTATTACGTCAGTACAGTACACCAAATATGTCTCTTCATCTTTTGTAAAATATTTTCGGAACTCTTTATCTCGATATCTATAAAATGACACTTTCGTATTCGGATCCAAAAAGTTTCTTTTCTTCATAAATAAAGCAGCAAGTTCTGCACCATCTTTTGGTAAACCTAGATCTCTAATAAAATCATTTAGCTCCGGTTGCGATACTAATAATGGCTTTTTTTCTTTAGTGCAATACTCAGTGAAATCATTTTCCTCATCGTCATTTTCATCGCTGTCACTACTAAATTTTTCAGTTTCGTTGTCGACTTCTACTTTTTCGACATGTTTTTCAAAAGTAACAGCAGGTATGCCCGTTTTTCGACCAATTTCAGTAGGTCTGATTACTGTTGACACATTTACATATGTAATGGCACTCTTATTTTTTGTGGTAATTCCTTTGATGTCGTTCATACTAAAATAGCACTCTTTTAAATTTCGTGGTTTCTTCCATATCGTTGGTGTAGAGAACTTGAGATATTTTTCATCTTTCGAATTTTTTGAGCGATACAACATAAGTCTACAGGAGTTACAAACAATATGAGGAACCCAATTTGTTTCTTGGTGTAATAAGTCAGCTCCTTCCGGAAAAAAATAGATGAAGAACTGGAAGAGCTTTACGAAAATTGTTTCGGTCGTAAATTATTACACCAAGAAACAAATTGGGTTCCTCATATTGTTTGTAACTCCTGTAGACTTATGTTGTATCGCTCAAAAAATTCGAAAGATGAAAAATATCTCAAGTTCTCTACACCAACGATATGGAAGAAACCACGAAATTTAAAAGAGTGCTATTTTAGTATGAACGACATCAAAGGAATTACCACAAAAAATAAGAGTGCCATTACATATGTAAATGTGTCAACAGTAATCAGACCTACTGAAATTGGTCGAAAAACGGGCATACCTGCTGTTACTTTTGAAAAACATGTCGAAAAAGTAGAAGTCGACAACGAAACTGAAAAATTTAGTAGTGACAGCGATGAAAATGACGATGAGGAAAATGATTTCACTGAGTATTGCACTAAAGAAAAAAAGCCATTATTAGTATCGCAACCGGAGCTAAATGATTTTATTAGAGATCTAGGTTTACCAAAAGATGGTGCAGAACTTGCTGCTTTATTTATGAAGAAAAGAAACTTTTTGGATCCGAATACGAAAGTGTCATTTTATAGATATCGAGATAAAGAGTTCCGAAAATATTTTACAAAAGATGAAGAGACATATTTGGTGTACTGTACTGACGTAATAGGTTTGATGGACAATTTAAAGGAAAATGTGTATAGAGATGAAGTCTGGAGACTTTTTTTCGATTCTTCCAAACGTAGTATAAAAGCCGTTTTACTACACAATACAAATGTCTACGCTCCTGTTCCAATAGCTCATTCCACTCAAATCAAAGAAGAATATAATAATATAAAAATACTTCTAGAGAAAGTGAATTACGAAAAACACAAATGGTTAATTTGTGGTGATTTTAAAATTATAACAATACTACTGGGACAACAATTAGGTTTCACGAGAGAGCCATGCTTTTTGTGTCTGTGGAATAGCAGAGATCGTGCAAACCATTACAAGAAAAAAATTTGGCCTCCAAGAGTATCGTTACAACCAGGTTCTCACAACGTCATTCACCAAAGTTTGGTAGACCCCGACAAAATTATGTTTCCATTTTTCTTCACATTAAGCTTAGTGGGATTAAACAATACGTGAAAGCGTTAGATAAGGACGGCCAATGCTTTAAGTACATAGCGAAAAAATTTCCAACTGTTTCTGATGCTAAATTAAAACGAAGTGTATTCGATGGACCACAGATTCGAGCGTTATTTAGAGACACTAATTTCGTTTCTCAAATGACCGACACGAAAAGGGCAGCTTGGAAAAGTTACAAAGAAGTTTCAATAAATATTTTAGACAACAATAAGAGTCCCGACTATAAACAAATTGTAGCTCAAATGCTAAAAAACTATAAAAAATTAGGAAGTTTAATGAGTTTAAAACTGCACATCCTCGATTCACACCTGGATAAGTTTCCCGAAAATTGGGGACATTACAGCGAAGAACAAGGCGAGCGATTTTATCAAGATATCAAATTGATGGAAGAACGATATTAGGGAAGATGGGATGAAGCAATGATGGCTGACTTTTGTTGGATGTTGAAGAGGGAAACGAATAGGAAAGGAAAGAAACGTAAGCGAAACCCTTTACATTGATCCTTTGAAGAAAAAAGAACACGCTACAGCAGTAAGACAATAGACTGAAGGGATGTTCTAACGGTAACAGAATTAATAAAGGTATTATTTTTAATATGTTGAACGGAACAAGGGGTTATTTACTGAAGAGTATATTAGAAAACAATTCGTAAGACTTTAAGATTATAAAAATTGATATACGATTCGTTATCAAAGCTCCCGAAAAACCGCGAGTAATAAATTTTAAAAGATTGTAAAAATAATAAATACCGCTATATTGGATCTGCCATTTAAAATTTTTAGAAGCCGATATGGGATTCGTAATCAGCGACTCCGAAAACCCCCGAGTACCGATTTTCAAGCAAATCCGAACAAATTTTAATAATAATGTCCGCCATATTGGATCCGCCATTTTGAATTTTGATAAACTAACACCGGATTTGTAATCAGCAATCATAGAATCACCTAAGTAGTAACTTTCATGAGCTTACCTATTTTTTATTGCGCTGTGTATGGTATAATCTGTTTGTTTGGAATCTTAGAAGTGTTTTTGAGGTTAGGTTCGATAGATTTAATGTTTTATATGGATTTTCAATTGAAAAGCTTATAGAATAATTTATTTAAATTAAGGGATCTTAGAAAATTATCAATATACGGTTAGATTCAATTTTGATAATTCAAAAGTGACCATTTTAACGATTTTAGGGTATTTTTTGAGGTTAGGGCGAAACCAGGACCCATTGGCCAAATTTTGACAACGGATTCGGATTCAGCGCATCGAAATACGTCGGAAAACATATGTCTCGACCCCAGATCAAGACACTTTTTTTGCGTGGCTGTGAAATTTTTCCAAAAAGTGCAGAAAATGAATTATTTCTATTGCATGAGTTGTTCTTTTTGTGGTTGTACTAAGATTATAAAATGCTTATGTTGTTTAAACGGTTCATACTAGAAATGCAGGAATCTGTATGTATTATTATTTATTTTTCTCTTCGTATAGGATATGGTGATTTATTAGATATATACATATAATTTTTTTCTTTCGATGGAAGTAGAATTAATGTCATGAATATCTGCAAATCAACACATATTTGATGCGAATGTAAACCTTAAAGTCGTAGTAACTTTAAAACAAGAAAATTATTTAGGGGCTCAAAAAATATATGGCGTGTCTGATACGTAGTCTCAGTTGATTCAGTTAGATCCGCAGAGAAATATTTATTGGCGACCTGTATTTGCGCGCTCAAACTAGCGAGCGAAGCGCGGAGGAGAATGTGTCCTCCCGGAGGGCGGGCAGATTTTTTAATATATTGTTGTGATCAAACTGTAAAAATATACTAATAAACCCATTTTCAGTTAATTAAATCAAATAATGTGAAAATTAAAAAAAAAAATTTTTTTATTTATTTATTTTTTTAATGGCTATGGCCATTATTATATAGCAAGTCCTATATATTTTTCCTGTAATATTCGCGTTAAAATACACCAGTATGTCAAATTTTAGCCATCCATGTTGAATAGTTTAGAAGTTAAGGGGGGGACACAAGAGTCTCACCAATAGGGTTCCGTCAGTACACCGAAGGTGTACGGAACCCTAAAATTGATAAGGTATACTACACTGAGAGAAGAAAAGCACAGATTCTTAAAATTAAAAGTTCAGCATCTGTACTCCAACTGAACGCTGCAGCTGTGTCACTGTGTGATAGGTGTCGTGCTAAAATGTGAAACGTATTTTGACTTTGGCTTGAGGTACAGATGTTGTACTTCAAATGCTACTGTTTGAAAGTACAGTACGTGGAGAATAGATTACAGGAGACCAAACTGCTATGCTCGTACTTCAATATAACCGATCACTTTTGCGTCGAAAGCTAATCTTAGTTCAAAAGTTTCCGTCTGTGTCGCATGAATCGGTGGTGTAAGTTGTGACACAAAATTTAAATTTTTGTTTTTAAAATTATATTAACAATTGAATAATAAATTTTTAAATTGTGGAAGAATAATAAATATAACTTTAATTTAAAAATAAAAGTAAAATTTATAGAGTATATTCAGAAAAACAAAGTGCTTAGAGGTTAAGTTTGGTTAGTTTATTCACAACTTACACAACCGATATATACGTTACAAGCGAGAAATTAGTAAACTACAATTAACTTCAGACGCAAAAATGTTCGATTTCAATTACATGAGATTGGTCTCCTGTAGCCTATTCTCCATGGTACAGTATCTGTCTGTCGCTATGAAACAGATCCTGTACTAATTAGTTCGTACCGCCATCGCGCTTCTTGAGCACATTATCTGAACTATGAATGACACCAGCTGAATAAAATTTAGAACGGAAACTAACACGCATTTTTCACGGCCGGTGTCTGTCACAGTACGGATTCTGTGCTTTTCTTCTCTCAGTGTACACATGGTTGTTTCAAATTTCTAAATAGCACTTTTGACAATTTCGGAAATATTGAGATGGGTAGGTTTACCCACCGGTATAATATAATATAATTGTAAAAAAATTGTAATTGTAATATAATATTAATTAACAGTAACATTAAATTTGTAAAAAAACAATTTAAATAATATTAATAATACAATTATAATAACGCAGGGCAACAAAATTTAAAAAAATTTTACCTGTCAAGCAGGAGAAAAGTGTATCTTTTCCTGCGAGCGGGAGGAACAGTACTTTTCCTCCCGCTGACGTCATTAGCCGGGAGGAAAAGTAACTTATCTTCTCGGTAATGTTATTACGTAACTAACTTTTTTATTTGTATTCAACCGTTGTGTAAATGTATTTAATGTTTCATTAAATATTTGTACTTTCGTATACGTGTGTTAGAAAAAATAGTAGGGGAGAGCGGGGTTGAACGTGCCGGGGGTAAAAAGTTCCGTTTAATTATGTCTTAAAAACAAAAAAGATTTTAATACAATTTAAATAAGGAAAGCGTAAACAATAGCCTAAACAATACTTCCCTCATTTGAATTTCATTAAAATCTTTTTTTGTTTTTGAGATATAATTAAACGGAACTTTTTACCCCCGGCTCGTTCAACCCCGCTCTCCCCTATGTGCAACTCGGAAGAAAAAATGATTTCTAACGTGTGTGTTTACAGTTCTCGGCATTGCTCGCAAGCACTTAATTTTTATGTTTTAAACAGACTTTTCGCATATTTTTACTATTGATTTGAATTCAGTGACTTTTATTTCACAAAAATTGAACACATAAAAGATATTAAAAATGGCGGATTTTAAAAAAAGAATATGATGTTGGTTTTTAAAAATTCTAAATGTCATATTCAATATGACTTTGGGGAGACCGAGGAGGAAAGTAACAAAATTCAGTTTTTTTATTTTAGCGTTCAAACTATTTAACGAATAATTTTTGTTAATATGTTAATTGAAAGCTTGGACTTTCACCTCTTAAATAAAATTTGAATTAGATATTTAGATTAAATAACCAGTTCACAGCATGAATTTTTCACGACCTCTGCATTTGTTACTTTCCTCCTAACCCCAGAGGAGGAAAGTAACAGCAGCTAGGAGAAAAGTAAAATAATAGAATATGGTCAATATTATATCATTTTAAGACTATTATTAATTTAAAATATTTTTATTATCAACTTAGAAAAATACAAAAATACTCAATATACAAATTACATAGCCACACAAAAAAAGTACCCGAGTTGGGGAATGAGACTACCCATTCCTTATGTATTGTGATGCGCTGAACACGAATCTGAAGTCTGTTTTGCTCCATCAAGTCTCAGTTTTGACGTAATCTCAAAAAACATGGCGGATTTTATGTGACAGACAAACATTTTTAAATAACGAGGGATTTGCTTGAATCTTGTTTCTCGGGGGTTTTTGGGGTGGCTGATTACGAATTTCAAGTCAGACTTTCAAAATTCAAAATAGCGGATCCAGTATGGCGGACAAATTATTGGATTTTTACGAAACTTGGTATCTGGGGGTTTTTGGGGTCGCTGATTACGAATTTCATGTCAAATTTTTATAATTCAAAATGGCGGATCCAATATGGCTGACCAATATTTTAAAAATTGGTGGATTTTTGCGAAACTTGGTATCAGGGGGTTTTTGGGGTCGCTGTTGAGGAATATACCGTCGGCATTAGCATTCCTCGTGGTGTACATCGGGTAATGCTAATGCCGACGGTATATTCATCAACAGCGACCCCAAAAACCCCCAGATACCAAGTTTCGCAAAAATCCACCAATTATTAAAATATTGGTCAGCCATATTGGATCCGCCATTTTGAATTATAAAAATTTGACATGAAATTCGTAATCAGCGACCCCAAAAACCGCCAGATACCAACTTTCGTAAAAATCCAAAAAATTTTCAAAAATTTGTTCGCCATACTAGATCCGCCATTTTGAATTTTGAAAGTCTGACTTGAAATTCGTAATCAGCGACCCCAAAAACCCCCGAGAAACAAGATTCAAGCAAATCCCTCGTTATTTAAAAAAGTTTGTCTGTCACATAAAATCCGCCATGTTTTTTGAGGTTATGTCAAAGCTCAGACCTGGTGGAGCAAAACAGACTTCAGATTCGTGTTCAGCGCATCAAAATACATAAGGAATGGGTAGTCTCATTCCCCAACTCGGGTACTTTTTTGTATGGCTGTATTATTCATATTTGATACTTTATTTAATACATTTCAACACATTTTGGTACATTAATGTCTCATCGATTTTATATTCTTATCTATATCACATATCTAGCATTTAATTTTAAAACTTAGTGTATGTGTAATATTAAATTATTAAAATGTGAAACAAAAGTACTAATTCTATATTTTAAGTTAAATTAATCATTAATCATAACGCAATAGCTTTCGCCACTTAAGAAAAATTGCCAAATTTTTCAAATGCTTCATATTTTTGGCACTTAAAAAATTAAAAATAAAACATTAATCTTTTAAAACATCAAAATAATTTTATCCAAAGTTTAAAAGCAAAAATGAACAATTATGGTAAACATGGAATAAAACAAAATAAGAACACAGAATTAAAACTTGCCTGGTTCAATAAACCATTTTTAGGTTATGTTAATATGTCAAAACGAAAGTCAATTTACTTATAATTTATTACATTTAACGAACAAAAGTTAACCTGTAACTATAAATATGATTTCCTTGACTCATTTCATAAAGTATGCACAATATATTGAAACGAGGAGGAAAGTAACAACGTGTTACTTTCCTCCTAACACTCCTTCTCAACAAAAAAGTTAAAATTACACAAAAGTATTACACGTATTTTAGAAATACACTATTGCAATTTAAAGATAGATAATTAAGCTACAAAACCCCGAAAAGCACATTTTATAAAACTGTGTAATTACAAAAATATGAGGTTTTTGAAAGTAGAAACGAAAACTTACTTTTGACGTATTTTTGTAACGTCACGTTACTCGCGACTTCACCTAACCGGAAATGCTCTTGAACACTATGGAGAAGTTGTAGGGGGTACTACTGACTAAAAAAGATTTAGACTCTGTATTTTCGCTAATTTATTTAAAAGATATTAGCGTTGTTACTTTCCTCCTTCGTTACTTTCCTCCTCTGTTACTTTCCTCCTCGGTCTCCCCTACAATTAATGTGAATCATTAATGTTTAAGTTTTCATTATAAATGAAATATTTAATAAATACTAATTTTAATTTGCAAAAAGTAAAAAGAAACTTTTAATCAACAAAAAAGTAACACTAACATAACCTTAAAGTGATTTGCTTCTAAGGTCCCTTTCTTCCCAGGCAGAAAAGTCGGTGGTGTGCCGATGCCTACGAACGGCTCGACACCGTCCCGGTACTACTTTTTAATACCGTTTTTACACCGGCGATGGACTTTTGCCGGCATCAAAATTAGTACCGGCCCGGCACCGGCCCGGTTCCGGTATTCGATGAAGTTTTTACACCGTCGACGGACTTTTGCCGGCATCAAAATTAGTACCGTCTCGGCACCGGCCCGGTTCCGGTATTCGATGCAGTTTTTACACCGTCGACGGACTTTTGCCGGCATAATATTTTTGTGTCTTAAAAAGTCTAAATTTTTAATTTTTTGAAATTTTTTTTACACCATTCGGAAAAATAAGAAAATCAAATCTCTCGAAATCAAATGTTTTTTAAAATCTTTTTTTTTATAGTTGAAAAAATTACATTTCATTAAACTCTATTAATTCAGCTTTAAATTGTCCGGGAAAATCACTCAAAAATCCGGGAATTTGTTACTGCCGAATTACTAGACACCCTATAATAACTTTGTTCGTTAAAAATAATTTTGGTCAGGTTTTATCTGATTTATTGTTATAAAATTTTGATAATCTAACAAGGTATTATATTAATTTCATAATACTAAGTTTCTGCAAGTTTTTTCTATAAAACAAATGTTATTATAATTATTAACTTTGACATTACGTTATTCAAACTGTCTTTTAGAAAAGGTTTTTTCTATTCATTTAGAACATTTTGTATGTAGTCCTGGTGCCACACTTCATACATAAACTTTCCATTCACTTTTCATAAGCAGGTTTAGGTTAGCGGATGCCGCGTCGACTTTGCAGCCCGAGGGTCCTGATTTCAATTCCTCATGTCTTCAGATTTTTCGTCAATAATTAATAATAATTCATATGTTTCAGCATTCTATTTAGTGTTTACAATTAAATTAATTAATAAATAATTTTGTTTAACGTTTAATATATGTAAAAATGTATAATAATAATTAATAATTTTTTTTACTACCGGCCCAGTATCGAGCCGGTGGTTTACCGGCTCCAGGGCGGATATTTTCTGGATTATCATTGTTGACTGGACCGGCTCCAAGCCAGCAGAAATTTCGGCACCGGGCCGGTGTCTAAATTTCACTGGCCCGGTACGTCGCCGGTGTTGTGCCGGCAATAAACCGGTACGAAAACACTGAAAACAAGAACCGGCCCGGTACCGGGCCGATGGTTTACCGGCACCGGGGCGGATATTTCCCGGGTTATCATTGTTGACTAGACCGGTTCCGGGCCGGCGGTAATGCCGGTCTCACGCCGGCACCGGCAAGTCCGCCCTTGGTACCGGCCCGGTACCAAGCCGGTCGTTGATTTCTGCTTAGGTTTAGATCGCGTCACACATTATAATCTTGAATATAAATATCTCTTTTTAATAAAAAAATTACGAGTTTTATCGTAATTTTAAGGCTATGTCCAAGTTGCAAAATGTAAACAAATCAAAATGAAAACAAACCAAGCTCTACAATCACCTTTTTTATACAAAAATTTTTAAAATGGTGTTTTCCAAAAGTTCTATAACCAATGAAAATCACGCTTGCTAACTGAACACTTACATTTTCTACCTCTAAAGGCGAATTCTTTCTCAATACATGTTCTAGTAACCCATGTTTATGACGGTATTCAGAAAAGAAAAAAATAGAGGCTATAAAATACACATAATATTTAAATATTAGAGGAGACCGGGGTAAACCCGCGCACAGGGTAAACTCGCTCACTATCGATTTGACGCTACCCAGGCAGAAATCAACTACCGGCTTGGTACCGGGCCGGTACCAAGGGCGGACTTGCCGGTGCCGGCGTGAGAAATATCCGCCCCGGTGCCGGTAAACCACCGGGTCGATACCGGGCCGGTAATAAAAAAATTATTAATTATTATTATTATACATTTTTATATATATTAAACGTTAAACAATATTATTTATTAATTAATTTAAATGTAAACACTAAATAGAATGCTGAAACATATGAATTATTATTAATTATTAACGAAAAATCTGAAGACATGAGGAATTGAACTCAGGACCCTCGGGCTGCAAAGTCGACGCCGCATCCGCTAACCTAAACCTTCTTATGAAAAGTGAATGGAAAGTTTATATATGAAGTGTGACACCAGGACTGACACAGTGCCGGTACTGGTTATTGTTCGACCTTACTACCGGGCCGGTGCCGGGCCGGTTGTCTTTTAGGAACCGGCCTGGTACCACAGTGCCGGTACCGGATATTGTTCGACTTTACCACCGGTCCGGTGTCGAGCCGGTCGTAGGCATCGGCACACCACCGACTTTTCTGCCTGGGTATAAACTCAACTTAAGATGAAGATATTTGTACTGTGTATAGTACTTAACATACAACTGATGTTAACGAACAAAAAAAGAAAAATGATCTTTGGATTTTTAAGTTTTTAAATTATTATTTTTGAGAATTAATTTATTCGACAAATTTTTTTTTATGCTATTGGATGTCTTTTTTCAAAATATATGTGTAGTTTTGTTTAATTTCAAAAAGATTTATTTAAATTTATTCTGAAATTTGAGAAATACATTCGGGGTAAAGTCGTTCACATGCAATTGGAGTAAAGCCGTTAGCTTATTAAATTTGTGTAGGAAGCCGAATCAGTATAAATAGTATTTCTTTTTTTTGGCGATCTTAAAATGTCTAATACTAAAAATATTTATTAAAAGATAAATAATATTCATTTTCTAACAATATTATTGCATTATTGGGTAATTAGTTGAATAATTAACATTTTGAATGTCCTGCATTTCGCGATTTGTGGCGATTTTTTTCAACTGATGGCGCCAAACTATCAATATTTGTTAGCAACATTGAGCGGAATCATGTCTATATTAGTGATTATTAGGTTATAACGGTTATAACAAACAACGCAAACAAATAATCAAAATTTGTCGCTGACTTTTTCGGCTAAAAAAGACATAAATCTAAGTTTGTTTTCTTCGTTTAGTTCACGTTTTATCATTGTTTATTTTTAAATTCAAAATTTCGAATTTCATTTGTTATATTTTATCAATAATAAAATCTATAACTTGTTACATAAAAATTGTAACTATATTTTAATTTTCTCTTAATAAAATATTATTCAAAATTCACAGTTGCAATTCATGAAACCTATACCTATTATTTATTAAACCAATATTTATTATTTATAGAACTCATAATTTATCATTAATAAATCGTACTGAAAACGGAAATAAGGAGAAATTTAATATGTACAAAATAAAACTGTTGAGATTACCTTAAATTCTTAAAAAATCAAATGATCGGGTTTATCCCGAGGGGTGAGCGGATTTACCGTGGAAATTTGTGATTTTGAAATTTAGTATAAGTGTTTTAAAAATTTTCCCTAAGAAAAACTAAAAAAGATAAATCAAAAAATTTTTTTTATTTTGTTTGTAGAAATCATAAGCTTTCAAATTATATAAATTAACTTGTATTTAGAGAATAATTTCCTAGGTTTTTATCGTTCTGAAACAAGTAAGCGGCTGGGTTTACCCCAGTCTCCCCTAATGTCTCATATATGAAATATTGTTTACTCTTGATTTACTTATATATGTTAAATTTGAAAATTTTACTAATTTGTGAATTTATTCGATACACTTGTTATAATTTTAAGTGGAGATCTGGTGAGTTGGGTGTATAAATTATTATTTGTTGCGAGTGAATTATGCCGTGAGCAGATGAAAAGTTATAATGCCTTGAGTACAGTTGGACGTTTGTTATCATTAGTTTACGACAAGTTAAATTGTTTCTTTTCTCTCTCTCTCTCTCTCTCTCTTTCACTCTTTTACTCGTGCAGTGCATTGTTTTGTTTGGAAAAATATTACCACGAGTCATGTCACGGGCGATGTTCAAGTTTAAAGTGTATAATAGATAACATGGCAGTCGACGTTCCACTTTCTTACCCTTTTGGGGCATTCCCCCCAGCTCTTGTTACAATTTCTGTCGCATAATTGGAGCCGAAGGCGAATCATAGAATGTAATTCATGCAATCATTATTATTATTATTGTTTGTGTCACCAAAATATAAAAATTGCAATGATTTGAAAATAAGAATTCGCAATTTTTTTTTATGTTTGATTTTGCATTAAATACTAGTATATATTTTAACCACTTCGGCGGCATGGCATTCCAATTGGCGTTCCATGAGTAAGTGTCAGAAGCGGCAAAAAGTGCGAAAATGGCGTTCCTATACTTGAACTCGATTTCAAAACTCTGTAGTCAAGTTAAACTTGCCAAAATAAAATATTTTTATTATTTGAGATAAATGAAAATGAATAGGACAAGAAAAAATAATTTTTTAGGGATGTTAAATGGTTTTATAAAGGTTTTAATGTAGCCAATTTTTAATACTTTTTACGAATGGCGTTCCAATATTCACCCAAAATAGTTCACAATTTTAAATCCGCCTATTTGAATTTTTGATAATCCATTTAAGATTCATAATCTCAAATAATAAATAATATTTGGTTTGGTAAACTTAATTTGTTTACAGAATTTAGGAATAAAGTTTAAATAGGAACGCCATTTTCGCATTTTTTACCGCTTCTGTCACCTACTCATGCGACGCCAATTGGAGCACCATGCCGCTGAAGTGGTTAAGAAAAAATGTTTTTGAAAATTTACTTCTGAAAATGTTAATTCAGTACTTTCAAATAATTGAAGATATCGAACCAGTTTTCTAATATTTATTGTAAAAATTATAGAGAAAAACAAGTTGGAGTTTCATTATAGGAAAGTTTTAATCTTATTAATAAAAATATTAATTCAGATTACCTACATTTAGTCCGTAATTAAAAATTAATTTTCTCGTCTACAATAAATGTGTGCTGTATTTTATCAAATATTGAAAAAAAATATAAATATTGTTCTAAACTGTTTTTTTAAATAAATAAGAACTATAAATGAATAAAATTAATACAACGATTTAGATTAGTTTGTGAATAATTTTTTGTGATCGATGAGAAAAAAGGGTCATTTTGACATTTTTATACTTATTGCATTATTTATTATTTTCTTTTACTTATTTTTATGTTTTTTATATGATAACTTAATTATAAAATTTATACTGCTAAAACAAAAAATTGTGTTTTTTGAAATTTTTCAGGTCGTAGAAAAGACTTTTGTATTAGTGAGTGAGGATTTTTTTGCAGAGATGCTACTTTTGGTGAGTGTTTAGAACGCCTGTATAACACAGTTTTTCAATTTTAATTTTCATAAATCCATAGATTATTCTAGCCGACTGAAGCTACACTGAAAAATTTTAGGCGGTTGGCTGTACTGGTTCCAGAACAACCAGTTTCCCTTTCGACCAACACGTCAGAGGTACTGATTTTTAGATAGTAGACGTACTTTTTCAGCGCAGAAGCAGAACAAGTAAGTCTACTGTCTAGAAAAGGACGTCTGACGCACCCTCTTTTATAGAAATTTTGTGGGTGCCGGCTATTGTTTACATTAATTTTGTTTGTTATACATCAGCAATGTATAAACTACAATATTGGTAAAAGTCACATCGATTTTTTCACCCTCAAATTTTTTTATTTCGATATTACTTAAAATATTACTGAAATCTCAGAAGTTTTGGTGAGTGCTGGCTATTGTTTATAACAATTTTGTTTGCTTAATTTTTCAAAATTCATCACTGATATATAAACTACAATTCTCTAAAGTTGTATTGTTTTCTTACCCCTTAAATTTTTTTTATTTCAAATGTACACAAAAATATCTATGAAAGGGTGCTGAGCGCAAATGCTAGCTTCAGCCAACTGATTTTTCTTTAGTTTTTCTGTAGTTCTTAAATTTTTTCATTTTTAATTGTATTGGACCAGTCATTGTATTATTAGAATTAAAATCAATTTTGAACCAAATTTTTACAATTTAAATAAAAAAATTTAAATTTTCTATGTTTAAATAAAAAAATTAATAATTTAATAAATTATTTTTATTTATACGTTTATTGCGATGATACAGTAAATAACTAAACTTCATTTAGTTTTTATAATTACAAATTAAAAGATACAAATTAAAAATACAATTATAGATACAAATTAAAATTTAAGTTCAAATTACAATTCCGTCTTTAATTTCAATTAGAAGTTCGATTATAAGTTACTATTATAAAAATTCAATAACAATTAGAATTACAATATTTAAATTTAATCAAAAACAATATTTTCAATTTGTGATTATAAACGTTGTATCAATATTATTATTTATACTGTTTATTGTTATTATTATTTTTAAGTAATAGTTATAATTGTTTAATATATTAACCAATTGAGTAAATAATTGTTCAATTACGAGTATATAAATTAAAATAATGTGCAATGTTGGATATGTTTTGCGGATTTGATTATGTAAAGCAGAAAACAATGAAGGCAAAAAGTCCTCGCAATTATATTTATGAAGTTTGCATCATGATTCTGGGTATCAGAATTTTGAAAAGTGCATATTACAACTTTCAATACAGAAGTTAATCGTGAGAAATGATTTAGTAGACGATTGATTGAAAAGCAGTGTCACGCGTGTATGTAATCCGAGGAAGTCGTTGAACCTTGTAATTTCATTGCAACTTAGAGGTGATGTGTGTTTCAATATATACGCCAACCAAAGAAAATTTTGCCGACACGACATAAGTTACGTATTACTGTTGCAATACAATCAGCGTTCAATGACCTTACACATTTATAAAACACCTATCTGTCGATATATACGCCAAATAACAACAGATTTCGGCATAATGCACTTTCCCCCGAAATGATTCTCTTTTACACATAAGTTAACCTAAGTGCAAGCGTTGCACTTGAATTCATTTTTTCTATTATCTTTAATAACGTATAACTCGTATGCATCTTTTTCGATTTTATTTTCCTTTTGATTTTGCTATTTAAAAACAGAGTTGGTACAAAACCATGAAAATGCAGAGTTTTTCTAAGAATGTTAAATTGAAACAAAAAACGAATCAAAATGTTGCTTCGCAGCAGTTGAGAATAAAATTGAAAAAAATCTCAATTTGATATTTTTAGAAAAACTGTGAACTTAATTTTTTTGTTTTTTGTCCCTGAACAACTTTTTTATAAATAATAAAATGCAAAAAATTTTATTGTGAGAAAAATTTATATTGTGTTCTTTTAGTTAAAATTTAGAACACTTTTCATTTAAACACAAAACATATTGATTATTCGTCAATGAATAATTTGCAATTAATATAAACAATTTTGATATTTTTTATTTATAAATTTCGTCTGAAGACTAAAATTTTACTACTTTTATATGACTATGATAGGGAACAAAAAATGGTACCATTGATAGTAGATAAGGACAATTCAATAATATTTCTAATGATCTTAAATAGATATATTGAACCTTTTATTATACGTATTTTTAATAAAGGCAAAGCTTACTAGAATTCACTATATAACTCTTCATAATTTGAATCAAATATGAGAAATACTCCGTTTTTTATAAAAAAGAAAAAAAATCATATCTATTGGATATTTGGCTAGATTGTGCCATAGAATAAAACCATAAACTAATTTAGAGATAACAAGGGAGAATTTATCATTTTCAGCCTGTAGATTATTACAATCATCGATGTTATTAACTGGTCGCAAAATGTTTTGCATTATAAGCATATAAAAGCAGGTTGTTATTAATATATGGACCAACAATATTAATATAAATTACAAAAAGTATTGGTCCTAAATTTGAACCTTGTGGTACACCTAAGGATAAAATAAATTGAAATGAAGAGTAACCAAAGTATTGCACTAAAATTTTGCGATTTATTAAATAAGATTAAATTAAAAGTAACAATTTGTCCGGTAAAACCAAAGAAGCTAAACAGAAAGAATTTTACATTTTTACCGTGATCAATCCCGTGTCAAAATTTAGACTCTCTTTTAGACCTCCAAAAACCTCTTTTTAACCTCTTTTAAAGCTCTTTAACATTTACTTTTGCTTTCAGGTTCAAAAGAGGTTTAAAAAAGGGTAAAAAGAGGGTCTAAATTTTGACTCGGGATGCAATATCAAAGCTTTAGAAATATCCGTGAAAACCCGAGTCTAAATTTAGAATTGGTTCAAGATCTAATAGAGCAGATTAACTTCTTTGAAGTACGTTTAGATCCTTTAAATTCTACTTAGAGTCTACTAAGGATATGGATGACCAGCCATAAAGGTTTCTCGACTATTTTGTGCATTTTTCTGTACAAGTTTTTTTTATATATACTTAGTAAGAAAGAAATTTACAAACATTTGTGACGGGTTAAATAAATAACAAGTTTATTTTTATTTTAGATTGAATATCGTTGGATATTCAATATTTATTTAAATTGAGTCCCAAGGAATGTGTCCTTCAAAATAAGGGGAGGAAAAAGGAAAGTTAAAAATAGTACAGAAACAGCTAAGGAAAAGCTTTTACAACAGCCTTACACTCCACTGTTTAGAGTGAACTTAGTCTCTTAAGTTCATATCTTAACTCTTTTTGGTACTACATTAACTTCACGATCTCCGGTTACATAAGTTAAAGGCGGATTATAATTTTCAATTGGAGCTGTTGCAACAGGAGTTTAATGTACAGTAGGAGTAGTTGTTACTGTTGTCGATACACAGAATAGTTTAATACACAAATTTCTTGGTATTAATCGTCGAATCCAATCAAAAAATCCAATCTTACAGAAACTGTAAACACTTATACATAAAGATACATATCCCAAATATGTAAGAATATCAGTACTAGTCTCAATCCACGTTCGTGTTCTGTTTCTTGTATTAAATGTAGTTGATTACTCAATAAATCAATATCTTCAGCATTTATTT
This sequence comes from Leptopilina drosophilae, assembly GCA_032873175.1. Lineage (NCBI taxonomy): Eukaryota > Metazoa > Arthropoda > Insecta > Hymenoptera > Figitidae > Leptopilina > Leptopilina drosophilae. The sequence continues at coordinate 31,085,054 of CM065480.1, forward strand.
TATAAGTTACATTTTTTAAAAAATAAATATCGCTACTTCGTATTTTTGATTTTCTCAACCTTAAAATCGATTTCGGAGTTTGAATTGTACAATCATCATCCTCAGTATAAAAAAGACTAGCAGTATTAAGTTTAATTATTTGGGTTTTTGTTCCACACCACACATTTAATTCACAGGGTGTCTCTGGAACCGGTTTTTTAGTAGAATAAAAACTAATTCTAAAATCCTAAACGCTGGAAATTGGCATATTTCATCGTTGACATGTTTATTTTGCCGCCTAAGGATACTGGTTTCGCATGATTGAGTCTCGCTGATAAAATAAGTTGGCTGTGTTCTTTTGCATATACGGATTTCGTTAATCTGTTTACATAGTTTAATATTTACAATGTCGGACAGTACATATATGTTCTTCTCTAAATTAGTTAAGACAACCTCATGAGAAGGGATAGGAGCAATAAAACCTTTTCCGTGGGGAATTGGAATAGGAATTAGGTGGAACGTTTGTAAATCTTCATATTCTAGGACAGGAGCTTTTAATATGTAAACCAATCTTTTGTTGACAATTCCAATAGTTATTTCAGAAATATCTACAATATGCTGATAATTGTCCACTGTTAGTTTAACTGGGTATTTTTGATTATTAGTCTCTTCGATGTGTCTTAGTTCTTGTATTAAAATTTCAGGAGTAAGAATTTGGGGATGTATGATTCCATGCTTGCCGTCATTTATTGCGTCTATTACTAAATTGAGGTCTTCACTATATTCAGCTACTGCAATCTCTACGGTAGTTATTAGGTCTGTGATTATAATGTTTTTTTGATTTTGATTTGTAGAATTTATTAGTTGGTTCAACTGAAGAATTCTGTTTTGAGATACTTCGTGTAACGTCTGGAGGTCATGAGAAGCACTGTTTAAAAGAGATTTAATTATTCTGGTTTGGTTCCCTAACGATTCTGCCATGATGTTACTGTCTTTGTATATTACATCGAACTCGTTGTTAATTACTTGTAAGTCGTGATCGTCTAATGTACCGAACAATGTTTTTGAGATAGACCCTATAAAATTGAGAAACCCTCTTCGATATCGAGAACGACCTACTATTTGATGTAAAAGAAACTTAGAGTTTTCTAGTCTGTTAATACGGTTTTTAAGTAAATTTAATTAAAACTTTTCGGAACAGTTGTTGCATAATCTGTCAGCTTGCGAATAAATTTTGGTAATGTGAATAAGTCTATTTTGAAAGCTACTGGTGTCAATTACCATGATAAACTTCCATGTTTCTTGATATAATTTCGTTATTCCAAGGTCTTCCGCGAAGATTGTGGTGTTCTCCAAATTTTTTATACGTATATCAGCTTGTATTCCGAATATTAACCCTCCTGCGCATACATTTTCACCCACAAAGTCGCTTGCAAATGCACACATTTTTCAGAAGGTAGGATTTGCACGCCGATTGGTATCTAGGGGTTTTCGGGGTCGCTGATTACAAATACGGGGTCAGAATTCCAAAATTCTAAATGGCGGACCAAATATGGCGGACAATTTTGACAATTGAAAAAAAAATTCTAATCGTTCCGTCTATCGCTATCTAGGGGTTTTCGGGGTCGCTGATTACGAATCCGGGGTCAGAATTTCAAAATTCAAAATGATTACGAATATAAAGTCCAAAATTCGAAAATGAAGGACTCAATATGGCGGAAAATGGAACAACAATAAGAAAAAACATTTTGTGAATTAAATTAAAGATAATAAAATTAATCAAAATATATCGTTGGCCATCGGTAGGTTAAAAATTTTTAAAATATAGTAAGTACACTACATTGAAAATAAATTATATCATTTAAATAACCGATTACTTATCTATTATCAAAAAAATATTTACTTCAGGCAAATTATTTTTAATTAATTTAATTAGGTTGTATTTGCTTTAATTACTGAAATTAATAATTAAAATGCAACTTAATTGACTTAAATTAAAATTATTCCATTGAACTAAACATTTATTTAATAGTCAATAAATAGTTATTTTAATCAAATAATTTTTTATAGATCTATAATAATAATAGAAATAATAATAATAATAATAATAATAATAATAATAATGGTAAAAATAATTATAATTAGAAATTAAAATAATTTTTTAAAGTTACAATTGATCGTGACTGTAATATGTTAAAAAATCAAACTTTTTATTCATATTAACAGATTTCAAAGACGCCGAAAGCACCAATATACCTATTTCTTGTGAAAATCGAAAAATTATATCAAAATTCATACAAAATTTTTAATTATTAATTTATTTTCTTAATAAAGACTACAATAGGAATAAATTATTCAATTAGAATATGTTATTAAAATTGTTTTTTGACATATAGGATTGGCCATTTAGAATTTTTTAATTTAGACCCATGTTCGTAATCAGCGACCCCGAAAACTTCTAGATAGTGATAGAGGGTCGGATTAATTTTTTTTAATTATCATCCGCCACATTGGATTAGACATTTTCAATTTTGGAATTCTGACCTCGGATTCGTAATCTGCGACCTCAAGAACCCCTAGAGAGATATAGACGGGACGATTAAAAAACTTTTTAAAAATTGCTGTTTGCCATATTGGGTCCGCCATTTTTGATTTTTTCAATTTTTGACTTTATATTCGTAATCATCGACCTCAAAAACCACTAGATAGCAATAGACGGGACGATTAGAAAACTTTTTCATAATTGTCAGCCGCCATATTGGGTTCGCCATTTTGAATTATGAAATTTTGACTCCATGTTTGTAAGCAGCGACCTCTAAACCCTATGATAATAAGTTTTGGTAAAATTCTACAAAATTTTTTTAAAAGTCCGCTTTAAAAAAAATATAATTGTCCGCCATATTGGATTCGCCATTTTGAATTTTTGAATTTTGACGTTAAATTCGTAATTAGCGCGCCCAGAAACCCTTTGATAAACAATTATTGGAAAATCCGATAAACAAACATTAATTTATAAAACAGAAATTTTTCACTTTGTTTAAACATTTTATATGCAATGTTTATTGTTAAATAAATAATATATATTGTGCTAAATAATTCAATTAGCTTCGTTTGTTCATTGAAAGCAATTTGCAACTTGACCGATGTCTTAATATTTATTTAAACAAAAGTTATTAACAAAAATGTTTGGACAAGTATACTAGTCCTCATGCATACGGTAACGGTTTAGTTTGGACGAGTATACTCGGCTTTATGCGCAGGAGGGTTAACGTAGTCCAGATAAAGATCTTCATGTTTCCTGTAATTAATGATAATAGGGTTTAAGTCAATTAGAATGAATTAGTTGTCGTTCATTTTTAAACAATATCTCATAATTGTTATTATTTTTAAGGGGACCCGCACCCGAATTTTCAACTATAACAGAATATAATTGAAAAAATGTGGTATATTTTTTTTCTGACACTATTTTGATTCAGAAATAAGGTGGACAATCAAAAAAAAAATTTCGTGATTTTTTCGAAAATTTAAAAAAAAATTTTTGTTTTTTTTGTAACTTTTGACAAAATTAAAATTTTTCAAAATCCATGCCCTTAATTATAGAGGGGGTTGTAAGGAACTCATTAAAAAAACCCATTAAAAAATAATCAAATTTGTGAAAGAAGAAGCATTTTTTGTAAATTTATGGTATAACATCAAACACTTAGAACGCATAAAACTTCATATCAAGTAAATAACCTTTCATTTTTTTCAATTAAAAAATGCCTGCTCCGTACGTAGGACCTTCTTCCTCAAGTAGAGTTATTTCCCTTCGCGTTTGAGCTAAGCTTATTATTCTGCGTGCTCGCTTAGATTTTTCTGAAGCTTGTTTGACGCTTTGTGCATAGCGCTCACTGTCTCTTTTTCTGCCTATTTTTACTGTTCGGTCTCCAAGATCTAAGCCTAGTTCGCGTTGAATTTCGGCTACCCTTCTCATTACTCCAACATTGAACTCACAGATAGCTTCAGCAACAGCAATATCAACTCTAACTTTTGAAACAAAGACTTCTTTTGGACACTTATTCCATATTGTGCTGTGCAAACTTTCATTGCTGTTCTGGGTTAAACCTAAAGTACAACGAAGCAACAAATTTTCGTCTGTCAATCTATCGTAGACAGGTAAAATTTTCTCGTAACACAATGCGTTCAGTGGAGTACCAACATTGTCGGCATGAGAACCAGGAGATTTGTTTCTTGCAATAGCTGCTTGATAAAACCACCATGACGAAGAGCCTGATGGACACTTACTGTGATTTGGTTTCACATCAGTTGATGATGCATGTTCAATTGTTGCGAGAATTGCATTTTTCATATCCTGCAAAAAAAATAATTTAGATAACTTTAGATGTTATCCTAAAAATGTCGTATCATTATTTTTTTCTGTTGTTAAAATGTCAAAGTGATTTTATTCATTTATCTTTATTTAATTGAATATTTCCTTTATTCCTGTACAAAGCGTTTTTATAATAACCAGCTAACTTCTGAATGGAAGTTTCCTTCAAGGAACCGTGACTTCTACCACCAAGAGTTACTTTACGAGCTTTCTATAATGTGACTAAGTTTTTGATTGCAGTGTATGCCCTTTAGAAAATAAAAATAGTCAGCAAGATTAGTTTCTTGTCAAATTTATACAAAATTAGAGTAAATTCAAAAGTCATTACACAGCTTCTCGGTTGTTGACTCACCTTTTGGATACATGATTGAAGCATTCTTCTTTTTCCAATTTTATTGTAGGACCATACACATTCAATGTTGTCAAGTGGTTGAAAGTTTTCGAATCACCATCTGATAACATTGTTGTGTATCGAAAACCGAATTTTTCAGATCGCAACCATATGGATGTTGCAGCTGCAATCTCCATCGATTCAGAAGAGCCTTCATGGTTAGCTTGACAGTTATCAGCATGTCCTTCCATCCATATTGCAAACTCGGGGGATTCTTCTCCCAAATCGGCTATTGCCGTCTTACAAACCGGACAATACTTGGACATGACATGTGAGTCAATCACGTAGCCTGTAACCATGTCAACCACACATCCAACACCATGTTTTGACTTGTAACCGCGGGTCAGCCAAGACCCATCATAGCTTACTCCAATATTTACTAAATCATTTGCGTCAGAATCATCTTCTATAACTTTGTTATATTCTTTGACATGACCTCGACACTCTTCATAAATTTTATCTAAAACTTTGTTGCACGCTGTATGTAAAATCTCTGTATACGTATCAAAAGTGTTTCGTTGGAATGTAGTCATGTTCATGATCATAGCAAACTTTTCAATACCTGCGTATCCTTTGCCTAATTGCGAAAAAGCCATAACAATACGCATGTTCAAATCAAATGGAGGTCTTGATGAAGAGGAGTTAGAAACACGTTTTGAAGTATAAATTTTTGATTTCACAGTTTCACAGCCATCGGCTTCGCAATCCTCACACACAGTACAAAGTTTGTGAACAAAACCTTGTTTTTCATCACTAACAACAATTTTCAGGTTGCTTCTACCACAATCCTGGCAATTCACTTTAGAAAGTAAAGATGATAAAAGCCTTGTATCCACTAGAAGGTATTCAAAATTATTCGTCACCTCTTGAGCGTTACTAGAAGCAGAAGGTAGATTCTTCATTCGAACACTCAATTTTGGCGATCCTAATTGGTTAGTTTGCACTGTTTCTGGCTCATTGACGTTATCGGAATAATTTGAATCTACTGGTTGGTTTTCAGGAACATCACATTCAACAGTATTGTTTACATTTTTCCATCTTTTTTGCGCCTTATGGCTATAATAAGCAGAATTTCTTTTCTTCGGCATTTTGAAAACACTTTTTTACAAAACTGTCACCGTTTATTTTTGTTCACCGATTTGTCAAATTGTCCTAATTGAAGTTATTCAAACAGTTGAACAATAATGTTGAATGTGAAGTTGCCATCACCAATAAGTAAATTCAAGTTATTCACATAATAGCGTCGGTGAGAAAAAAGGTTTTACTGACAAACTTTGTGCTAATTGGGAGAATTGCAAATAGGAAGGTTCTGAACATGTGAAATCAGAAATTTATTCTTCGAAATGTGTTTCAAACTCCTCTTCATAAAGACCTCTAATTGATTTGTACATGAGTATTGTTATGGCTTGTTTGCGATTAGGCAAAAGATACGCAAGTGTTGAGAAGATTGTTATGATAATGAACATAACTACATTCCAATGAAAATGTTTGTTGTTGGCATGATCACTGGCTACGTAATTGACTCACATGTCATGTCTATTGTCCGATTTTATTTGGGAGAAGTCCCCTCCACTTTCCAATTTCGGTAACAATTCTATATCTAGCAGAAATTTGTTCCTCCGGTTCTAATAACATCTATAGTTATCTAAGTTATATTCATTCGCAGAATATGAAAAATGCAATTCTTGAGACAATTGAACATACAACATCTACTGATGTGAAACCAAAACACAGTGAATGTCCATCTGGCTCTTCATTATAATGCTTTTATCAAACATCTATGGCAAGAAACAAATCCCCTGGTTCTCATATACTTACAATGTTGGTACTCCAATAAATTTACTGTTATCAAAAAATTTCACCTGTCTATGAAAGAGTGAACGACAAAATGAGAATAGTTGCTAAAATTGAAAGCAAAATCGGCTTTCAGTTTGAAATTCGAACAGTAGAGATTTGTAGAAAAAGAGACAGTAAACGATATGAACAAATCGTCAAACAAGCTTCAGAAAAATCTAAGCGAGCACGCAGAATAATAAGCTTAGCTCAAACGCGAAGGGAAATAAGTCTACTTGAGGATATAGTTGAAAATTCGGGTGCGGGTCCCCTTAACACCAACAATGGTTGCTGGACCCTTCCAATCTGTGCATAATTTATCTTTTTTTACATTTTCGACCAAAACTAAATCGCCTATTTCAAATAGTTTCTGTGGTATAACAATTTTAGCATCTTGGATTCATTTTTTTTAGGCTACTTTTATTTTTTCCTGGGCTTTGTTTATATATTTTTCATGTCTGTCTTTCCATAGTTGGATAAGTTCAGAATATTTGAGACATGGGGTGGTTGCGAGAACTGACGGTAGATTTGCATTTTTGACAAAAGTTATTTGAAATGAAGAAAAACCTGTTCCTTCGTGGTTGATTGTATTGTAAGCCATACAAATAAATTTTAATGTGAGATCCCACTCAGTATAGTTTTCACTTATCGCTGTTTTTATTAAATCTTTAACAGTGGCATGTGCTCTCTCTAAACTGCCATTACTCTGAGGGTGAAAGGTCGTTATTTTAACATGTCTGATGCGGAATAAATTCTCAAAATTTAGTATTAATTCTGACATAAAATTTTGTCCCTGGTCTGTTAAAATGTGCTTTGGTGATCCAAATGAGTATATATAATGATCAAAGAGTCCTTCTATTATCGATTCTGATGTAGCGTTTTTCAATGGAATGAGAAGTAGGTATTTTGTTAACTTGTCTTGAATAGACAAGACATATTCATTTTGATGTACCATTACAGGTAGTGGTCCGAAAATGTCCATTGCAATTTTGTCATTAGGATTAGTTGGTGTATCTGGAATGATGGCTTCAGTTTTATGTTTAATGCGTTGTAGTTTTTGAACCTGGCACACGTGATATTTTTTAATATAATCAATAATTTCTGCTTCCATATTAACCCAACTTCCAAGTTCTCTCGCACGCATAATTGATTTGTTTTCTCCAAAATGCTGAGCCATTACAGATCCGTGACATTCCTTTATAATTTGTTCACGTTCTTCCTGACTTAGTTCCGTTGTCGCGTTAAAACAAGTATGTATTTTAACGTTAGGGTATCTATGACATAAAAATGAAATAAGAATTTTTAATTTAACCCTTTCGCTTGATGTTATTGTTGGGTCGTCAAAATTAAGTCTGATAATCGTTAATTTTTTATCTATAAACCATTTAGCTTGTTCATCTAAAATTTTAAACCACATTTTTTCGTCGTACTCAGGTAGTTTCGTTGTAGTTGCATCTGTATTCCTACGTTCTTTAGAAGCTTTTTTCCAAAGTTTACCTTGAGCATTTGGTTTAACAATTTCTCTTGTCTCAGTACGTTTGTGAAACCATTTGTAGTATTCCTTAAAAAGTTGATCCACATAAGGGTTCAGCTGCTTTTCTTCTTCTCGATTTGAAATTTGATCTTCGTTATCTTCAAAATTCGTTATTAATGGTTCAAATGGACTGTTATTTGCTGTTCTTGTTTGAACTATTTCTTTTGGTATTGGTGTATGTAAATCTCGATCAACATTTTCGGTCAAAATTTCGATATCGGGCAATTCAGATTCCAAATCAAATTCTGCATTTGATGATGTTGATTCACCTTTTGTATCATCGATTACAAAAATTTTCGATAGGGCATCAGCTGCTGTTTTCTCTGACCCCTTTTTGTATTCTATCTCATATTCATATTCTTCCATGCGGAGCCGCCAATGCATTAGTCTGGAAGATGAATCCTTGACATTAAATAGCCATTTAAGAGCCTGATGGTCGGTTAAGATTTTAAATTTTCGTCCTAGAAGGTACTGTCGAAGGCGTTTTACTGCCCATACAATTGCTAAAAGTTCCTTTTCAGATGTAGTATAATTGAGCTCGTGGTTATTAAGTGTTCTGGATATGTAGCAGCAAAGGTGACCATCTTGTGAGAGTATTGCGCCGACACCAACATTTGAAGCATCAGTCGTTATGACAAATTCCTTGTCATAATCAGGATAACGTAGTACAGGACTTTGGCATAGAGATGTTTTTAGTCTGTTAAATGCTTCTTGACATTCGGATGTCCAAATAAATTCCTTTGAAATTTTTGTTAATTCGGTTAACGGTTTGGCAATAGTCGAATAATTTTTAATAAAATTTCGATAATATCCGGAGAGTCCTAGAAAAGATTTAACTTCTTTTGGATTTTTTGGTTGTTTAAAGTCCATAACTGCAGTCAATTTTGCGGGGTTTGGTTTCACGCCGTGTTTTGTTATACAATGTCCCAGATATTCCAATTCAGGTTGTAAATATTCACACTTATCTGGCCGTAGTTTCAAACCAGTCTGACGTAGCCGTTCGAAAAGAGTAACTAAATTATGGTTATGTTCCTGCAAAGTTGAACCAAATATAACAATGTCATCGAGGTAGACCAAACAAATTTTTTCAATCAACCCTTTCAGCGCTCGGTTCATCATTCGTTGAAAAGTCGCAGGGGCATTCCGTAGCCCAAAGGGCATTCTTTCAAATTCAAAATGTCCTTCTGGAGTAGAGAAAGCTGTGAACTTCTTTGAGGATTCCTCCATTGGAATTTGATGAAATCCAGCTTTTAAGTCAAAAATTGAGAAGAATTTTGCTTTTCCTAAATGGTCAAGTATGTCGTCAATCACTGACAATAGATATGAGTCTTGGTCAGTAATGTCGTTAATTTTACGAAAGTCTGTTACAACTCGCCATTTCTGTACGCCTGATGCATCAATTTTTTTTGAACCAACCAAAGTGGTGAATTAAAGGGTGACATAGAATATCTAATATTTTTTTAATAACATCTCAGCAACTTGCTTATCCATTTCTTTTCTGTGACATTCAGGTGGGCGGTATGATTTTGTATTAATAATTTAATCTTCTTTTAAAATTATTCGGTGCGATGTTAGTTTGCAACTGGGTAAAGGATCACCCGGAAGCGAGAAAATTTCATGATATGATTGAATAATTTTTTGTATTGATTCGCGAGTGTTGATTTCAATATGGTTTAATCTTGTATTTTCCATTAAAAGTTTAACGCGAGCTGATAGTTCGTCTTCCGTAATTCGATAAACAAGATATTCACAAGGTTCACTCTTTAGAATCTTGTAATTTAATTCTGTCAGTTAAATTAATTTAGGTTCGTGGGAATTATTAATAAGTGGTACTGTTATTTTATGGTCAACAATACGAAAAATGGAGTCAGGGACATGTGGATTGTCCATGAATCCGACACAGTCGTTTTCTTTTGTAACTGGTAATTGAACTATTTTCATAACGTTAGGTGGAATTAAGATGCCGTCGTCGACGAGTGGGTGTGGTTTTTCGTCAATGCATAAAAGGTTATTTGAGAGATTGTATCAATAATTTTGAAGAAAACAAAGTCCCATAATACCGTCTTCTGGCATGGGGAAATCATCCGGAACGATATTAAATATGTGGTCTTTACCTAAATATTGCAACTCAATTTTAAAATTTGACTTGTGTATTTCATTTCCCATTTTGAACTCTTTGTTTTGATTTATTTTCTGAAATTCTTTGGAAATACAAGATTGTTTTAACAAATTTATTGAAGATCCTGAGTCGACGAGTAATCGAATATCTCGTTCGAATCGTCTTGGCTGTAATAATACTGCCTGAAGTCGTCCTGAGACGTAGGATATTCTATCTGTTGGTTTTCCTGGTTCCCGGGGTGATTTTCCTGACTTTCTTGTTGGTTTTAAGGGGGGATTCCTCTTGTGTCAGATTTACTCTCGGTGGGGGTTTCTTGAGTCTCTGCCTAAATTGAAAATTTTGAGTTTTGTTATTTTTTGAATAACATTGGCTTTCCAAATGGCCGATTTTTTGCATAAACTACATTGCAACTGTGTTCTTTGAGAAAGAGGCATATTTTGATTAGGTGGGTTACTCTCTATGCTTGAAGTAGAGGGGCGCGTACCTCCGCGTAAATTTAAAGGGACTTGTTGGGTACTACGCAATGTGTTTGGCATTCTAAACTTAATTTTTTCACGGGTTTAAACTTCTGCTTCAAGGGCCTCTTCCTGAGCTTTTGTAATGGATTTTGGTTTTAAAGGCCTAACTTGTACTCCAAGGTCGTCTCTCAAATTCATAACGTATCGTTTTATTGCCGTTTTCTCCTCTATTTGTAAGGCTATTTTTCTTGCATCCTTCGAAGTGTGTTCTGACTGAACCGTGTAGAATAATTCGTTGAGGCATCTACCAAAACGCTGGTTAAAACTTTGAACGCTGTCATTACCTTGCCTACACGAATCTAGTTTTGCACGACATAGTTCTATAGATGTGCCTGATCCTAAATTTGTTCTAAGAGCTTGATATAAATCCTCATAATTATCTATGGAGACGTGTCTAATAGAACGTTTAGCATCGTTAATAATTTTTTCTGTTAAAATGAAATCCAGCAATAATTCCGATTGTGAACATCGTTGCCGTGCGCGTTGAACTGATTTTATAAAGTCTTCGGTACCTACATCGTCACGCCCGTTTAAATTTCTACCGTACGGATGATATCCTTTGCAGGTAGAAGGTGGTTCATTATTTATACATAGTTTCTTTGTTTTCAGTAATAAAACGGTCCGGTGTCTGAGTTCTTTATTTAATTGGGTAATTCCGTTTTGGAGGCAAGATTGTGAATTTTCTATTATTTGTAATCTTTCTAGGATTTTATTTAGGAATGCGGTTTGGGTTAAGTTCTCTGAGGTGTCGTTCGTCGACATTTTTACACACACACACACACACATATATATATATATATATATTACTAATTAATACTTAACAGTAATAAAATGATCAAATTGAATTTTTATTGTTACAATTGTGCTATAATATTCAAAAAAAAAAAAAAAAAAAGAAAGAGAAAAAAGAGAGAAGAAAACCGTAAGAAAAGAAAGAGAAATAAAAAAAAATTTCAAAATATTACAAATAAAGAACAAAGAAATATAAATATTTTGGTTTCTTTTTCTTATTATTGAATTGTAAAATTATACGTAATTGTGTTAATTATTATTTCATTTAAAGAATATTATTTTCTTACTAGTTTGATGACAAATGAATTTTTCTAGTTAAAATGTTGAGCAGTTCCAAAGTTGAGCAGTTGAGATGTGTGTATCCTCGTAAAGATATTATCCCTCGTTGCCAACTTGGTTGGGTAACGTCACGCCCTTTCTAGGACTTGTACCCACGAAATCACTGTCGAACTTACTTAATTCGGACCGAGTCCGTGTTTTCCGGTAATTTTACCATTGAAAATATCACCGTTTACACTCAGTGAAACACTCACTTTTATTCACTCACTATTAACTCAGTAAAAGGGTGAACTATAAAGAAAAGGTTCCTACAGAGATAACCGATTTTTGATTAATTAAAATCGTGTCGGCGATCCTGGCAGGATCACCAAAAGTGTGACGGGTTAAATAAATAACACGTTTATTAGGCTTCCGTACACCGTAGGTGTACTGACGGAACCCTTATGAAAACACTCGTGTGTCCGTCCCAGCCACGCAAAATGGGCTGCCCCCCCCCTTAACTTCTACGAATCTCAACCTTGTGAGCTGAAATTCGGTAGGGATCTTCAGTTTTAAGTGCAGATTACAGGAAAAATATAGCTAACCCGACTGGCCTACATATTTGCGAAAGGGAAGGGAAAGAAATTAAATTTTGTCAAAAAAATTGCTAAAAATGACCCTGTCCCCCCCCCTTAACTTCTACAAATCTCAACCTGGTGAGCTGAAATTCGGTAGGGATCTTCAGTTTTACGTGCAGATTACGGGAAAAATATAGCGAACCTGATAGGTCTACGTATTTGCGAAATAGAAGGGAAAGAAATTAAATTTTTTCGAAAAAATTGCAAAAAAGACCCTGTCCCCCCCCCCTTAACTTCTACAAATCTGAATCTGGTGAGCTGAAATTCAGCAGCGATCTTCAGTTTTAAGTGCAATTTACAGGAAAATTATAGCGAACACGATTGGCCTACATATTTGCGAAGTAGATGGGAAAGAAATTAAATTTTTTCGAAAAAATCGCAAAAAATGACCCTGTCCCCCACCTCCTTAACTTCTACAAATCTGAATCTGGTGAGCTGAAATTCAGCAGGGATCTTCAGTTTTAAGTGCAGATTACAGGAAAAATATAGCGAACACGATTGGCCTACATATTTGCGAAGTAGGTGGGAAAGAAATTAAATTTTTTCGAAAAAATCGAAAAAAATGACCCTGTCCCCCCCCTTAACTTCTACAAATCTGAACCGGGTGGTCTGAAGTTCGGTAGGGATCCTTAGTTTTAAGTGCAGATTACAGGAAAATTATAGCGAACCTGATAGGTCTATATATTTGCGAAATAGAAGGGAAAGAAATTAAATTTTGTCAAAAAAATTGCTAAAAATTACCCTGCCCCCCCATTAACTTCTACAAATCTGAACCTGGTGAGCTGAAATTCGGCAGAGATCTTTAGTTTTACGTGCAGATTACAGAAAAAATATAGCCAACACGATTGACCTACATATTTGCGAAATAGAAGGGAAAGAAATTACATTTTTTCGAAAAAAAACACTAAGTTTAACACTAAGATAAACAAAGAATATTTAAAATGAAAAAAGATAAATTATTGTTTATTTATTACAATTTTAAATATTATTGTCCTGGCGAGCACGGTTTAATCACTTCACTGGCAGGGCATTTCAAATTGCGTTCCACGCGCCGAGGCTAAGACTGAAAAAAACACCAAAATGGCGTTCCTAAAAAAACTGTGTTTTTAAAGAGTGTACACCACATTTAACTGTTGTAAATAAATATTTCTATAGTTTAGACATCAGAGAACAAGATTATTACAATAAAAATTTAAGTTTTTGTGATTTTCAACGTTTTCCGAACGTTCAAATCGGCTTTTTAAAATTTTTTTAAACAAATGTCGTTTCACTTTCTTTCAATTTTTAAACAATAAAACTTGTATTTTTATTCAAAAAGTTATTCACGTACAATATTATAATATAATAATATAACTATTAATAATTCATAATATATATATATAATATATAATATAATATATGGGTGATTCTCCATGAAACCGACAATTTAGTTATTGTTATTTTTTTTCAATAAAAATTATAATGTAAATTTTAAGTATGATAGTCAAGAATGAAATAACTGTTACGGGCCGGACAAATTGTTAGTAATTTTAAAATATTCAAATTTGCTTAATTTGTTTAATTTTTATTTAATTATTTATTTATTGTATTTTAATTTACTAAAGTGATGTTTGTTTCTTGATTTTAACTAGTGACCTGATGATGGTGGCGAATCTGACCACCGAAACGTTGTCAATTTTATTAAAAAAGTGAGAGTTAGTGTCTTTTCTTTCACCTTTAAACATCTTCCAAAAATCGAAAAAAATATTTTATGAAATAATTGTGGAAGAATTTACTAAATATTAAGTAATTTATAGAAATTTATGGCAATTTATAGAAATTTATAGTAATTTATACAGTCATTTATAAAAATTGTGATGTAATTCATAATATTATTACAAAACATAATTCAAGATTAGAAAGACTAATACAGGAAATTTAAAGTAATTTATAAATTTTTGAGGTACCTCAATAAATTTTTTTGAGTAAATAAAAGAAAATTTTAAAAACTATTTTTTAAAATTTATAGAAATTTATAGGGTAATTTATGGAAATTTATGTTGTAATTTATGAAAATTTGTGGAAATATACGTTGTAATTTTATAAATTATTTAAAATCATTTATCGTAATTTATTAACATAATTTAAATGAAAATAAATTCTTTGCAACTTTCAGAAATTAGTACGTTAATTTATGAAAATTTATAAAGTAATTAATGTCACAACTTACTAAAATTATAGTTTAAACAAGTTAACTTTTATAGGTTCAATTTTATTTGGAAAAAATTACAAAAATTGTTGTAATTATACACTTGTTTAAACCACAACTTCAATGAAAGACAAAAAAGGCTTCACCATGACGCTGAGGCTTCTCAATGACGCAAAATAAATACTGTTTTTTAAAATAAATTATTAGCAATTTTCAATCGGTTTCATATTCCTGTCTTTTATATTCACTGAAATAATACGACTATACATTATTTGCTAAAAAAAATTATTATTTTTTTGATTTATTATGAAAAATGTGAAGGCTTCACTATGACGATTCTGTGATTCCCTGTACAAAGTTGACGCTTAAAATATAAAAAAATGAAGAAAAGTATAACAATTTTTTTTCTTTCATAGTGAAACACTATTGAGGGAACTAAATTGTTGCTTGAACTATAGAATACCGAAATTCTGATTTTATTTTTATAAAATATTTCAATTTTTTAAAAAGGCTTCACCATGACGCACAAAACTGGGGACAAGAAATAACATCAGAAAAATATTTAAAAATAATTTTTTTACAACCAATTTAATTTTTTCAATTTTACACACTCAGACATTAAAAAAATGTTATCAATCATTATTTTTATTTGAGAATTTGACTAAAAATATTTATTTTTGTTTTGTAACTGACCCTTGAGACAGGCTTCACCATGACGATTTGGCTCTTACATTTGCATTTAAAGAAAACATTTAATCCTAGAAATTAAAGTGGCTATAGGTTTTCATTTGTAATCACCAGAGTTACTTTTTTACGTTGGATTCATTATTATATGTGCAATCTGTTTCTTAAAAAACACTAGGGACATGAAATTGTCGGTTTCGTGGAGAATCACCCATATATGTATGTATGTATGTAGAATATATAAATAACTATTATTAATTATTACGAATGGTAATATTATACGTATATGTTTTTGCCAGTCTAGACCTTAGCGCGTGGAACGCCATTTGGAACGGCCTGCCAGTGAAATGGTTAAGTGTATATCTCTCAAACGCTAGAAAACAACTGACGCTTCAAGGCATTTCTTTAAAAATTTCCCTGAAAATTCACAAAATTCCTAAATTTAACAGGAAATTGCCTCCTTCTAAAAATAAAAAGGTAGACATTTTCGCAATATAAAGTAATGCGATGAAAATATGATATTTCCATATTTATCTCCTGTTGAAATTTGACATTTCATAACATTGTTCATTAAATCTATAATTAATAATCTGGCCGCATTGCACACTCCTTTATTAATACTATGATTTCGAATATGCATGACAATATAATTAATTTTTAATGCAGTTCACGTGGTGGTAATCATGATGGTGAAGATGTAATTAAATATTCTGGTAAAATAACTTCATGATAATTACCATTGTCACAATTTTCAGTAGAATCGATACTTTTATATATTTTTTCTTTATCCTTATTTAATAAATGTACTACTCTTTTATTTATTTCATCCAAATCAACATTTCTAGGTGATAGAATTGCACAAAGTGCCATTTCCTGAAATCTGTTATTTATTATATAGTCACCATAAGTATCTTCGGCAATATCTATATCCTTTAGTTGAATAATTTTGTTTGGTAATAAAAAATTATCACCTATTTTATTACATTTCCCGTCTCCAATTTTAAGCAAGAAGTCTACAAATTACGGCCCTGGTTACGACAAGATCACATGTGCGTTTAGTGTCTTGCAAGTTTTTTGGCCTAGTATATTGTTAAACATTATCTAATTTTTTGTATTTGTTGTTTTTAAGTGCCTTATTGATTTGTCTTACTGATATCCACTTTTTTCACAACTTTTCTGGCAAAGGAACAATATATTGGTGGTTTTTGCTTGAACACGTTTTGAACATAACCTCAATTTCTGTTATATTCCCTTTTTGAAACTTTGTGTTCATTATGGCTACAAAAAAACTATCGGTTAATGACAAAAACTGTGCAGGGTGTAAAAAGGGAGTAGTGAGTGGTGTTTCTTGCCGTGTGTGTAATGCACCATTTCATACATCTTGTGCGAAAATGTGCGGAACTCTTCCATCTGGAGGTTATACAAAGTGCTGTAGGCCTACGTCACCTATAATGTCATCACAGAGTACTTCTGATTCTCAGTTTATTGTTGCTGTTTTGGAATGGATTATTGATGGTGCCGTGACTTCGCTTAAGTCTCAGATTTCTGAGGTGTCTGAATCTTTGTCTAATAAAATTGATAATGTTGCCTCATCTATGGACAATAGGATCTCTGAGGCTGAAAATAAAATTGTTGATCTCTCGGAAAGAATTACTTCTATTGAAGGTACTCTTAAAAAAAAGTTAAAAAAAAACATAGCGAAACACGCAATGAGTGATATGCCTGTTGTAAGTGATAACGTTTCTCCTTCTTCGCCTGGTGATCCCTCTCTCCGCCCTCCCTAGTGTTGAACGATGATTGTGCCTTTAACTTCTTTATTTATTATCAGAATGTGCGAGGACTTCGTTCAAAATTTAATTTTTGTCCTACCTGCACGGAAAGTCTGTCATTTCGGACACTTAGAGCGGGCGCAAAGTAACTCATTACCACCCAGGGGTAGGGGAAGCGGGCGCAAAATATTTTGCGCCCGCTTCCCTACCTTCGAGCAGGCAGAAGAGTATTTTGCACCCACATGTTAATTATTCGATTTTCTTCATTAAAATGTGATATTTTCAAGTTTTTTAAGTTGACTATAAAAAGGCAAACATTTTCAACTTGTTTTATTTTGTCTAAAAAAATGTGCAATTTTTTTCAATTTTCTCTCAAAAAAATTATGACAAATTTGTTTTTGTTCACATTTCGGTTATAAAAATTGGCAATTACTATATTTCCAGAATACATTGTAGTCTTATTTCTGTATTAAAACTTGTGTCATTATAGACATCAAGGAGTTAACATTTATATAGAGTTTAATTTTTAACTAATATGAGCGTTTAATCGTTCGTGCCCTCAATGACATACCTTCATGCAGTTTGGACAAAAAATTATGGTAGCGTCATGGGCACAAAGGTGATTACAACTCTGGCGAAATCACCTATTTTGCGCCCTTGATACGAAAATAACTATTACTACGTGTCTCAATTTCTTTATTTTCTTTCTATATGGTTTTTGCTTTAACGGAGACATGGCTGCATTCTGGTGTTCTCACTTCTGAACTTGGTTTTAAGAATTATGACGTTTTTCGTTGTGACAGAAGTAAACTTTCTAGTTCTTATTCGCGTCGTGGGGGAGGTATTGCTGGCGACTAAGCGAAACTTATGTTGTTCTCGGATTGATACAAAAATCACTTCCGTTGAGCACTTATGTATTAAATTTAATTTTCACTCTAGAACAATAATTATTGGAAATTTTTATTTACCTCCGTGTGCGGTATTGTCGCAATATTTGGATGTCTGTCAAGTACTTGAAGATGTAGTTTTTTATATCCTTCAGCTAAAGTTATAGATTTGGGAGATTTTAATACTGGATATGCTGTTTGGAATGGTGCTTGCGATGATAAACCTTGTTGTGTTCCTAAGCCTAGTTCATTTCGATTGCATTCACAAATTGATAATGTTATTAGTGACACTATGGACTTCCTTGGGCTATCCCAGGTTAACAATTTCTTTAATGTTCATGGATCCTTATTGGATCTCATTTTTACGAATGTATTATGATAATTTGGACTCTTTTGGTGTTGATTTGGGACAGTTTAGATCTAGACTGCGCACTATTATGTTTTTATAATTAATTAGTATTATATTATGGACCGTTTTGAGGTGTGAACTGATTTATTTTTGTATATAATTTGTAGACAAAGTTTTGGTCTGCAATTTTTATAGATTTAATGTAAAGAGCTTTTAATTCCCGTTTATTCATTTAAATAAATAAATAAATTCCTTTTCTTCTGGTAAAGCTCTCATATTATGTAACAATTTAAATTTTTTCTAAAGTTTGCTATATTTTATTGACAAATTCAAAATTTTTTATTTTGTACCTTGTTCTTTAATTGGTAAAATTTGTCTGAAATCTCCACCCAGAATTAAAAGTTTACCACCAAATGATTCTGGTGATTTCATTAAATCCCTTAATAATCTGTCCATTATTCCTAAAGCATATTTTGGAGCCATTAGTGCTTCATCCCAAATAAAAACATCAATTTCCTTTAGATAGTTTCCTTCTTTTGATTGTACTTTCATATTAGAGTGTGAATCACTAAAAAGAGGTACAGGTAAACTCAATACTTTATGAATAGTTTTTCCACCAGGCAGTAAAGTTGCAGCTATTCCAGTAAATGCCATATTACATACTTTTTTCCCTTTACTTAACAATAAATGCCATAATGTTGTATACAAAAAGGTTTTTCCAGAATCTCCAGGACCATCAACGTATAAATATTCACAAGTACTTTTTGAGAAATCATCAACTTCTTTCATAACATAATCAACAATACATTTCTGTTTAACATTTAATTGCTTGTACTTCTCTTTACCCAAAGAATTATGATTCATAACAGAAATATCATTATTTATCCCTAAAGGTACTTCTTCATCTTCGATATCAGGCAAGCCTTAAAAATAAGTTAAACTATATCCTTCATTAGACAATAAAGTCTTTATATTCCTATAAGCTGCATCTTCTTCTGCAGAAGCATTTTTTTCAAAGTCTTCCGACATTTTACTTTTAAATCGTTCCCACAATTCAGAAGCATGCACTAGGTAACAATGAATTAAAATTCTAACGAATAACCAGCGAGGTGCATAAGGCATCATCCATATTGCAGCTTCTTCTATTGTTCTAGTCCACTCATAATCATCTTCTATGAGCTCTAATGCTAAGCACGAAGAAGTAAATGTTTCATGAATAACTCGATTTACTGTTTTTAAATTTTCAAATGAAGTAGTCCCTTTACATGTTAACAACAGTAATCTCAAATGAAATAGTTCTACTTGCGATGGACTAACAGAATAAATTCTTCCCAATACTTTTTCTTTGCGTGATCGTTTTTTCCGTTCTAAACTTCTTTGTATCCACGTATAATGTTCTGGAATTTCAGAATAATAATACTGATTAGCATTTTTATCACGTTTATTTAACTTAAAAAAATCTAGTAGTTTTGATGTTTTTCTTAAATCAAAAGAAATTTTGCTTTTACCTTGTTCTGTACGTATAAGAACATTCTGCTCACCTGGTAAATGTACAGGTAAGCGATTAATACTATGACTTTTTCCCCCTAAAGGTTTACTTAATATTTTCAAAACATCTTCAATAGGACAAACATATCTATTTTTTCATAATGATTGATTTCATCGTGATTGACAACAGATTCGCCATTAGGGGAATAGGTTCGGTTGTGGGCATAGTTTAGTTTTTTACTCATAATTTGTTGCCTTGTAGATATTAAGCAAACATATGTATATGTATTTAAAGCTAGGGACCATATGTAACTCCTCGTGAAGAAAATAAATTTATTCCGTTGACTAGAAAAATTTTATTAATACTTCAATAAATTGGTCATTTTTCTATCAAAAAAAATTTTGGTTCGGTTATGGGCACTCTTGAAAAATCTATTAAAAATGCAAAAAAATTAAAAAAAAAAAAAATTACAAATTTACAAATTTTACAATAATCAAAATCCGATAAAATTTGTAGGGTCTAGACAATTTTTAATAGTAAATTGTAAAAAAATCATATTGCGCCGCGGGCGTGCGACCTGCACGGGCAGCTTAATTATCTTTTTTAACCCATTAAACTTGTCAGGCCCACTCTGAAACTTTTTGCACAACCTTCTTATCATTTACAGGTATGTTTTGAAAAAAGAAAATTAAAAATTTATCATACCCAAAGTTAAAAAAAATTAATTTGTTTATAAATTTTTTTTATTTTTTTAATAAAAAATGAAAAAAAAATTTTTTGTTTTCATTTCCTAAAAGTCAAAAAAGAACTAAAACTTTCGTTCTTTGACAACTTTTTTCTAAACTCAATATTTTCGGACTTATAAGCTACTGAATATAGGTCTACGGTTAAAAGTGCAAAATTTCGAAAACTTATTACCCGAAAATTTTGACAATTAA
Organism: Leptopilina drosophilae; assembly: GCA_032873175.1. NCBI lineage: Eukaryota > Metazoa > Arthropoda > Insecta > Hymenoptera > Figitidae > Leptopilina > Leptopilina drosophilae. The sequence continues at coordinate 31,105,789 of CM065480.1, forward strand.
ACACAAATAAAAAAATACGTATCTGTTTTTTTCGATACAGAATAGAAAAAAAATATTTTTGGCCGATTTTAAGAGGTCGACTAAAATCTCACGTGGAATCGCCCATATTTACTGTTTAAATACGCTTTTTTCATTAATTCACTTCGATTTGTTGAACAATTAACAATGTTTAAAAATATATTTTTGTTATATTCAACGGGTCGAAAAATTAATTTATATAGTAAAAAGTGGAATTGTTTAATCATTTTTGTATTCGCATAGAAAAATACGTTAGGTCATAACATATACGTGATATATGCCGGATTAGACAAATCTCATTTCTGTCAAAAGTTCTGCGTGGGTGTCCACAACTGAACCATGCCCACAACCGAACCTCTTCCCCTACTATTTGTAATATTAATAGAAGTAGCATCATGTCTTTTAAATATGTATTTATATAAATATTTCACACACTTAATACTTGACACAACTTCTACATTTATATCACAATTAAATATTTGTAAAAGCTGTGGACAAAAACGTACAACAAACCTATTATCAACAATATATCCGTTTGGTCTATCATACGTCTTATCTGTATATCTCCTACGGTAAAGAACATAATTGTCTGTTTCAAAAGTTGTATCATTATAAAATTTTTAGGAAATTTTTTAGAACATTTCCCATCACCAATACACCAGTCTCCACAAGGACCATGAACATTATTTTGCATTATAATTCGATGAAATTCAGAATTAACGCCTTTATCAGGAATTTCTGCTGAAATATAGTGATTACCACTACCTGGTGTTAATATTTTACAATTTATTGTCAAAATAACCAACAAGTGAATATGTGGTTATCCTCGTTTTTAAAATTCAATAACATAAACAAAAGATTTTACCTCTCCAAATAACTTATCTTCGACAATAGTTTTAATAAAATTTTTTACTTTTAATGAAAAAACTCTTGCTACAATATTAGGTCTATCGGAAGCAGAATGAAAAGTCAATAAATTTTGGGGCCATCTATAAACCACGTAGCCTCATGAGGGGGAGGGTGGTTCAGGTAATTGACTACGACAAGAGGAAAAAATGGCGCTAATACATGTAATAGCGTACTATATGGGGGAGGAGGGGGTCAAAATTCCCAAAAAAATGGGGCTACGTGGTTTATGGACGGTTTCTTTTTTAAATTTCTTTCCAATGTATATAACAAGACATTGTAATAAATAAATCTGGTCTACCATGACGTCCTACAATAGCCATAGAATCATGATATTGTTGCATCATATTACGAGGTGACCCTATAAATGTGGAAGCCAGTATTAACATTTTCCCAACATGTACGTCACCTTTCGACTCTTCGTTATATAGATGATTAATTAATCCTTTATATGTTTCACTTCTCAATTGTATTTGATTATTCGCACAAAGCATCAATCTATCTTTTTCAATTTTAACATAATTATCAACAACCCACTGTTGAAATAATCTACCTCCATTTAAAAATTGATTAAATTCATTATATCTTAAAGCTATTTTATATTTTATGTATGCAGATCTTGAAAATGTATGATTTCTACTTCTTTTTTCGCTATCAGTTCGAATCATATCTTTACTATAACATTTATTCCCAAGTGGATAAAATATTGGATAAATCCAAAGTTCTACATTCGGATTTAAATTATTTACTACTTGTAATTGTTTTTCTGATTTGTTATAAACCGTTACATAAGATTCGGGTATTTCACCCTCTGAATTTGTATTAAAAATTGCAGCTACTTCATTACAACTTTGCAAATTATACTTATTTTTATCTAAACCTTTTTTCAATGTAAATAATAATTGTAAATCAGGAATTTCAGCATTATTTTTTCTGGCTAATTCAGTTTCCATTTTAACAACCTACGACATCATTAAAAAAGATTTGGTATAAACATTTTTATCTCTCATTATTCTTTTTATACACTGTAGAATTTGTTTATCTAATATTTCATTATGTTTTAATCTATAACGAACAGATTCTTCTGGATCATATATAAATAATTGTCCAAAATATGGATCTTTATCTTTTTCTGGAAATAGAGCATTATTTATTTGGTAATAAATTTATCCTTGTATTTTATAACAAAATGGTCCTCGTCTTCTTCTACTATTATATTTAACTATATTCGCATTTAATGAAGCAAAAGAAAATGAGTTATTATATGCTCTTATATTTGTTTTAAAATGGCCAGACTTTTCGTGATTCCCCTCTAACAACATTCTTAATTCGTATGGATATTCAACTGTGGACAAATTAACACGGCCATGACCACAACAATCATTAAATGAGTTCTTTTTTGCATTAACTAATTCATCTTTAAAGTGCTTTGCATTGCAATGACTGCAACAACAAGTCATAGATCCTAAATAATCTTCAATATTAAATTCATTTTGTGAATCACTTTTTTAAAATTTTTTTTTAAGGGTATATAATTTATTTGTTAATGTATTTATTTTGTGTTACGACTTTAGCTTGTAACAAATTTTTTACATTCTTCATTTTTTTATCTATGTTTATCAAAGAAATTAATTAATTTTCCAAATTATTATTATTATTACAAATACTCTCTTCCACAACATTCATGTCTTTTGCAGAAAGAACTGAAGAACTTAATTTATTATTATTACTTTTTAAAAACCTTCTACGATATTCTTTCTGATAATTAGTATTTTTCTGTTTTTTTAGACTTGTTTCATTAATTTTTTTTAATTTAACCCTTTCACGATATTCTTTCTGATATTAGGCCTTACTTTTTTAAGATTCTTAGAGGAAAAATTTAGTTTATCAAAGTTGTTTAAATTATCATTTTCACTTTTCAATTTTAACTTGTTATTACTATCATTTTGCACAACATTTAAAAAACTATTTTTAACTGCGTTTAAAAAAAAATTTTTTTCTTTTCCAATAATAACTGTTCTATCTAGTGACATTATTCTATTATTATCTAACCGTGAATTCATCTTATTCATTTCAATTAGAACATCATTAACCATTTTAGTTGATGGAAGTTTTAATAAAGAAATCGTATCTCTCTTTTGAAAAACGCTACTTTAATTATTTTTATCTGCCTTAGCTAGTAGATTTGTTGGATTTTCAAAATGTTCTTTTTGCTTGGAATAGTTGGTTTGTTTCGAAATGTCATAAGAAGTTTTTAATGTCTTAACTACCAATTCTTCCTTTCTATCAATTAGAAGATAATTCCTATCATATTGAACAAAAAAGGAATTAAAATATTATTCCTAAACATAAAACTTAAATGGTCTCTTATTTTGTAATAAACGTAATCAAGAGTGTTCGGCATCTCATTAAAGAAAACAGAAGTTGTAAACGCAATTGAAAATATACCACAATCAACACTTGCCGCAGCTTGTTGATTTAACTACCGAGAAAACTACAGCAGGTTTAAAAGGATATAATCTCAGCAAATACTCTATTTCATCTTCATCCAAAAATCCTCGTCCTTTTTAATAATTTTTGAAATTCATATATATGATTATCATTAAACATACATCCATTAGTAACTATTTTTTTATAATCTGCACCACTTAAATCAACATTTAATTCTATATTAGCCATGGTTTCTTTAAAGATTACAAATTTAAAAAAATATTAAATTTATAAGAAGAAAATAAAAATATTAAATTTACAAGAAAAACATTTTTTATTAAATAAGAACTAAATTTAAATATATTTTGCAATTTCCATACACTAAACAATTTTTATTTATGTAGTTAATTTTATTTTTCCATTTCTACATAAAGCCCATTTTTCCAAACTGTATTTTCCATATTTCAAAATTCATCCCGTTTATTTCTTATTTCATATTGACTAACAAAAAATCAAATTTACACTCTATTTTATCCACCAAAACCATACAAATTTTTAATTGATTATTTCAAAAAAATAAATACTCACTGTTTTAGTACTTAATATATTATTAACTCATGTTTACATTTTAGTATTTTCCACTGATTAAATATGTATCGTATAATCGAGGTATACAATATGGACAGTACAAACCCTTCATACAATAGGGTCTTTGTTATTGAGGAAATCTTTGAGGTCTCTCTCTTTCAGGTAATACTTTTCGGAAGAAAACTAACGATTTAACGCTAGTCTTTTCTCCCTTTATCAACGAAGAATAACCTAAGAACTTCTTCGTCTAAAATTGTTTATCTTTTTCTACACAATTACAACTGCCATAAGAATATCTTCGTCTGAAAATCTTACTGTTCCTTACTTTGTCTCTTACAATAAAACTGACATAAGACTATCTCTCTTCAAATTTAACCATGATTTCTTTCTCTTTTCAAAACAAAATTCATAAGAGTGTCTTCCTTTTCCTAATTTGCATATCTACTCTTTTCTAAATAAGGAGTGTCAATTTGTCCAGTTAAATAGATTAAAAGTTTAATTATAGAAGTAAATATAACTATTTGCTTTTGTATTTATATATTTTCAAACTATCTATTATAAAAAATATGTTTGTAGTTGTAAAATTAACTCAAGTCTATCATTCAACAAACAGTTCCTAAGTATTACTTTGAACTTAAAGCGTAGCTGCAAGTCTCAACTGTGTTTTGTGACATTTTTTCCAAATCAAGTAAGCACTGAATTGTACCATCCACTTTTGTTTCTCCGAAAAGATTATTCTGATTAGACAATGATTCTCCGTATTCTAATCATAAGTTCTAATTCGTTTAATTATATTATCATTATTGATAGAACGTCCAAGCACCCATCCTGCCGGAAGGATGTTCCGAAAATAAGGCTTTTAAAAAAGGGAATTCAATTTTTCTTTTCCGGAACTCTTTGGGATTAAAGTAGACGAAAAAATCCATATATTTGACTTTTTAAAATAATAGTATTAAACCATTTTTTAAAGCCCTCAAACTTGCTGTTTCTAAAAAGTAAAAAATAACATTTCTTCGTAAATTTAATGTAAAATCCACAAAAATCAATATATTTTTGCCGGTCTTGTCTCTTTTTCTTCAGAAACGTTCAAAGAATGAAACCTATTTGTTTAATTTAAAAAAATTTCATTTTTAATGTTAATCAGCAAAATTGCGGCCAATTGAATAAAAACTCTCTTCAAATTTTCTTTATAAAATTAATATGGGAGCAGATAAAAACAAAAACAAATATATCGTTGGAAAGGTATTGAAACAAGCTTTCCAATGATGTAAAAATCAAGTTTCTAAATTTATATGCCTAGGCTGGGTAGTCTTTTAAACAAAGCGAAGAGCGTCCTGCCGGCAGGACCGGGTTTCCTCATTTTGTGACTAAAAATTATATGAATTTTTCGAAAATTCAACTTCTTTAAGCTACCCTGCTTTTTGGTTTGAACTTACAAGCTCGACATTTACATGCGCTGAAAGCTTGTTTCATCACCTTTCCAACGATATATTTTACTTTTTGTTTATGTCAATCCATGTTAGTTTCATTAGCGATTTCGGACGGACTCACCTGAGTCTTTTTGGTCCTGCCGGAAGGACGTTGGACGTTCTATCATTATATTTATGAATGGAATTAATTAAAAGAATAAATTCAATAACTTTAGAAGTGTCAAGATTATCTAATTGAGATTTGTTTGGTTATCCTCCATAGATGCTTAAGGGCAACTAAAGAAAATAAGATTTTGTTTTCTAGGTAGTCTGTCGTTTAATTCAGCTAAGAATTGTGACATAATATGAACTTTAGGGTTTATTGGTTGCCAAAACTTATTTTTGGCATCGAATTCGTGTTCAGCACATCAAAAACCATTAATATGAATGTCGCTAAGGCAAAAGATTAATTTAAAAAAAAAGTTCTCATACAAAATGTAAAAAAGTGCACATATCCTATGTTAAACCCCATTTAAACTTTAACCCTACGGTGGCACGGGTTAATATTGATCGATTGGGCTTTTCTTATGCATAGTTCATTTTTTTCACATTCTAAAGAAAATTCTGCTAGGCGACATAAGAAATTCTAACTTTTGCAAAATAACGGTCACCCTAATGAACTTCATTACGTTGCTGACTTCTACTATCAAATTGATGAATCTCTTGTATACTTGAGTTTCGAGATTCTCAATTTTTTCAAATGCATGATCGAATTCACCAGAGAATGAATTTACAATTGAGTTTATATCAGCAATGTCCTGTTAAACCAAACTAAGTTCATTTGTTACACGGAGAAAAAAATGCTGTTGAATCAAAGACATATGAGTTTGATTCATTGAATAGTGTCATAACGGGCTGCCAAACGTATATGCTGTTGTTTTGAAAGCACCGATTCTAATGATTCGATAGTATCACTTTCATTGAAACAAAAGCATATTTCTTAAATTGACAGCATACTATGTTAATTTGAAGGTATTCCTTTTGAATCAACGATCAAAATTTTTTTATTTAACACTATATGCTTTTGAGTCAATGACTATAGTTTTTAAATTTAAAAGCATCATTTTTATGATTCAAAAATTTGTACTTTTAATTTTTTTAGTTGTTGCTATCGATTGAATAACACCATACTGTTAAGTCAATTCTTTTATGTGGTTAAAGATATACCAACGATAAATTGAAAAAATGAAATTTTTGTTCACATATTTTTTATATACTAATTCTCACACCTTTAACACAACACTTCTTATATACATCTTTTTTTCAATTTTACACACTAACATAGTCATCTTTATTATTTTTTAAAATTTTTTCCAACGACAAACACACATACATACACATTCAAACATACTTTATAATTTTTTGAGTCTGAAAAATACGCTGTTCCCAATCGGTCACCCATCCAGGTAGTAACCGCGACAAAACGTGCTTAACTTTCGTGATAGACGAGAACTGCCGCGCTGCAATGTAATACATTCGCTTCTTACATTGAGCAGTTACTTTGTAGTTAAATACCGTGCGCGAGATTTTTCTCGTGAATAAGGGAATTTATATAGGGAATTTATGTTTAACTAGTCCTTAATTCTTTAAAACAATTTAAATAATAGTTTTTTATATAAGAATTTAAAAAACGACAGGTTTAATAAACATATAAATATGTGTGAATAAGTATTTCAATAAATTTAGCAACTGTCAATGTCTCAAATACATAGTGTCCTTATTTTTATAGCATATGCTATTGGCAGTCCGCTATAGCACCACTCATTGAAACGAAAGCATATGCTTTCATTTTCAAAAGCGCGCTTCTTTAGAGCAAACAACTTTTCATTTGATTCAAATTTACACGCATTTTCTTCAAGTTTATCTATTAGATGTTTCAAATGAATAATGTCAAAGAAGCAATAAATTATTCTGTTGCTATATATAGATGAACTATAGAAACAATTTGTAGAATATCATTAATTTAACAGTATCGAACTTTTAATTTAAACAGTTTCATTTTTTCGTTTTAAGCAATATACTGTTCCATTAATAAATGTGTTATTGAATTAATAACGGGAAATTCAACAGCATGGAGCTATTTGATTCAACAGCACTTTTTTTTCAGTGTATAAAATCTTCCGATTCCCTTTTTGCTTTGGAATAATGTGATTTAAGCATCTTAATAATATTTTCTAATGTTAGGGGAGAGTGGGGCAAGACGGAATCAGTCTTTCGTAATAATGGCATACAAAGGTCATCTGCTTCTTAAAAAACCATAAAATCAATAATATGCAAAAAAAATTGCAAATCTATAAGGGGTAAGATGGGGTACTCAAGAAAAAAAACCCATTTCTGTCGACAAATTTCACAAGTAAAAGTTGCATCTTCTTCTTCGTCATCGACAACAGCACAACTGCAGTGAACCCATTGGCTGCAGACAGAAAAAGCAGTCCAGTCTTCATTTGATTCTAAATAATAACCATTACAATAGAGACAAGGTGTATGAACCACTTTACCATCGCTAATTCGTAATTTCACAGAAAAAAACTAAACTCAAAATGAGTCAGAAAAGTTACTCATTATGAGCTGCAAAAAAATGAACCTCGTAGATGGCGCCACGTTCTATGTCACTTAGCATAGACTCATTTTGAGATGCAACAGAAGTAAGTCCAATTTTTTTCTGTGTTAACCTTACAAGCTTTCTTCTTTTTGGTCACTTTTAATTTATTCAGTCTCGATTTAAGCAGTTTTCTTAACTCCCCTGCCACATCTTGCCCGCACCTACGAAATTTAATTAAACGATTAATTACTACAATTTACAACTAAACAAAGAAAAAACATATGCTTCCCTTCTCCTGTAACCCTTGCTAGTTAGAAAAAATTTTACGCAGTTCATACACGCAGTTCAACACCTATTAAAAAATGTGAAAAAATGACAAGAAAATCATCGAAAACATTTTTTTTAGTAAAAAAGATAAAAAATTTGTTCTCATGGCTTTTAAATTTCGCAAACAAGAAACTGCAATCTTGTTTTGTTTTGAAAAATCCATTCATATAATTATAGATAGTGATTATTATAGATTGTGTTATTACGTTATAGGTTATGTTCTTCCAGAATTTTTTTTTCGATATATATTTCTTTCACTAATAATTGTATGTAATTTCAGTTTTAAAATTATCTGAGCATGCCTGTCGTCGACGAGCGAAAGCTAATAAATAATTATCAAAGTATATGAATGGATTTTTCAAAACAAAATAAGATCTCACTACAATTAATAATCCAAACAAAATAACATCGTAATATAAGAAACTGCAATGTTAACAAATCCTTGTGCCACTCATATTAAAAAACTAACAGCAACACAATAATGACACAGCATGGGGGCAACTAAAAAACACTGTGAATATTTTTAAAAACATAAATTGAAATATTAAATGAAAAAGAAGCTATCAATTTTTAAAAAATATATACAAACTGAAATAGTTTGCACTGTGTAATATAAAAACCAGGAGCTACTCGTAAACACGTGTTCACTTGATAGCGACGCGTCACAGAAGTATTTCTTTAGTAATATTGGAATCGAAAATTAAATTAAATTTTACTTTAATTAATTTAAAATTAAATTTAATTAAATTTTATTTCATTCAAATGATAATTTTTGTTCAAATTTTAATTGAACTATCAAGAGATCAAACTTTTTAAATAATTTCAAATGTTTTTAGTAAATACAAATTTATAAATAAAATAGATTACTTATACGAAAGAAAACTTCACCTGGAAGAAAGATGAGATTCTCTGGAATAACGAAAGTAAAAAAACCGGACAAGTGCGAGTAGAACTCGTACTAAAACCGAGGGTTCCGTACCCTCCATTAAAAACTTCTAATTTTTTTCTTACAAAAAAATTGGAGTTTTTCGCTAAAAAAAATTTGAAGATCAATTCTAATCATGTTCGGTATATTTTTCTTGAAATCTACAAATGGAAATACATAAAATAAAAAAAAGCAGTCCAATAGGCAAAGAATTGTGAAAACCAAGGGGGGTACACACTTTTTTTTTAAAAACGAAATTTTTTTTTTAGTTTTTCGCAAAAAAAATATGAAGATGAATTCCATTAGGTTTTTGCTCAAAACGTAAGGAAGATAAATTCTAATCATTTCCACTATATTTTTTTCATAAACTACACGTAAAAATACATAAGTGTACCAATTTTCAGCTCTCTAGGTAAAAAAATGTGAGCGCTAGGGTAAAAAATACGATTTTTTGAGGAAATTAAAAAAAATTTGAGTTTTTCGATAAAAAAAATTTGAAGATCAAATCCAATCATGTTTGCTATATTTTTCCTAAAATCTACAAATGAAAATACATAAAATAAAAAAAATGCAGTCCAATAGGCAAAGAATTGTGAAAACCAAGGGGGGGGTACACACTTTTTTTTTAAAACGAAAATTTTTTTTAGTTTTTCGCAAAAAAAAAATATGAAGATGAATTCCAATAATTTTTTCTGTATGTTTGTTGGAATCTACACGAAAAAATAAACAAAAATATATAACACCAGTCCACTAGATTAAGAATTGAGAGAACCAGCAAGGGTTGAAGAATTTTCGAGTTTGCAAAAAGAGATTTTAGTTTTTCGATAAAAACACCATGAAGATCTATTCTAATCACTTCCGCTATATTTTTCTGTAATCTATGCATAAAAACGAATAAGTATGCCAATTTTCAGCTCTCCAGGTAAAAAACTGTGGGCGCCAGGGGGGGGGGGTACATGCAGTTCTTTCGAAATTTTCAAAATTTTCGAGTTTTTCGCTGAAAAAATTATGAAGATCGATACCGAATGTGTTCGCTATATTTTTCCTTTAATCCATTTTTGAAAATACATATGCATACCAATTTTCAACTTTCTAGGTAAAAAACTGTGAGCGCTGGGGGGGAAGGGGGTACATGCCTTTTTTTGCGAAAAATGGACAAAATTTGATGTTTTTCGTCGAAAACTCTATGAAGATCAATCCCAATCACGTTCGCTATATTTTTCGTGTAATCTACGCGTGAAAATACATAAGTGTACCAATTTTTAGCTCTCTAGATGAAAAACTGTGAGTTCTAGGGGGGGGGGGTACATGGTCATTTTTGTAACCGTACCAATAGGGTTCCTACCGGGGTACGGAACCCTAAAAACGTATAAAAACACACACATATATATTACACACATTTTTATATAACATATATATGAAATTACATTACAATTAATTACATTACATTACAGTAATTGTAATTAATTATATTACATATATATTTTTATATATATATTACACACATATATATATATATATATATATATATATATATATATATATATATATATTTATTACATGTAAGTAAAGTATGTTTTTTTGAAGAGTTAGACTCCATGAACTGGTTCCCTCTTTCACCAACATTTGTGAATATTAAAACCAATTACATTTTCTTGTAGCTATTATTATAAGTAATGATATCCTATAGCAGTTTTAAAAAATATTTTAATGGGAGGTTTCATTGCGAGAGGTTACAATCAATCCAAACTTTGACAATTTTTTGCGGGGAACGGCTATGACTTAGCGTTATAATTTTTTTTTAAATAAAGGTACATCCTTGCGCATTTGAAACATTTGTTTGATTTTAAGGATTAATAATGTTAAAAAATTTCATTTTTCGATTTCAAGCACTAAAATAACTCTATTTGTTTATAAGAAATTGCAGAATTTTGCATTACAATTTTTTTTAATTTAACATCAATTCCTTAAAAGTCCATATATTTGTCAATAAAATTAGTGGCTTACTTTTTGCTTATGAATTATTAAATTTTACTAATAAACTAATAGAAATTACTATTTCATTAATTAGTAAAGATTACAAATTCAAAAGCAAAATATTATATTATTTATTATTTTAAAACGTATCTTTTTCATTTCAAATTTGTTTACCTTTCAAAATTATTTGCAATTTATAAAGTATTAAAATTTACATTAATAAAAGACATTAATAATAAACGTTAAAGTCTTACTGTAATTATTAATAAAATTATGAGAAGACGAAACAGTCAGCTAAAAATCTCCATAATCACTGTTTTCAAAATTATGAAATTTAGATTCCCATATGTGCGTTTACATGCCAAGCATTCGCAAAGAATATAAAGCAAAGTTTCATTCACAGTTTTACAATATTTACATAACAGCATTCACTACTGACTTAGGCTTACATAATGGAAGGCAAAGTGAAAATATAATCCAAATAATTTCTGACCTCTCTTAAACCATTTTGCGATTCAGGAATAAAATTTATTTCTTAAAAACAGCGCACGAGCCTATTACAAAGGAGTTCAGAAAAAAAGCTCCATTAGGGCCCAGTTGATTAAAATACGAGACTCTACAGTTAAAATTACCCTCTACAACAACGAGGATATTAGGGTATATACACATTAACATGTAAAAAGTAGTCGACCAATTTTCAATATGTAAATTAAAATTACTAAGAGAGGGATCAGAATCAAAAATCTGACAAGTACGAGTTGCACTCGCACTAAGATCGAGGGTTCCCTACACTAACACACAACTCATTTCGTATATATAGAAGAAATATGATTTATTAAAATTAACATACATAAACCTATTGAGCTAAAATTCGGTATACATACGTATTTTTATTACATATAGATTGCAAGAAAAAACTATAAAAATCCATATTAGATTCTTATGTTTTATTTACAAATAACAAAAAATATATTTTTTACCTGATTAGAGATAATATTTAAATATTCCCTTCCATTTTGCAAATATATAGACCAATCACGTTTGCTATAATTTTCCTGTAATCTGTACTTAAAACTTAAGATCCCTACCGAATTTCAGCTCACCAGGTTGAGATTTGTAGAAGTTAAGAGGGGGGGGACTGGGTCATTTTTTACAATTTTTTTAAAAAAATTCATTTCTTTCCCTTCCTTTTCGCAAATATGTAGGCCAATCGTGTTCGCTATATTTTTCCTGTAATTTGAAATTAAAACTGAAGATAACTACCGAATTTTAGCTCACCAAGTTGATATTTGTAGAAATTAAAGAGGGGGACAGCCCATTTTGCGTGGCTGGGACGGACACACGCGTGATTTCATAATGATTCCGTCTGTACACGGAAAAAATTAACCGTATGACAAACTATTTTAAGAGGACATTCCAGTTCAAAATGTTAAAAAAATCGATTCTTTTTTCATTTCATTTTCGGATTTCTTATAGTGTCAAGAATACTCTTCTAAAATATTATTGCAAAATTCGAAGTAAAACAAAAGTTATACATTTTTATTCTTCTCCATGTCAAAGCTGTTTTGCATGCAGATAAGCAATCGAATGATTTAAATGTTTTCTCATTTACATTTTATAAAAAAGACAAATAAAAATATATTTGGTATTGCTGATCTCAAATTAGATATCAAATTTTCAAAATTCAAAATGGCGGATCCAATATGGCGAAAAAGAAAATTTTTTAATTTTAATTTTTTTTCGTTTAATTTTTTTATCATCCACCATATTGCATCCGATATTTTTAATTTTGGAAATATTCGTAATCAGCGACCCCAAAAACTCCCCTATAACGATTTTCAAGAAAATTTAATGACTTTGAAAAATTTAATGTCCGCCATATTGGATCCGCCACTTTGAATTTCAAAAATCTGATTCCATATTGGTAATTAGCAACCTCAAAAACCTCCGAGTAACGATTTTCAAGCAAATTCGATGATTTTGGGGAAAAAGTTCTCTTAAATAAGAGAGTGGGGGAAAAAAATTCCACTTTTTTGAGGTTCCACACCTGAAGAAATATCTAACGAAGAGAATGTCACTTGGTTCTTGGTTTTATCTGTTTTAGAAAGTTTGGAATCGATCTTACCACCGAAAATGGTCATTAGGAAGTAGTACTAAGGAGACTGCACTAATGCTATGGAAGTGAAACCATTGTCGCATTGAAATTATATGTAAGAACGAAAATTATAGTTTTCGCGCATGCGCACATGTAATCTGCTATTTGTCTCTGTCTTTCTTACTAACCCAGACGACAGAGAAAATCATAAAAATCTACAAGTTGAGAAGGTTATGTTTAATGTTTGTGACTGTTGTGCGTTTCAGGAATATTACACTGGTTTACAGTAAAATTGCCAATAGAACAAAACATTCTTTTTTCGATTAGTAGGTGTTTTCTGAGTAAGAAAATCATAGTTTTAATTTTTTTCCCTCGTGTAGTTTTTTTGTAGCTTCAAATTTTGTATTTTTGAGGAGCGACGGCACTTAAATTTACCTGTAGGAAAATCAACTCGTCCAAAAATGATGAGTAGGATGCCGTTGGAAAGGTAATTAAATTATCTTTCAATCCATATATTGCAGAATAAAATTGAATGAAAATTGAGAGAGCTACAGTCGATTCAAAATCAAATTTCATGGAAATTTTGATGATTTTTAGACACTTGACTAACTTTTGATAATTTTTTCCACAACAAACAGTAAAAAATATTTAGGTTTTAAATTTTTTATTGATAGCTTATTCCATTAAGAAACTTTCTAGCCCTTGTGGACCTTGATTGGATTAAAAATCAAAATTCTACACCACATTTAGTGAACGAAACTACTTTGCTATTTTTAGTATACTTTTCAATATTTGCAGCAAACATGCAAATAGTAAAATTAAGTAAAGTACTAAAGTTACTAAAATCACACATCAAAGAATGCTAGAGTTGCTCAATTCGAATACAATGACAATTCCCGCGTGGAAATTGCCCGACTTCGCCTTATTTGAAGAAGGGCACTGATGAGGATTTAGTGAGGCCAACCACACCAGTAATGTCTAGATAGGTGATTATAGGGCACTGACTAGAATGCCTTCTTTTTCTAAATAGGAAAATCTAGCTGGATCTATTTATGCCCCTATTAAATATTTCAATCAGGCTCTGACTAGAATGCCCTTTTTTCTAAACAGGGAAATCTATCTGGTATCTATTTATTCCCCTATTAGGAATTGTAATTAATGTTCAATTTCATTGACAAATCACAATTTCTAAATAATAATTAATGAAATTAATCAGAAAAATAGTTCTAAACGCATATTAGAAAAATACTATTTAAATATAAAAACTGTTTGAGCAAAAATTATTGCTATTTTTAAATTTGAAAATAGTGCACTTTTTCTCACAAGCGGTAAAGAAATGTTCTGCTTAGTATATAAGGACGATGAGAAAGTATATTCATAGCGTGCGAGTTAGTGTTAGGTATGCGTTAGTGTTAGTGTTAAGTTAGTGACAGGTTAATTGGTTGAAACAGTGTCGTTCACATGTGTGTTTGTTCAGTGACTTGTTCAGTATTACTGGCGCAATATTACGCCTGTCGTAAATTTTTGCCTTAGGTATTTCGAAAAACTAAAGAGGCGCTAAAGAGGCCCTCTAGTTAAATACCCACATTATGCTTTTCTATTCAGGCAGTGACAAGGCAATCTAGTTAGAACCTCTCTATCTTTCCACATCATCATCTGATATTTTAAGCGTGACGAAATTAGAAGGGTCCTGACTAATTTTCATAGTTTGCGCCTCACTAAACAAAAGGGCGTCTATTGAGGGCCTTACTAATTCCTACTTTCAATTTCTACACGGGTTTCGTTACTCGGGGTTTTTCGGTGACGCTAATGACGAGTCTGATGTCAGATTTTAAAAATTAAAAATGGTAGATTCAATTGAGTGAACGAGTTTTGGCTCTCTGATTAGGTCTCTGATTACAAATTCCATGTCATATTTTGAAAATTCAAAAAGACTGAATACACATTCAGTCTGTGCGAACATATTTTAAATGTTGAAAGCATGAAATACTCATGAAAATTAATACATTAGGGTTTCTGGGGTCTCTAGTTCCGAAACCAAAGTCGGTTTAAAAATTTTTAAATTGATGTTATGTTGATGAAAAATAAAAACTTTATTCTAATTGCAATAAACTATCTTAATTTTAATTTTCAATAAATTTCTATAACTTTTTAACTGCAATACATTTTAAATCTCATTCGAAAATACAGAAACAAAAAACATCAAAGAGGGGTATGAAGAATGTAAAAGGGCTCAAAATCATTAAAAAAAATAATTTTAATTTATTATTAAAAAACTTTTGTTTTTTAAATATACTTTGATAAAGTTAATTACATATATTTAAAATGTATTGCAGTTAAAAAGTTATAGAAATTTATTGAAAATTAAAATTAAGATAGTTTATTGCAATTAGAATAAAGTTTTTATTTTTCATCAACATAACATCAATTTAAAAATTTTAAAACCGACTTTGGTTTCGGAACTAGAGACCCCAGAAACCCTAATGTATTAATTTTCATGAGTATTTCATGCTTTCAACATTTAAAATATGTTCGCACAGACTGAATGTGTATTCAGTCTTTTTGAATTTTCAAAATATGACATGGAATTTGTAATCAGAGACCTAATCAGAGAGCCAAAACTCGTTCACTCAATTGAATCTACCATTTTTAATTTTTAAAATCTGATATCAGACTCGTCATTAGCGTCACCGAAAAACCCCGAGTAACGAAATTGTCATAAATTTAATCGATTTTTAAAAAAACTTGTCCGTCATATTGGATCCGCCATCTTAAAATTTTGATACTTTACATTGTATTCGAATTGAGCAACTCTAGAATTCTTTGATGTGCGATTTTAGTAACTTTAGTACTTTACTTAATTTTACTATTTGCATGTTTGCTGCAAATATTGAAAAGTATACTAAAAATAGCAAAGTAGTTTCGTTCACTAAATGTGGTGTAGAATTTTGATTTTTAATCCAATCAAGGTCCACAAGGGCTAGAAAGTTTCTTAATGGAATAAGCTATCAATAAAAAATTTAAAACCTAAATATTTTCTACTGTTTGTTGTGGAAAAAATTATCAAAAGTTAGTCAAGTGTTTAAAAATCATCAAAATTTCCATGAAATTTGATCTTGAATCGACTGTAGCTCTCTCAATTTTCATTCAATTTTATTCTGTAATATATGGATTGAAAGATAATTTAATTACCTTTCCAACGGCATCCTACTCATCATTTTTGGACGAGTTGATTTTCCTACAGGTAAATTTAAGTGCCGTCGCTCCTCAAAAATACAAAATTTGAAGCTACAAAAAAACTACACGAGGGAAAAAAATTAAAACTATGATTTTCTTATTCAGAAAACACCTACTAATCAAAAAAAGAATGTTTTGTTTGATTGGCAAGAAAAAGTTTTTAATTTGTAAAACTGTGTTATTAATAATAACTATTAATAAATTGAATAAAATAAATTTAATAAATATATATGAGGCATTCCATGTCACGTGATCCAGGTGTAGAAAAATTTTTCTCCAATCGTAGCAAAACTTGGGGCTTTTGTAGTACTAATAGATAGTAATTTTTCGTGAAAATATTTTTTTACCTAGTCCAATATTTTCCGAGGGGGAGGGGGTTAAATTTTTGGGATTTTCAGTACAATGCTTATTTCAATAATTTTTTACTCTTAAACTATTAAACATGAAAATTTGGCAAGGTACATTTTGGAAAGGTTTTTTAATGCTCTTTCGATTGAAAATAGGCATTTAAAAAAAAAAATTTTTGGCCCAAAAAAATCAAAATTGAAAATAAATTTTAATTTTTTGGAAAAAGGGCAGCTTTTTTTTCTTTTTTTTTAACGAAAACTGAGGTTTTTTCCTAAAAGGACATATAAATGAAAAAGTGGGACAAGAATGTTTAAACATTGAAAAACAGAGGTTTCTACTCACCGGAGCGCTCTAAACCCGGTTTTTAGCTCTGTTTACGAGAAAATTCTTTTTTTCAATGTTTAAACATTCTAGTCCCACTTTTTCATGTATATGTCCTTTTAGAAAAAAACCTCAGCTTTCGTTTAAAAAAATAAAAAAATGGGACCTTTTTTCCAAAAAATTAAAATTTATTTTCAATTTTGATTTTTTTGGGCCAGAAAATTTTTTTTTTTAAATGCCTATTTTCAATCGAAAGAGCATTAAAAAACCTTTCCAAAATGTACCTTGCCAAATTTTCATGTTTAATAGTTTAAAAGTAAAAAATTATTGAAATAAGCATTACACCGTAAGACACCTGGGTCACTTGACATGGAATGCCTCATATGTGTATACAAAAATATATATTAAAGAGTGTATATTCTTCAGTGGTAAGTAATATATTAATAATATAATTAAATATTTGTATATTTTCAGAATAATTTTTTTTGGTATATAACTACAAAGTGTCTTATTCTATGTGGAAACAATTGAAAAATTCGTAAATAAATAATATTTACGAATTTGTAATTTACTTTAATTATATACTTTATAAATAATAAAACAAATCAATCATTGTAATATGATGTTTTGCATCGTGGGATGCAACAAGCCATAATTTTGTAATTTTATTCTCATACAAGAAAAACACTGGAAAATAAAATAATAAATTTGTTTGGAAATAATTCGTTTTGGGATTTTGTTTTTAATTTACAATTATGCATTGTAATTAATTAATTTTTCCTATAATAAAAAAGAATTTTAGTAAAAAAATCCAATTGTGATTAAAGTTAATAATATTCGGAATTAATAGAATTGTTTTTTTTATTTATTTTAATTCCCTTTTTATTTTATTTTTTTCTTCACGAAAAACTGAATAATAAAATTTTTATGATTGGTCAGTAGGCGGTAACTAAATTAAAATAAAAACCAGTCAATTTTTAGTTATTTACTATTATAAAAGGAATTGCTCTCTCATTATTCGCACGTTACGGAACGTTAACAAATTATGAAATGCGCTTATAAGGGGATTTTGTGTTAGTGGCTTTCACGATTCTCTCAAAGAAAGTTTTCAAGTAAAGTGCAGATAGAATGAAACATTTTGAGAAAGTCTCTTTCCCATTTCGCCTCGCTCTGCCAATCTCTTGTTGCTTTGCAATTCTTTATTACAATATTTACCAGAACCGAGACCTAGAAACTGCTTTAGCTAGGTTACTCTCTCTCTCTCTCTCTCTCTCTCTCTCTCTCTCTTTCATTAAAGATGATCAGTGTCAGTCGTGATAGAATCATTTCCCATGATACTTTTCTATTCACTTTATTCAATTTTTCTTTCAAGACATTTTTTTAACTGTTAAGCAAATTTCTCTTCTTTTACACATTCTATTCGCTGAAAAGTATTGGAAGTTAGTGAAGGTAATATTTAAGAAGAAAATATGTGATAAAAGTATAGCTATAAAAAATAAATATTTATTAGTTGACAAATAGGTTCTAAAAATCGTAGGAAATCAAAATTAATTGTAATAAATATGCTATAAGCGAAAGTTTTACGCTAAACATTTATTGAAGTAGGACATTTCAATCTTTTTACAATTTTTAATAAACTTTGCAAGTATATACTTTAATGTTTGCAAGCAAATCTTTAATAGATTTTGTTCTGTATGGGGTAGTTATTACCATATCGACATCGTGAAAATTTTGATATTTTTTTGTATAATTTTGTTTTTTGTAGCTTGATATTCTTAGAGAAACTGATGATATTAATTAAATGGCTAAATAGAAATAGTTATTAATAAAAATTAGATAATATTTTTCTTCCAACTGAATAGTAGGGAAGAGTCTCCAGTTGTGAGACATCTCCAGTTGTGAGACAGTCAATTTTTTTTAACATGTAATATTAAAAAGCCGATTGGTTTATATAAAAACATTTCTTTTTATATGAGCCAACTTTTTCGTGTACGCCGAAGCGGATATATAAACTGTTTTTGTTAAATACCAACACTGTGTGTGATAATCGACTAAAAAGCGTTTTTTCAATAAATGCAAAGTACATTTTTTCCAAGTTAATTAATTGGAAAAGGTAAATGTAATGCATTTTCTTTTAGTGTTTTCCTTATATTTTGTGATGCAATATTGCATTGTTCCAATCTACGGTTGAAAATAATTTAATTTTTCTTTTTCAAAATAGCACCAATTTCTGGGTGTGAGACACAGCATATCACCAGTTGTGAGACGGTGTCAACACCCATCTGGGCAGCATAAAAAATACGACTTTGCAGGCATACTATTTAAATGTTGTTTTGATTTTTTTCTAGTATTTTTGGGCATGTCAAGTGGAAAAAAGTCAATTGATTCAGAAGAAATCAATTTTAATATGCTTTTGTTGAAGCTATTTAATTGTGTTTATTTGGTAGTCATATTTTGGCGAATAAATATTATTATTTAGTATATAATAATATATATTATTAATATATTTAATTATTTCTACTAAACATAACGTTTTATGTCAAACTTATTAAATTTTAGCAATTTTTAATGAGTGTCTCACAACTGGAGACATTTTTTTTTTTTTGGAAAAAAGCGATGTGCTCGGAAAACGTATCGTAAAATTTTTTGAGTTCATCGAAACACTACACTTTCTTTTAATAAAAGTTGCGTATTTCTGTTTCCTTTCAAACGGTGTATTTTATTTACAATTTCGTTTACCCGTTTACAATTTACGGGTCAAAAATAAAACCCGTCTCACAACTGGAGACTCTCCCCTACAAAATAAATAGTATTAAATCAATTAAATAATCACAAACAATTTCTTTCAACGAATAAATACATACATTATATGCAACAAATCTACCTTTATCACATTACTTATTTATAGACTACGTTTCTTATCTATTTCTTCCTACAAAAGCTTTGATTACTCTCACATCTTAAATATCCAAGAAACCTTACATAATTTCGTAAAATTTATAATATACACAATATATAAATATAATAATTGTAATTGTATACAAAGATTATTATAGAAGTGAATAGCACCGCGTAGTTATATTTCTTATTGAAGCGAACAAGAAAATGTGTAAGACGTACAATTTGTAAGCATAATACGTAACTCCTAACTTTATATATATATATATATATATATATATATATATATATATATATATATATATATATATATATATATATATATATATATATATATATATATATATGAGTAGGAAAGTGATGGAATGAGTTACATAAACGTCAAGTCGGAACTGCGACTAGGAAGGCCAATGTCCTAGTTGATGTCTGTGGTTGAACGTTATAAGAAAATAAGAAAAAGGAAAGAAAAGAAAAAAACTATTTAGTTGACACGTACTATCCGTTACATACACCGTGTATCCACATACACAAATGACAGATGATGCCTGTACTTGCAATAATATCCCCATTAAAGTCTGGATCAGTGGCTGTATTTAGCATTGATCAAGTGCATCCGGAATTTCTCTTTATATTTATAAACATTGCAAAAATAAAAACTTGTCTTATTAAACGTGATTTGTTGTTTGATTTTCTAGTGCATACAAATAGTTCCATTATGCTAGGATTATTTCTATGATTTTCTAATGTCACTATTGCAGGTACTGATGATTGTTAGTTTGTTATGGAGTAGCTTCAAAGAGCACAAAGTTTTTCTAAGTATTGAGACAAAGAACGAATACAAAACTGTGGTAATGATTACCCCATATAGTAGAATCGTGATGTCTTAATGGTAATTGGTAGATCTAATTAATATTAACATCATTCAATAATAGCTTCTAGTTTTTACTACCTGTTGTATAAATCTACCCAAAGTCACCCAAACTAAGATTGCGCGCCAATGTGAGCCCAACTGGGCTTCCCAAAGTTTGAAAAATGAGATAATAAAATAATTTAGTTAATTAAGTTACTATTTAAATGGTATGCTGGACAAATAAATAAAACAGCGCTACTGTAAAAAGGTCCAAAAAATGTTTTCTTTAGTGTAATTGAACAAAGTTTGGGTCAACTCAACTTGGCCCCAACTGGGATTTCCCAAAGTATTCCTAAATTGAAATTTAACCACTTCGGCGGCATGGCGTTCCAATTGGCGTTCCATGAGTAAGTGGCAGAAGCGTCAAAAAAATACTAAAATGGCGTTCCTGTTTAAACTTGATTCCTAAACTCTGTAAACAAATTAAGTTTACCAAACCAAATGTTATTTATTATTTGAGATAAATGAAGATGAATAGGACAAGAAAAAATTATTTTTTAGAGATCTTAAATGGTTTTAAAAAGGTTTTAATGTAGCCAATTTTTAATACTTTTTACCAATGGCGTTCCAGTATTCACCCAAAATAGTTCACAATTTTGAATCCGCCTATTTGAATTTTCATAAATCCATTTAAGATTCATAATCTCAAATAATAAATAACATTTGGTTTGGTAAACTTAATTTGTTTACAGAATTTAGGAATTAAGTTTAAATAACAACGCCATTTACGCATTTTTTTGCCGCTTCTGTCACCTACTCATGCGACGCCAATTGGAACGCCATGCCGCTGAAGTGGTTAATTGTATTTTCTGTTATAAGTCAATAAAAATTTTAAGACAAAATATGAAAACTAAAATTTTAGTTATAGTTATGGTGATACTAAATTAGTATTCCGTTTGTAAATTTTCCCAAATGACAGTCTGGGTTCCTATTTAAGGAAAAATAAGAAAATTGAAAACTAGTTGATTAGGGGAGTTTGCTGTGAGTTGGACATAGTTTTGTTTTTCGGTTATAACTTTTCACTAAATTGAGATATCGACATGTTTAAAGTCTTGTTTAAAAGCCAGAGAGCTTAGGGAACGTCCATAAACTACGAAGACCAATTTTTTGGAAATTTTAACCACCCCCCTCCCCCCACGTGGACGCAAGTACATGTATTAGCGCCATTTTTTTCTCTCATAGTAGACAATTGCTTGACCCCCCCTCCCCCTAAACGTGCTACGTAGTTTGTGAACGTTCCCTTACTTTTACTTTTGTAAAGGCCGCAATTTAATTTTTGAAAAAACTTTTGAAATGTAGTCAATTTCTTAATAAGATCATTTTTGGACTTTTTTTCTTTGCTGCAAGTTGGACACCCTCACAAAATCCACTCAAAATGCATAAAAATTAAGTAAAACATCTAGCAATAAAAAGTGTACCGTTGAGTGGGGTAAAAAAGCCACTTTTTTACTTTTGGTACTATAAAATCGAAATTTGAATTTCTTTTTTCAAATTTCAAATTGTTACTGAAAGTTTAGTTATTGATCTTCAAAATCCTTGTAGAACATTTTTTTGTATTCCGTGAAAGGACAAAGTTATGAGTTTTACGAAAGTTCTGCATATGGCTTTTTTGCACCACTTGGTGGGGTGAAAAAGCCATTTGGTAGTTTTGTCAAAATATTTTGTTATCAAATTTTGTAATATTATATTTTTCTTTTATCTGTATAACAAATAAATAATTTATAAAAGTTTTTAGCTTCAAAAATTGTATTTTATGTTAAGTTTACCTGCTTTCAATTTACAGTCATCGAAACAAATCGAAATTAGCTGTTAAAAATACAAATTACAATAACAACTATAATATTGTCGATACGACAGCTAAACTAGAATCAAAAGTTGAGTTTTACTTAATTAAAGTTATATTTCAAACGGCTGGTAAAATAGTTCAATAGTTTCAAAATAAAAGCCAAATGCCTGTTTTGCACCATTGGCTTTTTTACCCCACTCTACCCTATGCAAAATTTTGTATTTTATAAAATATATTGTATTTTACACATTATAATCTATAAATTTCGAATAAAATATTTTGCAATGTTTACAAACATAAAATAGGTTAAACTTGTAAACAAAAGAAATCTCCAGCATATAAATCATGACCAACTCGCAGCGAAAAGGTGTGTCCAACTCGCAGAATTGACAGGATTTTTTTAGACCGCAAAAAATAGTTTTTGCAACAATATATTGAGCTAATTCTTTTTGCATCTTAAAGAGCAGGAAAATTACTCCAAAAATCCATGTTCGAAATTTTTTGAACAATGAATAGTAGTCTTTTTATTAACACTTAAAAGACGTCGTTTCCACTTTTCAAAAAAATCCTTACACTACAAAAATGTTTTTTTATAAGAATCTTGAATAATGCAAGTATTTTTTTAAAACCAAATATAAATATATCTTAATAATATGGCAAACATTATACAATTTTAATTCTGGGATAAACTTTACGCATTCTCGAAATATCAAGGGGTGTCCAACTTGCAGTAGTGACTAACTCGCAGCAAACTCCCCTATATCAATATTTATAAATAATATGTTTTATGAATAAATAAATTTAATATAAAGTTCTGATTTAATAATTTATAAAACTAAGCTAAATATAATAATAACTTATAGTCGTGTTTCGAGTTTGGTGTTTCCCACTTCTAACCCAATCTCAATAATTTATTTCTTATTTTTACACGGAAAGAAATTCTCTTCTAATATTATTTAAAAGTGAATGGAAATTTTAGTATTTTGTTTTTCAGTTTAGGGAAATCGAGGCCTCGTATTAAAAATTGATATAGTATTATGAAAAGTTTCTTAAGAAGGATTATATGAAATATTTTAATTATTACTTCAGCGTGTAAAATTAAATGTTCTGATATGTCTTAAAACTATACGAAAAATAAGAGATGTCATCTAAAGACTCTCCTGCCTTAATTTCTTAAAAGTATATGAAAAACTAAAAGAAGGCTGAAAGCCGCGTTGTATTATTTGATATAATTGTATTGAAATCAGAGAGTCGTGAGAAAAAAAATTTCTGAAAGTACCAATAAGGCTCCTGGACAATTTTTTTTCTACTCTATAGAAGGAAGGTGATTAGTTTGTTACATGTGACTATACAACTACAACGCAGTGGTTCGCTGTCATTGGTTTATCTTATTCTAACACTAACATAACAGTAATACGCATACATATGAACGAATATTGACGCAACGCTTATATAATATAACTAATGCTGCAGTTGAAAGAATTGAGTTTCTTTATATACTAACTGCATATAATAAACTGCGCTTGTGAGAAATGACAATATCTTTGACATTAATTTAAAAAAAAAATTTTTTTGTATAAAGATATAAAAAACATTTTATAGTTTTTCAAAATACAATTTCTGATTATAACCAATTATAGAATTTCTATAAAATTAATCTGATTTTTTAAAATAACTTTATTTTTAATTTTAAATTACAAATATGTTTTAAATAAAACAAAAATTGACTGAACCTTAAAATTTTTAAATTTTAATTGATCTATTGTTTGAAGTAATAGCAATTTAAAAAGATCTTAAATTAAAATCATGTTAAATTCGATTTTAAATTCATTTAAATTTAGTAGAATTTCAACTTTTTTTATAGATTTATACAAATTATATTTATGGGTAATTATAATTGTATTCTATAAACATTTTGCCTAATTTGAATTTTTTGGAATATAAATCAAAAGAATTAATAAATGAAAGTTTGAATTTCACAATTTAAAAATTTTAAAATAGCGTCACTTAACAAAATTGATAAAAAGTTAAAAGAATATATAGATGCAAAAAATTACAAAATCTAAAAAAGGTAAAATATGATCCATGCGCTACATAATATATTAAATTTTTGTACATCAGGTAAATTTTTCAGTGGAATTAATCTATTGCTGCCAGAAACGTATAACGGGTATTCTGAATCTTTACACAAAAATCGATAATTTAATATTAGTGTGTGTCGAAGAGCAATGGTTCTGCAAATGTTAATTCGGCAAACTGAAGCATGAGCAGTTTTTTTACTTTCGCGATTTAAGGGGGGGGGGGTAGGGTCAAACAACTTTCAAAAAATCGTTTTTTTTTCTTTTATTACTCTTATAGTAGAACATCTCATAAATGTCCCTTGAAATTTTTAAGTCATTTGGAGCAAAATTGCCAAAGTTATGGAGCTTTTACCCCTTGATTGTCTCCGTACCTGAATTGACAAAAGTTATAAATAAACAATAAAAAGTGATAAAAAAAATTTTGTTTTTACATTTTTCGGAAGCTATTAAGATTCTGTTCAAGGACATAAAATAAAAATTAAATTGATGCAAAACTCTAGTAGATATTACAAAATTAACATGGTTTGAGCAGGTGAATATTTTGTCCAGCGAATACTTTTAAACGCGTTTTTCTCAAAACGACCATTTTCAAAGTCGGTGAACATCATAACTCAAAAACTACTGCACCAATCTTCACAAAACTTGGCATACTTTTTTAACACATAAAATACCCGACCCCAACGTTTTTCTTTTGTTTATTTATTTTTTTCCAAGATATAGCAACAAAATGGCGGATTTTTTGAGTGAAAATAGCGTTTTTTGCTTCATTTAGTCGCAAAAAATTCAAAATTCAAAAATTTTCAAAAAGGAAAACGTTGGGGTCGGGCAAAATTATTCTTCTAAGCAAATTCACTTCAGTTTTTGAATTTCGTTAATGTGTTAATTAATTACGATGTTCACCGCAAATCATGTTTTTCAGAAAGCGTTTTGGAAAATGCTCCGTCAGCGGCATAATTCTTAATATTTTTAAACAAAAATTTTACAAAATCTTCTTCAAATACTAACTAATAACATGCAAAAAAATTTAGCATATAAATTTTTACCATTTCTTTAATAAAAATTCACAAAAAGATGCTTTTTTCAGCCGTTAGACCCTACCCCCCCCTTAAAGGTAAATTTTTTATAAGATTAAGCATCTCTGCAGAAGACAACACTATACACTTATTTTTCTTAGTTAGATGGCTTTCTAAAACTTCCGGTGGTTTGTTCAGATTTCTATTAGGTCTGTAGTAAAAACTACGTAAAGTTATATTTAGGAATTCTAGAGAAAAATATTTGCGAATGTAAATGAAGTGATGTAAAATTAATGCTACGTCGTATCTACAGATACTCTTTAAGAAATCGTGCATCACATCCACTGAAGGATTCGTAGTGACGTGGAATCCTGCAATAT
Organism: Leptopilina drosophilae; assembly: GCA_032873175.1. Lineage (NCBI taxonomy): Eukaryota > Metazoa > Arthropoda > Insecta > Hymenoptera > Figitidae > Leptopilina > Leptopilina drosophilae. The sequence continues at coordinate 31,132,040 of CM065480.1, forward strand.
TGTTGAAAACAGAAAATTCTTTAATACCAGATAGAGATTTATCGGTTTGCAGAAAAGAAGAATTATAATTTTCTAAGTCTCTAAGAATGCAATCATTTTCATTGAATACTACATTAATATTCTGATTATCTATTAAGCAAAATCGACAAAATTTTCTAGCTCTGAAACTCTCAAAAAATCCTAGAATAGAATGCAGTCCGAGATTGTTACCAATAACTAAAGCTAATTCAAAATATACGGTTTTTTTCCCTCTGGTAAATCTAATGTAATTCCCTCTTCTAGTAGAAACTCTTAACTCTTCTACAACTTTATCGAAAATAACAGAATTTTTAAAATTGGATCGGTCTAAACTATTAAATAATGATTAAAAATTTTTTTTCTATTTTTGAATGAAAAGCAGGAGGTAAACATGGCAGAGTCAAATATACCGCTCCACATTTGGAAACGCCCTTATGGTTCCCTAGGGAATTGTTTGTTTCGTAATCGTTAAAAAATAATAATAGTGGAAAAATAATTTTGTTCAAATCATGCAGAGAAACTTTTTCTTTCCAATAAGTACATGGAATAATATTCGAGATAATTGCAGAATTTGATTTTAAAGATGCAATATAATTCATTGTTTTTAAAAATATGCCCGGCATTTCAAAAAAGTGTTTTAGAACTAATCTGACAGGAATAAATTGAGCATAAATAGATACGATTTCTCGCGTAGTGCCTGCAGGTTTGGCTTTGTACTCTACTCGCTCTCCTATTTTATAATTTTGTGGAAAAATAAAGGTATTACATTTTTTAAAGTAGGCAAATCGTTGACTTTCCATTTTCATGTTGTGAAAGGGCTTAGTCACATTTTCTATCATATTACTAATTTTTGACAAATCCTTTTGTCTCGTTCCTAAATTTTGTAATTTACAACCAATTTCATTTTGTAAAGAAGATATGGATGATTCGAATAATTGAGATGTTGCGTTAATAATTGTATCGATTCGATTCCTGGGAAAATCTGGATAATTTTAAAGCTTTCCAACAAATTGTGTAGCTTTGAAATTAACATCTCCTTCACACTCTGTATCTTCTTCCAGAAGACTTGCAGAAGAATCTAAATCATTTTCTATAAGGGAATCGTCACCACTAGAGTCAGAGTTATAAAAAAATAAAACAACAGGAGAGACATTTACGTCATCAAATGACAACTCTAATTGTGAATCGAAAGTAAGGTTGGAATGCCCTGGAGTTAACAGATTAAATTCATTTTTTTCATGTAAAATGGGTGATTTTGGTTTTTTGGGCTATGCTTCGTACGTCTGTGTTTAATAAAAGATTTTAAAAAATTAAAAGCTTTATTGTAATTTTTTTCAGGACAATGATAGATTTCCAATCCTGCATGAGTCAAATTCATGTGCCTTATAAAGTTTGGATTATCATTAATATGTTCCTGACATATGTTGCAGACAATAATTTTTACTCTGGAAAGATATTTTCAATCCCAGATTCTTGAAACTCTTTTTTGTTAGTCCCCCCAATTCTTTATCAGATTTTATAACAGTTTCTGTTAAATTAATTTCAAATCCCGCTAATTAGATAAAATGCCGTAGCCTTACCGCAGCCTTTGGATAAGCACAATCAAGCGAATAAAATATTTTAAAAGTTAAATCAAGTGCTTCAAGACAAGAGGAAACCTTGTACTTTTGGTTATCTACCGCTACTTAAAATTTTTCAGTTGTATCGTAATTTGTTCCTACGACAAAAATTAGGGATTAAAGAGTCTCCTTTCTTTCAGTGATTAAATTTTTGAAATTTTCTATTTCACTTTCGAGTTGACTATTTTACTTAAAAATGAAGAATAAATAGTTATTATCAAAGTCAATGATTCATATTGTAAATAGGGCTCAAAATTAGTAACAAAATTATAACATTAAAATTTTGCAACAGACCTTGACAAGATAAATAAAAGATTGACGTATTTCTTGAGGCGTATATTTCTTTACTTCAGTCTTCTCAGCTCCTCTTTTTCTCTTTCCTACATTTCCAGCTGTAATTAAATTCAGAAGTAAATATAGAATCACAGGATCCTTCTTTTCTGTAAATTTATGTTTTATTTAATAAAAATTTAATACTATAATAGAATTATTATGTAATAGAAAACATTCATATTGAAAGTTTATTCGTATTTACAAAGATTTTTTAAAGACTTGCATTTATTTTACAATATAATAATTTAATTACTTTATATTACTTGCAATTTATTATTATATTATACCTTCATCTAGTTTAATTATTCCCGCAATTAAAAGTCTGTCAGAAATACTCAGTTTGTTAATATTATTGCCAGCTTTTTTCTCGAGTTCATTCAATTGGGAAATTATCACTTTTTTAATGATTGTCCATATGACTTGAAGTAAATTACTTCTTCCTGGATGCAGATGTTCGAAGTCCTGTTTGTACATTAAAAACAATGAAGCTCTATTACAATAGTTGAAAATAAAATTCAATCAGTAAAACTAACAAAAAAATGCATTTATTAATATTAACAGTAACATTTGAATACGGATGAGTTTTTTAAATAAAATCAATTTTTATTAATGAATATTCTGATCATGTTTAAATCAATTAAAGTTTATATCAAGTTTAAAATTAAATAATTTAGATATTTAAAACATTAAATGTAGCAATCATTAATTAGATATTTAAGTTACAATTTATTTTTTCAAAATTTAAATTATCAATTATTATTTTTTAAAGAAATCAAATTTTTAAAAAAGTTAAAAGCAACGAATTGGCGAAATTGTTTAAATAAGTAACAAAATTGAATGTTAAGAAAGGTTAATAGGTCAAAATCTATGGTAGTTTATTATAGTTAATTTGAAATTGATATCAAAAACATAGATCAAATAAAAAATTGCTTCAAATTTTTGGTATCAATTTGATTCGTTCATGAAAACCGTAATTTTAAAGAACTTAAATGAACATACCAACTCCTATGCATCATCTGTTTTCAAAATAGGGAATTTTTTCAAGTATTCCACAATAGAAGTTTTATTCACAGTTAAAAGTACATTCCTATAATTAAATGTGATCTTCCAATCTTCTGAAATGGTGAGCGGATTTATGGAATTTTCTAAATTGTTAACAGACTTTTGTACTGTGCCTTCATCTGAAATTATACTATTTTTTTTAATTTATTAATATTTAAATTAAATTAAAAATTAAATTTTTTATATACATAAAATGTATTGTATCTAATCTACTTACCATCAGTTGAAGATTTTGCAGGTAAAAGTTGCTTTCTCAATTTTTGTAATGATGGTTTTATAACACCTTTCTTTTTTAAATTTACGATGACGTAATTATAATTCGCCCATAATGATCCCGTTGTTTGAATTACACATCCATTTTCAGCCGTATAAGGACTGTAATATGTACATGCAGTTTCGCCAGGAAAAACTTTTTCTATCAATTGCGACAAACTAATGAAAACTGATCGAGAAATGCTAAGAAAAATGTATACGATAATTGAATAATGTTTATAATTTAATAATTATATGAATTATATTATTATATCAATAATTATTGTATATACACATATTACAATATGTATAACTTTCCAAAATTTTTCAATTGTTCCATCATCCTTAAAATTTTTCAACGAATCATCTCTAAACTTTCCAATAATAGATCGTGTTAGTAATCCTCGAGTAGTCTTATCTAAAGTCTTGTTTTGTCGATAATGAGAAAAAACTAATTTCACTGTCGAATCTTGTTTTAAAAAATCTAATTCTTTCTAAAATACATAATAATCGTCGACATTAATACAAATATGTTTACAGAATTTTGAAAAATTAAGTTATATAATTTTCAGAAAAATTATTTCGAGTAAAAATTGTAATCTTTAAGTCGAATTGTATAAATAGTATAGCAGTACAGTACTGCATTTTGTTGAAAAATAATTAAAGAAACAAAAATTTATTTTCCATACTTTTTAATAAAATAGTGTTAAAATTGAATTAAAATTACAAATTTTACTTAAATTTTAAGAGACAGCTTAAATATCAATTATAATTTTTGGCGTAACAATAAAAAATAGTTAATAATAGATTTATTAAATAATTTAGATAGAAATATAACAATGTGAAATTCTTATAAAACTTACAGATTCAAAATTATTAAACCTCGGAAATCGTTCACCATTCACTAATTGAAGTGACTGCTCCTAAAATTTGTAAATATTATTAAATTAATTACGTAACTATAATCTATCATTATTTTCAAAATATGTATTCAAATTCTAACTAAAATTACTTAAGTCTTAATTATTATCAAAATATATACATTTAAAAATAATGTTAATTTCTAAGCTTTGTCAATTTAAAATAATACAAGACATAACAATTATATAAGAACAAAAGAATTAATTAAAAATATTTAAAAAAATATTTGCATCATTCTGGAATTATGAATTAAACAGAAAATATGTACAAATAAATATTTACAATTTTACTTACAGCAGTGACTTCAGAATTGTTGTTTACTTCTGCAGTAGATGCTTTCAAATAATTTTTTTTAGTCAAATTATAAGCATTAAAAGAAACATTTTTCAATTCAGCGTTTTCAAGACTCTAAAAAATTTAAACACTTAAAACATTTGTCAAAATTTCTAGTGCATATATATATATATATATAGTTTTAGGACATTAAAGAAAATGCTTTTCCTTTCAAAGTTTAAAAAATAATTAAATAAAGATTATTAATTGTTCAAACAATTCTTACCCCAGAGTTCTCACTACCAGGATTCAAACTGAGCATTTCATAATTACTACTTTGCGGTACACTCATTTTCTACAAAAAAACATTTGCAAAGTAAAATTTTAAATACAAAAAAATTGCGACTTCATATGTCTGTACCACAAGATACTGAATGACATAATCCGATTTTGATATTAAATATATTCAAAGAATAGATAAATATACTTAAATATAATTTGTAAAATAACGCGGTTAAATTTACCGGTCAAAGAAAAGCACTAATTGTATCGCGGCACAGGATATGAATTTATCAATAATTATTTAATACTTACGAGATATGAAAGGTGTCCTCAGAATAAATTATTTTAATTTTGGTCACTGAACATTCACTTCATATATAAAACTATTCGACGATTTGGTGAAACACTTATTATTTTTAAAGAAACAATATTTGCAAAAGTCAAAGTTCATTTCGTTCGGTTAATTCCAACGCGACTCGTTCGGTTATTTTCGTCAAACCTCGGTAGCCTCCTTCAATTTTTGATATTTTATTAGCATTATGTGTGATACAAATTTAGGAATTTAATTATACTTGAGTATAAAGAACAGAAATATTTTTATACTGTTCGTTTTCATAATGACTATATCAAAATTTAAAATGATTTAAACAGTGAATATAATTCCAAGTACTGAATAAAGAACAATTCATAATAATACCTATAAAATTCGTAATACTATTTGCCATTTAATGTTTTCATAAAAAATTTTTAATTTTTCAAACGATAATATTAGTTCTTGTTCTACTGTAGTATTAAATCTTATTATTTTAATTTTAGTCATTCTTAAAAACGGTAACGATAGTTCATAGAATTCTCAATTTCCCTAAATCGTAAGTAATTATATCAAATACAAATATTATTTTGCTGAATTTCGTAACAAAATTCTTTCAGTGTATTCAATTTATTAATAATAATTGAACATAATTTTCTAATGTTGTATGTAACAAATTATTAAATCATATTGAATAATATTTTTCACATCTTTCATTTAGTAATTATATGTAAAAATGATACTGAGAAATTAAAACTTTACTATACACACGCGTCGTTAGCATAGTGATTAGAGTGTTAGTCTATAAGTGCGTAGGTTCAATTCCCCTTGTGCGCAGTTTTGTTTATTAAATAGGATTGCGTTATTTATAAAATTAAGTTATAGAATAAGCCAAAACTTAAAAATCTAATACATCCACTTATTGACAATTATTCAATTTTTAAATTACATGGACATTTTTTTACTTTCTTTATTAAATCAATTGCTTATTGTTCGTCGTCATGTTTAATACAGTTTAATTAATTAATTAAATTTAATTAAAAAAAAGTAAAATACATTTATTATTTACTCTTTTGTTGCTAAATTATTAATAATTAATAATAATTAACAACTATATATAACAATACCCAATAACAATAGAATGATTCAATCTGTTCAAAAAAGGACTTCTCTGATTCAATAGCGATGCTATAAAATGAACTACATTTCGCATTAAGTTAATGACATCTGCTTTTAAACGTTTGTGAATATAGGTGTTATAGATTCAATAGCATTTTTTTCTCAGTGTACAGACAATGTACACAGAAGAAAATATATTTTTGGTACTGCCATACAGTTTTGCAATTTCAGCCATATACAGTGTAGAACAGTCACATGTACGTGAGAGACAGTAATATGTATGTTAAGAATACCAATACTGTATTTTAAAATGACTTCAACTGTTGATGAATTCAAAAATAGCAGCTTCAACTATTAGTAGTTTCAAAAATATGTTTTAATTGTTGTTAGATTAATAGACAGTAGATTTAACTCAATTGTTAGTAGTTTCACAAATATAAGCTTTAAGTGTATATGGATTCAAAAATATTAGTTGTTTCAAAAATATTCGACTCAAGTGTTAGTGGATTTGTAAATAATAGTATATTAAGATCAATTTAAATGTTAAAAGTTTCAAAAATATGTTTTATCTGTTGGTAGATTAAAAACAGTAGTTTTAAGTTAACTGTTAGTAGTTTTAAAAATAAAAGCTTTTAAAGAGTTACAAATATTTATTGATTAAAAAAATAGTAGTTTCAACTACTGGTTGATTCAAAAATACTATGTTTATCTATTCGGTAGTTTAAAACAATTGCATCAACTATTAATTGACTCAAAAATAGTAGCTTTAACTATTTGTAGATTAAAAAAAATAATATTAGCTTTAATTTTTAGTAATTTGTAGTACCCATAAACACAGTAAAAAATAAATCTTAACCACTTAACTGTCAGGGCTTTCCAAATGGCGTTCCACACGCCGAGGCCCAGACTGGCAAAAACACCGAAATGGCGTTCCTAAAAAAACTCTGTTTTTATAGAGTGTACACCACATTTAACTGTTGTAAAGGAATATTTCTATAGTTTAGACATCAGAGAACAAGATTATCACAATAAAAATTTAAGTTTTTGTGATTTTCAACGTTTTTCCGAACGTTCAAATCGGCTATTTTTAATATTTTTCAACAAATGGCGTTCCACTTTCTTTCAATTTTTACACAATAAAACTTGTATTTTTATTGAATAAAGATATTTACATACAAAATTATAATATATTAATATAACTATTAAGAATATATATATATATAAAATAATCAAATATATAAATAACTATTATTGATTATTATGAATGGTAATATTATACGTATATGTTTTTGCCAGTCTGGGCCTTGGCGCGTGGAACGCCATTTGGAACGCTCTGCAGCAGTGAAGTGGTTAATTTAAGATCGGCCTTAAATTCAGGACTGTCTGCTATAATGTTAAAGGATACAAAATACGTGCGTAAATTCAACATGGACTGCCTTAAAAATGTTGCATTTTAATTTAAGACTGCTTTCTGCCTTAAAAAAAGACTTTACTGTGTTATTTTTCAGTTGTACAAAATAATATCAAAGTTTCGGCTTCTTTTCTTTTTTCCAAAAGAAACGAAAAATTAATAAAGAAAATATCTTCTCGAAAATTAAAAATTCAGTTTTTTCACAATTTGATGGGTTTGATGTCTTATTGGGTGTCCGGGTCATTGTACCATTTAAATCGTGAATTTAGGCAAACTTGTTCTTCATTTCTCTTCTTAAATATTTGCTCTCTTTCTTTTCCAGGGTATATTTTAATTATTTACGCACATGTACACCAGCACCTGTGTGATTGCAATTTTTATATATCGGGTTTAATAAATGTGGCTGTGATTTTGTATTACCTGCAAAGAAAAAAATATGTGTGAACTGCACTGGTACACCATGCGGAAAAGTGGGTCGCAGAAAGCAAGGCCACTGACACTGGCAACAACCACTAGAGAGCAACCTACATCTTTTCTGGTAATGCCACTGCTGCGCCCCTTTCTCTCTCATTTTCTTATTATACTCTCTCTCTCTCTCTCTCTTTATGTTTCTTTTAATTCGTTTTTTACCATTTTTTTATCTCTGATTTTTCTCTTTTTTCCGCTACTTTCTTCAGCAGACTATGAAGCTAGCAGTCGCGCTCAGCTCCCTCCTTTAGAAGTTTTTTTGGTGCTGGCTATTGTTTACAACAAGTTTATTTGTTTAATTTTAAAAAATTCATCACTGATGTATAAACTACAATTCTCTAAAGTTGTATTGTTTTCTTACCACTTAGACTTTTTTATTTTAAATTTTCTCAAAAAAATGTATTGGAGGGTGTTGAGCGCGACTGCTAGCTTCAGTCGGCTACTTTCTTCTTACTTTTTCGTTTTCTTTCTTCCATTCTATTCCATTTTATCTTCCTTTTTCTATTCCTTTTCTTTTCAGATGTATCCTTTCTTTTTTCACTTTTTTTCGATGTTTTTTTTTCTTTCATTTCTTTTTTTTCTTGAAATTGTTTTTTAATTTTTTTATATATTTCTCTTTTTTCCATTTTTTCTTTATCTTTTCTGTAATTTTTATTGCATTTTTTCACTTCTCATACCCATTATTATTCTCATATCCGAAGACAAATTATTTTTGTAATATTAATTCAACGACTAAAATTCCAAAGGTGAAAGAAGCCCTCGTTTATTCGTATGTCCATATTATGTCATGAACACTCTATATTGAATATTATTTTCAATATATTATATATATATATATGGGACGTTCCACGTCAACAGAAACAGAGCTGTGGCCAAAAATTAGCGCAACATAAAAACGTTCAAGGGCTTAAAAAATACGTACACTCGTGCACTTTTAATAGCAGGTGGGTGTTTTTAAAAATCCAATATGGCGGCTTAATTACAAGCGAAGAAAGTCAACAAAATCACAAATCGACAAATAATATCGTTAGTAAAAATTACAAAATCCAAGGGAAAAAATTGAACGAAACTTTTTTAAATGTTTCTGGGGTCGCTTAATACAAATCCGAAGTCAGATTTTGATTAGAGTTAAAAATTTAAAAATGGCGGAAGCAAAATGGTGGATGATTTTTAAAACTCTTTAAAACCGCTCAAAAATGGTTACTCGGTGGTTTTCAAGGTCGCTGATTACTAATATGACCAAAGTTTTTAAAAATTAAAAATGGCGGATTCAATACGGCGGCCATTTCTTTGATAATTCATTAAAAATTTATCAAATTTGTTAAAAAATTTCCTTTTAGGATTTTTATATGTTGCTGAGTATTAATTCATGTGTTTTCTACTAATATTCTAAAATACTAAAATAGTGTGCAGTAGAATTAAAAAATGTAATCGCAAGCTCCTTAAAAGAGAAGCTACACGTGCAAGTTTGCAGGCTAAAAAACCAAGCAATCTTAACAATTGAAGCTCTTTTAACATGGGCTAAAGCAAAGTTCGAAGGAATAAAAATTGTTTATTATAGCGCAGCAAAGCATAAGCAAGTTCAAAGACACCTTGCCAGAAGATTTTCTAATGCTTCAGCGGTTAAGTACATACAAAACAAGTATGGGTTTATAGTTAATTCAAGAAGTTAACTAAAATTCCTAAAACAAAATTTTTGAACAAATTTTATATAATCAAATCAATAAAAATAAAAATTAATTCGGCACAATACAAATTACTTCATTTTGCTTCCTCGTGAGGAAGCTTTGTAATCGTTTAATTTATAAAATTTTAAAAAATCCTTCAAATAAATTTTCTTTTATATAAGACTATGTTATTTAAGACCCTCAACAATTGTCCGGATGCATGTATGTATGTGTGTGGATCCCGTTTTTTGTGAACACGATAACTCGAAGAGGTTTCAACGAATTCGGCTGAAAATTACTAGGCATATTTATTATAAAAATATCTCGAAATGAATTGATGGACCTTAAAAAATCTATAAAAAACATTTTTTTTACTTTTTTCAAAAAAAATTTTTTAATTGAATATTAAAGTTAATATATAATAAAATCTTATTCTTTGCATCAAGACGAATCGATTGGTATACATAAAGTATAAATTGCATGAGAGTTTATAGAGGTAATGACAATGAAAGCAGAAAAATTACCTTTTTTTATCAAAAATTTAGTTCTTTCATCAAAATTATATTCTAGTACAATAAAATTTTACTAATTTTTTTCAATAATCTTATCCGTTGCATTAAAACGGATCGATTGGTATATATTTTTTTATTTAAAAGAAATGAATTTGAATTCTGAAATGTTAGACTCTATTATAAATTATTTAAAAATTAAATATATTTAATAATTATTATTTTGTTATATATTTTATCGTAAAGAGGAAGCAAAATGTTTATGTAATGAACATCTTAATTCACAACTTGTTATGTAAATATTGCTGCGAAATTATTTTAAACAATTAGTTAATTAATCTGAATTTTTATTAAATAGTTAATTGATGAATTGAAATAGTTTATAGTTAAATTAAAGTAAACTATATGAAATTGTTAATAGTTAATTTAATTAATTAATTGATTTAATTGCTTTAAAAGTTAATATTTAAGGGGAGATTCCACAGAAATTAAGGTTTTTTTAAAAAATTTTTTTATAGGTAGTAAAATAAATATTTCTTTGTTAAACTTTTTTTACAATAAAATACTTGTGTTACAGTAATAAAAACCATTTTTTATTTATTTATTTTTTTAATGGAGTCTTAGAAAATGGCTGCCGAAAGTGGTCCCCTCTAAAAGTTGTTTACATTTTTTCTCGGCGACAATTAATCTAAACTAAAAAAGTCAAAAATTTTCTTAATCTATACCATTATGGCTATCGTGTAAACTAGAACAAAAAAAATTTATTGAAAAATAACCAAATGGCAGACTTTTTAATTTTTCGACCATAATTTTGCAACTTAAATTGTTAATAACTTCTATAAATATTAATGGATCTTAAATATCCTAGTTTACACGAAAACTACACATTCAAGGAGCATGCTGTCCAAATTGCAAGTTATTTCGTAGAAAATTGTAAAAATGAGAGTGTAAACAAGTTGAAAATGTGTAGTTTCGAGAAAAACGCGTTTAAAGTTTGAAGGACCAAAAATACAAAAATTTAACTTAAAGTTATATACATAACATTTGATACGTAACAGTAGACATTTCTTATTACTTAAGAACTACTCTTTCAAGCGGTGCGAAAAGAAAAAATGTAAATTTAAAAATAAACAAATTGCAGTTAGGTAATTAATGAAAAAACATGAATTTTCGAGGTGGAAAGGTGATGTTATTCCTACTCTCCTGCTAGCGAGTCTATTCTTATCGCTTCAGACTATTTTTCTCGTATTTTTAGATAATCATACTAACCAAAAATTAAAAAAAATAATTTTGGTATTCAAAAAAAAAAATCAGTGGAATCTCCCCTTAAATTCAATGAAATAACTAGTAGTTATAAATTAAATTAATTATTTAAAATAGTAAAAGTATGAATAGCGCATTAAAAGTTAAATTGTGCACAAGTTTAATAATTGTAATAAAGAAACAGATAATAGAAAATGACTTTATTTTCTTTTTTATTTTGTTGAAAAATAAATAGAATTGTTTGTGTGCGTTTTATATTGATGGGGACCGAATATGAAACTCTCACTTGACAACTATAACTTTATCCCTTCACCTTTTCTTGTTACCTATTCCTCTTCTTGTCACTTTTCCTACTTTAATTACTTTATACTATTCTATTTACGTCAAAGCCTTTCTTGTGTTCTGTTTTTTCTCCTTTTTTGAGGCTGAAGATTGTCATTGTCAATGCTAAACATTATGCAGGAGGGTCAGGTCAATGAACTACTTTCAAGTCGCCCAAAAACAATAACAAGAGAGAGAAAGAAAACGTTCACCTGATAAAATGTGGACCAAACGTAACGAAACAGAAATTATACTCTTTGAATTCTAAATTACATTGGAAAAATGACTAATTTAACTTATTGTTAGCGTAATATGTCATACTTGATTTAAATAACAAATTTCAATTTCTATTTGACATTATTTTTTATTATAATTATTTTTCTCAAAATATAAAAAAAAATTAAATATAAATAAACGCAATCAATTACAAATTAGGACTTCAAATTTTAATTGTAAATTTAAATTATATTTGCATTGCATAATATCTAAATCGGGATTTTAAATATTAAATCATTTGTAATTAGCATTAAGATAATTAGTTTTTAATTTGTTTCATTAATGTTTAATATGAAAGTTTTTAATAAATTACACAGTTGTTAGTTTTAACTTTTGTTCGCATGAAGTAATGATCGATTTGATAAAAAAACTTTATATTAAATTAAAATTAGAAATTTGTTTCATTACATTGAATTTACAACTTTCCTATATTTGATTCTTATATAAAATTTTAAATTCAAAAAGTAATTGCTTTCAAATATTGAAAAAGAAAGAAAAAAGAAATGGAGAGAGAAAAATTACATTTTTGCAGATATAATGTAATAGATTAATTATAAAGACTACAACTTTGTGAAAGTGGCCATAGAATATTAGAAAATAAGTAATAAAATTTTATTTTTCGACATATTTAATGCTCACATAAAATATGGCAAATTGTTTTGAATTTTCTATTTTTTTTTTTTGAAGATATATAGACATAAATATACAAAAATAATGGAATGTAAATTGAGACGTTTCTGAAAATGATTATTATCATTTTACAATTCTGAGGACGTTCACACAAAGAGAAAAAAGAGAGAAGGAATGAAAGAGAGGGAGGGAATTGGAATGAGAGGATTTTTACTTTACAAAAAACGTATCTATGTAGATTATTGATATTTCTATAGATGCATTTTTTGAATTTTTTATTATTCTCATTTCGCTTTACTCTCTAAATATGAATCAGCGAAATTTCACTGATTCTCAGCGATAAGTATGCCACTAATTTCAATCAGCGTATATGCGCTAATTAATCAGTGAATTTTCACTGATTATTCAGTGAAATTCCACTAATTCACAGTGCATATACGCTAATTGAAATAGTGGCATACTTATCGCTGATTCAGATTTAGAGAGTATAGAAAATGGTATTTATTAATCACTTCTAGATCATTTGTTGCATTTTTATGTAGGAAAAAATATTTCACCTGATTCTCTAACTTTCCTTGAAGAAAGTGTTACAGTATTCTCGGTTGTTGAGTATAAAAATTCTGCTGACGAGTTTTGTTTTCAAAGATATACAATTTTCATTTTTACTTACTGTAGAAATTATAAGTAAATAAATTGAAATTAAAGAAATTAAATTATTATTAAACAAATTTATTGTTATGATAATTACAGGACTTGGACTTACGCAACTGTTGATTCTTTTTGACATATTTTTATCTAATGAGTCAAAATACGTGAAGTGTACCAGCAAATTTGAAATTTACTGAATTGTATTGAAAACACATAAAATGCAAGCTTCATTATGAGTTTATTAAACAGTTCAAAAGATTTTTTAAAAAATTAAAATTTCTTTGAGTTATAAACAATTAAAGTTTTTTACAATGCTTAATTAAAAAATTCATATCTCGTGATAGAATTAATGGGTTTTAATGAACGTTGCATTTTTGCAAACCTTAAATATTATAATTAAAGGAAGTGAATTTATCATTCGGTAATTAAATATTAAATATGAAAGAATCTATCAATAATCCGAATCAATTTCTCAAATAAATTTCCTAAGCAAGATCATAAGTATCGATAGCGCAACTATCCTGAATACAGAAATCTGCTTTTTCAGAAAGACATTTTTTCGAAATTAATTAATAATTTCAAAATTATCAAAGAACTAGGAAAAAAATTTGTTAGCATGGTGGGATACGAGCCCACGACCTTTCTATTGCCGGTAGACTGCTCTGACCAATGAGCTACATGCACTCCAAGATTCTCCGAGTTCCTTGATGTATACTATACCTCCCTGCATTATTTCATGATAATGCAGGGAGTTTCTTGAAGATGGTAAGCCTAATATTTCAATTCATAGGCAAATTATAATTAAAGGAAGTCAATTTATCATTCGGTAATTAAATATTAAATATGAAAGAATCTATCAATAATCCGAATCAATTTCTCAAATAAATTTCCTAAGCACATTTCCAAATTTTGTGAGCCGTAATTAGAAAAGAAGTAATTACATTTTTTTAAAAATTGTTTTAATTTGTTAACTTTGATTAAATAAAAAATTATAAACAATTAAAAACTGAAAAATTGGCCTTTGAGAGATGTCTTAAGAATTTATTCCCCTTTAATTTAAAACAAAGAACACTCAAATCGGTTAAAAATTGTAGTCTGTAGACAATTTTAAACAGTAAATTGTAAAAGCACTGTGACACTGTGTGGACGCGCTGTCAGTTAACGTGCCGGGCGGTAAAAAGGCCTGCCAGAAAAAATGCAGCTACTTCTTTCCTAATTGCGGCTCATGAAATTTGGAAACGGGTATTGAATCTTTATAAAATTCTCTTTCCAATAGAATTTGAAAGAACTTTCTAAACCGTTGAGAACATTGTTAATTTTGTGCTGGTACACTTCACGTATTTTGACTCTAATACAACTTTTTAGCTACGATTTTTTGTACTATTTTCTTTTATTTTTAAATAAGTTACACTTATTTCGTTAAAAAAACACTAATTGTACTATTTCTTAAGTTGAAATTTTAAATTATTTAGTAGAGAGACTAATTCTAAGACTCATAAAATTTCCAAAAGTCCTTCTTAAGTTTTATGACAGATACCATATTTCGTTATAACCGTATATTCCTTGTTTATCTTCTAGTATTTAATTAATTTTATTAGGTTACCGCGAGAAATTATTTTAAATAAGAAGGTTAGTGTAAGTAAAATCTAATATATTTCACACAAAATTCATTGGATTTTTGTCCTTGGCTTTTTAACCCCCAAGACCAATTTTTCTAAAAGCTACAATAAATTTTAATTTCAGTTCAAATTCTAAAAATTAATATTGTATGTAAGTTTTGAGTATAGTTTTCTACTAATGTACAAACATTTACTTTTATTACACGTGTACTTAAACATATTACAAAATGTCTGAAAATTTCAACGAAATTATTTGCACAGAGCAACTCAAAAATTAAAATAAAATCTATATTATTATAGATACAACATTCTAAATAGAATCAAAAGTTGCGTATTGCTTAATAGTAGGGGAGGGTGGTCCCATACGGACCCTCTTATGTTTCTTAAAGATGGTTATACTAAAAAACTTGTCAGTACTGTTTTTCGAACACTTTTAGAACACCAACAATTGAGCCACAGGTTTTTATCAATTAGTTTGATTTAATTTTGAGGATTCAAGCAAAATTAGATTTTGGCATTGGTTAGATTAATTTTTTACCTAACGTAAAAGTCCCAATTATGGGACGCTGTTTTAGTTAAACTAAATTTCTATATTAAATTTCTTGGAATCAAGAGTGTTAATATGAACAATTAGGGTATAGCTTGAAAGATTTGTATGTTAGGAATAATATTTAGGCCCTAAAATGGTTATATTTTATAAAATAAAAATGATATTAATTAAATTCTGAAACTCTGCACTGCACTAATTATGAGACAATGATTTCCTGATGTACGGGTGTCCCATAATAAATGCCCCTATTATGAGACACTTATTTAATTCAATAAGTAATTAAAATTCTATTAACTTATCTTAATAATTTGATTATTAATTATAAAGAATAAAGTACAATAAATATATTTTGGTTTTTAAAATAATTGTAAAACTATTTTTTTTTTAGAAAATTAATGCGAAAATACTGAAAATATTTGAGGTTATGTTTGCTATATATTTTCTGTGTGTCTCATAATAGGTCATGCAAATAATAAATGCACCTAACGTGGGACGGTAATCTGACGAAAAACCTGGCTTACCTTAATTAAAAAGCTAAAATGCAATTAAACATTTCTCATTGAATTAAATGCTATACAGGAATAATTATTCTTATAACGTGTAAAATTTATTGAAATAAGTAGAAATTTCTAATCATTAATTTTAATTGCATTTATTTTATTTTTTGTAATACTGTCTCATAATAGGGACGAAATTGTAAAATGTCCAATAAATGGGACTTTTACCTTATACGAAATTCGAGCTAACAGTATTTTTTGTAGTAATGCACATGAGCGAGAAATGTCAAAAATGATTAAAAATGAGAATGACTCTCGTCTTTTTTTTCTCGTCTTATCTCATTCTCATTATGCCAACTTCTCGAATAATCGAGAATTTTAAATTTTCATTTTAAGCATAATTATATTGTTATATGGCAAATTAATTTTAACCCTTTTATTTCATTTTTTGCTTCAATATTTAATTGGATTGTCCTTTGTTCTCCATAATTTAATTTGTAATTAATTTAAATTATTAATTAATTTTTAATTTAATTATTTACAATTAATATTGGGTAAATTAAATTAAAATAATGAAACTTAAATTTTTATCAGTTTAGTCAATTTCATTATAATTTTTTTAATTAATTTTAACTCTTTTTATTTTTTTTTTAAATTTTTTGTATTATCAAAAACTGTAATTTATATTACAAATATTTAAAAACATTTATTATTTCATTATTATTTTAAAAAAATTAACAGTGTTGTTAATTTTAAATATAAATATATAACTTTTGAGTTATAAATAAATAAATTACAAAAGAAACATGATAATTATTTTCAATTTAAATTGCATTTTGAATCTCTGATGCCAGGGAACACGTTACCCAAGAATTTAAACACATTAGCTCTCTAGCAGAATTGTTTGATAATCGATTTCTGTGCTTTCTAATAATTAAAGAGCTTTTTGAAAAAGCTCTTTCTGATGCAGTTGATGTGACTTGGATCGACAGAAAGTCTTGCGCCATGCGAGCTATTGGGAAACGAATTTTAGTTGATTTCCATCAATTCAAAATATTTATTGTTTTCTCGGCTCTATTTTCTAAAAAGTAAAGATGTATTTCTTGTCTCCAGCAAGTTTTATTACTTCCAACATTCTGTTTCTCGTTAGATTTAGGATCATTATAAAATGAGTCAATGTCGATTGTACCATCCTTATCCGAATCGTCCTCATCTTTTAGTTCGGACATCGTATACACTAAAACAAAAAAAAATTAAAAGTCACTGAAAAAGTGAAAAAAATGATTCTGAATATCGCCTGCCTACTCGTGGTGAGAATCAGGCAACATTTATTATTTAAAGGCTAAAAGCGACTTCATATTCAAAATCAGCGACCCCGAAAACCCCAGAGTAACAAATTTCATGTAATTCTCAGTAATTTTGGAAAATTAAACTGCCAATTTGTATAAGCCATTTTGAATTTTTTTGAATCTGATTTTATATTTGTAATTAACGACCTGAAAAACCTCCGCACTGCAAAAAGAAGTATGTAATTAACCCATTAACGCCTGAATGCACTAAATTTTTAGTCTGACTTCAGTCTTAAATATCTTCTAATAAACATATTATTTTCTCTTCGATAAATAATTTTTTTTTTTGCATTAAAGTGTCCTCTATCCGAATATGATATTCGAAAATTAATAAAAAATTGTTTAATAATATTTTTTTGCATATAATTAAAAAACTGCATGATTTTTTAAAGGTTTTTTATTATAAATTCTTAAATTTTTAAGTCAAAAAATTTTTTTGACATCTAATATTACCATAAATCGTCCACTCGATTGTTATACTTTTAAAAAATATATTGACTTTTTAAATTTAAACATTTGATTTTTCATAATGGCGCCTATAAACTAAATTTTTTTGGAAATTTGAAATTTGATGCTCGATATACATTTTTTTTAACTGTGGCTTGAAAATGTTTACTCGGAAGTTTTCGGGGTCACTGATTACGAATTTGATATTAGTTTTTCAAAATTCAAAATGGCGGATCCAATATGGCGGACGAAAATTTCAAAAATTGGTTGGATTCTTATACAAATCCGCACACAGGGGTTTTTGGGGTCGCTGAATACGAATCTGATATTAGTTTTCGAAAATTCAAAATGGCGGATTTAATATGGCAAACAAAAATTTCAAAATTTGATTGGATTCTTTTATAAACCAGTATTCGGAGGTTTTTGGGGTCGCTCGTCGTGAATCTGATATTATTTTTCCAAAATTCAAAGTAGCGGATGTAATATGGTGGACAAAATTTTGAAAATTCTGTGGGATTTTTTAAAAATTCTTACTCAGGGATTTTTCGGCGTCGCTGATTAATTATAAAAAGGATTTTAGTTTTTTAAAAATCAAATTGGCGGATCTAATATTATGCAATTGTTATGCTAATAATTATTACATTTTATTATATTTTTTTAATAAAATATTTAAAGTATAGAAAATAATGAAAAAATTATAAAAGTGAATATAACAATAAAAATTAATAACTTTTTATTAGTATCAAGGATTTTTTAATGTTATTGACGACAAATTAAGGGGACCCGCACCCGAATTTTCAACTATAACAGAATATAATTGAAAAAATGTGGTATATTTTTTCCCGACACTATTTTGATTCAGAAATAAGGTGGACAATCAAAAAAAAATTTCGTGATTTTTTCGAAAATTTAAAAAAAAAATTTTGTTTTTTTGTAACTTTTGACAAAATTAAAATTTTTCAAAATCCATGCCCTTAATTATAGAGGGGGTTGTAAGGAACTCATTAAAAAAACCCATTAAAAAATAATCAAATTTGTGAAAGAAGAAGCATTTTTTGTAAATTTATGGTATAACATCAAACACTTAGAACGCATAAAACTTCATATCAAGTAAATAACCATTCATTTTTTTTCAATTAAAAAATGCCTGCTCCGTAAGTGGGACCTTCTTCCTCAAGTAGAGTTATTTCCCTTCGCGTTTGAGCTAAGCTTATTATTCTGCGTGCTCGCTTAGATTTTTCTGAAGCTTGTTTGACGATTTGTGCATAGCGCTCACTGTCTCTTTTTCTGCCTATTTTTACTGTTCGGTCTCCAAGATCTAAGCCTAGTTCGCGTTGAATTTCGGCTACCCTTCTCATTACTCCAACATTGAACTCACAGATAGCTTCAGCAACAGCAATATCAACTCTAACTTTTGAAACAAAGACTTCTTTTGGACACTTATTCCATATTGTGCTGTGCAAACTTTCATTGCTGTTCTGGGTTAAACCTAAAGTACAACAAAGCAACAAATTTTCGTCTGTCAATCTATCGTAGACAGGTAAAATTTTCTCGTAACACAATGCGTTCAGTGGAGTACCAACATTGTCGGCATGAGAACCAGGAGATTTGTTTCTTGCAATAGCTGCTTGATAAAACCACCATGACGAAGAGCCTGATGGACACTTACTGTGATTTGGTTTCACATCAGTTGATGATGCATGTTCAATTGTTGCGAGAATTGCATTTTTCATATCCTGCAAAAAAAATAATTTAGATAACTTTAGATGTTATCCTAAAAATGTCGTATCATTATTTTTTTCTGTTGTCAAAATGTCAAAGTGATTTTATTCATTTATCTTTATTTACTTGAATATTTCCTTCATTCCTGTACAAAGCGTTTTTATAATAACCAGCTAACTTCTGAATGGTAGTTTCCTTCAAGGAACCGTGACTTCTACCACCAAGAGTTACTTTACGAGCTTTCCATAATGTGACTAAGTTTTTGATTGCAGTGTATGCCCTTTAGAAAATAAAAATAGTCAGTAAGATTAGTTTCTTGTCAAATTTATACAAAATTAGAGTAAATTCAAAAGTTATTACACAGCTTCTCGGTTGTTGACTCACCTTTTGGATACATGATTGAAGCATTCTTCTTTTTCCAATTTTATTGTAGGACCATACACATTCAATGTTGTCAAGTGGTTGAAAGTTTTCGAATCACCATCTGATAACATTGTTGTGTATCGAAAACCGAATTTTTCAGATCGCAACCATATGGATGTTGCAGCTGCAATCTCTATCGATCCAGAAGAGCCTTCATAGTTAGCTTGACAGTTATCAGCATGTCCTTCCATCCATATTGCAAACTCGAGGGATTCTTCTCCCAAATCGGCTATTGCCGTCTTACAAACCGGACAATACTTGGACATGACATGTGAGTCAATCACGTAGCCTGTAACCATGTCAACCACACATCCAACACCATGTTTTGACTTGTAACCGCGGGTCAGCCAAGACCCATCATAGCTTACTCCAATATTTACTAAATCATTTGCATCAGAATCATCTTCTACAACTTTGTTATATTCTTTGACATGACCTCGACACTCTTGATAAATTTTATCTAAAACTTTGTTGCACGCTGTATGTAAAATCTCTGTATACGTATCAAAAGTGTTTCGTTGGAATGTAGTCATGTTCATGATCATAGCAAACTTTTCAATACCTGCGTATCCTTTGCCTAATTGCGAAAAAGCCATAACAATACGCATGTTCAAATCAAATGGAGGTCTTGATGAAGAGGAGTTAGAAACACGTTTTGAAGTATAAATTTTTGATTTCACAGTTTCACAGCCATCGGCTTCGCAATCCTCACACACAGTACAAAGTTTGTGAACAAAACCTTGTTTTTCATCACTAACAACAATCTTCAGGTTGCTTCTACCACATTCCTGGCAATTCACTTTAGAAAGTAGAGATGATAAAAGCCTTGTATCCACTAGAAGGTATTCAAAATTATTCGTCACCTCTTGAGCATTACTAGAAGCAGAAGGTAGATTCTTCATTCGAACACTCAATTTTGGCGATCCTAATTGGTTAGTTTGCACTGTTTCTGGCTCATTGACGTTATCGGAATAATTTGAATCTACTGGTTGGTTTTCAGGAACATCACATTCAACAGTATTGTTTACATTTTTCCATCTTTTTTGCGCCTTATGGCTATAATAAGCAGAATTTCTTTTCTTCGGCATTTTGAAAACACTTTTTCACAAAACTGTCACCGTTTATTTTTGTTCACCCATTTGTCAAATTGTCCTAATTGAAGTAATTCAAACAGTTGAACAATAATGTTGAATGTGAAGTTGCCAATCACCAATAAGTAAATTCAAGTTATTCACATAATAGCGTCGGTGAGCAAAAAGGTTTTACTGACAAACTTTATGCTAATTGGGAGAATTGCAAATAGGAAGGTTCTAAACATGTGAAATCAGAAATTTATTCTTCGAAATGTGTTTCAAAGTCCTCTTCATAAAGACCTCTAATTGATTTGTACATGAGTATTGTTATGGCTTGTTTGCGATTAGGCAAAAGATACGCAAGTGTTGAGAAGATTGTTATGATAATGAACATAACTACATTCCAATGAAAATGTTTGTTGTTGGCATGATCACTGGCTACGTAATTGACTCACATATCATGTCTATTGTCCGATTTTATTTGGGAGAAGTCCCCTCCACTTTCCAATTTAGGTAACAATTCTATATCTAGCAGAAATTTGTTCCTCCGGTTCTAATAACATCTATAGTTATCTAAGTTATATTCATTCGCAGAATATGAAAAATGCAATTCTTGAGACAATTGAACATACAACATCTACTGATGTGAAACCAAAACACAGTGAATGTCCATCTGGCTCTTCATTATAATGCTTTTATCAAACATCTATGGCAAGAAACAAATCCCCTGGTTCTCATATACTTACAATGTTGGTACTCCAATAAATTTACTGTTATCAAAAAATTTCACCCGTCTATGAAAGATTGAACGACAAAACGAGAATAGTTGCTAAAATTGAAAGCAAAATCGGCTTTCAGTTTGAAATTCGAACAGTAGAGATTTGTGGAAAAAGAGACAGTAAACGATATGAACAAATCGTCAAACAAGCTTCAGAAAAATCTAAGCGAGCACGCAGAATAATAAGCTTAGCTCAAACGCGAAGGGAAATAACTACTTAAGGAAGAAGGTCCCACGTACGGAGCAGGCATGTTTTAATTAAAAAAAAATGAAAGGTTATTTACTTGATATGAAGTTTTATGCGTTCTAAGTGTTTGATGTTATACCATAAATTTACAAAAAATGCTTCTGCTTTCACAAATTTGATTATTTTTTAATGGGTTTTTTAATGAGTTCCTTACAACCCCCTCTATAATTAAGGGCATGGATTTTGAAAAATTTTAATTTTGTCAAAAGTTACAAAAAAAACAAAATTTTTTTTTGATTGTCCACCTTATTTCTGAATCAAAATAGTGTCGGAAAAAAATATACCACATTTTTTCAATTATATTCTGTTATAGTTGAAAATTCGGGTGCGGGTCCCCTTAATTGTTTGATATTAATTAAATTTTTTCTCCACTCTTTTACATGTAAAGTTTTTATCATTTTGAAAAATGCGCACATTTTCCGTTATAATTCTCTTTTCTTCCGCCAGGTGGTAGAGATATATTTCTCCCGCTATGTAAATGCGTTATGAAATACAAATGAGTAGGAATCTGTTGTTCTTCAAATAATACGAATTTTTCGTTTTTTCAAAGGTAAGTGGAATTTTCTTTTTTTTCCTAATATTAGATCCGCCATTTTTATTTTTAAAAAGCTAATATCAAATTCGTAATGAGCGACCCCAAAAACCCCCAAATACGGATTGGTAAAAGAATCCAACCAAATTTTGAAATTTTTGTCCGCCATATTGGATCCGCCATTTTGAATTTTGAAAAACTAATATCAAATTCGTAATCAGCGACACCGAAAACCCCCGAGTAAACATTTTCAAGCCAAAGTTTTAAAAAATGTGTATCAAGCATCAAATTTCAAATTATCAAAAAAAATTTAATTTTTAGGCACCATTATGAAAAATCAAATGTTTAAATTAAAAAAGTCAATATATTATTTGAAACTATAACAATCGAGTGCACGATTTATGGTAATATTAGATGTCAAAAAAATTTTTTGACTTAAAAATTTAAGAATTTGTAATAAAAAACATTTAAAAAATCATGCAATTTTTTAATTATATGCAAAAAAATATTGTTAAACAATTTTTTATTAATTTTCTAATATCATATTCGGATAGAGGACACTTTAATGCAAAAAAAATTATTGTTTGAAAAGAAAATAATAAGTTTATTAGAAAATACTTAAGTTTGAAGTCAGACTAAAAATTCAGTGCATTCAGGCGTTAATGGGTTAAGATGTTTTATATGTAAGCTTACTATGAGTTTTTCGAGTAAGCTTTCAATAGGATTAGGTTTAATCCCACATCATCTTCTATTCATAAGCTTACGGAAATGCGGAAATTTTTAGACTCATTCAGGACTACAACAGCATTACGCGGTAAGCCTTACAATCCCTACAGATATCCTTACAGTTGCCTTACAGCAAGAAGTCGTGCTATCTGGGTACTGATTAAAATTTTAAAACTGTTAAAGAAATAAAAAAGCATTTTTGTATAACAAATTTTTTGTATATAAGATATTTTGCAAATATTTTTCAAACATCTAAATACATCCCACATAGCACAAAATCTTGCTGTAAATTTGTGGTGTGGATTACACGTATAGTTTGTATGGATAGGGTTGTATACTCGTGGTAAATTTAAGGTAATCTTTAAATTTCCGCCATTACAGTATGCTTACAAGTAAAGGTTATTGTAAGCTTACAAGCATAGTTTACAGTAAGCCTGCGAGTAAAGGTTATTGTAAGCTTACAAGTAAAGGTTATTGTAAGTTTACATGTAAAAGTTGTTGTAAGCTTACAAGTAAAGGTTTCTGTAAGCTTATAAGTAAAGGTTATTGTTAGCTTAAATGGTAAGGCTGTGGTAAGGTTACTATACAGTTGTAAGGTTGAAGTAAGGTTGTGGTAAGTTTACTAAATAAAGTAAATCTTTACAAAATAATTTATAATATAATTAAAAAATAAATAAAAAAAATTTTGGTCTCGCTCCATTTTGGAAATTTAACAAGCCATTAAAAATCTTCAAAACAAATTTGGGAGGACTGGGATTCGAACCCGGGATCGACGCGCATAAACCTAACATTCAAACTAACTGAGCTAAGTGGGGAACTGACAAAGAAAAAATCAATATTGCTTTTAAGGTGAACCAAGAAGATGACTAACTCTTTAACAGCAATATTGATTTTTTCTTTGTCAGTTCCCCACTTAGCTCAGTTAGTTAGAATGTTAGGTTTATGCGCGTCGATCCCGGGTTCGAATCCCAGTCCTCCCAAATTTGTTTTGAAGATTTTTAGTGACTTGTTAAATAACAATAAACAATAACCTTTACTTATAAGCTGACAGTAAACTATGCTTGGAAGCTTACAATAACCTTTACTTGTAAGCTTACGGTAATGGCGGAAATTTGAAGTTTACCTTAAGTTTACCACAAGTATACAACCCTATCCTTACAAACTATACGTATCCGGTCATTTTCCCGAATACTATTTCCCCGAATGCTATTTTCCCGAATGGCTATGTACCCGAAAATAAAATAAGATTTTTTAATAGTTATAAAGAGTTTAATGCATATATAAGTAACATAGGGTAGAGTGGGGTAAAAAATCCAAGGGTGCATAAAAGCCATTTGGCTTTTATTTTGAAACTATTGAACTATTTTACCAACCATTTGAAATATAAGTTTAATTAAGTAAAACTCAACTTTTAATTCTAGTTTGGCTGTCGTATCGATAATATTATAGAGGAGAGTCACTACGGTCGGTGCACCTTTACGGTTGGGTCACCTCAGGTTTCTCAGTTGTAACAAACTGGTGCCATTTACCATTGCATGTAAATACTTCTAATAATATTAAATACTTCTAATTTTTTTTATCTCCTTTTTCCATTTTCAAGTGCATTTCAGCATTCTTCTGTAATTTACGGGATATTTTTAGTAATATTCCTTCATTTCACATTGATTTTCTACGGTGAACCGACCGTAAAGACCTGATCCGACCGTAACGACATTTTTTTTAATGTTTATAACTTTTCCAATTTTTGCCCAAATATTTTCTGATGTACAGAAGAAACATTCCACTTTAGAAGATCTTTCCAACCCTATGTTGATGGCTCTTGACAAAAGACACTATATACAGATAACACTATATAGACTTAAGGGTTCAAATCGTTGTGTCGCATTTTCGTAATAATGCTAATGATACTTTTTTTTACTTAATTTACATTTATTATAATACATCAGAACTCAGTATAAACCATTTTGATTTTTTATATAAATATTTTAATGATTTGGTTGTTTCAAAAAGTTTTGTATGAAATTTTATACAAAACTGTTTGAAATTTCAAACAAAAATATTTGAAATTTCATTCAAACACTTTGTATTCATTTTCAAAAAATAATTTTGAAAATTTAAAAGAAATGTGATTTAAAATTTAATACAAAAATTTGTATTAAATTTAAAAATGTTTGTTGTAGTTTTTCAAAATTTTATATGAAAATTGCTTCAAACAATTTTGTATGAAATTTGGAACAAAAATTTTTAACAGTGTAAATAAAGATAAAAATATAATTTATTTATACAGAGTTGCCACAAAAATTTAACTTTATTTTTTCCTGATTTCCAAACACAACTTTGACTTTTTTCCTGACCCTAAAGAACATTTTACTTAAAAATAATATTTTCAATTCTGATGATTATATTTTAAAAATATGTTTAATTTTAGCTGGTCGTTGTAATGTGGAAAAAAAGAAAGAATGCCATGAAAATTTAATGAAAAAGCATGTAAATAATTTAGATAAATCAAATTTCTTGATTGATATTTGTTAAAAATGTGTTAATATTTACTTGTATAAATAGATTATTACGTAAACATACCCAAAATAATAGTTAAAAATTAATTTTAAAACTAACCTATGGTATTCCTGGTAACATCCAGGAAACTTACTGGAAGTTTTTGTGCTACCCACGTGAAACGTTTCTACGGAAAGCGCTCTACGGAAATTCAGTAAAAATTTCCGTACGGAAATTTTGCAAATATTCCACGTTGTATATTTCTGTAGAATTGTCGATAACTTTTAAAAAACTGTTACCAACTTCAATTGGAGTTGTTACCAGTTTAACAGTTTTCTATCACCTAAGGATTTTTTTTCGTATAAAATTGATAAAAAAATTGAAAATTAAAACAATGTAATAATAATTAATATTATTTCCTTATTATTGCATTTTTTAATTTTCAATTTTTTTATCAATTTTACACAAAAAAATCCTTCGATGATAGAAAATTGTTAAAGTGGTAACAACTTCAATTGGAGTTGGTAACAGTTTTTTAAGTTATCGAAAATTCTACAAAAATTCAACCTACCCAAGTTGGTTGCATCAAACTGAACCGTTTAGAAATGTGTTCGGCTTGCTTAAATTTAATAATTTATAGTTTCAATGACCATCTAAGGGCATACAAAAATGGAAAACAGCAGTATTTATCAATGTATTTTAATAAAGAATCTATTTATTCCTGTTCCATTTAATAAAAATATTTTTATGAATGGAAAGAATTATGTTAGCCTAAGATGTGTTTTATAAAAAAATTAGGAAAGAGTAGGGCAAGGCGGGGTACCGGCCTTATTTAACAAACGAATTAACCGATTGCGATTATATTTTGCATAATACTTCACCGAGACAATAGTTTCTTGTTTACAAAACCTAAAAGCCATGAGAACACATCTTTTATCTGTTTTACTAAAAAAAACTGTTTTCGACGATTTTCATGTGATTTTTTCACTTTTTTAGGAGGTGTTTATTATTTAACAATAATAGTTAATGAACTGTATAAAAAATTTTATAACTGGCAAGGATTGCAGAAGAAGGAAAGCATATGTTTTTTTTGTTCAGTCGTAAATTGTAGTAATTAATCGTTTTATTCAATTTCGTAGGTGCGGGCAAGATGGGGTAGGGGAGGGCTGGGCTGCTTGTTTTGTCTGCAGCCAATGGGTTCACTGCAGATGTGCTGATGTCGATGACGAAGATGAAGATGCAACCTTTACTTGAGAAATTTGTCGACAGAAATAGGTTGCTTTCTTGAGTACCCCATCTTATCCGCCGGTGGGGCAAGATGGGGAGATTTGCAACTTTTTACATATTATTAATTTTATGCTTTTTTAAGATACACATGGCCTTTGTGCCCCTTTATTACGAACGACTGATTCACAAAGATGATAATTAAAAATAATAATAAAGTACATATTTTCGTTTTTTGCGCATTAACCTTCTTGCCCCACTCTCCCGTAAATCTAGATTTTTGAAAATAAAAACTTTTTTATTCAAATCACAGAATTTTTACTCTTTGCTAAAAACTATTAAATTTTACATTTTTAAAATTTTTTCAATCAAAGAAATATTTATAAGTAGGGTTGTTTTAACCAAATTATTTGTTTCACGTAACCTAACTTCAAATGGTATTTCAAAATGAACAGTTTGGTTGTGTGGACCGAACTCCGTGCAACCAAACTAGTTTGGTCAGTACATAGTCAACCAAACTAGTTTGGTCAGTACATAGTCAACCATTTGGTTTGGTTGGCCAAAACAAATTTTTGTTTGTTTCAACCAAACCATTTTTTCCATGTAATTAATTGGTTTTCATGAGATATTGTGGTTACAATAACGATTTATGGCAATTCAAAGTTGAAAATTGTAAACATTTTAAAATGTGCTATAGATCGTTATTGCGTGGAGGTCTTCAACTATTTCGACGCCTCCCGTTCATATAATGCTTATTGAAAAACGGATGCAAGATGATTCTTATTCACTTTTTGGTGTAAGATAATGCTTATTCGATTTTCCGTGCAAAAAAAATGCTTATTCAGAATTCTATGCGAAAATGTACATTCTCAAATTAGCTTATTCTATGAATTTTATAAAATTTTCAATTCAGTATAATTTATAATTGCAATTGCTTAAAAAATATTTCTTAATACGTGTGATAGGATCCGTGTTTAAAGTTTCTTATAACAATAGACACGTACTGAAATTCTCAGATATTTAATTGCAATTTAATATTAATAGGAAGATTTAGGGTTACATTATTATTATTATTCTGTCAGTGGCAATTGTTTTGCACACAATTTTGAATAAGCATTTTATTGCACGGAAAATAGAATAAGCATTGTCTTGAACCAAAAAGTGAATAAGAATCATCTTGCATTCGTTTTTCAATAAGCATTATATGAACGGGAGGCGTCGATTTATCAATACGACGCCTCCCGTCAATATAATGCTTTTTGAAAAACTAATGCAAGATCATCCTTATTCAACTTTAGTGCAATAAAATGCTTATTCAAAATTCTATGCGAAACAATTGCCACTGACAGAACCATAAATGTAACCCTAAAATTTTTTTTCTAATATTAAATTACAATTATATATCTGAGAATAAAAAATACTTTTAAATAATATATAGTCACTGAAATTCTTAGATATATAATTTTAATTTAATATTAGAAGAAAGATTGATGGTTACATTTATAATTCTATCAGTGGCAATTGTTTTGCGTAGAATTTTGAGTAGGCATTTTATTGCACGAAAACTCCAAAAGGCATTTTATTGCACTAAAGTTGAATAAGGATGATCTTGCATTAGTTGTTCAAAAAGCATTATATTGACGGGAGGCGTCGAATATCATTTACCATTTTGTTGTTTCCACCAAGATTTACAGTGCTGTGTGTCAAATACGTTTCTAATGAAATAAAAGAAGACAGACTAATGAAATAGAATATGACAGATATATCCGGCACAATCCTTGTGAGAGCAGCCTTAGGATTTCGATGCAAGTCAGACCACATTTCCTGGTAGTATTAGCCAGTACAGTTTGTGCTTCAAGAAAAGTTCGTAACTACGTTATAATTTTGAAACAGTAACAGCACATACCGAACATTTTGTCTGCAAGTACCGACCTTTTTAAAATGATTTCACGATAGTAGATTATTTAATGGCTAATTATTTTTAAAAATGATTATTATTTATAAATAATATTACCATAGCTAGATTGCTTTTTCCGTAATGAATCTAGTAATATAAAAAACTCATTTTGCGCATAAGAATGTCGAATACCGACTTTCTTCATCGGGACGGCAGTACGAGGTTAATTTTTTTTTGCGTTTCACACTTATTACAAAGGTCAACAAAAAAGGCTTACTTTTTTATAGGATATCGAAAAGATTCCCGATGTATTTTTGGTCGCAGAACACGATCCCGACTTCCAAAATTGACCATCATGTCAGGATTTTGAGAAAAGTGAGAGTAAGTACCCCAATAACGTGTCTTTGAGTGTTTTCAAAATTTTCCTCTTCAACCTGACGTATTAAAGACTTCCATAAGGTCTTAAATTAATGTTTGTAATGTGCACTACAAGACCCATACCCATAAGATAATTTTTTAAAAATTTTTTAAAAAATGCGGTTACAATACAATAAAAATGGGTAAAAATATATACGAAAAAATATTTGGGACAGTATCTGTACCTTTCGATAGGCGAATCTAAATAATTTCAAGAAGTCAAAATCAACACCAAAAAGTTTGTTTTTGAATTACTTTTAATAGACTTCTTAAAATTATTTAGATTCGCTTGAAAAAGGTTATCAAAAGGTACAGATACTGTCCCAAATATTTTTCCGTGTATATTTTAACCCATTTTTATTGTATTTTATGGTTTTTTGCATTTTGTTTGGTAAATAATAGGTTTCGCAAATAATAATGACAACATGAAAAATATGTATTTTGATGAGATCTGTAACATTTGTTAAATTACCTTTTGTTAATTTAACTGTGTAACATTTAAAATTATATTTCGCAATTAACCTATATAGCTTTATCTTGCTATTAAAACACAAATTGTATTTTCTGTCATTTTGTCAGAGAATAGAATTTCTCTCTCTCTCTCTCTCTCTCTACGCATACTTATGACCTATGTTCTTTGAGTTATTTTTACCGGAATAATCTAGTGATGCGTTCCTTAACGAACAATGACCTCTATAAACTTGCAAAAACAAAAAAGACATTATATTCCTCCTCAATTTTTCAACAAAATTCAAAATTCCTAAAAATTGATCTCACATTCAGAGGCTCTAAATTTGAATTAGTAAAAATGTTTACTTTGTTTGAATTATTTGCAAACTACACTAATTAGTAAAGTTTGTAAATAAAAATAAATAGTGACTACTTTTTTTGCATTAGAATTCTAAAGCAAAAATGTTAGTCACTATTTATTTAACGTTAACGGGCTGGAGCCGTAGGAATTTTTTTTTATCTACATCCAGTTAAGAAAATGTTATTAGAAAATTAACTTCACATTAGGCTTGGAGACGTAGAAACACACACTTTTAACCTCTGGAAACGATTTTTTATTAATACAGTATTCTAGAAAAATACATTTTAAATCGAATATACGTTCGACGTTGAGTTCAAAAGTCCAGAAATGTTAGCTAAAAGTAGGTTTAGAGAAAGAAATAATGTTTTAATAATACCTCCTTATCGTACTTGCAAATTACAGAGGTCATTCATGATTAGAGGTGCTAGGCTTTAGAATAAAATTCCAACTTCTATAAGAGATGTATCTGATCAAATACTGTTTAAAAGGCTTTATTTTAACTTTCTTTTTAAAGAAAACAGTCAACTGTTCGATGTTACATACTGGTGAGGTGTTGTTTTTGTATTTGATATTAATAAAATTTATATAGTATATCATATTCTTTTATTTTTTCATTTATATTTTATTTGCGTCCTAGTAATACATTTTAATTTCTTTTGTATACTTTTTTATATAATTTATTTGTTTAAGGATTTCTTGATCCATACAAAGGAGTTTGATACATTTCTGAGATAACACACAAAACAAACATTTCACAAATCAAATTTTAAAAGTAATTACAGTCTAGTACTTTTATTTTTTTTTACCTCTTATCATTTAAAAAATTCATCCAAGCATTTTTCATCATTTCCCCATCATCGGCGCATTTAAAGAACTGTTTTCTGGTTTCGGAGAGAGCTTTACATTCAATAAATAGGTGGTATTCGGCGTAAATAGATTTGCGCTCTTCACAGTTGCATTTTTTATCTCTGTCAAATTTAAAACATTTATTATTTAGAATTATTCTAGATTGAAAAACATTAAGCAATCTGACCTTAGCGAAGATTTTAATTATTGGAAGAGGAAGTTTAGATTTAAAATAGGGTTGGAGACCGTCATATAGAGCTAGATGCGGATAAATTTTTAGAGATGAGGAGGTCTAGAGCCTGACCAAATTTTTTTCTACCAAAAGAGTCTCATAACTTTTCAGTAAATGAAACTTGGTTGTTTTTAAAATATCGACTGACAAGTTACTCCAGATCTCCTCTGCTTTAATACTTTTAAAAATATTATTTTAATTTGGGCAGCCCAATTATATTTAACGTCCTTGATTTTAAAGTCTTTACTGTCTGCAATACTTTTCAGCTTCATAAAGCAAATCTTAGGGTATCGTTCATCCTCCATTTCATATAACTTCTCCAACCATTTCAATACCATTTTAAAGATTCGCAAGGAGATATGACGTCTACCCGTTTCTATCCTCACTGCGTAGTTCGGCGTATTTTTAGAAAGGTTGAGGACACTTTTGTAATATTCTAACTAAATTTTCTCCAACTCATCCATATATCTAAGACCCCAGATTATTACCGCGTACAGTAAGGTACCAGAAATAAAACTCTCAAAAAATTTGTTAACAGGGTTCCAGGAATTAGGATTTAGTTTGTTTATCAGGGATATGGTGGTGCTAATTACTAATTTTGTTTTACTGGTCGCTGCTTTTAAAGCAGGTGTGAAGAGCGCAGACCCCGTAAAAGGGATTCCCAGATATGTGTAGGAGTCAACAATTTCAATCCTCTCCTCACCATACATTAATAACGGGTATCTTTTAACATGGCCACGCCCCCCTTTCTGATAGACTACAACTTTTGTTTTTTCTACATTAATAATCAATTTACTTTCGTAACAATACTCCCGCAATACTTTAATTATTTTGATCATTTCAACTATATTATCGGCAACTATGGCCATGTCGTCGGCATATGCTTCTATTAAAATTTCTTTGCGATGATTGATTGCAACTCCTCTTATTCCTTTACTAATCAAGTACTCCTCGAGATCCGCTGTATATAGATTAAAAATCGCCGGACTAAGTGTTTCGCCTTGCAATACCCCTTCCGTCACTTCAACTCTCTCCGATTTACCTTCTATACTTTTAACAGACATGTTCGCTCTTGAGTATAGACTCATCAAAATTTTAATAAATTTAGATCCGGTTCCCATTTTATATAATTTATTTTTAATTAACTTGTGAGGCAGGGAAGGAAATGCTCTTTTAAAATCGATATATAATACAAATAATTTGCCCTTACTCATATTCAGTCTGTTTTCTATCAAGGAGCTTAAAGTAAACAGATTGTCTACACAGCTACGACCTACTCTAAAACCGAACTGATATTCAGGAATTATATTGACTGAATTGGCCCATTTATTGAGTCTTTTCGAAAGAACCTTCGTGAACAGTTTCAGGATGCAATTTAATAAAGCAATCGGTCTGTAGTTTAAGTGGTCTATTTTACTTCCTTTTTTATATATCATTATTGTATCTATCTTAGTCCACGATTTCGGAACATTTTCTTCTTTCATAACTTTATTAAATAATACCCGAATAAAATTGATCCCACTATCAGGCAGATTCTTTAAGAACTCATAAGAGATCTCATTGGGGCCAGGGGCCTTGTTGTGTTTACATTTATTAAGACTATTTATAATTTCATCGTTGGTTATGCACACATCCATAATTTCATTACAAGAGTCAGGAACGTTCATTGAATAACTTTGAGGGTTTCTTTGGGGGAAAGATCCTTTAAAGAATGTCACCCATGATTCCAAATCTAACTATTCAGAAATGAATATTTTCCGTCTAAAATTGTTCACTACTTTCCAAAACGACAAGGAATCCTTACAAGAGGCCAAAACTTCCATAGTATTACTAAAATAAATTTTCTTTTTCTTTTGCAGTAACATTAAATGAGTTTTTTTCATAATAATATATTCCTTCGAAATATCTGGGGGAAATTCTCTCGCTCTGCATTCATATAACTTTTGTTTTAATTTCTTTTTACTCAACCCACATTCATTATCCAACCACGGTTTAATAACGCTTACTTTATTAACAAATTTCGAGGTCATGCCTAATTTACTGGCGACGTTTTTGATTGTATTTATTATACATAAAGACAGATTATCAATATCACTTATTTGATGATCTGACGTCAGAGCTGAAGACATAGCTTTCTTAAATTCATTTGCAAGATTATTCTTCCATTTAATTTTCGAAACTAGTTGTTTATTCTTCATCTTAAAGTTCAATGAGAGAGCTACTGGGAAATGGTCCGAACCCGAAATTACATTTTCTACTTTTAAATATTTAATCAAATGAGTGCTGTTAAGATTTGACCAAATCATATCAATTAATGATTTACCTCCCAAGGAGTTCATGAAAGTGAAATTCGCCGGATTGTCTCCCGCAACTCTTCCATTAAGCAGAAACATACCCAAAGATTCCAAGTTTTCTACCAATTTAACTCCTCGATTATTAATTATTTTATCAAGACTTTCGCGCGAATTAGTCAAATTACTATTTAAAAAATATACATCTTCATCTATTTGGTTAAGATCACCAACTCTACAATTCCAGTCACCTCCGATAAAAATAGGTAGATCAATGTATTTTTGATTTATATTAAATATAATTTCATTAAACGATTCTATGCTTTTCGAAATATTAGTAAGAGGATTAAAATATAAGAGACCAATGATAAACTTAACATTACTTTTTCTTACACACACATAGATAACAATAATTGAGAAATTTACATACAGTGTTTCTACCTTATAAAAACGTTTGTTTAACAGAATCATCAGTCCACCTTTAGGTCTACCTCTTCCATCACACTTCAAGGCCGGTGAGAAAATGACCTCAGATTGGAAATTTGACTGAGTGATATTTAATCTAGGAGATGATGTCGCCCAAGATTCTGAAAAACATAGGATATCCTCGCTATACGAATATTCCAAGAGATCACTAATGTGTTTACTACCCCTGGTATTCCAGAAGAAGATTCTGGGTGAAAAATCCCGATCGAGATGTCAATCCTTAGGGTTGTTTTCCACAATTTTACTAGAAGTTGTGCCTCTTTTAAAGTGATCTTTCAAACTACCAGAAGAATGCACTAACGGGGCCATTTTCCCTTTTATCTTCTTCACTGAGGAATTAGTCTTTGAGCCTTGTTGATTTTCCCTCTTACGTTTGACTGCCGTCGAAAAAGAATTGACCGAGTCATCACTGTCGGACATAGAGGCAATTTCATTCAGACCATTCTCGTCGGGAGCTAATGTCTGTATGAACTTCAAGGCCGAATATTCATCGTAAACTTTGTTTTCACAAAATAATTTAATATTTTTCACTTGAGCAATTTTACTTAGCTTTTCGAGAGAGTCTTTGTAAACAAACAATTTCGCGCGGGTTTCATTACGCACTATTCTTTGCTCTTTCGAGAGGTCATTGGTGACAGTTATCTTCATGTCCCTCAGTTTAATCACATCTTTAAAGATCGTAGATTTATGATGCACTTCATTAAAAATAATTAAAAGAGGGCCAGCACCTTTGACGGCTCTCAATCTTTTAACCGAACAAATATCCTCCTTTTTAATGTCTATACGAGCAGAGGTGAAAATTTTGAGCACTCTACTTATCAAAACTTTACCCTCCGATTCCTCGACTCCAAACATAATAAGATTTTTCTCTCTTTCCTTTTTTTGAAGATAATGAACCACATACTCAACTTTAGACAGTCTCTCCTTTAATTGTCTATTTTCTTGAGACAATATTTTATTACTAGTTTTACAAACCTCTAAGCATGAGAATAATTTCTCGTTAGCACTTTTTAAACTAACAATGTTTATATTTATAATGATAAGATAAAATGTAACTCATATTTGTTCCTCGGTAGGCTGATTAGCCTTAGGAACAACGATTTTTGAATAAATAAATAAAAGAATTCTCTGTCGGTACAATTACTTCTGCGATAAATACAAAAAATTACGAGTTCCATGAAAATTAAATAAATATTTTTTATTGATACATAAAATGAGACGAAAAATTAACAAGAAAACTTTATATTCTAATAATTTATTATCCACAAGTTCGGAAAATCCAAATATACAAAATCTATAATTATTTTCAAAAATGACCTATTTTAGTAAACATTAAAAATTTCAAGAAAGTATTTAAAAATTTTATAATTTTACTTTTTAAAAAGCTCTGTAATGTTGTAATAAAATTTTAATAATTCGCCTCGGTCATCATTTCGCAAAATGTTCCAATTCGAAGTTTCTGTCCTTATAATGTAAATATACTACTGCACTGCAAAAAGAAGTATCTTAATTAAGATGTTTTGGTAGTCATTTCTAAGATGTTATGAAAGTCACTTTTTAGTCATTTAAAATATCTTAATTTAAGATGTTTAAAGTATCTTCGTACACATTTTTGAACATATTTCTTGGGGAAAAAGTTCTAAGACGTATAAAGCATCTTAAAAATCTGTAAGATACTTTCGAAAACATCTTATTTTAAGATGTAAGATACCATTTTTCCATCTTACATCTTATGTTAAGATATCAAATAAGATACTTATTTTTGCAGTGTGGAGGCTTTTTAGCGTTACTAAAAATGATTCTGACATCAGATTTAAAAAATTTGAAATGGCTAATTTAATGTGGCTTGTGATTTATAAAAAATATTCGGATTTGCATGGACCATGGTACTCGGTGATTCTTGAGCTCGTTGAAGATGAATTTAATCTTATTTTCTATACTAGAAATAATGAATACAAAATTGGTGATAATTTGTAAAAGAACAATCTGATTTGTCTGTAACTTATACTCAAGGGGTTTTTAAATACCTTTATCAAATTATTATATTCCATAATGGTGGATTTCATATGTTAGTAAAAGTAAATTACGAAAAATTTGCACACATAATATTGTCACATGCTTGTTATATCCAGAGACATACGTTAAACTTTGTACGCAATTGCTGATCCTGTAATAGATTTAGAGTGCCTTTTTATGATCAGTTCTCTATTTTGGTTTGGAATGAAGGATTAATTTTTAAGTATCCCTGGCAAAGACGGTGCTTTCTCAAATTTTTTTAAGGACCTTTCGACTTTTTCACGATATTTACGACTGTAAAATAATATTGTTATATTTTTTTAGTGACATGGACGCCATTCAAGGAGTTTAATTGCTGATAATATTGCATCAGATGGCTTATAAAGAGGCTCATTAGCGCAGCTCTTCTTTTGAACAAAGCACCAATTCCATCTGCAGCACCTTTCCCATTCGCTGTCCCATGAACATGTCATTCAGCGCTAAAATTTAAATTTTCTTCATGAAGCTGTAAGTCCACCATCTGGTACTTATTTGTGAAATGTTGTTTTGCTTCATCACTAAAATATATCATTTTCTTTACATTTAAGGGGTTTCGGCTACAAAAAAGAGTGATTTTCATAATTATTTTTAGAGTTCTCATTAAAACTATATTGAAATAATGTACATTGTACCTCATAGTACATGTCATAAAATTTTAGCAACTTTAAAACTGAAAAAACGTTCAGTTATGAGTAAATTTTTTTTTTGAAATGGCAAATGATTTTCAGCAAAATTCGAATTTTTAGGTTTTTAAAAACTGGTTTTTTGACCCAAAAAATATAAATTTTGGTAAAAATTAAAATTCATTCGTTTACGAACTAAATATTATATCTTTAAAGAAACCCTGTAAGTTTCAAGCTGATCACTTTAGCGGTTTTGGAGAAATCATGCACACCGTAACAGTAGTATTAAAAAAATACGATTCGAAGATAATAGCGTTTAAAGTTTCAACTTCAGTTCTGACCTCTCAGGAGTACCGCGCTCAAAATATCAATAACATCTGTTCTTATGCA
Source organism: Leptopilina drosophilae (assembly GCA_032873175.1). Taxonomy (NCBI): domain Eukaryota; kingdom Metazoa; phylum Arthropoda; class Insecta; order Hymenoptera; family Figitidae; genus Leptopilina; species Leptopilina drosophilae. The sequence continues at coordinate 31,169,153 of CM065480.1, forward strand.
CCGATTTCAATGAAAATTTAGGAAAACATTCTCGAAAACTTTTAAAATAAGCAATAAAATTTTTTTTTATTTTTTTGAGTCCCAAAAAGGTACGTAATTCATTAAGGTCTTTTTTAAATCAGAAATCAATATATTCCGTATTTTATAAACAACATCTGTATCGTGAGGCGTGCTGTTTGACAAAAATACGATACTTTTATGCTTTACTTCTTGACCTTCTTTGTAGTAAAAACAGGGAAGATTGTACATTAGTCGTTATTAAAATGAAAGGCCTGATACGCATCTTGAACTACATATTTGTAGTTTTCAGAGAAATCTAAGGCGACAAGTACAATTTCTACTAAGTTTCTTGATGTTAACAGCGTCCAACAATAACTTATAATTTTGCTGAATAGTGCAAACATAGAAGGAATGCGGAGTTCATGAATGATACTAGGGTTACCAAATCCTCCTTTTACGAGGGGTGGGATGGTCTTGCGGTCTTGTCACCGGAGGGGCCCGTCATCTAGACGCCTAGTCCCCATCGTGGAGCTCCGAATGTAGGTATCTCGAACGTAGGTTCCTTTGGAGGATCGCAACACTGAAGTGGAGAAGCATCCTTAAAATGTCTGCTTCCGAGATTCATTGCACGCAGATCAAATTGCATCATTGTAAAGGCGCTTTGGCAATTTTCGCCAAGAACTTGACAAGGATACAGACAGCTTCAGCTTTTGTTTAATAACCTTGGGCTTACAAGGGACATTAACGACAGAAGCATGAAACTTGGATTTTCTGATAGATACAGATTTAGAAATTTTAAATCAGGGTAATGAGCCAATTTTCGTTACTGTCGACAGGAAAAAAGTGTTGGATATTACGATTTACTCCAAGTCTATGTGGTATGGAGTGAGGAACTGGAGGATGTCTGATGAAGCCTATTGGACCATAGACTTATTACATTCAGATTGGAATCGAAAGATCGGGAACATAAGTGAAGACATAATCCTACGAGTATTAACTCTTTCGAGAGAAACTGTGTAGCCAAAAACGTGGACACCAACAGAGGTAATAAGTAGTGGAACTCCTGTTTAGAAGGAGACAGGCAAACAGCAAGAAAGCTTTTTAATAAAACCAAGAAACGTATGAATAAGCAAGCATAGGATGCCTACAATGCTGCTCGTAATTTTTATAATAAAGAGGTAGAGAATCCACGGGTGTGCTTGTAGGAGTTTTTGCGAGGGAATCGAAAGAGTACCTGAAGCATATAGACTCCATAAGGTTCTGACTAAGGACTTATTGGCAAAACTACCTATCATTAAGTTACCTAATTCGCAATATGCCCTGGATAAAAAGGAGTGTTTAAAGTATCTGATGGAAGTTAACATCCCGTTTTATTTGTGGTGTTTATTCCGAAGGCCGGTCGCACAGGGTATACTATTATGCAGTGGATACCTTTCTTGATATTAAACGTGCCTTCCTTAACACTTCTAGCAAAGCTCTCTATAGGACATCTAGAAAGCAAGGCGTACCCAATCCACTAATTAAGTAGATCGACAGCATGCTTCACGAATGGGTACTCGAAGCAGAGTACGATGAGGCTAGGATAACAGGCCTTGACCCAAAAGGATGCCCACAAGAAAGATTTCTTTTTTCTTTACTGTAGTGCTTGGTAGCAGATGAGTTGATTACGAAACTCGATAACAAGGGATATTATACCCAGAGAAAACGAATATAGTAGTTTTCAGTAGGAAATATAAGATACCGAGCCTAAAGAAGCCAGTACTTTTTGAAAATGAGGTTTCCTTTTTCGAATCAGCTAAATACTTAAGGAGTAATCCTGGATAAAAAGCTAAGTTGGAAAGAACATTTAGAGTAATAGTCTCGAAAGTTCTTTACACGGTGCTGGTTCGGTGGTCTATCAACTGGTTACAGTTAAAGAGACACTAGACCAACTCCAAGCAATCCTATCAATCTCAGAATAACTCATGATGCAAGATAGAATGATCAAGAGGGTGAAATTTAAACGCCACTTTAGGATTTTCTTAATTTTTATAAAAATTTGCTAAATATAATATAGCACCAACCAAATTTCTGTAATTTTATTAATTTTTAAGTAAATTCTAAATAAAAACAATCTGAGCTATAAGGAAACAATGCGACTTTTACCAATTGTAGTTTATACATCGCTCATAAATTTCCTAAATCTATACAAACAAAATTGTTATAAACAATAGCTAGCACCCTCAAAACGACTAAAGGAGGGTGCTGAAATAACAAGTTTTTAAGTAAACTCTCTTTTGGAGTTTATTTCTAACTCGCAAAGTTTTTTTGTACTTAATTAAATTATACCTAATTAACTAGGTAATAGTTAGCTAATTAATAGTTAATTTAGTATTAATCAGTTGTTAAATTAATTACAGTTAATTAATTGTTAGTTGAAAAATAGGTAGTTAATTTGTAGTTAACTGAGTAATATATATGTGTGTGTATAGAACGCAAAACATACATAAGTATGTTATTGAAAATAATTGTTTGTTTAGACATTATTTTTTAGGACTAAATTGTGATCATAAGTGTAACGTGTTTTGAGATATTTAAAAGGTTATCTTTCAAACTTAATTTTTTTATAAATAATATTATTTTTTAAGAACAATTTTGTACTATCGTAAGGTTGAGAAATTTTTCTTTGGAAAATACCAATAGTAAATAAAGTTTGAATCCAATACATAGGAGAAATAATTATTTAAAAATTGCCTTACAATAGCAATTGTTTTTAAAGGGGGTCGTTTTGAAATGGAATGCCTCATATATACGTCAAAACGAGAAATCTTTTTAAAATATACCTAACATTCCTTGTTTTAAATTAGTTTCAATAAAGAATCTAATTTAGGACCCTTTTTATATAAAAATTTCCTCATTAGACCAATGCTCATGGCTACTAGAATCGTCTCGACCTTAATAGATTTCATTACGCATGCCATCGCTTCGACCTTTCATAGAGATGAAGTCGCAACTTTGTCTTTGATCCTCAGGTGTGGTGCGTGTACATATTAATAACACAGCTACACAAAAAAAGAAAAGTGTCTTGATCTGGGGTCGAGACATATATGTTCCGATGTATTTCGATGCGCTGAATCCGAATCCGTCATCAGAATTTGGCCAATGGGTCCTGGTTTTGCCCTAACCTAAAAAATACCTTAAAATCGCTAAAATGGTCGCTTTTGAGTGATCAAACTTGAATCTAAGCACATATTAGTAAGTTTCTAAGGTCCTTCATTTTTAATAATCTATTCTATAAGCTTTTCAATTGAAAATTCATTTAATAAATTAAATCTATCGAACATAACCTCAAAATTATAACTAAGCTTCCAAACAAACAAATTATATCATACACTGGGCAATAAAAATTTTGTAAGCTCATGAAATTTACTATTTAGGTCTTTCTGTGATTACTGATTACGGACCCTATGTCAAGTTTCCAAAATCCAAAATGGCGGATCCAATATAGCGGACACAATTATAAAAATTTGTTCGGATTTGCTTGAAAATCGTTACTCAGGGGGTTTTCAGGGTCGCTGATGACGAATCTGACATTAAATTTTTAATTGTACACCCTTAAATATTTCTAGTAATTAATTTCATGTCGATATATTTATTGTGTGTATTAAATCTTTAAATGTATGCTATTGCTACTTCATGATTCAGAATCTCTCCTTGTTAGCATTTTTTGCCTGTATCTGTAACCAGGGCACCTCCACGTGGTGACGGTGGGCAACGGATCCATACTGGCTGAGTCCCTGGGTTAACGGCGTTCATGCCGTCATGGCAGATACAGGAAGAAAATGTTTTACGATGCATGGATTAGGAACCCCAGTATCGGCGTTTGGTCCAGGGTGGGAAAGCGGGCCCTCCGACGTCGTCATCCGGCAACCGTAGCTCTTCATTGATGGGTAACTTGGTTGATAAAGAGTCCGATGCTACAAGAAAAGTGACTTCTCAACTACATAATTGTAACAAAAGTCCCGATTCCTTTTGTTGCATTTGTAGCAAATATGAAGTCAGCTCCCTGCGGAAAAAAATAGATAAAGAAGTAGAAGATCTGTACGGAAATTGTTTTAGTCGTAAATTATTACACCAAGAAACAAATTGGGTTCCTCATATTGTTTGTAACATCTGCAGACTTATGTTGTATAGCTCAAAAAAATTCGAAAGATGAAAAATACCTAAAGTTCTCTACACCCACGATATGGAAGAAACCACGAAATTTAAAAGACTGCTATTTTTGTATGAATTACATCAAAGGAATTACCTCAAAAATTAAGAGTTCCATTACATATATAAATGTGTCAACAGTAATCAGACCTACTGAAATTGATCGAAAAACGCGAAAACTTGATGTTACTTTAAAAAAATATGTCGAAAAAGTAGAAGTCGACAATGAAACAGAAAAATTTAGTAGTGGCAGTGATGAAAATAACATTGATGATCAGGAAAATGAGTTCACCGAGTATTATAATAAAGAAAAAAAGCCAATATTAGTATCGCAACCGGAGCTAAATGATTTTATTCTAGATCTAGGTTTACCAAAAGATGGTGCAGAATTTGCTGCTTCATTTATGAAGAAAAGAAACTTCTTGCATCCAAATACGAAAGTGTCATTTTATAGAGATAGAGATAAAGAGTTCCGAAAATATTTTAAGAAAGATGAAGAGACATCTTTGGTGTATTGTACAGACATAATAGGTTTGATGGACAATTTAAAAGAAAATGTGTATAGAGATGAAGACTGGAGACTTTTTATCGATTCCTCCAAACGTAGTATAAAAGCCGTTTTACTACACAATACAAATGTCTACGCTCCTGTTCCAATAGCTCATTCTACACAAATCAAAGAAGAATATAATAATAAAAAATGCTTCTAGAGAAAGGGAATTACCAAAAACACAAATGGTTAATTTGTGGTGATTTTAAAATTATAACAATATTACTGGGTCAACAATCGGGTTTCACGAGAGAGCCATGTTTTTTGTGTCTATGGAATAGCAGAGATCGTGCTAATCATTACAAAAAAAATTGGCCTTCAAGGGATTCGTTTAAACCAGGTTCTCACAACGTCATTCATCAAAGTTTGGTAGACCCCGAAAAAATTATATTTCCATTTCTTCACATTAAGCTTGGTGGGATTAGGCAATACGTGAAAGCGTTAGGTAAGGACGGTCCATGCTTTAAGTACATTGCGAAAAAATTTCCAACTGTTTCTGATGCTAAATTAAAACAAGGGGTATTTGATGGACCACAGATTCCAGCATTATTTAGAGACATGAATTTCGTTTCTCAAATGGCCGACACTGAAAGGGCAGCTTGGGAAAGTTACAAAGAAGTTTCAACAAATGTTCTAGGAAAGAATAAGAGTTCCAAATCTAAACAAATTGTAGCCCAAATGCTTAAAAACTTTCAAAAATTAGGATGTTTAATGAGTTTAAAACTACACATCCTCGATTCGCATCTGAATAAGTTTCCCGAAAATTGCGGACATTACAGCAAAGAACAAGGAGAGCGATTTCATCAAGATTTCAAATTGATGGAAGAACGATATCAGGGAAGATGGGATTAGGTAATGATGACTGACTGTTGTTGGATGTTGAAGAAAGAAACGAGTAGAAAAGGAAAAAAAACGTAAGCGAAACCCTTTACATCGGTCATTTGAAGAAAAAAGAACACGGTATAGTAGCAAAACAATCGACTGAAGTGATGTTCCCAAAAAACCACAAGTAATAAATCTAAAAAAATTGTTAAAATAATAAAGACTGCCATATTGAAAAATAAGAATTAAAAGTACTGCATATCATATCATGATGAAATACATTATTTTAATAGAGGATGTATGCATTATCGAATAAATACAATATATGAAAATAGATATACATACGAGAAAATATATAGTTAAATTAAGTATATTAATAAGAACTAACGGACGTAACAATATATATATATATAATTTAAAAGAAAAATCTTATTTTTTATTTTTATATCCTCTCCTTTCCAGTTCCCCTCAACTTACCCTCTTTTACATTACATATTTTAATATTTTGCATGTCTTATCATCAAAAAAAGAAAGAAAGAAAACTTTATTACTCAACTGTATGTAATATTTACAGAAAAAACTCGTTCTTAAATTAAGTAAGAATCTGACTTAATTTAATCGTATAAAAAATAAGTAAGGTAGATGGCGCCACGTGCTATGTCATTTAATATTTATTTATTGGTTTATACACCTGTTTTCAGCCTTACATACTTGGCTATACAAGTGTTTCTTACAATTTCTTGCTTTTACAAATTTTCTTATATACAATTCCTAATACTAAGTTTGCGCCTACAGAACGTCTTTTCGAAATTAGGAGTACTCGCATTAGCCTGGACTACCCGTCTAATGGGTTTTCTCGCCAGAGGAGAGGGAAACTGTAGAAAACCTTCTCCTGAGTACAACCGGTTTATCGACAGTCGAGTTATAATGATATGTACCAGACAATAATCGACAGTGCACATCATTATACCTCGACGTCAAACCTCTCGCTCAGATTATCTCATATGCCGGAAAAATACAAGCCAAATGGGCGCGAACCAAACACCCTTGGTCCTATAACGTCTGCCAAGCGAGGCATTTATCCGGCCGAGCTAATCTGTCGGTTCTATGTCATTTAATATAGGGGAGGGTAGGCTACATTGAACCGGGTATTTTCTAAAGTCCAAGAACTAATTAAATTTTACAAATTTTGATCAGGTTTTTGTATCAACATTAAGCTGAAGTACTCCTTTAGTTAATATACACGTTACAAACACAAATTATTATGATTAAATATTTAAATTTAATTTTTTTCTAATAAGTTGCACTTTTCTTATTTCGAAGAATCTGTGTCTACATTAAACCACCTTTAATAAAACACTACAATTTACTTCAAAAATAATATTTCTACATACACATTGTAAAAAATATTATTTTTCACTCAAAAAAATACAAAATTGTTGTTAAAGAGTTATTATTTGTTAATATAGGAGATTAATATATTTTGATGTCAGGTTAGGTAGGTAAAGTGACAGTTTGAGTTTATCTCGTTCACAATTGTGATGAAAGCATGTCTTTTAGTATTTTTCTTACTAATTAGTAGAACAGACAACTTTACCACTCTTAAAATTGAAAATTCTTTGCTTTTTTGGGTGGTTCAGTGTTGCCTGGCTCACTGTATACACATGACATTCACAACAAAAATTGTTTATAATAAATTTATGTAAGGCTTAAAATTCTTTATCACATCGGAATATTCAAGTTGACACCCTAAGCGACATAAATCACAAGTTTACTAATTTTTAAAACTTCCTATTTCAATAAAAAAAAATTCATTATATTTTCACAAAATTTTTTGTTTTGTACGTGAAAAACAGTTTTTTTCGTTTTTCTTTGTAAATAATAAACCTACGTGCTCGAAATTTTTGGACGTAGTCGCTTTCGGTAATACTAATTTATATATTAAATAAGAAAAAATTCCACTCAGTCATTTCTTAGAAAATTAAAGTGGTTCACTGTTGACGCTGGTTCAATGTAGCCTACTCTCCCCTAGACTCATTTTAAGATGCAACAAAAATGAGTCAAAGTTTTTCTGTCTTATTGTAAATTATTCTAATATTTATCGTATTTTGCATTTTTGAATACACTGAGAAAATTGGATATTAAAAGTCTTAATATACTAGATATTAAGAACAGATGGTATTAAAAAAAGTTAAAAAGTTAGAAAAGTGAAAAATTACAAAAAACTTAAAGAGGGCTCCAAATATGACCCCCACTCTAAATGTCGCTTATTCGGCACTGCCGTAACGAACCACCGCCTAAATTATAAAACAACATGCTTGGACATTTTTTTAGATATTTCAAAAACTACTGAACGGATTTTTAATTTTCAAGGGTCAAATAAAAGCTGAGACTTTAAAGATTATGTTGCTAGAGTTTAAAATTTTTCTATAAATTTTTCTAGAATGTGCAGCCACACAAACATGGTGCACAAAAATAGAAAAATTAATCAATTTTTTTCAAAATCTTTTAGATGATAAAATCTCTCAAAAATATCAAATAATTTCCATTTATATATCAAACGACGCGGAATTCAATTGGCTTTCAAACGATCCAAGAACCAAGTTTCTATCATTTTTCAATAATAAAATATGTTAATTTAATTTCGGTAGCAACTTTTCGTAGCTCGCTCGTCATTCGTACCAACAATTTCTGTCGGTAGTGTAAATAAAAATATTTTTAAAGTTATGATATCCTAAATCATAGGATTACTATAAATTTTTTTTAATAATTCAAAATAAATACTTATATGTAATAACTTGAACTTTATAGCTAGTTTGAACGTTTCTTTGAATCCCGATTATGAGGCAATAAGATGCTAAGAAGTTGAAACTTGTCTGTACTTATAAGCGTGAGGAGTGTAGTGGCTAGAACGTTATTCTACAAGTCCGTAGGTAGTAGATTCGATTCCCCCCAAGTGTAATCACAATTTAGTCCTAAAAAATAATGTCTAAACAAAAAATTATTTTCAATAACATACATAAATATTTTGCGTTATTAACCACTTGAATAGCATAGCGTCAGATTGGCGTCGGGCGTAGAAGTGACAGAGACGGCATAAAGGCGTCAAAATTGGAAAAAACTTTTTGTAATTTTGTAAAGAGATTCATAATATCAAAAGAAAGTATTTTTGTTTCTACAAATGAAAGAACAGCTCTATAATTTATTTTATCTAAAAAAACAAGAATACCAAAGTATTCTTGTTTTTTATATTATATTATTATATATTATGAATTTTCTACAAAATTAGAAAATCGTATACAAGTGTTGACGCCTTTCTGCCGCCTTTGTCACTTCTATATGTCCGACGCCAATCTAACGCCCTGTCGCTCAAGGGGTCAATTAGTCATAATTTCTAATCTTAAAATAAATAATAGAAAATTATAGTAATGGGTCAGACCAGCTCAACTGTGTAAAAAGATTTTATTGATTATCTAAAATTTTAAAACTATTATGAAAATTGCTAGTTCCAAACAAAACAAAAAAACACTTTTAACCGTTTTTTGAAATTTAAAATTTTTGTTACTGTTTTTTCATTAACAAAATAATACAAAATTAAAAAAAAATAATAACTCAAAAGCCGTTTACAATAAATTAATAAAACTTATCTAATTCCATATTTCTAATAACAATTTTATATACAATTTCAATTATTTGTTCTACCCCTCCAATTGCAATAAAACTCATAGGAAGTGTACTCAGTAGTTTCTTCTTGAAGCCCAAAAAAAATTTGGTATTTTCAACTTGGAATGTACATAACAAATTTTTTATTAAAAACGCGCGCCAACTCCACAGAGGGAGAAAGTTGATTATTGTGGACAATTCAGTTTACAGGTGACAAATATTATTTGTTTTTAATAATTTTTTTTAATGCAAATTTATGAAATTGATCACTAATCTGTGGCGGTAGAATTTTGAAGACTGTTAAAAATTTTTTTTTATTTAACTATATATGAACAAAGGAGAAAAAAGTTTATTAAATATTAGTTAACGAATGTGTAGCATTCATATTTTTTTAAGTTAAGATATCAGATTTGATTTGATCGGTGCGCAATATTATAAACTTTCATTTCAAAAAATGTATTATAATAATTTGTTTTTATAAAAACAAATAATATTTGTATCCACTAGACTGAATTTTTCATGACAATCAACTTTCAAAAGTTGGCGCGCGTTTTTAATAAAAAAAAATCGGTAGGGTCATTTGGGGTAAATGTAAATGGAATATCTATTTTTCATCAAAAACATTAGTTTTTTTGTTAAAAGGTAAAACGGTCGGATTTCTTATGCATGAACTTGTTACTTTTCTTCCCTAGAAAAATGTTATGAGGTACAAAAAGATATTGATGCACTTGAATTGCGTAACTAGTTGACAGATAATAATGTATCCTAAAATAAACAGTCAACCATTTCAAAATTAGTAATGCAAAAACTTGAATAACTTCAACAAATTTTAATAGATTTTCATTCAACTTGGTAAAAAGAAGTTTTTAAGGTTGCTGAATAATATTGTCAATACTCAGAACATCTTGTTGGTGAACTGAGGTAAAAATATTGACGTCGAACTTATTTTTAAATTAGTAAATTTAGCTGAAACATCAGATCTACTGTTTACATTTACCCCTTGTTTACATTTGCCCAAAAATGACCCTATGGATATTCTAAATTGAAAAAACTAAAATTTTTTTGGGGCTTCAAGAAGAGATTATAATGAGTACACTTCCTATGAGTTTTATTGCAATTGGAGGGGTAGAACACATAAATAATTAAAATGGTTTATAAAATTATTTTTAAAAATATGGAAATTTTAAATTTACAATCTTGCAAATATTTTCTTTTAAAAGAGAGGACAATTTTGTGTAATCAATGTAAGTTTCATTAATTTATTGTAAACGGCTTTTGAGTTATTAATTTTTTTTAAATTTTGTATTATTTTGTTCAAAAAACGGTTAAGAGTGTTTTTTTGTTGTGTTGTGAACTACCGATTTGCATAAAAGTTTTAACATTTTAGAAAATCAATAACATTTTTTTCACACAATTGAGCTGGTCTGACGCAATATTTAAATAGAACTGCGACATTATTCCGTCCCTACTGCAGCTAAACCGGTAGTTACTACCGTACTAGTATTACAGCAGTGTCGCGCCACTACTGGTTTACGGTACAGCACCAGCACTGAAGAGTACTGCGGCCTTATTGCGCCAGTTGTTAATTTTTCATTGTGACCCACAAAAATTTCTGAGATTTAATATTTTTTAAAGTAAATTCGAAATAAAAAAATCTGAGATACCTAATCAAATAAATAAACAAATAAAATTAAACAATGAAATAGAAACGAAATAAATTAATTAATGAAAAAAACAAATAAATAAACTAATTAAGATTCATTAATTGAAAAATAACCTAATAAATAAATAAATAAAATAAACAAATTTATAATTTACGTAAATAAATAATTTTACTCATACTGGAAATGATTTTCATTTATTATCATATTTAAAGGTAGAAAACTTTAAAAATTTGAAAAAATCATCTTAAAACACAATTTTTGTCTTAAGTAAAAACAGCTATCGCATAGGAACAGTTAGCTTTCTAAGCAAAACCTAAAAATACGAATTAAATAACGAGTTATAAATTTTTTTTATTTTTTTAGATATCGGCCAATAAATGACGACTGTACACATAGAACCTGCGTGTTTTATAAAAATTGACCTTGGATTTAAAAATCAAAACTATCTTTTTTAGTGAACCAGTCGCTAAAACTAAAATGATGAGACGAAGCAAAACCCTGAGAGAGCGCTTGACGTGACCTTGCTTTGTCACTGACCTGTCCTAGGCAGCGACTGCGCCGATGGCCATATAGTCGAACCAATACATTCTCACAAACGAGTAATTCACTCATCCCTCTCAAAGCAGACACAAACATATGCATACATAAACAAACTCACACATATACACACTCAAAAACAAACATGACACACACATTTTTCCCCTGCCTTACATTCACCTTTTTTTATTCCCATGTAGAAACAAACACACATGAAAATTTATCCACCCACATTTATAGACGTGAACGCACACGCACTCTGACATAAACAAAAAGTCGAGCTTGCCGGCGCGAGCGACAGTCCGGTGCAATGGCACCTTAAATTTCGAAATTCAGAAATAGCAAAAGCGTCGTCGTCGCGTCGCTCTCTGTTTTCTTCTTCTTGTTTGAAACAAAGCAAAATGCGTGGGTATAGTTCACTCAAGTTTTGCCACATTATCTTAGTATTGGAGCGGATGTCGACTGCAATTTCGTTTGACGAAATAAATCCGTTTACAAGATATTACATTTCTAATGCAATTTCCATATATTGTCTACTGTTGTAAATATTCGCGAATGAAATTGATTCATATTATTAGGACATGTTAATTGATTTAATTACTTAGATTGAATATATATATATATATATATATATACATATATATATACATATATATGAGGCATTCTTTGTCAACATTACCCCCCTGCTCGCCAAAAATGGTATATATGTTTAAATAATCCGTCATAGGCTTAAAAAATGGCGGACCCAATATGGTGGACGACATGTCTAAAATGCATGCGATTTTCATGAAACTTGTTACTCGGGGGTTTTTGGGGTCGCTGATTACAAATCTGAGGTCAGATTTTAAAAATGGAAAATCCAATATGGCGTTCAAAATTTTTAAAAATTGTTTATTTTTATGAAACTTTATATCTGAGCGTTTTCAGGGTAACTAATAACGCATCTGAAGTAAAATTTCAAAAAATCTATATTGTGGATCAAATATAGCGGAAAACTTTTTTTAAATTTCGCCTCTAGAATGAAAGTTGTCACTTGAAGGCTTTTGGGATCGTTGATTACGAATATAGGACTAAATATGACAAACAACTTTTTTAAATTTATGAGATTTTGATAAAATTTGAAAAAACGTGCAAAATGTCTGTGTGTTTTATAGGGTTGACACTGACATCACATTTAAAATAATGACCATATTACATTTTTTCTTTTTAAAATTTTTTATTTCTCTGATTATAATAGATTTGTATTGCTCAACACAGTAAAGAAATGACTATTTTGTATCTGAGGAAGTAAAGGAGAAAAATCTTGTATTAAATGATCTCTTTATTTATGGGATAAAATCTTTGTAATCTTTTGTTTCATTTCTTTAAGGCTTTTTTATTTTCGAGACTTTTAATGTGAATGGTATTAAACATTAAATTGCAATTATTTTTTAGGTGTAAAAGAATACCGTATGTAATTCACAATTTTTAACAAATTACAGTGCTCACAAATTATTTCTGCAAAAATTGTTAAAGTAAGCTGTAGTGTCTTTAGATAACAAATTTTTCTTTTTTTTAAATTGAAGCTAGATATTCTGATTCATCTTTGGATAATTTCAAATCTCTGATGAGGTTGCTAAGCTCTTCTCTAATGGTGAACTGTCGATTTCCATATTTTCAGAAGAAGGATTTAAATGACTTAAAATTTCGGATTTTGTCACAGATACTACAGGTTGAATCCATTTCAAATCAGGCAAGCCGAATAACTTCAAGTCATAAAATTACCTGTTGATGAAATATGTTATTTTATATGAAAAATAAAGAGACACGTATTTTTTTATTTTTCATAAAAATGTTTTTTAATAAAGTTATCCACATTTGAACTTTGAGCCGTAAAACCCTAAAAAACGGTGAAAAAATGGTTTTACTTGTAATTTTTTTCTACTGTGTGTTAATAAATTTTTCTTCTTGATTCTTATTAGGGGTCTTCTTCTCTTTGAAACCCCGTTTAAAATTTATAAAAAACTTTAAAATTAAAAAAATGGCGGCAGATTTTCAACAAAAATATAAACTTAATTTTCTTGAAAACACCACCTTTTTTTGCTCAAAATTTTAGAGTGACTTCGTATTAATATAAAGAAGAAATTACATGAGTTTTAAGTGGGCTAAACGATATTTGTAGTTAGAAGAATTTTTTTTCTAAAATTTTTTTTAAGTTCAAAATTATTGAAGTTATTTGTTTAAAACAAAGAACAATAACAAATGAAAGTTTGCAAAGCTTCGCTTCGCCTACAGTTTATTCAAAAAAGTCCTCATTTAAGAATTACCAACTGCTCGTACAAGTTACGAACGATATTTTTCATAACAAGGTACAAAAAGTGCCCTTTTTAGCACCGCGTTATGAAAAAGATTTTTCATAACTAAAATCGTTGTTAATATTTACTAAAGTGACAGATATTCTGACAAAAGTATTATATATTAATAATTATATATTAATTTTATTTTTCTGATAATTATAATAATTAACGTCAGTTTTTTATTTCTATAATTATCAGAAAAATAAAATTAATATATAATTAGAAATAAATAATACGTCAATTTCCTCAGCATGTAAAAATATTTGTTTTTAAGTATTCATTAACAACAATTTTAGTTATGAAAAATCTTTTTCATAACGCGATGTTAAAAAGGGCACCTTTTTGCACCTTGTTATGAAAAATATCGTTTGTAACTTGTGCGAGCAGTTGGTAATTTTTAAATGAGGACTTTTTCTTGGAATAAACTGTAGGCGAAGCGAAGCTTTGCAAACTTTCATTTGTTATTGTTCTTTGTTTTAAACAATTAACTTCAATAATTTTTAATTAAAAAAAAAATTCGAAAAAAATTCTTTTAACTACACACAGTAAAAAAAAATTTCAAGTAAAACCATTTTTTCACCGTTTTTAGGGTTTTACCGCTGAAAGTTCAAATGTGGATAACTTCGTAAAAAAACATTTTTACGAAAAATAAAAAAATACGTGTCTCTTTATTTTTCATATAAAATAACATATTTCATCGACAGGTAATTTTACGACTTGATGTTATTTGGCTTGCCTGATTTGAAATGGATTCAACCTACACATGCGTAAATTATATTCTTCTTATTACTTTTATTATAGCCCTTGACATCGATCATACAAAAGTAGCAATCTTCTCGATTTAATGCTCTTTCCCACAATGTTGGTTTTTTAAACTTCAAGTGTTCCCTGTAGGAAGAATGGATTGAAATTGTACTGGAAAATTAGTACTGAGAGTTTAGTACCTTTTTAGTGAAAATTTGCTGCGTTTCAGCACTGAAATTGTACTGGAAAAAAACGGTCGGTGTAGGTGATGTTTATGACCTGATCATCATTAAATTGAAGAACGAATATTTATTTGTTAATGTTAAAAATAATTTTTATTTATATTTTAACATTATATTTGTTCTTCATAAACTCAGATTTTTTACAAGTAATTATTATGTATGTTAAATATTCATGTGAATCAAAATTCAAAAATAATATCCGTTTGTACGTAACAATTAAAGTTTACGAGATAGTTTATAACTTTTGTAATTAAACATTTTTTATAATGAATTTCAGATATTTATAATCATAAAATATCAGAGATTTAAATTTTTTGTTTTGAAAATTAAATTACTTAAGTTGTAAACCTTTTAAGCCGTAAAATAATAATCCCATACAACAATAGGGTTTTGGATCTATTGTTAAAGCAGAGGTTGCAATATAAGTTTAAAATTAAACGGGACTTTCGTTTAAAATTTTGTTAACCCTTTTTTTATTTTTACATCCAGACTATTAACAGTGGTTTGTTGACATTACTTACATTTGAAACTATTGTTAAAGGACTTTAAAAATGTTTACTAAAACATTAAAAAAACAATTTCAGTACTTTTTCAGTTCATTCTTCCGGCAGACTTTATCCTCTTTTGTATAATTCCAACAAGTTAACATTCTGTAGCAGGAACTGCAGATTGTATGTAGAACCCATTTTTCATTTTGATTGACTATCTTAAAATCAAAACAGTCTTTGTAAATTTGTTTAATGTTTTGATTAATTAATTTGCGATTTTTAGGCATATCAAATTGTCCGCATACGTAACAAAATACATCTGCATTGCTGTCACATGTGTGTTGTGAGGTTGACACTCCAAAATGAACTTTTAAAGCGTTTGAAGTTTTTTATTGTTTTGATTTTTGAAAACCATGATATTTAGGAAAATGCCCTTAGGTTAGAGATCCTGGTCCGATCGCAGGCGAGTCCACTATTCTAGGGGTGATAACTCTCATACCTATCTACATGGATAAACCTTTGAGAATACTGTCTCTCCAACTGTCATAGTATTTCGCTTCTCACTGCATTAAGAAGACTAGAGACAGGAGGGCTAACTGCAGTAGTAGGGGTAGGTCAAATATAGGTAGATAATGAAGGCGTGGTTACATTGCTTCAAATATCGTGTTTTGATTCTGCACTTCCACTCACACACGCGTGTCACGTATTTGAATATATAACGTAAGAGTATGCGAGATGTGTAAAACCGAAACAAGATATTTGGCGCAATCTAACCACGCCTTCATAATGCCACTAATTCTGACTCACTGCTGTGAGTCAGAAAACAGCAGAGTTAGCCCTCCTGTCTCTAGTCTTCTTGCACTGCATGAAAAGTCTGACCGCCCACCACTAGGTGTGTCGCGTTACCGTTTTTGATAGACAAACTTCCCAAAAAGTTTAGAAAATAATAACTGGGTACGTGGATCACCCACTTTGGGAGTGCAGATGAACAAGTTTAGTGGTAGTGCTGACGCATAAGTTTCGGGTGAGCAGGCTGCTTAAAAGGTTTTTCCGTATAGGCCTAAGTATGAGAGCTTTCCGACTTTGACGAGGACATTGTCAACTCGTCGTCGGACACACTACGGTATCATCATCACACCCTAACGTCCCCCTGTAAGGTAGCGCGCCTTTTCTGGCTTCGTTACTTCGATAGACAGGAAGCAAATCATTGTACACATCCCCTTTCGGGGCAGTTGTCATCGCCTATTACATCTATCGCAGCAGCAGGATTAATATTGTGCCAAAGCACAACGGAAATACAATACTGTATTATGTTCCAGCAGGCCTGGGTCTAAGAGAAAAGTAGTCTACAATTGTTGATTTGAACTTCATCCACAAATTATGTCTTATTCTCTAGAAATGTTCCTAGATGTCGTCTCGATAAATACATTTCAATTTAGACATTCAGGTTACCAAAATCTGTATTTCCTGCTGCATAAATGTTTACCAACAAACTTTTCGAAACTTTTAAATTCACCGACTCCCAAAATGCTTGCATATCAAATCATATTTGACAAGTTGTTAGAAATTTTTAAAGTCGGATTTGAAATTTGTAATCAGCGACCCGAAAAACCACTGAGTACCTATTTTAAAGCAAAATAAATCAATTTTCGAAAAAATTACCGCCGTATTGGATCCGCCATATTGAGTTTTTTAAATCTGACTGCAAATTTGTAATTAGCGACCCCGAAAACCCCTATAACAAGTTTTATGAATATCGCATGCATTTTAGACATGTCGTCTACCATATTGGATCCGCCATTTTGAATTTTTAAAAACTGCCACTTGGCATTTAAAAGCATTTATTTTTAACTTATTCTTAAGCCTATGACTGATTATTCAAACATAGACTATTTTTTGCGAGCAGCACAATTTCTTTATCTTTTCCTTTTCCTATTCTATAATATATTCTATTTCTATTCTATTCTATTACTGATCATTATACTAATTTTTATTGTTCATTTTATAAGCTTTAATAAATAATCGGAAAAAAGCAAAAAGATCGAATGAGAGTTTCTTTTCTTTAAAGAAGCAAGCAGAAGCTTTAATCAAAATAATATTGGTCTTCTGAGCTTGACACACAAGTTTTCTCAGTGTGAATACAAAAAAACGAATTTTTGTTCATAAAATTAAATTTTGGGGGTGTTTAAGTGATCTAATACATGCAATCCGAGTCGAAATTTAAAGTAGATTTAAGACCTAACAAGGTGTATTTAGTTTTGCTTTACTACTGTTGAAACCTATATAAATTCTACTTAATGTATTTTAAGTTGTCTTTAGAGTTTAGATCGATTTTAGTACTCTTAGGTACTCTGACAAAATTCTTTAAAAATCCATAGGTTCACCTTAGTATTTATTACATGGATGTTAGTACTCACAGACACCCTGACTTAAAATTACAGTTGTTGTAATGCTAGTTAAGGCCTGCTAAGACCGATCTATTTAATACCAATTATATACCAAAAAGTGAAAGAAGTCCCCATTAACACCTTATAAAACGTTCTTGTTAAACTTTAAAATTTTTGTTTGCTTCATGTCAGACTTAGAAATATTTACTATTTTTTTGTATTTTAAAAGTTGATGGTCAACATCAGATTCAATAATTATAAGAACAAATACTGTAATACATAATTTTTTTATATATTAATTTAATTTCAATTGATTATGTCAAAATTTTGAGCTCGGATATGAGTTAATTTTACAACTACACACATATTTTTTATAATAAATAGCTTGAAAATATATAAGGGCCATTCCATGCCAACCGGATCACTCACATACCCAAAATTCAGTGCAACAGAATTATATGTTAGAGGTATAACATTTTTCGTAGGGGAGACTGGGGTAAACCCGCGCACAGGCTAAACCCGCTCACTAGCGATTTGATCGTTACGTTTAACCATTCGATTGCTTATCCGCATACAAAAACATCTTTGATATGTCAAAGAATAAGAATGTACAACTTTTGTTTTACTTCAAATTTTGCAAAAATATTTTGGGAGAGTATTCTTGACACTATAAGAAATCCGAAAATAAAACCAAAATAAATCTATTTGTTTAGCATTTTGAACTGGAATGTCCCCTTAATGATATTTTGAACTATGTTTCATGTGAATTGCATGACAAAATAATTGTAATTGTCTGTTTTAGAGTGAGTTAAAGTATAAAATTTAATGAAACTTATATCAACTTTTTTATACACGAAGAAAATTTGTTTCTTATATATTACCGAATTTTTCAGTAAAGTTGAGATATAGTGGCATAATAGTAATTTTTAAATTATTTTTTCAATGATAATATTCAAAACTTAATATCATATCTTTATTGCTTACAAGCTAGTACTGGAAAGGTAAAAAAATTAAAACTGAACTTTAATATAAATTAAATAAATTACATTTTAACATTTATTTTGAATACCTCCTTGATGGGCACATTCTTGACTTGCCTTAAGTGTCAGTTTTCAGGAATAGTTCGGTAAAACTTTCTGGACTTACCTAAAGTTATAGTTTTCAGAATTGAAGTACTTTTTTAAGTATCCCGTATTCAAGTAAACAACTTTTACATTAATAGTTAGTTTTTTCAATTTATTTGTACTAATTAATTACTAAAACAGCTCTACAAGGTTTTTTTTAAATATTAAAGTGATTTCCCAGCATGTATTTTTGTTCGCTGTTTTCAGTACTTTTTTCTCCTGAACCTGATGTACTAAAGACTTCTATGTAGTCTCAAATTAAAGCTTTATTCGTGCACTTTAACCTTCAGAGGGCCGGAAAATTAAAATAAAATTTACTAGTTTTTTATTAAGTAAAATTAAATAAAAAATCAATTCGATGAAAATAAAAGTAAAAATAAATGGTCCGGCCGCCCGGCCCTCTCAAGGTTAAGACCTATATGCGTGAGATAAAAAAAATTTAAAAGATTTTGAGAAAAGTGAGGGTAAAGACTCAAAAAAATGTACTTTTGAGGGATTTGAGTAATTTTCATCCAATTATATGCATGAGGACAGTCGTAGTTGACGCCAGTTATACAGTCAAACACATTACAATTTCTTCTTATTTTGTTTTTGTGCCTCCGAAGACACATTAAAACTGTAACTGAAATATTCAATTCAGAGCAAATGTCCAGATATATGTGGGGCGTTCCACGCGAAATCGGACAGTATTTGACTTTTGCATCTCAGATTTTTTTCAAATATTTTTTTTCTTTTAGTGCTCATTGAAATAAGCTACCATGATTTTTTTCAAATTTTTCATCAAGCCGTTTAAGAGAAACAGGTTTTTAAAAAATCACGTTTTTTACGAAAATGTTTTTTTGGAATGGTTATAACTCGGTCAAAAATTGACCAAATTTGACGTTCTGTATATAAAAATTTTTGTTTTTACACGTAGTTTTTGATAAAAATATAAAAAAATTATTTTTTAAATTGACAAAAAAAATTTTTTAATTTTTAAAATAAAATTTTATTTTAAAAATGTATGTATCGATCGATTTTTTCAAAATTTTTTGTATGACACTAGAACTAAATTAACAACTTTTAGGCGTTGTCTGATTGTGGGCAAACGATGGGATCTATTTATTTCGAATTTTTTAATTTTTATATCCATATAATATAGCAAACAATAGGGCTTTTGAGCTAAAATTATTAATAACACAGGTCAACAAAAAAAGACTTACTTTTTTATGAGATATCATAGTGTCCATTAAAGACGCTGAACCCTCAAAAACGTGTTCTTGAGGGTTTTCACATTTTTTTTATCGTAAATCTGACGCGCCAGAATCTTCTACATAGACTTAAATTAAAGCTTGATTTGTCCACTATAAGACCCATATCCGTAAAACCAAAAAAAAATTAAAAATTTTTTCAAAAAATGAGGCTGAAGTTACCAAAAATGTGATTTGTGGGGTCGCTGATTAAAACCATCACATTATAACATTTTATAAGTGTCTGACACGTCAGATTATAATCCGCGACCTCGAAAACCCTTGAGTAATAATTTTCAAGCGAATCCGATCAATTATAAATTTTGACACCCGCCATTTTGGATCCGACATTTTGAATTTTCAAAAACTGATATCGGATTCGTAATCAGCGACCTCAAAAACCTCCGAGTAACAATTTTCAAGCGAATCCAAAATAATTTTAAAACTCCATTAAAGCAACCCAAAAATCACATTTTTTATAACTTCAAACTCATGTTTTGAAAAAATTTTTAATTTTGTTTGGTTTTACGGATATGGGTCTTGTAGTGAATGATTCAAGCTTTAATTTAAGTCTATGTAGAAGATTCTGGCACGTCAGGTTTAGGATAAAAAAAAATTTTGAAAACCCTCAAAAACATGTTTTTTGGGGTCTATACCCCCACGTCTTTAATGGACACTATGATATCTCATAAAGAAAGTAAGTCTTTTTTTGTTGGCCTGTGTTATTAATAATTTTAGCTCAAAAGCCCTATTGTTTGCTATATTATATGGATATAAAAATTAAAAAATTAAAAATAAATAGATCTCATCGTTTGCCCACAATCAGACAACGCCTAAAAGTTGTTAATTTAGTTTTTGTTTCTTACAAAAAATTTTGAAAAAAATCGGTCGATACATACATTCTTAAAAATAAAATTTTATTTTAAAAATTAAAAAAATTTTTTGTCAATTTAAAAAATATTTTTTTTTATATTTTTATCAAAAACTACGTGTAAAAACAAAAATTTTTATATATAGAAAAAAAATTAAAAAAAAAAAAATTTTTCGTAAAAAACGTGATTTTTTAAAAACCTGTATCTCTTAAACGGCTTGATGAAAAAATTTGAAAAAAATCATGGTAGCTTATTTCAATGAGCACTAGAAGAAAAAAAATATTTGAAAAAATCTGAGATGCAAAAGTCAAATACTGTCCGATTTCGCGTGGAACGCCCCATGTATGTGTGTATGTCACAAAATATTGTGTGCAAAATATATCGGACAAATTTTATTGGATTGTCCTGAAATTTTACAGGATTATTGCAGTCATTAATAACTAAAATAACTTTTTTTTATATAATTTTTTTAAAATTAAAAAAAAAATTTTGTATTTTTTGAAATAACTTCTAATTTATTAATATTTTCATTAATTCTGGTCAAAATTACGTGCCTGACATTAAAACGAATCGATTGATGTATATAAAGTAGGGGAGAGTCTCCAGTTGTGAGACAGTCAATTTTTTTAACATGCAATATTAAAAAGCCAATTAGTTTATATAAAAACATTTCTTTTTATATAAGCTAACTTTTTCGTGCACGCCGAAACGGATATATAAACTGTTTTTGTTAAATACCGACACTGGGTGTCATAATCGACAAAAAAACGTTTTTTCAATAATTGCAAAGTACTTTTTTTCCAAGTTAATTAATTGAAAAGGTAAATGCATTTTCTTTTAGTGTTTTCCCTATATTTTGTGATGTAATATTGTATTGTTCCAATCTACGGTTGACAATAATTTAATTTTCTTTTTTTAAAATAGCGCCAATTTCTGGGTGTGAGACACAGCATATCACCAGTTGTGAGACAGTCTCGACAGTCATTTGGGCAGCATAAAAAATTCGACTTTGCAGACATACTATTTAAATATTGTTTCGATTTTTTTCTAGTATTTTTGGGCATGTCAAGTGGAAAAAAGTTAATATTGATTTAGAAGAAATCAATTTTAATGTTCTTGTTGAAGCTATTTAATTGTGTTTTTTTGATAGTCATATTTTGGCTAATAAATATTATTATTTAGTATATAATAATATATATTATTAATATATTTAATTATTTCTACTAAACATAACGTTTTATATCAAACTTATTCAAGTTTAGCAACTTTTAATGAGTGTCTCACAACTGAAAACATTTTTTTTTTAAAAGCGATGTGCTCCGAAAATGTTTCGTAAAATTTCTTGAGTTCATCGAAA
The DNA here is from genome assembly GCA_032873175.1 of Leptopilina drosophilae. Taxonomy (NCBI): domain Eukaryota; kingdom Metazoa; phylum Arthropoda; class Insecta; order Hymenoptera; family Figitidae; genus Leptopilina; species Leptopilina drosophilae. Next base: position 31,191,359 of record CM065480.1, read on the forward strand.
CACTATACTTTCTTTTAATAAAAGTTGCGTATTTTTGTTACCTCTCGAACGGTGTATTTTATTTACAATTTCGTTTACCCGTTTACAATTTACGGGTCAAAAATAAAACCCGTCTCAAAACTGGAGACTCTCCCTTATATATTTCATCGAAATTGATAAAAGTAATCGCTATTTATATTTTTCATGACAGTTAAATTTTGAATTTCTTGATATTGTTAAAATTTTCTTATAAAATAATAATTAATTTATAATAAAAGATTGAAAAATTGGTGTATATTATATTGAGCAAGATAAATGTTTGTGTAATGAACAACTTGTTTCATCTTTTTCTCAAATAACTTGCTAGATTTTTATTTGGCAATTTCTAATAGTTGTCCAGCAACAAGCATTTGATTTAAAAGGGATTAGATAGAATATCACAAAATTATTCCATTTTAAGTAATTAAAAAGTATTTACTCTAATATTGTAAACTTTGAGTATTGAAAAGGATTCGCTTTACAGACCAAATTGGTTTAATAGAAGTATTCAAATCTAGCGGACAAAAATGTAAATCAGAAGTAATTAAAATTTTCGTCTGCCTATTGACGATGAAGTAATTTCTAATACTTTTCTATTCAAGCCTTTTTACCGGGTACTTAACTAGTCATTTAACACTTCTGTACTTTATATCAAAGGTAAGGAAAGTATATCGTCATATATGCTTTTATCTAATAAGCTAATAACTTCTTACCATATTTTTCGTCCTTGTCTGCTCTTTACTTCACTTAAATAACAGGTTCTTATTCAAGCATCAAAGCAGCAGGTGCATGCAATTTCCCACCTTTTGAACAGGATTCATACGTTATCCTCATTAAGATATAATGCTTTACGTTTAAGTTGAATAATTGATACAAGTTTAACCTCGCCCAAATGTATATATATTTTTTTAAAAGCCCAGTGAAAACTTTCAGAAGAAATCACTTGCATTATATATGAGGCATTCCATGTCAAGTGATCCAGGTGGAGAAAAATTTTTCTCCAATCGTAGCAAAACTTGGGGCTTTTGTAGTACTAATAGATAGAAATTTTTCGTGAAAATATTTTTTTATCAAGTCCAATATTTTCCGAGGGGGAGGGGGTTAAATTTTTGGGATTTTCAGTACAATGCTTATTTCAATAATTTTTTACTCTTAAACTATTAAACATGAAAATTTGGCAAGGTACATTTTGGAAAGGTTTTTTCATGCTCTTTCGATTGAAAATAGGCATTTAAAAAAAAAAATTTTTTTGGCCAAAAAAAAACCAAAATTAAAAATAAATTTTATTTTTTTGGAAAAAGGGCAGCTTTTTTTTTTTTTTTTTAAACGAAAGCTGAGGTTTTTTCCTAAGAGGACATTTAAATGAAAAAGTGGGACAAGAATGTTTAAACATTGAAAAAATGAATTTTCTCGTAAAAACCGGGTTTAGAGCGCTCCAGTGAGTAGAAACCTCTGTTTTTCAATGTTTAAACATTCTTGTCCCACTTTTTCATTTATATGTCCTTTTAGGAAAAAACCTCAGCTTTCGTTTAAAAAAAAAAAAAAAAAGCTGCCCTTTTTCCAAAAAAATAAAATTTATTTTTAATTTTGGTTTTTTTTGGGCCAAAAAATTTTTTTTGGCTAAATGCCTATTTTCAATCGAAAGAGCATGAAAAAACCTTTCCAAAATGTACCTTGCCAAATTTTCATGTTTAATAGTTTAAGAGTAAAAAATTATTGAAATTTGCATTACACCGTAAGACACCTGGGTCACTTGACATGGAATGCCTCATATATATACACACGTATATACATATGTGTATAAACACGGAATGAAATATATATAAATATACACACAAAAAACCCAGTCTCATTTTTGTTGCATCTCAAAATGAGACTATGTTAAACGCCATAGAACGTGGCGCCACCTAAGAGTCTCATTTTTGTTGCAACTCAAAATGAGTAGCGTATGATACTCAATTTGAGACTAGGTTTTTTCAGTGTATATATATATATATATATATATATATATATATATATATATATATCTTTGAAAAGATGGGGAGATATTTTTTTTATTGTTAAAATTCATGCGTGACTCGAAAATAGTTTTAAACGATTTTTTCTTTGAAAAATTGAGACAAATTACTTATATTACCGATTATAAATATTATAAATTAAATTGAATTATAAGTATTATTAATCATTACCGACTCTACACTGGAAAAAATTATTTTATTCAAATAAATAATATCAGCACTTGTTTATCTATATATAAGATGAGACTTTTGTCTGTACATTGCTCAGAAACCTAAATTTCCCATATAATTATTCCTTTTAAGCATCCAGGATTCCAAAAATGCTAATAAAAAATTTCGTGTATGTATGTATGGGTGATTCTCCACGAAACCGACAATTTCATGTCCCTAGTGTTTTTTAAGAAACAGATTGCATATATAATAATGAATCCAACGTAAAAAAGTAACTCTGGTGATTACAAACAAAAACCTATAGCCACATTTATTTCTAAGATTAAATGTTTTTTTTTAAATGCAAATTTAAGAGCCAAATCGTCATGGTGAAGCCTGTCCCAAGGGTCAGTTACAAAACAAAAATAAATATTTTTAGTCAAATTCTCAAATAAAAATAATGATTGATAACATTTTTTTAATGTCTAAGTGTGTAAAATTGAAAAAATTAAATTGGTTGTAAAAAAAAATTATTTTTTATTTATTTTTCTGGTGTTATTTCTTGTCCCCAGTTTTGTGCGTCATGGTGAAGCCTTTTGAAAAAATTGAAATATTTCATAAAAATAAAATCAGAATTTCGGTATTCTTTAGTACAAGCAACAATTTAGTTCCCTCAATAGTGTTTCACTACGAAAGAAAAAAATTGTTATACTGTTTTTCATTTTTTTATGTTTTAAGGGTCAACCTTGTACAGAGAATCACAGAATCGTCATGATGAAGCCTTCACATTTTTCATAATGAATAAAAAAATAATATTTTTTTTTAGCAAATAATGTATAGTCGTATTATTTCAGTGAATATAAAAGATAGGAATATGAAACCGATTGAAAATTGCTAATAATTTATTTTAAAAAACAGTTTTTATTTTGCGTCATTGAGAAGCCTCAGCGTCATGGTGAAGCCTTTTTTGTCTTTCATTGAACTTGTGGTTTAAACAAGTGTATAATTACAACAATTTTTGTAATTCTTTCCAAATAAAATTAAACAAATAAAAGTTATCTTGTTTAAACTATAATTTTAGTAAGTTGTGACATTAATTACTTTATAAATTTTTATAAATTAACGTACTAATTTCTGAAAGTTGTCAAGAATTTATTTTCATTTAAATTATGTTAATAAATTACGATAAATGATTTAAAATAATTTATAAAATTACAACAAATACTTCCATAAATTTCCATAAATTACCCTATAAATTTCCATAAATTTTAAAAAATAGTTTTTAAATTTTTCTTTTATTTACTCAAAATTATTTATTTTGGTTCCTCAAAAATTTATAAATTACTATAAATTTCCTGCATTTGTCTTTCTAATCTTGAATTATGTTTTGTAATAATATTATGAATTACCTCACAATTTTTTTAATGACTGTATAAATTACCATAAATTTCTATAAATTGCCATTTTCTATAAATTACTATAAATTACTGCATAAATTTTCTGAAGTAGATTTTTAAATCCTGAATTAAACAAAAAACAATTTCTATCAGTTTAACTATCAATTTTGTTAACATAACAAAACTATGGCAACTAATTATGCTACATGGATGCGTGAACAGTTACTTTGTTTAAAAAATACAAAAATTACAAACAATTTGTCTGGCCCGTAACAGTTATTTCATTCTTGACTATCATACTTAAAATTTACATTATGATTTTTATTTTTATTGAAAAAAAATAATAAAAATAACCATAACCAAATTGTCGGTTTCACGGAGAATCACCCGTATATATGTATGTCCGTATATCACAGAATTTTTGTTCGCGAATCACTTAAAAACGGCTCAACCGTTTGAAACCAAATTTAGCAGAATCTTTGACCTTAGGCCAAGAAAGGTTTATAAATTTACAGATTTGAAAAATATTAATTATAACCCAAAAAATTCAATTTTTTAAAAAAATTCAAAAATAAAAAATTTTCTACAATTTTTAAAAAAAATGCTTTTAAATTTTTTATAGTTGAGTATAACATGTTATTTACTCACATTTTAGCATAATTTTCCACAAAAAATAGTATCACTAAGATGTAAGTATTTTCAATTTCAAAAAATCGAAAAAATTATAATTGTTATTAATGACTATCAAAATAAACATAATAATAATAATAATAATAATAATAATAATAATAATAATAATAATAATATCATTCAATATTCTTTAATTGAAAAAACTTCAGAAACTTTAAAAATAAAGATGTATTATGATTTTTATTTTATTTTCATCAAAAACGGGCTTTAGACCCTTTTGTACAATTTTGTAGATACCAAAACACATAATAGTAATTAAAACTAAATTAACAACAGAAAACAAATCAAGGTTGTTAGACTTTAAATATTTTAATTTCCATTGTTATTTTCATCATTATTAACGTCAAAGATGTGCCTTCTCAAATTCGCCATAAAATTATAAATTAATTTGATGATGATAAATATTTTATGAAAAAATGGTATTGCAGGATGTGTAGAATTGTAAGTCACCTGTGATACGATACTATCATTATGCTACTGTTACCCAGTAGCATAAGTAGTAAGCTTTACCAGCTTACATGGTAAAAAGTTACGTTATTGTACTTTTTGATTAAACTTCTAAAGATAGTTTGAGCAATGTAAAGACAAATCTTAAGCAAGATATTTATGTTCGTTTAACAAAATTTCCGGCTTTGCCTAAATTTTTACTGGTTCATTCTTTTTAAATAAATTTAAATATATTTAATTTTTAGTTTTAGCCATAAATAAATCTCCAGATGGCTACAAAAATTGGTGTATTCTATAAAAATACTTTTTTTAAAGAAAATACACTACCGGCAGAAATTGTCGGTACGAATGACGAGCGAGCTACGAAAAGTTGCTGCCGAAATTAAATTAACATATTTTATTATTGAAAAATGATAGAAACTTGGTTCTTGGATCGTTTGAAAGCCAACTGAATTCTGCGTCGTTTGATATATAAATAAAAATTATTTGATATTTTTGAGAGATTTTAACACCTAAAAGATTTTGAAAAAAAATTGATTAATTTTTCTATTTTTGTGTACTATGTTTGTGTGGCTGCACATTCTAGAAAAATTGAGAGAAAAATTTTAAACTCTAACAATATAATCTTTAAAGTCTTAGCTTTTATTTGAGCCTTGAAAATTGAAAATCCGATTAGTAGTTTTTGAAATATAAAAAAATGTCCAAGCATGTTGTTTTTAAATTTAGGCGGTGATAAACACTTATTGCACTCTCGCTGCTCACCTTGTTCGTTGCGGCAGGGCCGAATAAGCGGCATATAGAGTGGGGGATATATTTGGAGCCCTATTATAAAAATTAAATGGATTCTAAAATAACCACATTACTACGAGAAAAAATTAAAAGGTTTTGGGTGTCTCCTTTCAGGAATTCTGACTCAGGTATTAATTTATGCTATATTTCTAAGATAAACTCTTGGACGAAAGGCATGAAAGGATGACATACTACAAGCGCTAGATTCTTCTCTCCATGTAGTTATATGACATTCTGTTTATTTTTGTTGTGTCTATAATGCAAAGTGTCTTTTGACCCTACATTTATAAATTTTTAAGTCAAAGAAAATTTTAACTTTTAAGAATAGTTTTTAAATTTATTTTCATAACAATGTTTTGGGTCCCCTGCTAAATATTGTTAGGTAGTTTTTGTATACTTGTTGTAAAAGACAAAAACGCCCCCTGGAGCTAAATGTTAAGTGTATTTTTTCCGTTTTTATTTTTTTTCGAATTTATTTGTTTAAAAATTATTTATTTGACATTAGGCAAGTACTTTGACAAAAAAACCAGACAATTCACGTGAAATAAACCCAAAATTTTTTTTCCTTTTTTTGATATTTTAATTTATTAACTCCTTAACTGCTCTAACGCTATTGTTAAGTAAACGCAGATGTTTTATTAACTACATTACTTGTTTACGTATACAACTTATCTACTGCTTAACACCTATTAGAAAATAGTTTTAAAAGACTAAAAATAAAATTTAACAATAGCTCTAGCCGTTTAACACTTAGACTCAGCATGAAGCTAAATGTTAAAAGAACAAAGTTTTTAAAAACGAACGAAACATATATTTTACGTTAAAATATCAGAAACTATTTTATTTAAAGTTGTTGATGACTAAACAAAATTAAAATATTAAAATTTCGTCAAATCTAAGTATTTATAACAAAAATTGAAGAGATAAATTATTGTTGAGTTTAACGTCAAATCATCGATGCATTATGATACTTTTGCATAAGTTTATGGATAATACAATAAAATTAAATTAAGTTTCTCAGGAGTTTCATTCACTCTCAATCAACTTGTAAGTTTCTATCAACGGAGAGAAATTAATTAAATATCCAATTAGTCGTATATTTGAAACAACAATACTATAATGAAACAACAATACTGCGTCTCTGAAATACTACGTCTAATTTCCACATTATTATTATTATTATTATTATTATTATTATTATTATTATTATTATTATTATTAAAAATCAAATCAAAAATCATTTATCTCAAATTTCCAATAATTAAAAATTTCTATTTTTTGTATCTTTTTTTCTTAAATAAATTTTTTCTTTTTTTATACCTTTTTGTTTTTACTATGAAGTAAACAAATTATTAAAAATAACCCTAAATATCAAATAATTTTCCCTTAATGATAAAAGTTTTTGTGGATAAATAAAAAAAATTAAATGGATTCTAATTGTTTTGAATTGTAAATCAGAATTTCAAATTTCACAAATATAATGGATAATAATAATACTTTTAAAACCCCCCTTCCTTTGAAACACACCTCAATTCATAACTTATATACTGACTTTAGTTTTCAACAATAAAAATAATAATTTTCACTGCGTTTTTATTTATGTGTTTTTTACTTGTAGTATGTGCAAGTAATTCCACCATCTCGTCGTATAGAAATAGCAAAAATTATTTCATATAATTTTTATCTACTTTTTCATTTATTCATTTTTTTCTTGTAGTATGTGTAAATAATTCCTACACTTGATTGTGCGGAAGTATCAAAAATTATTATTATTATTACCTCCGAGTGACAAGTTTTACTCGAATCTAGTGAATTTTTATAATTGAAGAGCTCAACGGAATAACGATCTATGGCACATTTAAAAATGCCTACAATTTTCAACTTTGAATTGTCATAAATTTTTATTGCAACCACAATATCCAATGAAAACTAAAAAATTATATTCTCTATTTATTTAATTATACGATTTCATTTATTTAGACTCAAAATTCAATAATACGTACACATATTTTCATTACAATTGCATTTATGTCAAAATGTGCCATAGATTGTTATTCCATGGAGGTCTTCAATTGTCGGTCGCCATACCGGATCCGCCAATTTGAATTTAAAAAAATTTTTTAAATTTAAACAGTTTTTTTTATATTTTTTTGCCTTCATTGAAGGTGTGTGTTCAAAAAAGGGTAGTTTTTCGAAAAATACATTTATATATGCATTTGTTACATTCGCTGTTCCCTTTAAAATGAGACAGTGGAATTATTCTGTTAAGTTTTAAAAAAGTTATGATTTTTTGAAATAGGTGGAAAGTATGTGTCCCACTGTCCATTAAAGGGTTTTTTGTAGTCGGAAGAGGAAAATCTGTGAATTAAGGTAAAGAATCCTTGGTTATATGAAAATGACCGATCTTGTTCTGGTCGACCCACAAAAAACCACTCCTGTCTTAATTTAGACTATTCTTAAACCCATGGAACTACCTGTTGGCTTCGAACTTCGTAGGGTGAAGGTCCCATTATGTCGCTCACGCAAATCTTCCGTGCCGTTGTTGTTCTGACATTATTTCCTCCTTGTCCTTGACAAAGTCTTCTTTTCTTCTTCGAAGGCAGTTCTGAAGACTCTGCATCTTCCTGATCCAGCGATAGTTAAGGCACCTGTGACACCTTGTGACCATAACTCTCCTACTAATTATGCAAGATTCATAACTGATTTTAATGTGCCCTATCTTCTCCAGCTTGTTAGCGTCTTCTTGGGAAGAAGCACGACAGCGAGCTTAATAACTCGCTTATTTGGTCCGAGGATCGTCACCTTCCTGCTGGCACCATAGAAAGTTTGTCTAGGTCCTCCTTGATATCCTCCTGATCGGTAAGAGTGTTCATGTTGCGAATTTGCAGCACAGTTTGCCGGTCAGCCATCACCTTAAGGTCAGCCTCCTTTTGAACCTTCGCCAGCACTTCAGCGAAAGTAGCTCCTTCAGCCACTTTGACGACTGTGGCTCTGCCCTTCTTAACTGAATTCGGCTTTTGTACAGTTTTGGTCTCCTTGCCTATAGACTTTCTTGGAGGTCCCTCCTCTTTCTTTCTTTTTAAGTCCTTCGCAAGCTCAGGATCACTTCTCTTCCGCTTCTGAGCATCTAAGACGACTTTTCTCAACACGATTGCATGACAACGATCTCGTCTAGCTCTGCGATGTTGTCTGACCTCCTCTGATCAGATCATTCCCTGGTAAAAACTCTCATCCTTTTTTGTAGCTGCTGCGTGCTTCTCCTTGATCTCCTGTATGAGCGATGTCATGCTTTTAAGCCCATTCTTGATTGTCATATTGATATTTCTTTTTATCTCCCAGGACTTGTTCATTTTGCTAACCTCTTCTTTTATTTCTAGAATGCATTTTGCCTCTTCCTCCCGCAGCTTAATGCATTCATCTCGATTTTCGTTGCAGCTTGCAATATACTTTGCTGAGGCATTACTAAAGTCACAAATGCCACTGGTCTGACTTGTCGCGCTGCTCGCACTTCCTCGTCTATCTACTAAGTCCAAGACAACTCTTGATACTATCAAAGTGTTCTTGACGTCCTGCGTTCTTGGGACACTGGCCACCGCCAGGTGCTTGACAGTCGGAACCGGTGAGGAATTCAGCCAAAGCATTACTCCGCAGGTACTCCTTGTTTTTACAATCACTCATATTTAATGTTTGTCCCGTAACGAGGGACGATCGGTTATATGAGTGTGATATTAGTATTTTGTGAATATGTGTGCTGTTATTGGTGTAAAAGCGATGAAATTGTATGTAATACATATGTGTGTAGGTGGATCCTTTTGTGGATATCCCCGTCACCACGGCATGGTCTACCAAACATATCCAAGATGACACTCGTGTATGGCAGCGGATAGGCATCCCACCCCGGTACACCAATGCCGTCAAGAATGACACACTCCCATGACATCAAAGACGATAGTCACGTCCAGAAGAATATAAGCATCTTTTTCTCCTAGCACGTCAAAGATATCACTGATGTTCAGCAGTGGACAAACAGCAGCAGGGGCTATGAAAGGGTTAAACTTTACTAAATTATTTTATTAACATTTTAAATGAAGAAAACAAGTAAATACAATTCTTTCTTATTAAAATTTAACAATTTAATTTTGTAAAAAATAAATAATAATAATTAATTAATTTTAATTGAAGTAATTAAATTATTTTCAGCTTTAAATTAAGTTTTTTCTTTTTTTTGCAATGAAGGTTTCCTCGCATTTTCACAAACGTTAAAATACATTACTAACCTTCTTCCCAAAAATTAATGTCGCAAATATGGATTATTATTATTATGAGGTATATTTTTTTAGAATATATTTATTTTTATACTACTTTTCTTAAAGAAAATTTCATAAAAACTTTAAATTTTAAAAACATAATATATTATTGTTTTGAATATTCGCGCGAAAAAATCACGAATACAGCCGAATGTGTAAGAGTCACAGTCGGGGAGAAAAAAATGGCGTTCTATTAGTCGCATAAACAAGCTCCAATATTGCATGACATACGCCATCCAGTTAGTATACAGATCAGTGTTCTCGGTAGGGCTTCCCTTGTCAATATCCTGGAATAAGTAGCATTATCCTCATCGTCAATTCTGTTAGGTGGGCCAGAGGGTGTAATTGATCGTGATGTATCAATCTCATCCTCATCATTTGGTCTCACTACCTCTTCCTTTTTCAATACGGTCTTCCTATTTTCCACCTCTTCTGCTTGTCTTTCCCTGAGTCTTTCGATAGATACAGATGTCTTTGGCTACAGATTCTTCACAAATCGATCTAGTTCTTGTACGGCTAATCTACTTTCAAATTCCGACCAGTCTTCATCATGTCTGCGTTTGGAATTCATGTTTATAGATAACACCTTTGGTAAATTAAATGTATTAATATCTTCTAGAGTTGCAATTTCCATTTGGGGATTTCCATGTCCTGATGATTTAAGTTGACGAGAAATTGCCCCAAGTTGTCTGTTTCTCACTGGTTCTACTATTGGAAAATCAAGCCATGAAGGTGGTGTTGATAAATCAGTCGGATATTGGAATTCTCTTACCGGGTGATGATTTATTGTTGGTCTGCCACGCGTTGTTCCTCTTCATTGCATCTTCAAGTCAAAATTATAAGGAATTGAACGTCTGTTAAGTCTTACACCTCTCCTTCCCTCGTCAATAAAATTCCTCCGGTTATCCAGGATAGCATTCGTTTCTAGAATTTTGTCTGAGAACTTTCTCCACCCTTGTCAATGATCAGATGAAATCTACAAATAATAAAAGTTATTAGTAAATTCAAACAGAATTTAGACAGGTAAGTATTTTTTTAACTCAGAAATATGAATTTTAGGATTTCTAAGACTATTATTGGCTTGTAATACAAAACAGAAGGAGATAATTGTTTAATAATTTCAAATGGGCCTTCGAATTTAGGAGCCAATTTGGTTGCAAATTTTTGTGTCCCACTTGACAATTTAGTATCTTTGGCTATCTCTTTCACTTTCATGCAAGGCTGTTTCACTTGTGACGTCAAATTCGTTTCGAGATGTGACGTCAGATAGCTGGATGGAAAACGTTCAGACGACGCAATGCGATTCTTATGACAGAAAAAATTTTGAAATTTCTTTTCACTATTTTTCAAATTTAATGAATTATAAATACTTCCTCTCTACATAATTATATACATTTGAAACGAATTAATTTTATGCTTGTACTGACATGTGAATGTACCCTAAAGGCGAAACGCATGCGCACTTATGTTTGCTGAGGATACGCGCTACTGGACAATTTCTTTGACAACTACCCAACCTTGCTAATTAACATGTTTTGGAAAGTTCCTTGGCCAACTTAAAGTAACAAACATAACCTCAAAATAAGTGTTGCTTTCAAATAAAGATCTTCTTGAAATAGTTTCGCTTAAACAGCAATATGGTACGTTTCTACTTTATTTTTTTAAATTGTAAAAGAACTTTGTCTATAGTACTATTTACATAATTTAATATAACTATTTTCAGAATCCTAATAATGTTAATTTCGAAAATCAAGAGTCACCAGTAGTTGCAGTATTGCCTAGTTTTTCCACTTCCTATGATATTTTTTATGGATCTTTGGATACTCCAGGAAGAGTAGCTGTACGAAGACTAAAGTCCTACAACGGACTATACAAATGTTCAAAACAAACAGAAAAAGTTACGCGTAGCAATACGAATTAAGAAAATATTTTAGATGTTTCAAAAATTGTTTTTAAATAACATGTTGAAACTCTAAAATAAAATTTTTATTAATACACTTAATCGCAGTTGGATGATTATATTCCTGTTACTACCGAAATTCGTGCGGCGTTTTGAAACGTTTTTTTGTACGAATATTCGAGCAAAAAATAAACGAAAAGTTTTTTTAAAAAAAATTTTGTACAAATTTCCGTACGAAAATCGAGCGAATTATTTTCGGAAAATTTTTAGAAAATTTTGCTCGGAAATTCGTATGGAATTTCGCACGAAATGTCAGCTAACAATTATTTTTCAAAAATATTCGTTCAAATTTCCGAACAAAATTCGTCAACTAAAAATTTTTTTCAAAAATTTTCGTACGAATTTCATACAAATTTTGAGCGCATTATTTTTGGAAAATTTTTTAGAAAATTCTGCTCGGAAATTCGTCCATAGATTCAAGTGAAAATGTTGAAAAAAAATTTTAGTTGACATTTAATGCGAAATTTTATACGAATTTCCGAGCAGAATTTTTTAAATTGAATATTTTATTATTTTTTATCAGTACCTTAAGTGTTAGGCAAGAATTGTAAATTGTTTCTTAAAAACAAATGTTTTAATCTGCTCGCAGGCCTATAATAAATAAATATTTATAGTAAATAAGAAAAATGAAAAACAAATTTGTTATTGGTGAATAGAGCCATTTCGAACATCTTGAATAAGAATGAGATCTCTCTAAAATTATTGTTAACCTATATGCACGGAAGACTTTTATAAAAACATCACAAATATGATATCTTTCTATCTTATTTTTAAATGAATTCCATAGCATTTTTTAAAAATTCTATTTTTGTAATAAACTCTTGTCAAATTCAGAATTCTGATAGCGATAATGCAGATGACCAAGAGTCATCATTAGCCACAACATTGTCTGTATCGACGGAACTTCGAAGTGATACTGATCGGGAAATGGAATCAAGTGAGACATTAAATACCGTCGCAATTGTAGGAAATACATCTTCATCAGTTTTAAATCAAGACTTCGATGGTTATGATGTTTCAGTAGAACATAGAAGTTTTTTGAGCTCTTCTTCTTCCACTCATTGTTCTTTTCCATCTTCAGCATTGACATCATCATCATCATTATTAACTTCGCCATCTTCATCTTCTTTTCATTCTGTAAGGTCTGCTTCTTCTTCAAATGAATCACTTCTATCGACATCACAATTCTCAATTTTAACGACAAGCGATGATAACAGCGACAGAGATAATTATATTGTTAGTGATGACAATGAAACTAGTTGGCTCGATAAAGCTATTTATAAGAATGCTAATATTAATGGCGATAATGCTTTAAATCATATCTTACAAGTTTATGTTTCGAACCGATTGTCTAAGAAAGCTTTGAATGACATTTTAACCTTAATTAATGTATTGTTACCTGAAGACCTCACACTTCCAAAAACGAAATTTAAATTCTTAAAATTACTCGATGAAATTTTTCCAGACTCAGATCCTAATTACACAATTATGCACAGAATATGCTAAGATTGTTTGAATTATGTGTGAAACTGGTTAGATACAGTGAATACAAGAAGTTGTCTACGTTGCAATAGTCGAAAATTAAATAGTTTCTTTTTAGAATTCGATATTGAAAAAGAACTACGTACTGCCTTCCAAGTGAGAGATTTACACATCTTAATCGATTCTTTTCAAACTGAGTGTTCACAAAAAAATCAGGAAAATATTTCTGACTCTGTTTTTGGTTCTGAGTACCGCCGATTGAAAACAACTTCTATACCTGGTAAATATGATTTGAGTCTAATTTGGTTTACTGCTGGAGTTCAGATCTTAAAAAGTTAACGAAGTCAAATGTGGCCAAATTATGAACGTAGCACCAAGGTTTAGAAGGAGTTTCCAATTCGCCTGCGGGATATTTTACTCAAACCGTTGCACTAAAAAACCTGAAATGAACTCATATCTGCTGCCTTTTACATTAGCTTTACAAAACTTATATACAAATGGGTTTGAATGGAAGCATAGTACTTTAAATTGTATTCTTAAAAGCAAAGTAATTGCTCGAATCGCATGCTTAGATGCTCCAGCAAGAGCAGCTGTACAAAATCTAATATATTATAATGGAGAATATGGTTGTTCAAGCTGCGAAATAAAAGGTTTAAGTAGTGAAACTGGTGCTGGCTCAAATTGGGTATTCCCAATACCTTCTGAGCAGCCGCACTTAAAAACTGCTGACAGAATGGAAATTCAAACGACTGTTGTACAGAGGTTTGAAAATCTGAAACATTTTAGAGGTGTTAAAGGTAGCGCAGTAGTCACAAACATACCTCATTTTGACAGATCTAAAGGATTTATTTGCGACTACATGCATTCTGTTCTGCTTGGCGTGACGTTAATGTTTTTAAAATTGTGGTGTAATTCGAATAATCATTTAGAAGAGTATTATTTGTCTAGAGAAATAAGAAGCGAAATTGATAACATTTTGGAGAGAATTACACCACCCGATGATATAACTCGTACTCTTCGAAAATTATCTCAATTGGGTGATTAGAAGGCCTCCGAACTCAGAGCGTTTCTTATATATTATGGACTAATCATTTTAAAAAATCGTTTAAGAGTTACATATTATCAACATTTTCTTTTACTCGTGAAAGCAATTAATCTATTATCTCAAGAGGAAATTACTCCAACAGAAATCAACTTAGCGGAGACCTTGTTAAACATCTTTGTTATTCAAGTAGAATCACTTTATGGTTTAAATAAATGCTCTTATAATATACACCAACTATTGCATATTGCAGACGACGTTCGTCTGTGGGGACCGCTTTGGGTTTGGTCAGCCTTCACTTCTGAAGATCAGAACGGTGAGCTTGTTCGAATGACACAAAGCTCAAATAAAATTGATGTCGAAATAGCGAATACTGTTCGAATTATACAAGCTCAACCTTGTATTCAACATGTTATGAATCCTCACAGAGTAGTAAACGATCGTCAACACAAAACACACGGAACACCAGTAGCAGCACATATTATTATAGCTTCTGAACGTCGAGCAATAAGTACAGCGACAAATCTCACAATGGATCAATTACTTACGGAAGGAATTGTAATTTACAGTAGATGCCAAATAAATAATGATATATATATATATATATATATATATATATATATATATATATATATATATATATATATATATATATATATATATATATATATATATATATATATATATATATATATATATATATATATATATATATATATATATATCTAAATTGTATACTTGCCAATAAAGAGATTAAATTTCAACGTTCAGTGGGAAAAAGATGAATTAATTTTCTTTGGTGCAATAAAGTATTTCGTAATAGTTCAAGTACAATTGTATGCTGTATTAAACTAACTTATTGTTACCAATAGTATTAATGACGATATAAAGCACAGAGAAATTGAATTCAATCTCAATTCCAATATAAAACATGTAAGGGATTCTTATAATATCTTAGTTATACCACTAAATAAAATATTATCGAAATGTTTAAAAGTACAGAATTATGTATGCAGCTTTATGAACAATATTAAAAGAAAATAAAACAATTATTCACGTAATTATTCACGCTACAAAACTATGAACACACGTAGTACGTAATAATATTGTAACGTCTCTGTAATTTTACATATGAAGTTAAAAAATCTACAAAGCAACATTAAAGAAATATAATAATATTATTGCAAATTTTTTCACAATTAATATACCTGGATAACAGTAGGTAATAAGCTACTGCATCGTTTTCTAAAAGTCATAATAACTTACCTTTAAAATTGATAAAAAATGTAAAGCTAGTGAGATACCTGTGTCTTATTAAGAGTGGATCAAAATAATGGTCGGATAACTGTGGTGGATTAGCTGGTGCATCGTAAAACGGGACGTTATCTTACTTTTGAAATTGATCAAAATAATGTCCGGATAACATTGATGGACAAGTTGGTTTATCGTTTTTGATTGGTTAGGTTTACTTATCTTTGAAATTGATCAAAATAATGTTGAGATAACTGATAGATTAGCTGGTGCATCATTTTCTACAGGATATTTTGTCTTACGTTTGAAATTGATAAAGATAATGGACGGATAAGGTTATGTTATACCCTTGACATTGATAAAAATAATGGTCGGATAAATGCGGTGGATTAGCTGGTGTATTGTCTTTGACAGGTTATGTTTACTAACCTTTTAAATTGTCTTAATAATGTCCAGATAACTGCAGTGGATTAGCTGGTGTATCGTTAAAACAGGCTGTGTTATCTTACTATTGAAATTGATCAAAGTAATAACCGGATAACAGTTGCGGATATGCTGTATCGTTCTTGACAGGATATGTTGACTTATGTTTGAAATTGTTTCAAATTTTAACTGAAAACTATTTATGATAGCCAGATAACCGTAAGTAATTTTCAGGTTTACAGTATACATCGTTTTGACAGGTAAGGTTAACTGACCTTTGGAAACGTTAAAAATATTGTTGGAATTCTTCGATAATAGTAATTCATGTTTTTGTGAGTCAATTTTCTTATAATTTAACTATTTTATGTGAATGTTCAGTTTATATAGGATAATCATAATTCCGCGGAATTTCCGCGGAGATTACTGGTAATCTTTTCACGTGGGTACTTTCATGTTGATTTTTATTATTGTACTCCGTCTATTTTTCTCCTTGTCAATAAATTTTGTTACTAGGTCACGTAATGCGTCAAGTCTTTTAACTCTGTCAATCCATACTTCAGGTGAAATTCTTCATACTTTGTTCTTATTCTCAACCTCTGGTCTTAAACTTGTTACTGGTCGAAGATGTCGACCAAAATTTAAAAATGCTGGAGATGTTTTTGTAGCAGCTTGGGTTGCAGTGTTGATTGCAACCCAAGTCTAAATTCGTGGACATGTAAATCCCAGTCACGATGATCATTTCCAAAAATGTCCATATCATTGTTTTCAAGGTCCGATTGCTTCTTTTTACCGGATTAGCTTGAGTGTGATAAGGTGGTGTTGTAATATGCTTCACCCCATATTCCTCAAGTGTTTCTTAGAGAGTCTTATCATATTCTTTCCCATTGTCAGTCAAGAGGAAGTCTGGAGTCTCCCATCTGAATAGGATCAATTCTTCGAAGGCCTTGGTTACACATTTTCCGTCTGCAGATCTTAATGGTTTCAATTCGATCCATCTTGAAAACAGGTCTTGAAAAACAACAAGATATTTACATTTGCTTTTACTTGGTGGAAATTCTATTGTGTCAGCTGCAACTACTGCCCATGGTCTTTCAACTATTCTCTGTCCCATCATTCCTACATGTCCGGCTTAAGATACTTTGTGTAATTGACATTTTACACAATGAGTCACAAATTTGTGTACGTCATTCCAGATTCCTGGCCAATAGCATTCTCTCGCAACCCTGTCATAAGTCTTCTCCACTCCTAAATGACCCATAGATGGAATGAGCATCGGCTAATACCCTTAGTCTATGTTCATTTGGCACAACCAGCTTCCATCCATCTTCATCACTGTTATTTTTAATGAATCTTGAATATCATCCGACTATTCCTAGAAATCTCCTTAGTTGTTTGACATTTGTAGGTGATGGATAGCTTCGTACTGCTTCTGTCTTCTCTGGATCTGGTCGTAATCCTTCCTCGTCTAATAAATATCCCAAATATCGGACTTGTGAACATCCAAATTCACACTTATCGGGATTAACAGACAGATTTTCTTTCCTAAGTTCCTCTAATACAAATTCTAATATTTTTATATGTTCGTAAAAGTTGTCCTTCACGATGATGATGTCATCAAGATATCCGAACACATAAGGTTCAACTTCTGGTCCAAAAAGAGAGTCAATTAGTCTCTGAAAAGTACTCGAAGCATTCACAAGTCCAAAAGGCATTCGGCAGTATTGTCAAAGTCCTGA
Organism: Leptopilina drosophilae; assembly: GCA_032873175.1. Taxonomy (NCBI): domain Eukaryota; kingdom Metazoa; phylum Arthropoda; class Insecta; order Hymenoptera; family Figitidae; genus Leptopilina; species Leptopilina drosophilae. The sequence goes on from CM065480.1 coordinate 31,209,069, forward strand.
TCCGGGGATAGCAAAAGCTGTATACTTTTTGCTTTTTTGAGATAATGGAATTTGATGATAGGCTAGTGTCAAGTCAATTTTTGAGATGTATCTGGCTTTTCTCAATTTGTCCAAAATAGAGTCAATGGTCGATAATGGGTACATGGCCCTTATTGTGATCTTATTAACGTCTCTGAAGTTCAAGCATTGTCGAAAATCACCATTCCCTCTAGGCATCAAAACTGGAGCTGTCCTCGAATTGCTGCATGATGTCTCGATTACTTTTTTCTTATACAGCTCTGCTGAAGTTTTCTGTGACCAAGTAATAATTATTGGCGACATACGTTTTTGTCTGTGTTGGACAGGGGTTTCGTCAGTTACTCTGAGGCGATGTTCAGTCAAGTTGGTCAATGGTAGTTCTTTTGATAGCGGTAGTACTAATCTTCTCACTAGGTCTTAAATAATATCCTTTTGTTGGTCCGTCAACGCAGAGATACCAGCACATTCAGCATAAATTTCTTCTTCCCCCTCGAAATATGGCTCTGCTACTCTGTCGCTGATCACATATATCATCGCTTTGGGGTCTAATAGTGCCTCATAGGAATTGTTACCGATGTTCATTCGAAAGAAATATCGATTTTCCAGTCGGCTTCCGTCTACATCCTTGTCTAAATCAAGGTATAGGTCAGTTGTGCACTTCACAACATCTCCCCTCCCTTGGAACATTGATACTGACCCTTTATCAGTATCATTCATCCCCTCCATTAAACTCCGCTTATAGAGTGGATCTCTATTCCCACTCTTGGCCTCAACATCCCTAAATGAAAAATTAAATGAGTCTTTCTCATTCTTACTCTCTCCTTCATTCCATGTCAATAGTTTGAATGAGTTTTTCTCATTTAATTTTTCAGTTCCTATACTATAGTCTTTCCAAATGAGTGTATCTCCCCACTCTTCTCGTCTACTATCTCGTCACCGATGTCCCAACTACATGTTGCACCTTCATTAATAGGGAATGAATTTAAACCTTTAATTTTGTTTAATTTATCCCTATTTTTCCCAATTACTGTAACTTTCTCTTTGTCAAAAGAAACGGTAATTATTGGGTCTGAGGGGGGCTTGGTGGGGGGTACAGGCAGTGACTGCACCCCCCATGGGCCGTTTCCCAAAACATTTCTCACATTAACACAATTCGGGCAAGTCAAAAAATTTACTCCTGGAGTTTTACAGACTAGGCAAATTTTAGTTTGCTTTACTCTGTTAGGTCAATTTGTGGCGATATGCCCTTGCTGTTGGTATACAAAACATATTTTTAAAGGACATTCTGACACCCTATGTCCCACTGACTGGCAAGAGAAACATGCAACTTTTTCGTCAGTTTTCTCAATTTTCTTCTCCCCTTTGTCTTTTTGTCCTTCTTCTTCTTTTCACTCTTCTTCATATTCTTCTTTTCACCTTCACTTGTCTCGACAACTCGCTCGTCTTCTATAGCTGCTACTTTCTTTTCATTTTTGTTGGTTCCATGCTTCTTATCGTCCTTCTTGGTACCATGCAATTCAGCGGCTGGAAAACGCATTTTGTCTTTCGATGGTGGGGGAACATATCTGTCGTCCAAGTCTTTCACTTTTTCATATTGTCGTAGATTTTTTTCTAGTTTAGTCAGTGATTTTAGACTTGATGAATAAACTTGTCTGCGGTATGTGGGCGTAAGGCCTTTATAAGCAATTTTAACCTGTTGCTTGTCTGGTAATGGTCTCTTTAAATGTCCCATTATTAGTCTTAAACTTGTTAAACATAAAGAAATCTTTTCTCCTTTTGCTTGTGATCTGGCCCTAAGTTCGTCAATTACCTCGTCATCGTCAACTGTTGTTAAAAATTCACGGTGAAAAACTCTCTTGAACATCTTCCATGTGTCAATTTCTCGTCTAATAGTCTTATACCAACGACTTGCTTAACCTTTTAAAATACTGGGGATTGAATGTACTAAATCATCGTCGTCAATTACCATACAAATTTTACAATCTTCTAATCTGTCAAAGAAATCTTCAGGATCAGCATTGTCTTCTCCCGAAAATTTAATATCCCAATTAATCAACGTTTTAATTGTTTTCGACCTATTAATTCCTATACTTTTGTCTGATTTTAATGACGATTCACTAGAAATGTGCGAGTCAAAGTCACTTGATGAACCAAATGTTTCGGATAGAACCAATGTTGTACATAAATTTGATTGTAAAAACTGTCCTGCAACATATATCGGCGAGACGAAACGATCTTTATTAACTCGCATAAATGAACACAAGAAAGTAAATGATAACTCTGTAGTTTTTCGACACCGCACTAATTTTAATCATGACTTTGACTGGGAAAATACAAAAATATTAGACAATGAAAAAAATTTTGCAAAACGACGAATACTTGAAATGATCCATATTAAAACTAATCATTCCACTATTAACAGAAAGGAAGATATTTTTACTCTAAACAAAACTTTCTTTCCTCTTCTCAGACGTATAGACTCTTGCCTATTGGGATCTCTTGTGGGGGCGTGGCTTAATAATTTGACCTACTCTCAGTAGTACCATTTTTCGACACCGCGTTAAAAAGCTACTCTGGTTTGTGGAAGCTGGACAAGTTTAGACAAAACGACCTACTGTCAAAGGTTACAAAAATTTTCAACAGAGAGCGTCTCACGCTACAAGAGATCCCAATAATGACAATACAATAACACAACTAGTGTTTATATATCAGTTCGTTGATTCTTTTCGTTTCTATCAATTTGACTTTCGTATATCGTTGAAATTCTAATTTTATTCCAGTTGACACTGAAACCCTGTAAAGAGATGTCTCCCTTTTCAAATTTTAACTCTGTTTTTTAATTACTTTTTGTTGAACATGTGTTGTATTTTGTTTGTTTATGGGTGATTCTCTCAAAAAGGACAAATTATTTGTGCACTGTTTCATACGGCGTTTTTGTTATAAAACAGTAAAATAAATATAAGTAATTAAAAATTGGCTAGCCATATGTTATGATTATAAAGTTTTTAGTTAAATCACAACGAAAAATTAAAAAATAATGATCAAATTAATGAAATATTAAATAAATATGATGTGAAAACTCCAATCCGTGACTCCACTCCGTAACCACCTCCGTTACACTACATTTTATCAAATATTTCAGTTTTTTGACCTTGTTTCGAATTTTTCTTTAGTGATATGATTAAAAAATTATTAAATGCTATGGAGTGGCTGTCATAAATTTTAAAAGTTTATTTTAATATAATTAATTTTTAACAAAATACCATAAAATCATGATTTGTTCTTTTTGTGAGAATCACCCTTATTTATTTATTGCTTTTTACTTCTTGACAGATTAAAACGTGTTTTCATGTTTTAATGACTTAAGTAGGATATCATCATTGTTATTACTTTTCTGAAAATAGCGCTTTAGATCTTTATAAATATTGAAGTGTTTTCTGTTTAATAAATTCAGCCTGATGAGGTTGGCAAACCTTAGCCAATGAAACGTCGCTTTATTGACGATACACATTGGATTTTTTATTCAATATTCCACCTTCCCACGATCATTTATTTAACAATAATATCAACAGTAAACAATGTCCTTCGTACATTTTTTCTTTGAATTTTTTATTACGTCGTCGTTTGTACTTGTCCTTATTTTGGGCAATCCTTTTCTCCCTAGTCGAAAATTTATCGGATTTGTCTGAGTCATTATCATTATTACTATCGTCATTTGATATTCCCCCTTGGATAGAAATTTTGTATTTGTTTGTACTGGTTGGGGAGTATTTCAGTCATATTTACTTCCTCTTGTCTCATCTTTATTTTGAATGGATTGAGAAACATCTGTCTTGATATTTTGTTCAAAATTCTGATTTTGTCAAACATGTCTCTTTTTCTCTTTTTAAATGAAAGTTCATGTCATTTGGTGGCCATTCAAAATCATTTTCCAATCCAATGTAGTCATTATTTTCATTGATAGGTAGAAGAGAATTAGTAATTTGTTTATTTAAATTAATAAACTGTCTAATTTCTGGGCTAATACTTGGTCTTGAAACCGATTGTTGTAAACTAATGACACTTGGTGCCATTGTAGCCGAAATAATTGGCTGAGGTGTAGTCATGACTAATGTAGTAATGGGTAAAGGAAGTGTATGGAAAGTCGTCGTCAAAATCGACGTAGTAGGGATCAATGAAACAACAGCTAGTAAGCTGTTGTCATAACTGGTGTATGACTTATACTTGAAGAATTTTGTCTAATATACAATAAATTGTTATCTCCCCTCCCTGCTAATATTTCCTGATTTTTGTCTATTTCACCCAAGTTACTTAAGTTTCTAATTTTAGGGCTGTCAATTTCCTCACCACTATCACTTGTCACTCCTGTACCCCTTGTCTGGCAAACGTTTGGAATTTCTTCCTGTTTGGGCGGTGTATTTTTTATTTTATTTATTTATTTAACTTACACTTGTCTAGTGAACTAGAAGTTCATACAAGGCGAGTTCGATATAGCGCGAAAACAAAAACTAAAGGATTTACCATGACACTAACATACAGATCACACACAGCGCACCAAAGGTAGGACTAATACGGGTCTTTCCCTTTTAACATTAAAATAAACATTGATAACAATTCTTTGATTAAATTGAGATTCGAGGACGACATGATTTCTATTAATGTATCGATAGGGTCAGTAGACGCATTTAAGGGGAATAAGGACTCGCGAACACACATCCAAGCCGGACAATCAACCATCAGGTGTTGCAGGCTTTCATAGTCCTGACGACAACATTTACAAAACTTTTCCGAACTAAACACAAACTTGACTATACCATTCAAAATTCTAGTGACATAAACATTAGATAAACGTAGTTGGGCAAAAATTCTCTTATAAAAAAGACTTAGTTTAGATACCAAATATGGCTGAGTTCCCGGAGACAAAGAAAGAGAAGGGTAAAACAATAAGCTACTCGACGAGGACAGTCTTTCCCTGTCCCTGACCACAAGATGAGCTCTGTATAATTTGAGGATGGTCCCACAGTCCAGGCTATCAATATCCTCAGAAAATTTGTCCCAATGCGAGGTCAAATCCTCGTAATCAAAAAAGATACGTAATTGATTAATCCAATTGAATCTATTATCCGGATCCCTGTGAGACATGCTGATTAATCTTTCCAAACAGAGTTTGGGAAGACGCGAGCTGTCCATTTTAGCAATCTTCAACGTCCAGGATAACAGGTTCTTTAGAATTATAAAGGATAGGTGTAGCGATCCCGTTTCTATCCTCAAAGCGTAACCCGGAGTATTAGATGGGAGCAAAAGTAGTTTCTTTAGAAAAGAGAGTTGTGTACGTTCTATAAATTCTAGGAAATTTAAGGCCCAAATTTGAGAACCGTATATCAAAATACTAATTACTAGACTCTGAAATAAATTTATTGTAAGAGGACCAAGTATCAGCGCCGGACGAGGCGACCACCCTCAACACCGTGGCTGCAGCCATATTTGCAGCGCTAGTGAATTTATTTGCCGCCATTAAAAACGAGCAATCTCCACAAAAAGGTACACCCAAATATTCGTAGTAATCAACTACCTTAATTAGACTTTCCGCGTATTTAAAAGACTTAAAATTTTTTGCAGGTGAATTACGTTTTCTAGAAAAGATTACAATTTTAGTTTTGCTGGTATTAACTGTCATCTGATTAAGGACGCAGTATGAGTGAAGAGCTTTCAGTTTGTTATTAACCTCAAGTGGTGTATCAGACAAAATAACATAGTCGTCCGCATAACCAATTACAATAACTTCTTTCGTACTATTAATGGGGAGGCCCCTGCAACCTTGGGCAACAAAGTGGTCCTCGAAATCGTTTATAAACAAGAGAAACTCTAAAGGACTTAAAACCTCACCCTGGAGGACACCCTGAGTAATCTTGACAGAATCAGTCACTCCTCTATGAGTACTAATGTTGGTGTTAGCCGCTGAATAAAAAGATTTTATAATATTTATCAACTTACTACTAACCCCCAATTTATTAAGCTTCCACCACAGAAGGTTATGAGAAAGGGAAGGAAACGCGCCTTTGAAGTCCACAAATATTGCGTACACTACTGATGAGCTATTCCTTAAATGAATTTGTATTATTGAATTCAATGTGAAAAGGTTATCAAGGCAGCTCCTTCCCCTTCTAAACCCAGACTGTGACTCAGGAATTAAATCCAATTCCGTCGCCCAAGTCTCCAGTCTCTTGCATAGTACTTGTGTAAAAAGTTTCGCTATATTTCTAACCAATGAAATCTGTCTATAATTTTCCGGGTCCTCTGCGTCTCCCTTCTTGAAAATCATTCTTGTTGAAATCCTTCCCCAATCTTTCGGTACCGCTTCCGAATCCATAATTTTATTAAAGAAGCTACAAATAAAAAGAATCCAATTCTGAGGTAAATTTTTATAAAAGTCAACTGAAATGCCGTCCGATCCAGGAGCCTTCCCACTTTTCGATCTTCTCAAGCTATCAACAATCTCCTCCAAAGTTATTGTGCCATCCAAAATTGGGTGAGACACCTTTATAAAAGCGATATTACACGAAGCGAAAAGACTGATACAAGGATAGCATTTACATAAATATTCTTGCCATGTCCTGAGATCGATGTCCGATTCATGAGAAGGTCTAGATCTAAACGAATTAATGACCCTCCAAAACTGCGCAGAGCTCCTACAACTCGCCAAAGCATCTATTTGTTTGTCCCGGTAAACCCTCTTCTTCCCTTTTAGAATTTTTTTAAACTTGTTTTTAGAAGAAAGATATAACCTCTTTGAATCTCTAGAAAAATTCGAAGCCCTGCACAGTCTCAGACACTCAGAAATCGACCTCCTCGCGACCCTACATTCGTGATCAAACCATGGTTTACTCTTCAAACATCTATTAAAAATACGCTTACGCTTTACCATACCCAGATCTGTAGCGACCAAACTGATCACAGAGGTAAGTACATCACTCAGATCATCCACGCTGCCATCCAGGTGTGCCACCTCACTTCTGAACGCCATCGAAGTTGAAAATTCCTGAGCTTTATCCGATTCAAACATTAAAGTAGAGGGCCTCGAATCATTCAAATGACGTAAAGGATGGGGGGGATCCAGAAACCAATCCAGTTTAACAGGTAGATGATCCGAAAGTGTAGGCAACTCCAAAACCTCAAAATCTTTGAAAAGGTGAAGACCGCTGATGGAACACCAAACAAGGTCGACGACACTCTCTCCCTGAGGACCAACAAAGGTAAAGCAAGCCGGAGAATCAAGGCGGGAACGACCGTTTAAGAGAACAAGGCCATTTGACTCCATCATTTCCACGAGTAACTTTCCCTTGCCATAAATCACAGTGTCCAGAGATTTCCTTTCGCAATAGAAAGGTAGCATATTTAGACATAGGTCCGAGGTTACTTGATTGAGATTAGCCACTCTGCAATTGAAGTCACCAACAATCACAACCGGTAACTCAGGGTGAGAATTTGTTAAACAGTTTAGGGTTGCACATAACTCCTCTAGATTCTCTTTACAGTCCGAGATCGGGGACCAATACACAACACCAAGAATAAAAACAGAGTTAAAATATACAAACTTTACGAACAAAAAATTAGGCGAAGTATCAATAACTTCAAAACTGTAGATGTCAGAGTTAAATGAGAGAAGAAGACCTCCCATCGCTCTACCATATTTACTATTTCTGATAGCAGGCGAAACGATGGTATGTAAAGCAGATCTCTTGAAAGGGTTAAAATCACTAGACTCACACCATGTTTCGCAAACACATAAAATGTCACCATTGTTCAACAAATCATAAATGTCCGTAAGATTCTTTAGGCCGTTTGCATTCCAGAAAAGAAGCTTTGGTTGGAGAGCTTCATTAGATAAGCCGTTAAAATACCGTGATTGCTAATCCTGATGTGCAGCAGAATTATTCGATAACTGATCGGTATCAGGTGGACCTGTATTGTTATTCTTCGTAGCGACCGAGCTAATAAAATAATCAAGAGTTTTCGACTGAACCGGGTCCATAGAAGCTTTAAGAGGTCTACCCTTCTTAGGGGTTACAGTTTGGGATGTTTCCTTACTCGAAATTTTCCTTTTACGTAGGGTTTTAAGAGCTGATGGTGAGGAGGAAACTGAGTCGATCACGTTCGGGTCCTTAAGAAAATCAGGGTTTGCCTCATTGGCCTTAGCCAGTTGGTTTATTAGAGAATCAAGAGAAGGTAAATCCAGGACCTTCTCATTCACTAAGGCTCGGTTACCCTTCAATTTCGCCATTATACCAAAATCATTCAGCTTAATGACTCTACTTCTTAGATTTCTGATTTCCTCCCTCTCCTCCCTAGATCTGTCATTTGCTATAGACAAATTAAATTTCTTAAAGTCCCTGACCTTGCTGAAAACATCCCTTACCCATCTTTCGGCGATAAATTTAATTAATATTGGACGGTTTCCTATGACCTTACCAAGGCGGAAAGAATCGGCAATCGCAATGTCCGGTACTTGTATTCCAACGTCGTAAAAAATTTTTAAAATATTGGGAATAAGTGATTTATTAACAGCATCAGAGTCTTCAAGGCCGAATAACACTATATTTTTAGATCTCGTCTTATCTATTAAAGACGAAATCACATTTTCCACTTTATTAATTCTGTTGTTGGTATCGATTTGAGTTGAATTTATTCCAATAAGTGAATTTCTAATAGAATGTACATCATCTCTCAAAGAATCGTGAGAGTGAGTCAACTTTTCGATAGCTATTAGCAGTTGACTGAGTTTGTCTCTCTCGCCTTGTAAGTCTTCGTCTGACATATTGAAGGTAATTAAGAGAACAATGGGGTACAGTCACCAACAGCAAACAGGTGACAAAAATTCACAAGTATAACGAGATAATCCAGCACTTGAATTCACACGATACTCCAAAGAACAGAAATTAGAGTACATATAATATTAAAATTTAAATCACTGATAAAATCTGATAAAGGGGATCAAATTGATAAAATGGCTAAATTAAAATTCCACAGAATACTGACGAACGAGACGTCACAAAAACAATTCATTGGGACAAAACGAAAATATGACCGTTCGCTACGACAGCACAAGTCGAACTCCGTTTGGGCGGTGTATATGCTTTAAGAAGAAAAATTTTACTTGAATTCCCACAGTCATATTCTTTGCAAAAGGGAATGTCTACTTCATCTGTAAAAATTGTTCTTAACTCAATTCGGAATAATCTTTCTCGTAGAACTTCTAATGTTCCTGCAATTGATAATTGAGGGCTTGGATCGAAGAACCGACGCTTCGCAATGTTCTGTGCGTTTACAAGCGTCGGTTCTTTGATCCGAGCCCTCAATTGTTTTACAAGTAACATTGTTACTATTTGTCCTACTGGCATAGCAATAATAGATGTCCAGATATCTCTAACCTCGGGAATTTCTAAAAGTATTACTATTCTTTCTTTATAATTCACCATCTTGTCAATTGCGTGAGCCATTTTAATTGTTAAAAAAAATTAAACAATTTCAAATGTCAAAAAAAATTTTATTACACTAGTCAGTATTAACTTAGGGTAATTTTAAATTTCCACGCTTTATTGAAGGTCAGATTAAATTAATTTCGATTTAATTTAAAAAATTTATAAAAATTCTCAATCATCAAAAATAAAAATTAATTTTTAGGGCCCAGCACACACTATTTTGTCATGCGCAATAATTTCCCTAGTCGAAATTTTCCATTGACCGTCAATTTCTATGAACGAAAAATGAATTTAAAAGAAGATGCTAAGAATTATCACTATGCGCATGCGTTATATATCACGTGACTACTATAATTTTATTCAACATTAAGCACGTGTTGGCTAATTATTATTTAAATAATAATGGAAAAAATTATTTATTACTCGCGAAAAATCAAGAAAAATTCACTGAATTTATTAAAATTAAAATTACTGAAATCATCCAAAAATTACACGAAATATTCAACTTAAAAAAAACTTGTCTAACTTGAGGTTATGGCGTCTCTCGCCATGCCGTCAACAAAATTTCTCAAGTGTAAAAGTGGTTTATTTTACACAATTATCTCCTTCTCTCCCAAGTCAAATACAATAAAGAAAACAATTTACATACAAATCTCCTCCTCTCCCAAGTCAAATACAAAAATACATATAAATTCTTCTCCTCTCCCAAGTCAAATCAAAAACACATGCCACAAAAATAATTTCAAGTCAAAAATTCACAAGTCAGAATTCATAGAATTATTTATAGTCGTGTCTCAAAAATTTCCCAACAAATATGCCCCACGTTGGGTGCCAAATTTTATGACGGTTATTTTAATAATAATTTAGAACATATAAAAAATCCTAATCGATTATTATTTCCCTTGTTCGTCAAAAATCAAATTTAACACCAACGTGACTAGTCAGACGCCAGTTAGTTTATTCATTTGAAAAACTTACAAAAACAATGACTCAAAAATTAACAAGATTGTTAATAAAAGAAAAGAATCAATACTACTTTACAAAATAACATTATCTCAGAGGAAATTCTGTTGAGAAAAATTAATAAGGGAAAATTAACCTTTTTGAAACATGATTTCTTATTTAAATATCTTTACTTACTACTTGTTGTCACTATATTTCTTTAATCGTCTTATTATTCCTAGGATAGGATGAATCACAATAACTAAATCAGAAATATACACTTTCGTCTTATTATTTATTTAATTTAACTTTCATCTCATAAAATCAAAACTCAACTCTCTTCACATATCCATGTCCAAGCTCTCGATACAAAAATCAAACTATATCTCTTATCACATGTGTGTATTTGTCGTCTGCTAAAGAGAAACACGCCGCGAATATTCACATAAAGGGGAGTTTTCACTTCACCCAACACACTAAGTCAAAAATAGCGCGAATATTTAAATAATAGAGAAAATAGTAATTTTTGTTTGTTTGACCGTATTAAATATTCATTTGTAAGATAATGAAAAAGGCCTATTTTACGGTTCTTAAAGATGACTTTTATTATTTTAATCCCGACTAGTTTCAAGCCATATATGGCTCCTCATCAGGGGATGAATATTTCACAAATACATAATCCAAAAATAAAACCGCACACACAAGATTTCAAAATGATTAAATTTTTAAATTATCCTTTAGAAAAAAAATATAAGCATGTAACAAAATTTTTTTAAAAAAACTCCTTGTTATTTTATCCATATTATAACACGGAATATTTTTAAAAAAATTTTGTTACATGCTTATATTTTTTTGTAAAGGATAATTTAAAAATTTAATCCTTTTTGAAATCTTGTGTGTGCTGTTTTATTTTTGGATTATGTATTTGTGAAATATTCATCCCCTGATGAGGAGCCATATATGGCTTGAAACTAGTCGGGAATAAAATAATAAAAGTCATCTTTAAAAACCGTAAAATAGGCCTTTTTCATTATCTTACAATAGAGAAAATAATTAAATTGACAAGACTAATTCGTCACATATTTTAATTTTCAATATAAAATACACTAATTTTTTAATCTTTTATAAAATACTACTCATGAACTAAAATTTAAATATAGAAAAAAGTAATTTCAAAAATTACAAAAAAAATTTTTTAATTTTAAATCAATTGTATAAAAGAAATTTTGTAGATACATTTGGAAATCCTTTTGTCTGATTCTATGTATTTATGACTGCAATACACGTACAAAATTTCAGGAAAATCCATTAAAACGTGTCTGAGATATTTTGTACGCAATATTTTGTATCTTGCACTCACAGACACATACATGAGGCATTTTACGTGTAATGTCCTAAGTTGAAATTTCAACTTCTTGAAAAAAATTGAAACTCGGGGAATTTGTTGTTCTATCAAGTAGAAATGTGCCCCAAAAAATATTTTTGACTTTTTCGAAAATTTGAAGGGGGTAGAAGGGGGCCAATTTAACCAATTTTGCTAACACCGGCTACTTTGTGAATTTTTTCTGAACGTACTTTTAATGGAAAAAATTTTTCAGAATATGTTTCGGAAAGTTTTTTTCGTCCTCTTTTCAATGGTGAGTTTTATTTTTTAATATTTTAAAAATTTATCCCAATTTTTGATAATTAATATTAAAATTTTAATTTCCCAAAAAAGGGTCCGTTTTATTTAAAAATAAATTATTGCAAACGAAAGCTGAGGTTTTTTCCTATGCGCATGTAAATTTTCAGAATGCCCTTTTTTTTGTTTTTGAGTTATTAAATTTCAAAGAATAAATTGCTGCGCGCAGCGTTGCGGTGGCAATGAGCCGCGAATGCAAAGCTTCCTTTTGACGAGGATGCAAAATTTAGAAGTAATGAAAAAGTCCTTCTATTAACAAATTTTTTTAAATATGAAACTCAAAGTATTTATTATCTAAGCTGTATATTTTCAGCTAATCTTTCATTTGCAGAGAATGTGAATAACTGTCCTTCGGATCTCGTGTAAAATCCACGTGATATTTTAAATTTGTACGACACGTGAGTTTGTTTCATGATAAAAGTGACATATTTTACAACGAGAAATTTTATCGTTTTTAAATACAAGAATATTTAAGTTTAAAATTTTATATTTTTAATATATTTAATTCATGAGAACAATAAATAATTAAGTTCAATATTAAAAATTTTCTTCTAAATTGAAACCGCAAAGTTTTAAAAGAAGCAGTAGTTACAAAATGTTCTTTCAAGTAATGACATTTATATTCAATGGTATATATTTAATATCTTCAATTATATCTTCAATAATATCTTTAATAATGTCTTTAAGAGCATCTTGAATAACATCTTTACACTCGAAAAAATATTTTTTATTTAAATAACTTATTACTTGTCTATTATTCGTCGGTGGAATGCAGAAAGGTGCCAATTCAGGTTAGTTGTGAAAAACGTGCAGTTTCAAAAAACATTTGAAAAACTTGGTATTTGAGCTGAGATATGAAAAACATGCAAACCCAGAATTGATTTTAATTTTTTTTTGTTTTAGGTTGCACAAATGTTCATAAAAAGCACCAATTTAAAGTTTACTGCAAAGAGAAGTATCTTAGTTTCAGATGATTTGGAAGACACTTTTTAGTTGTTTGAATTATTTTAATTAAAGATGTTAAAAGTATCTTCGTACCCATTTTTAGTAGGGGATAAGGTTCGGTTGTAAGCATGGTTCGGTTGTGGACACCCACGCAGAACTTTTGACAGAAATGAGATTTGTCTAATCTGTCAAATATCACGTATATGTTATGACCTAATGTAGTTTTCTATGCGAATACAAAAGTGATTAGACATCTGCGCTTTTTACTATGTATAAATTAATTTTTCGACAAGTTGAATATAACAAAAATGTATTTTTAAATATTGTTAAATGTTCAACAAATTCAAGTGAATTAATTAAAATCATAAGTTTAAAGCGTATTTACACAATAAATATGTTATATTTTATGATCCAATACCAAGAATCACAAAAATGTTCACAAACAAAATTTTTTTGCAAAACCTGATGCACTCATTTTGCTTTCAAAAATTTAACACGTGCCTAACCTCAAAATGTACACTCGAGTACACGTCCTTTTATTTCGTTCGCTCACAATTTCCCGACGTTCGATCTGGGACCATAACCTATTGAGCAGATCACAGTGGTGGATGAGCAAAATAACGACAATGATTTAAATAACAAGCACTAAGGATTTTTTAATTAATTACAGATAGCAAAAAGAGTTTTCACGATGTGTATAAAACACTCAAAGACATTCAAAAAAGAAGAGTAGACTGATAACACCGTCCTACAAAATTTAACTTTTCTTTTCTCACACTAAAAAACCAAACATTTTTGGCAACTAAGACCAAAAAAAATACACGTGTCTGGCCGTTTTACTGAATCAAGTCGTTTGTGGCATCTAGGGGTGAAAACAACCCTTAAATGAAAAGTGACAAGTTATATTTTATAAATAGATTCAATTTGCTTAAAACTCGTTAGTCGGGGGTTTTTGGGGTCGCTGATTACAAATCTGATGTCAGTTTTACAAAATTCAAAATGGCGGATAAAAAACCCCAAGCAACGACTTTCAGGTAAATAAAATCATTTTTTAAAAGTTTTCCAACATATTGAATCCGCCGTTTTGAATTTTGTAAAACTGACATCAGATTTGTAATCAGCGACCCCAAACCCCCCACACTAACGAGTTTTAGGCAAATTGAATCTATTTTTAAAATATAACTTGCCACTTTTCATTTAAGGGTTGTTTCACCCCTAGAAGCCACAAACGACTTGATCCAGCAAAACGGCCAGACATGGGTATTTTTTTTGGTCCTAGTTTCCAAAAATGTTTGGTCTTTTTCGAATTCTTGGGGTAAATGTAAACACTTAATTATTTATTAACCAAATTGACGAAAATCAAAGTCATCATAAAATATTAGCAATACTCAGAACATCTTGTAGGTGAACTGAGGTAAAAATATTGACGTCGAACTTAGTTTTAAATTTGTGAATTTACCTGAAACATATACTGTTTACATTTACCCCTTGTTTACATTTACCTCAAATGACCCTATACACTTAAAACGTTTAATTTTCACTTTTTATCCTATGTATTTTACAGTAGAGAATATTTAATTTTATATGTTAGAAAAAAATTATATATCAATTGAACTGTCAAAATTAATAGATTACAAACAGGGGAGACCGGGGTAAAATGGATCACTTTTCACTTTTTGTTGCTTAACTTCGTCATTCTTGCTTTAATAAAAATTTCATCACGTGGAACACTTAGCCTAACATCTCAGCTTTCCATTAAAAAAAGTACGCCCTAATATCACTTAAATTTTTTATTCTAGAACAATGTTTTTGGAGAAATGCAAGGTGAGAAATTTCGCCACAGGCCGGGGCGTAATGGATCAGCAATGAAATTATAATTTAGATCATCATATATTATTATGGTATTGACAATTTTGGTTTCTATTGTATATTTATAACAAAGAATATTAAAAATGGAACATACTTTATTTAAACTTTAAACATTTGCATGCAATTTTAAAATTTTAAAAAGTTGCAGCGAAATGCAAAATCTATTTATATAAAAAATCTATTCTCTAGTTATTTTTTTATAAAGGGTTATCATTGGTTATCATTTTATTAATATTTTAAATGTAATAGGTCTATCTTAATAAAATATGCGAGCCAATACGCCCCGGCCAAAGTGATCCATTACGCCCCGAAGGTTTTTGTTGAAAATTTTGTTATTTGTTGTCAATACTGTAAGTAATAAACAAAAATTGGCAATTGTTCTTTAAGAACAAATGTTTAAAGCTCAAAACCTGATAAACAAAAAATCCATACAAGTAATTTTGAAAAAGAAATAACAAAAAACAAATATTTCAAAAATTTACTTTTAAGCGTCAAAATCACTTTTTCTCTCATATTTTTAACAATAATGAATGAATAACAATGGAACAGGGTATAGGAGTAAAACTGTGAACGCTAGGGGGGTACATGGTAATTTTTGTGACCATTCCAAAAGGGTTCCTACTTGGTACGGAACCCTAAAAAGCATATTTTGACTATTTAATTGGTAGACGAATCCAGTGTTCAATCAGTTGAAAACAACTAATTCAGCATTAGAGAGTACTTTATTGTTTGCAAAAATATTTTAAACGTTCGAATAAACTCATTATTTCAGTATATAAAGCTAATATTATTAAAATGACTCAAGTAAATATTTATTTGATAATACTACATTTTTAGTTGAAAAATTTAATTTATATAAATTTGAATAAATTTTTTCCAGGTAAATATTTCACGGTTACTTACTGCAGAGTAAAGAAGGATGAAAAAGCCAAGGGACAATTTTTGGGGGAGATCTTTAGAATAATCAAGATATAAAATTCCTTCTATTATACTAAGTTAGAGAACGACCGACCCACCGACAGATTTACACCAAGCATATATATCTAACAATATATTTTAGAATACTCATACATATGTACACTACACATACACATATATACTCCCACATATGCGCAAAACACATACACATGTATACTCACACATATGAGCGGTTCCATGTCAAGTGATCAAGGTAGAGAAATATTTTTCTTTAATCGTAGCAAAACTTGAGGTTTTTGTAATACTAATAGATAGTAATTTTTTGTGGAAATATTTTTTTACCTAGTCCAATATTGTCCGAGGGGGAGGGGGTTAATTTTTTTGGTTTTTCAGTACAATACTTATTTCGATAATTTTTTACTCTTAAACAATTAAACATAAAAATTTGCCAAAGTATTTTTGGAACCTGTTTATTCATGCTCTATTGATTGGAAATGAGCATTTTGAATAAAAATTATTTTACCCAAAAAAATCAAAATGAAACATAAATTTTTATTTTTGGGGGAGACAGATACGATTATTATTTTTTTACGAAAGTTAATGTTTTTTACGAAAAGAACATATGTGGGTGACTTGCACGTAACTGTGCAATTTCAATATCAGTTTCAAAAGAAAAAAATGTTTGTTTTTTAATGTTAAACCTCATTTTTCCTCTGCATTAGGACATAATATAGTTGTAATTTAAACGATTTTATTACAATTATAATTATAAAAAAATTATAACAAATTTTCAAAGATTCGTTTCCACGGAGCTGACCATGGTACGCATTGAATTATAATATTTAAAATCCTTATTATAACATTCTTTTCAACTGACTATGTATAGTTAATATTAAATTTGCTTCTCAAGATTTTTAAATAAGTAGTAAAATAATATATTTAAATATAATATTCCTTCAATAATTCGTCACCGACATTTGATTATAATGTTAAATGTCACTTGATATTTAAATAGAATTTGACAATCTTTAACATTTTTTACAATTAAATTATTATTCAAAATAATTTTTAATAAATATTAATTATTTCAACATTTAGAAACTGTAGCAAATCCCTTGTCAAATCTTGTTGTCCAAATTTTTCCAGTGTGAATTGTTAATTGCTGTCTGCTAGCGCCAAAGTGTACAGATTGTATTTCTGTTCCGTATTTACAAGAATAGTTTTCGCTGAAATTTATTAAAATGAAGCACTCATTATCCTTTAAATTGTTTTTTAAATTTTCCGAGACATTGTACTGATGGAGTATGTTAAATTCGGGTTTTAAAAACTAACTCAAGTACACTTTTAAATAAAATTAAAATTTCACTTATTTTGCAGGAATAAATTTCTTTCTTTGTCAATTAAACAACAATTGTTTTTTAGTATTTTCACTTTGGCGTTGTTCTTTTTTGACACCCATTTGTAATACGTAATTGTTTCTTCAGTGACAATATTTTCTAACTAATATGTCAACTCCTTATTTTTACAATCTTCACACATTCTTGAGGGGAAAACCAAATAATATGGTTACACACTACAATGGACCTTACAAAAGAAAAATATAATATTTTTAATGTTGACGCATTAGTAAATTGAGACGCATTTCTCATAACAAAACCGAGAGACTTTAGGGCTTTATTAGCAACTTCAAATATATGATCATCAAAAAGGAATCTCTGGCTCAGTAAGATTCCAAGGTCTCGCATTCTGGACACCCTCCTTAGTTCATGATTACCAATTTTGTAATCAAAAAGTATTGTGTTGTCTTGTTTAGAAAAACTTATAACAGAACATTTATTAACCTTTAGAAACAAGAGATTTTTTACAGACCAATCATGTAGCCTAGAAAGGTCCGACTGAAGATCAAGACAATCATTATCATTTACTATTTTATTAAAAAGTTTAAGATCATCTGCATATAAATAGTGTTTGCTAAATTTAAAAATGGTAGAGATATCATTAATAAATAACAAGAGCAGAAGGGGTCCAAGATGCGAACCCTAAGGAACCCCTGATGTAGCCAAAAAGACTTCAGAATAATCATAATTCACCCTTACCGACAAAAATCTTTCAGAAAGGTAACTCTTTATCCATTCGAGTAATTGTTCTGAAAAACCCATGTCTCTCAGCTTTGAAATGAGTATATAATGATCTACTTTATCAAAGGCAACAATACCTCTTTTCCAAACGTAGGGAAAAATACCTTCGCGTAAAGACTTACTAAAAAGCAAAAACAAGGGATCAACAAAAGAATGACAAACATGACCTCAAGAGGGAAGCAGGGATGTCATCAAGACCCGCACCCTTTGAAATATCAACGGATTTTAATTTGCGCAATATTGCTGTCTTGCTTAAGAGTACATCCTTTAGAAATAAATTATCTTGATGATGAGAATTAGTCATATCTAGGTTTACAGCCGAATCTAAATAAACGGATTTAAAATATGTTGCAAATAGATCAGCAATATCTTTACTATTGTTTACCGTAGTATTTCGCAAATACATCTTATTCGGAATTCTAGAAGTTTTACGCATTGAATTTACATTGTTCCAAAATGTTGTAGGTTTCATTTTCAAAGTCGACTCTAAACTAAAAATATAATTATTGTAACAAAATTTGGAGATTCTTTTACACTGTGATCGAAAATAACAAAAGTCGTTGTAATCATTGGATGAACCTGATCTTTTAAAATTTAAATGCGCGAATTTTTTAAAGTAGACTAACCTCTTTAGTTCAGGACTAAACCATGGTGGAAACGTAGAATGACGAATCTTAGTAGTTGGGACAAAAAGTTCAATAGCTGTATAGACGTAAGTATAAAAATCAGTAATACAATCATCAATACTAGATTCACGAAACAAATCCTCCCAGTCTATTTTATTTAAAAAACCATTGATTCCAGCAACATTTGCTCTATTATAATGAAATTTGTATGTACTGTTTGTTTGAGATGTATAATTAAGTGAGGGAAATTCTGTAAAGATTGTTAGTACTAACGGAGGATGATATTTATCAACTGGGAGAAATGTTTCACTTGCTAAGCTTAAAGTGTATTTAAATTCGTTACTGAAAATAAGGTAAAGAATTACACTGTTGATATTAGTAATGTTATTGATTTGTTTTAGATTCAAAAAATTTAAAGTGTCTGAAAAAATACAAGAGATTGAGTTATGTACACGAAAGTTTCCTGATGTTGATGCATCAACACAGCAAGAGATTCCACTGGCAGAATCGGTATTCCAGGTGGCGTAAGGCATATTAAAGTCTCTAAATATATAAAGAAAGGCCGAAGGAAAAATACATAATGTTTCCTCAAGTATTTGACATACCGAGGAATAGTACTTGACATTCATATTTGGAGGAATATAAAAAGAACCAATTATGTATAAAATAGTATAAAATGTACTATTATTTATCGGAGAGGCATGAAGTTGGCACCACCGCCTCGCGAACTGACACTTGATGTAACATTTCGGTCACAGCGAAACACATCATAATTTTCCAAACCGAGTTCAGAAGAATTAAATGATTCATTTAACCAAGAAAATGTAGGCGAAGCTTCGCTTCGCCTACAGTTTGTTCCGAAAAAGTACTCCTTCAAAAATTGGCAACTGCTAGCACAAAATAACGAAATATACTATTTCATAACGCGGTGCTCAAAAGGGCACTTTTTTGCACCTTGTTATGAAAAATATCGTTCGTAACTTGTACGAGCAGTTGGTAATTCTTAAATGAGGACTTTTTTGAATAAACTGTAGGCGAAGCGAAGCTTTGCAAACTTTCATTTGTTATTGTTCTTTGTTTTAAGCAAATAACTTCAATAATTTTGAACTTAAAAAAAATTTTCGAAAAAAAATTCTTCTAACTACAAATATCGTTTAGCCCACTTGAAACTCATGTAATTTCTTCTTTATATTAATACGAAATCACTCT
Source organism: Leptopilina drosophilae (assembly GCA_032873175.1). Lineage (NCBI taxonomy): Eukaryota > Metazoa > Arthropoda > Insecta > Hymenoptera > Figitidae > Leptopilina > Leptopilina drosophilae. The sequence continues at coordinate 31,228,894 of CM065480.1, forward strand.
AAAAATTTGAGCAAAAAAAACGTGGTGTTTTCAAGAAAATTAAGTTTATTTTATTTTGAAAATCTGCCACCATTTTTTAAAATTTTGAAGTTTTTTATAAATTTTAAACGGGGTTTCGAAGAGATGTAGATGTAGATAACTTCGTTAAAAAACATTTTTAAGAAAAATAAAAAAATACGTATCTCTTTATTTTTCATATAAAATAACATATTTCATCAACAGGTAATTCTACGAATTGATGTTAGTCGGCTTGCCTGATTTGAAGTGGATTCAACCAGTACGAAATTGAAAAATTTGTTGATGTCTTTTCATTCACATAAAAAAAAATTTATTTTGATTTATTTCAAGCATTTATCATGTTTATTTAAAATTGACAGTCTCGTTGATATAGTTACTTAAGATGGACAAATGTCTCACGTATAGCTTAAAAATACTAGAAAGTCTTTATTATTTTTAAAAAACAATTTAAAGAATAAAATTATTTTTTTAGTGCACACAAAGGACATATAGTGTTGATGTGTTAATTTTAACTAACATCACAATGAGTTCGAAAAAGCAAAAAGGTATAAAAAATTTTTAGAACCAGAATCAGAGGTTCCAATTCCGTCAAGTTCATGGCACAAACATTAAAATGAACGTACAAAAGTGGTAAGTAGTATAACTACAAAATCATGTTTTTAGATGTAAATTTTCTCCAATTTCCATTTAAAATTTGTTATTTTAAATAAACAATTTTTAAATTCCTTTTTTCTTTTTTAATAAAAAGCCCAAATTTCAATTTATTAAAAAAGGCATTAAATGTTGTAATTATTAAATAAAAATTAAATAGAAATTATCTATTGCTATCGTTATTTTAAATCCAAAATTAAAAATAATATAAAAATATTATTAATAATAAAATAAAAATTAAATTAAAAAAATTAAACGAATAATTAAATTTTCATTGTAAATATTATTACCAAGTGTATAAATATATAATTTCAAAACTTATTTATTTTACAAACGTTACTTTTTTAAATATTAATGACTTTTTTATTTTTAAAAGAAAACTAATATTCCTGTTAACCTTCCTGATGACGATCAAGAAAAAGCAACAGAGAACAATAAGAAAATTGAAATGAATGTCGATATAGCTTGGGAAAATATTGAGACCACTCAATCTACGGAAGATAATACATATTACTATGTGCATATGATGAAGAAACTGAAGAGACGAGAGCATCTGAAGTAATTAACGCACTAGCAGAAGAAATTGAATACATTGAAAAAGAACACTTTGTTAAGATGATATCGATAATATTTAAATAGATTTTTTCTTCTAAAATCATATACTACAGTTTTTAAACATGCAAAGTTAATAAGATAAAAAAATATCTATTAAGTGGAAATAAACTTATTCTAAAATCATCATCTTGTGAAATCAAAAGATTTACAATAATTATTGAATAATATAGTAATATAATATTAAAATATTAATTACATTATTTTAGAAAAGTAAAAAATATTAAAACACATTTATTAAAATAAATTTGATATTTTAAAATTGGAGTAATTAAATTATTATGTTGTTATCACGCAATTAAAAAGCTTTTTTAATAAAAAAAATGCAGTATAAAAAAGTATAAAAGCTCTAATTTAATGAAAAAAGCACAAATTTTATATTCAACTCCAAAAATTGTGAAAATAAAATTACAAGAGAAGTGTCGTTTTTCAAGATACACACACTTTTTCTAAATTGAAAATTAATTCTAAAAAGTTTTAAACACTAATATATTTTTAAAATTGGAGTAATTAAATTATTACGTTATTATAATGCAATTAAAAAGCTTTCTTTAATAAAAAAAATTCAGTATAAAAAAGTAAAAATAACTCCAATTTAATAAAAAAAGCTCAAATTTTATATACGCCTCAAAAAATGGTGAAAATAAAACTACAAGGGCAGTATTGTTTTTCAAGACACATGTTTTTTCTGAATCGGAAATAAATTCTAGAAAGTTCTGAGTATCACATTGAAAAACTGTTGGTAGAACTGTTTGCTAAATGCGCTGAGCGGCTACGTAAAAAGAAATCTCACAGTTCGCTATATTTTTAGGAGAGCAACTCTCCTTTTTGATAGAGCTGCCGAACTATTTGTCAAGCAGCCGCTTACTTAACGCCATTGGCAGACAAGTTTAAAAGAGCAACTCTCCCAATTTTGATGGAGCTGTGAGTTTAAAAGCAAGTAGCGCTGCACTACAGTCAATAGCGGAACTGTTCTTCCAACAGTTTTTCAGTGCAGTAAATTTTAAAATTGGAGTAATAAAATTATTATGCTATTATTACCATTTAGTAAAAAACGCCGAGATTTGATATTCGACTCCAAAAATGATAAAAATAAAATTACAAGAAAAGTGTCGTTTTTCAAGGTACAGACACTTTTCTAAATAGGAAATTAATTCTAAAAAGTTTTAAGCACCAATATATTTTTAAAATTGGAGACTGAATCCATTTCAAATCAGGCAGGTCGACTAACTTCAAGTTATAGATTTAACTGTTGCTAAAATATGTTATTGTACATGAAAAATAAAGAGATACGTATTTTTTTATTTTTCAAAAAATTTAAATTTAAAGAAGTTCTGCACATTTGAACTTTGAGTGGTAAAACTCAAATGAATAGTAAAAAAATTGTTTTGCTTGTTATTTTTTATAGAGTTTAATTTAATTTTCTTTTTTGGGTCTTGTAGATAGGCTTGTCCTCTTCAAAATACAGTTTGAAATTTAAAAAAAATTTTTAAATTATAAAAATAGGGGATGATTTTCTGAAAATAAATAAGATCAATTTTCTCAAAAATACCACCTTTTTTCTATCCAAATTTTTACTAAAAGTTCTTAAAATAGTTATGAACATTTCCTATGAATTTCAAGCGGGCGAAACCATTGTGTCAATAAGGAGAATTTTTTTCGAAATATTTATTTTCGCAAATTTTCAAATTGTTAACTTGTATTTTTGAAAACAAATGAGTTTTCTTTTCTTGCAATTCTTGGTAGAGAGTTCTACTTGTCTAAGTCGAAAGTAAAACTAGTCTCAAAGCAGCCCTTTTATTAGACCTCACACGACATTGTTGAAATTTCTCTCTTATTTGAACACATCCCTTTTTTTATTTGGAACAAGTCAGAAGAGAAATGACTCGGACAAACAAATAATTCCTTCCGAGTAATTTCTGCATCATCCATTTCTTGCAACTTTTCAGAACCGATTTTTTCGAGACACTTTTTCCGCATTAATGATTTTCTGGGATTTTTATGACAGGGTTGTTTTTCCCATTTAGTTTTCGAGAATATTTGCATCCCGGCACAACACATATTTCCCCGTGTAATTCTTCCATAATTTACTTCACTTTGAAACACTGCAAAAGATTTTTTATCATTGACATGTCACATTAAAACATATTATTACACGTTGTCAAGCCATTCATAAGCATTTTCAAATTGAAAACAAAAATTCAGGTTATAAGTAGCGCCGCCTACCAGGGGGGTCAAAACAATTCCTTCCCCTTGCCCTTCCTGCCGCTTGTCACCACTTTATAATTTGCCATTTTATTCTACAGAGTTTACCGACCTGGTGGGAGTAATTAAATTATTATGTTATTATTACTGAATTAAAAAGCTCCTTTTCAATTAAACTAGTTTAAACATATTCAGTTAACTTGTCCCAAAAAGTTGTTATTTAATCAAAAAAGTTATAATTTATGGATGCAAGCGATGAAATATGTGGAATAGAAGATTGTGAGGAAACTATTAAAGACGATCGAGATTTATCAATACAGGAGTTTTGTTTATTGGTTAATTAACTATAAAAATCTCCTTTATTCGTGTCAGATTCCTCGACTATCTCTCCTCCCCACATTTCTCTCTTCTCTTCAGTTTTCAAACAGGCCAGTTGGTTTTCGTCGTTGATGCTCATCGGTCTAAGTAGTGAGTAGTGTTCAACCCAAAAGGAAAAACCCTTCTAGCTGATGTTTTGGATGGTGTCAGCACAGGAGTTTTTTCTACGCCTTCTGTTCTGGGTCTGCACGTGGTGGCCCGACATCTTTATCTAATTCTTACTACAGCTATGTATCCTTTTACCTTTTTATTTGACTTTACAATTAATAATTTATTTGATTAATCACCCTGAGCCCGCTTTGTTTCTATTGATCTCAGGGTGGTCAAGTTGCTGTGCTTTGCTATTTTGCTCCCTTGTTTGATGCACTTTCCGAGTTATGAGATTTTCTACCCTTCACTGGTCTCAGAATCTACCAATACTATCTGATGGGTTCATTGTGAATATTTTTTCTTTTTTTGTTTTTTGCTTCAATAATGTATTAATTCAATATCAATAAAGTTATCTATCTTGAATATTATTTGAATTCAGTCTTTTTTTGTTCATTAATTATTAAACAGCATCTTTGTACGAAAAAATACTTTTTTAAAATGTAAAATATGTAAGTTGAAATTTAATTGCAAAGATTACGCGATTTTTTTGTTTTGATGAACGTGACGCATCCGATTTCTAAATTAATTGAAGCTAATAGCGAGTATTAGGAATATGTTGTAAAGCAGAGATCTTATGAAAGTACTGTTATCGAAGATATTTATGACGGAAAGAAATATCGTGAATTTTTGAGTACTTTAAACGAATATGACAGACTTCATTATGCTTCATTAGTTTTTAATACTGATGGTGCACCTCTTTTCGAAAGTTCGACTTAGTCAACCTGACCCATCTTTTTCATTAATGTAGATTTGCAGTGAAATGATAAATTTAAACACCTTTGCAAAAAATGGTATAATAGCAATTGGTCTATAGTTCTCACAAGTAGATATAACCCCCGATTTATATACTAGAACTATTTTGGCATTTTTCCAATTTTGTGGGTACTTTCTAGATATCAAGGCCTGATTGAAAATGTTAGTTAATGGTCTAGCCAAAATATGAGCACAGTCTTTTATATAAAGGTAGGGACACCATCAAGACCCACTGTGCAAGAAGGTTATAGGGACTTTGCAGCTTTGAGGGCCTCATAAGTTTGAAAAGTTATAGTGCAACGATTAGAAAATTTACATGAAATATTCGATGAATTTGCATTAGTATTACAATAAGATATAGAATTAATAGAAGAAAACATCTCTGAGAAACCGTTGACAATTTGTTGTGGCGTTGTTAAAGTACAAGATTTGTATTTCATTAAATCAGGTAGCTTAGATTTATTACCAGTATTGTTTACAAACGTCAAAAAAGACTTTAGACTTAAGCTAATGTTACTTTCTACATTATTGACATAATTTCTAAACTGGTATCTTATATTTTTTTATATCAGTTGAGAGAATTTAATCTATGAATCATAAGGACCATAACTGTATTTATTTACACTACCGTCCGAAATTGTGCGAACGCTAACATCTCTAGCTATTAAAAAACACACCCGCACAGAAACAGTGATAACTCGGTTAAAAATGACGCTAGATGGTTTTTTTAAATTGCATTGGAAAGCTTATTAAATTTCCAATGAAATGTCACTATTTCAAGTTGTATTGCATAAATAGGAAGCGAGATATCATGTTATGAAGACAAAAAAATAATTCTATTTTTTTCGGAATTTCTTACTCTGACTTTGACTCCTGGCACAGCTTAGCAAAGTTTATGAAAAAAATTGTTACTTTTACAGACTATTCCTTGTAACCTAAGCTTTAAATAGAGACCAAGAACAGCAAAAAATATTTACGGGTTCCTGAGATATTACAAAAAGAGTCGGACCGTGCCAAGCAGAATTTTCAATCATCGATTTCTCTAATTCGCTGTTGAGTCAATTACTTGTCTGTGAAAAAAGTGTCGAAAATTAATTTTACCAACTACATTCTACTTGGTAAAATTAATTTTCGACACTTTTTTCACAGACAAGTAATTGACTCAACGGCGAATTAGAGAAATCGATGATTGAAAATTCTGCTTGTCACGGTCCGACTCTTTTTGTAATATCTCGGGAACCCGTAAATATTTTTTGCTGTTCTTGGTCTCTATTTAAAGCTTAGGTTACAAGGAATAGTCTGTAAAAGTAACAATTTTTTTCATAAACTTTGCTAAGCTGTGCCAGGAGTCAAAGTCAGAGTAAGAAATTCCGAAAAAAATAGAATTATTTTTTTGTCTTCATAACATGATATCTCGCTTTCTATTTATGCAATACAACTTAAAATAGTGACATTTCATTGGAAATTTAATAAGCTTTCCAATGCAATTTAAAAAACCATCTAGCGTCATTTTTAACCAAGTTATCACTGTTTCTGTGCGGGTGTTCGCACAATTTCGGACGGTAGTGTATTTGTATTAAATTCTTTTTTTTAATTTCATTAATGATCATTTTTGTAAACCAAGGTGGGTATTGGTGATTCTTTTTATTTATACAATATAAAGAAACATACGCTTCAAAAACTTTATCTAATAATTTATATATAAACAACGTACATTTATGATTGACGTTACCAACACCATCAATGTTAGATAAGTTCGTCTCTAATAATTTAATATACAAAATATCAAGCCTTGCTTGATGAAATTTTTTTTTAATATCATTGTTGCTGAAAAATTTGTTTGGTAATTAATGAATGTATTGACATATGTTAATAGACAGTGCAGGATGTCTTAAATTAGATTCGGGACCAAAATGAAACTTGTCGGTACGTGTAGATTTTAGTGCGATTTAATAACTGTGAAAGTGCCAAATTTTTTTATTTTTCTTTAACGAAGATATTAAGTTGCAAAGTTTTCAAAAATTCGGAAATCGCGTACTTTCAACTTAATATTTCTTGTATATTTGAAGTAAAAACAGAAAAACTGATAAGAAAATCTGAAACTTCATCGGAAATACTCTATATTCGGAGAGTTTTTATTTAATTTAATAATTCCCCCTTCTTGTAATTAATTAATAAAAACGTCAAAATAAGGTTATTTGGCAGACCAAATGTAAAAACATGTTTTATCTTTTATTTTAATTTTTTACTAGTTTATTGAATACGGATTAATTAATCAAGTAATTTAAAAAAAAATAATAACTTTTTTTACATTTTGAAGCATTTTTCTATGTTTTTGCTTCCTCGTGAGGAAGCTTTGTAGTCGTTTAATTTACAAAATTTTAAAAAATCCTTTTGACAAATTTTCTTCTATATGGGACTATGTTATATGAGACCCTGAACAATTGTCCGGATGTATGTATGTGTGTGTGTGGATCCCGATTTTTGTGAACACGATAACTCGAAGAGGTTTTAACGAATTTGGCTAAAATTTACCAGGTATATTTATCATAAAAATATCTCGAACTGGATTTATAGACTTTAAAAAATTCTTAGAAAAAAATTTTTTTTGACTTTTTTCTAAAAAAAATTTTTTTTCAAAAAATTTTTTTTAAGTTGGTTATTGAAGTTTAAATATAATAAAATCTTATTCTTTGCATCAAGACGAATCGATTGGTATATAAAAAAAATAAATTGTATGAGAATTTATAGAGTTAATCACAATTAAAGCTGAAAAATTCGCATTTTTCTCAAAAAATGAGTTCTTTCCGCAAAATTTTGTTGCTGTATAAGAAAATCTTACTTACTTATTTCTAAAATTTTATTCTTTGCATCAAGACGAATCGATTGGTATATATAAAGTATATATTGTATTTAAATTTATAAAATTAAAACCCATTACAGGCACAAAATTTGCATTTTTAATAAAAATTGATTTTTTCTTAAGAATCATGTTGCTGTACAATAAAATGTTATTATTTATTGAAAAATAAATCTAAAATATTATTCCTTGCATCAAGACGAATCGATTGATGTATGTAAAATATATATTCTATTGAAAATTATAGAATTAATTACAATTAAAGATGAAAAATTCATTTTTTTATTAAAAATTTTATTTTGTTCATTTAGGATTAAAACAAATTTTATAAATATTTTTTTGATTTTATAAATATTAGATCGTATTAGAAATTACTTAAAAATTAAATATACTTAATATACTTAATTATAATTATAATAAATATAACAAATTTTTAAAATTAATTTTTAATTAGATTTGAAGACAACAACATGGAAAATATGTCAATACGTGACAATAAGTTAGTGCTTCCTCCACGAGGAAGCAAATTTTTTTGCTTATCGTATAGAGGAAGCAAAATGTTCATGTAATGAACATCTGGATTTACAACTTGTTATACATTTTCTAACAGCTAAAAAAGTGACATTTTTTAGCACCTTCTCCACTTTAAACTCATATTTTGAGAAAAGTAATAAATATTTAAACATAATTATTTTTGTTTTGTTTCTTAGATGTCATAAAGAATCATTCTTGAAAGAATCAATTTTTTCTAAAATTAGGCCGCAACGACTTTATTCAAAATATATTGGTCTGACCCAATTGTCAAACGAAATATTAGGTGGTATATATATTTTGACAATAACAAAAGAAAAATTATGCTTACATAAAATCAAACCCAAGATGTGTATATCCAAATTGATATTAAGGACTAGAGCCATGTCACCTGGAGTAACACAGAAAGATGTATGCACTAATACTATTAATTTGACCTCCAGGTCAAATTAATCTATCATGTGTGAAGACTCTGAATTGAGAAGCATCAAAACTTTGATTTGCAGATACGCTTGGTTTGAGCCACGACTCAGTCTTAAAATCAGATGATGAAATTATATTAGGACAAAATAATTCAAAAATAGATAATACAGTTGATGAGTCATTCATATGACTAGTGTCATCAACTTGTTCAGGCAAATTAAAAATAATCAAATTGTTTTTTCGTTTAAAACGATCCTCCCTTTCACCGATGCACTCAGACATGGACGGATACTGTGATTTGTCGAATTCATCAATTTCTACAATTTTTTTCTTCAAAACACTGACACGTTGATCAGTAGATTTCGTTTTTGCTTCGCAAACTCTTATTTTTGCTGCATGATTGTTGAGTTCTTGGGATATTTTATCAACATTGTTTGAAATTACAGCAACATTTTTTTGCAGGGCTGAAAAATCATTGCGAAACTGTCTAAGTTCCTCTCTCATCAGAAGTCGTAGTTGGTCTAATGATACTTGCACTGGTTGGTCTACGGCCGAGATTGGAATAGGGGAGGGAGCACCACAACCCATTTTGAAACCACGGTTCGGAATAAATTAGATTATAAAAGCACACGATGTGTGATAATAAGCCGTTTTGCAAGCAAGACCATGTAACGCAGTTTTTTACATAAGAAACACAAAGTATCTGAGTCTGAAAGGTCAACTGTAAGAGGGTCAGATAAATTTCTATTAGTGTTAATCGTTAATAACGACATGTGTAATCTTGGTTAAACAAACAAAAAAAATTTTGAGTGAGGACATCACTTGAAAATGATTCCACGAATGTCTAAGTACAGGGTTGAGAGATAAGACAGTCTTGTAAAAAAGTTATCCATTAGAAACTCACTGTTAGCAATTCTTTATCAATATAGCTTCAAAGATTTAAATTATGTAATAAATGATTGCCTAATTGCAAAGTTCATATAAATTTGATATAGAGACACAATAAAACAATATTATGCACTAAACAATTGTATAAAATAATCTTATCAGGGTTAAGTACAGTATCATAGTTTAATGGTAACTATTTGTACACACATAAAAAGTCTGGTAATTTAATAAAGAACATTGTTACATCTTAAATTATTAAAAATCCTTAAGAAGACATATCAACGAAAATGTAAATGGAAAAAATTCACTCACAAATACATTATAGAACATCAAAAAGCGGCAAACTATTAAAGATTAACAAAACACGTGTCGCTCAACTTTAGTTCAGGGCCGTGTTACAAAAAGTTTTATATTTTAATATCCAGTAAAGATATCGAGGTTTTCAAGGTCTCATTTTAAAGCTTACATCGTCTACTTCAAAAATATTGAAAACATTTTTTTTTTAATTTTCAATGTTTAATTACTGTTTAGAAAAAAAATTTCAATTTTTTTGCCTCTTTCAAACAATTGTAGTTTTTAACAGTTCGTCACAAATTAATATTATGTAACGCATTTTAAAGCTTATTTTATCACCTTTAAAATGATTTTTAAAAATTGTCGTACGATATTTTTTTAGAAAGTTATTATCATTTGTTTAAAACAACAGCCCTTTTCTTAAATAATTATTATTTTGAAAACCGTTAATTTTTTAGAAAAAGTTTTTGACAAAAAATATTCATTCCTGTATGTAGATTTAAGAAAAAATTATAAAAAATTGTTTTGAAGAAATTTTTTTACCATGTTTTACCTTATACACTCGATTTTCGGATCTTTTGCATTCAATTCTTTTACAAGCTCGATCTTTTAGAATTTTTCTCCCGCACCTTTCACCTTCTGCTTTAAATAAATAACTATCAAGTGTCAAAACATTTATTTAATTAATTTACATATTTGGTTACACATGTTGTATTCTTTTGCGTTGCCACGACATTGGTTTAGGTAAATGGTATGAGAGAATTTGGTATCATAAGTGCAAAAACCGTGATTGTTAAGATATAACATATAAGATAAGATGTTAAGATATAACATTGATATTGTGAAGATCCGACAGTCGAGTGTACATATTTTTAATTTCTATCAACCTAAAAACATAGTTTTTTTGCACCTCCTCAACAAAAAGTATAAGATTATTATACCTAGTAGAGAAGATTGGATAAATTGACTGACAAATATTCCAGCTGACTGGGAAATCTGGTACACAGATGGATCAAAAGGCGGGAATGGAATTGGTGCAGGAATCTGTCATGTAACCTCCCAAGTGGAACACTCTTTTAAGTTAGGGACCACTGTTACTGTGTTACAAGCCGAAATTGTGGCGATATTTTATGGTGCTGTTGAAGCCTTGAAAAATTGTCACGATAAAGATATTTTTATTCTTTCGGAAAAAAGGCAGCTATTTTCTCCTTAAAACAATACGTATCAACATCACGGCTGGATGGTGACTGTCATGAGGCACTTAACAAACTAGCTGAATCTAACCGTGTTACCCTTCTCTGGATATCTTGTTCGTGAACGAAGGGTTTTGAGAAAAAAAATTTCTAGAAATGGCAAATGATTGTTGCCAAAATTTGAATTTTTCAGTTTTTAAAAACTGGTTTTTGACCGAAAAAATATAAATTTTGGTACAAATTAAATTTCTTTCTTTCACAAACTAGCTATTATATCTATAAAGAAACCCTGTAAATTTCAAGCTAATCGCTTCAGCGGTTTAGGAGAAATTATGCACACCGTAAGAGTAGTTTTAAAAAAATACGATTCAGAGAAAATAGCGTTTAAAGTTTCAAGTTCATCTCTGACCTCTGAGGAGTACCGCGCTAAAAATGTCAATAACTTGGGTTCTAATGCATCGATTTAAATGAAAATTTGGGAAAACATTCTCAAAAATATATACTTTTAAAATAAACAATAAAAATTTTTTTCGATTTTTTGAGTTCCGAAAAGGAATGTAACCCCTTAAAACAGTAGTATACTTGAATTAACTTGTTTCTTAAATCTCGCTTAACTACAGTCTTGTTTACATATACCCTAAATTTTAGGAAAATTTCAAAATCTCAGGGTAAATGTAAACAGTCAGTTTTAGACGATTCAAGTGCATCAAGATTTTTCTGTACCTCATAAAATTTTTCTGGGAAAGTAAAGTAACAAGTTTATGCAAAAAAATTCGTCAATTTTACCTTTTAACAAAAAACTAATGTTTTTGGTGAAATACAGATATTTCGTTTACATTTACCCCAAATGACCCTATATATATATACTAGGGGGGCTCCGCCCCCCTGCGCGCTTTGCGCGCAAACCCCCTGATTTTATATTTACTTCTATTTATAGATTATATAAAGATTGTAAAATCCCATCTTATGATATTAGCCATTCTAAAATTTTCAATCTTTGTCATCAATTTTGAAGTAACATACCAGCCTGCAATTAAAAAAATTTTCTTTTGCATAGGCTTTGACGTCTAATTTCGCGCTTCTATTTGAGGGGGCAAGCTCTGACCTGTAGGTAAAACACAGATCAAATTTTGACGTAATGTGAAGGCCCAAATTAAGGCCCCTTTTAAAACCCGTAGCTCAAAAAAATAGGTAAAATTAAACATGTATTTTTATTCGTTATTTATCCTCTTTTTCATCTAGGTCAAAAATAGGTCAATTTTGATATATGCTTTGATTTATGTTTTTGACCTGTAGGTCAAAAAATAGGTCAATTTTGACATAAGTTTTGAGGTAATGTGAGGCCGTTATTTGTCCTCTTTTTGACCTATTGGTCAAAAAATAGGTCAAATTAGACATAGATTTTGACGTAATGTGAGGCCGTTATTTATTCTCTTTTAAACCTATAGGTAAAAAAATAGGTCAATTTTGACATAAGTTTTTTCGTATTGTAAGGCCATTATTTATCCTCCTTTTCGACCTTATAGGTCACAAAATAGGTCAATTTTGACATTATTTTTGAGGTAATGTGAGGCCGTTATTTCGACGCCTCCCGTCAATATAATGCTTTTTGAAAAACTAATGCAAGATCATCCTTATTCAACTTTAGTGCAATAAAATGCTTATTCAAAATTCTATGCGAAACAATTGCCACTGACAGAACCATAAATGTAACCCTAAAATTTTTTTTCTAATATTAAATTACAATTATATATCTGAGAATAAAAAATACTTTTAAATAATAGATAGTCACTGAAATTCTTAGATATATAATTTTAATTTAATATTAGAAGAAAGATTGATGGTTACATTTATAATTCTATCAGTGGCAATTGTTTTGCGTAGAATTTTGAGTAGGCATTTTATTGCACGAAAACTCCAAAAGGCATTTTATTGCACTAAAGTTGAATAAGGATGATCTTGCATTAGTTGTTCAAAAAGCATTATATTGACGGGAGGCGTCGATTTGTCCTTTTTTTGACCTGTTGGTCAAAAAATTGGTTTAAATTAGACATAGATTTTGACGTAATGTAAGGCCATTATTTATTCTCCTTTTTGACCTATAGGTGAAAAAATAGGTCAAATTTGACGTAAGTTTTGACGGACCCTTCGGGATAGGGCGCCCTTAGAACTTTCTGAAACAGCGGAATTTCGGTATTCTTTAGTACAAGCAACAAATTAGTTCCCTCAATAGTGTTTCACTACGAAAGAAAAAAATTGTTATACTGTTTTTCATTTTTTTTATGTTTTAAGCGTCAACCTTGTACAGGGAATCACAGAATCGTCATGGTGAAGCCTTAACATTTTTCATAATAAATAAAAAAATAATAATTTTTTGTAGCAAATAATGTATAGTCCAGTGTTGCCAACGACATGGAAATTTCCCGGAATACGGGAAATTTTGACTATAATGGGAAATTTTACGGGAAATTGATAAATTACTGGAAATTCCGGGAAATTCTTTAATAGAACACAAATTTTAATGATTTTTAACTAAAATAAAATTTTAGAAACTTTTATTGGCAAAACCAATCAAATTTGTTTTATCGGCATGAAAAAATATGTCCGTCGACGGGTTTGTGAATGTGCCCTTAGCTTTTTTATGTGCGAGCGACATTCACATTAAGTGCATTGCAGTCGGTGTATTCGTTGGTTTATGGTATTTTGTCCGAAGATGTAATATAAATAGCGCTTGAATGTGAATTAGAATTTCGAAATAAAAATTTAGTATTTAAATATATATATTTTAAAAATGGATCGATGGATTCTAAAAATTGACAAAAATGATTCTCAATTACCTTCTTCAACAGTAAGTATATATGAATCAAAAGAACAAAAAGTGAGGTTATGAACCTTTATAGAATAGTTTTGTTTACATTCTGATATATTATTACTTGTAAATAGACATAAATAATATTGTAATATTTATGTTTTCATTGATATATAGTTTTGTTTATTTAATCATTTACTTTTTTATAAAAAATAAATAACTTTAATAATAAGTATGTTTATTTTATTCTATAAAGGAAAAAGCAATAGAAAAACCTGATTCATCGACTAATAAAAATTCAGTTTCAATCATGTCGCAATCGTCAGCTTCTGAATTTGAAAGTCAAGAACATAATGAAAATGATGACGATTTATACGAAAGTGAGTATGACGATGGAAGTTCAATTCAAAGTGAAGAAATGAGTGATGTAGCAGCACAGGACACGGATAGAACACTTACTCAAGAAAATAAGAGAAAGAGATCCGCTGAAAATTCGACACAACGAAAACATGATTCTAAAAAACCAAGAAAAGAATATAAAAAATTGTTCTGCAATTCATGGTTGACAGAGTTCGAATGGTTGGAAAAATCTAAAATGAAAAGCATGTCTGGCGATGACATCGCATATTGCAAAGTTTGTCAACAGAATATATCAGCACACAAAACAGCTGTCGTACGCCACTCTAAGTCAGAAAAACATATAAAAAATTTAACAATAACTGTTACAAATAAAAAAATCGATGACAATAGCAAATCAATAAATTTGAAAAACTCTGTAAAAAGAGCAGAAATGAAATTGACAGGACTTCTAGCTGTGGGTCATTTACCATTTTCATTAATGGATGTTTTAACTCCCCTATGTGGTGATATTTTTCCCGATTCAGAGATTGCCAAACAACTATCTTTGCGAAGGACAAAGTCGACAGCGTTGATGACTAAGTCTTTGGGACAGAATTTTCGAGAAAACTTGTTCGATACACTTCGAAAAGCGGGAAACTTTTTTTCCATGATTATGGATGAGCAAACGGATCTCGGCACAGCTAAGCAATGTGCTTTCACAGTTATTTATTATGATTATTTGAATTACAAAGTGCAAACGAGATTTTTGAACATGGTAGAATTACCAAGTGGCACCGCGGAAAATTTGTGCAATTGTCTATTGAACGTTGTGAAGAGTAAGAAAATACCACTCGAAAACCTAGTTGGCTATTCTTCAGATACTACCAATGTTATGTTCGGAGTTAACCATTCAGTGATCACATTGCTACAAGAGCAATCGCCAGATATCCTTTTTGTTAAATGTACTTGTCACAGTTCACATTTGGCTGTCAGCAAGGCTTGTCTTCAATTGCCCCGATCTATCGAAGATTTAGTGCGAAATATAGGTTCTCATTTTAGCAGAAGCGCACTAAGGCGCGATGACTTCAAAGAATTTCAGATTTTTTTTGGTACCGAAATTCATCAAATTTTGACTAAATCTAACACTCGGTGGTTATCGTTGAAACAATGTGTAGATAGAGTCTTAGAGCAGTATGCCGCATTGGTACCTTATTTTACTGAACTGGCTGTGAATGATCCATCAAAAACGACAGATGAAATGATAAGATCTTTGTCAAATCAATTTACAATCGTCTATTTGGAATTCTTATCTTACGCTATAGGTTTAATGAGTGAGTTTAACATGCTTTTCCAATCCAATAGTCCTTTGCTTCATAGGCTAGAACCAGAGGTTGAAAAATTAATCAAAACGATTTGCAGCAATTATCTGGAAATAAATTACGTGAAAAATGCTGCGAATATGTACGAAATTGATCACAAAAATAAATTAATGTTCGTTGAAAATAAGAACATATATTTAGGTCTTCTCGCAAACGACAGTATTCGTGAATTAGAAAAAAATCGAGAGATTCCAATAAGAGATTTAGATGCTTTTTATTCTTCCATTCGAAACTTTTACATCGTTCTCGTTTCTGAACTTAAGGATCGATACCAATTTCAAGATCCAGCGTTTCAGATCATAAAAATTGTGGATCCTCAATTTGCCCAATCTCTTCGAATCAAATCTTTACAAAATGTTTTTGACAGATTTCCTGTTTTAAGACGTTTTGTAGATCCACAAAAATTGGACCAAGAATGGCGTTTGCATGGCCTGAATCACAAAGAGTACGAGCTAGATTCTTTACTCTCCGCTGAAGATTACTGGTGTAAAGTTTTCCAATTAACAAATGCATCAAACTCTAAAATATTTAATAATTTAGAGAAAATTATCGGACTCCTTTTAGTTCTGCCCTTCTCAAATGCCTCAGTTGAACGATTGTTCAGCCAGGTTAAGTTAACCAAAACACTTCACAGGAATAAATTAAAAAATGAAACATTAAATTCTATTTTGTCCACAAGAGAAGGAATTGAAGAAGCTGGCGGAATCATAAATTTCAACCCAACCGCTGGAATGTTAAATGCACGACTTTGGAACTAATTTTATTTGTAAAACATGTATAAATAATAAATTAAGAGTTTTAAGTAAATTTAAAATTTAATTCTAATTTTTAAAATAATAAATTAAGAGTTTTAAGTAAATTTGAAATTTAATTCAAATTTTTTAAATTAGAAAACATAAAAATTTATAATCCGAATATAAATAATGATAATAATAATATTTAAAAAAATAATAATCTTATTTTAGGGCTTATAATATATAAGACTACATTGCGGGAAATTTCATGGAAATTTAAAAAACTTGTCAGGGAAAAATCGGGAATTTCTTAGTACTATTACGGGAAGTTGAGGGCGCTCACTCTGGCAACACTGGTATAGTCGTATTATTTCAGTGAATATAAAAGATAGGAATATGAAACCGATTGAAAATTGCTAATAATTTATTTTAAAAACAGTATTTATTTTGCGTCATGGTGAAGCCTTTTTTGTCTTTCATTGAACTTGTGGTATAAACAAGTGTATAATTACAACAATTTTTGTAATTTTTTCCAAATAAAATTAAACAAATAAAAGTTACCTTGTTTAAACTATAATTTTAGTAAGTTGTGACATTAATTACTTTATAAATTTTTATAAATTAACGTACTAATTTCTGAAAGTTGTCAAGAATTTATTTTCATTTAAATTATGTTAATAAATTACGATAAATGATTTAAAATATTTTATAAAATTACAACAAATACTTCCATAAACTTCCATAAATTACCCTATAAATTTCCATAAATTTTAAAAAAAATTTTTTAAATTTTTCTTTTATTTACTCAAAAAAATTTATTTAGGTACCTCAAAAATTTATAAATTACTATAAATTTCCTGCATTTGTCTTTCTAATCTTGAATTATGTTTTGTAATAATATTATGAATTACCTCACAATTTTTATAAATGACTGTATAAATAACCATAAATTTCTATAAATTGACATAAATTTCTATAAATTTCCATAAATTACTGCATAAATTTCCTGAAGTAGATTTTTAAATCCTGAGTTAAACAAAAAACAATTTCTATCAGTTCAACTATCAATTTTGTTAACATAACAAAACTATGGCAACTAATTATGCTACATGGATGCGTGAACAGTTACTTTGTTTAAAAAATACAAAAATTACAAACAATTTGTCCGGCCCGTAACAGATATTTCATTCTTGACTATCATACTTAAAATTTACATTATGATTTTTATTTTTATTGAAAAAAAATAATAAAAATAACAATAACCAAATTGTCGGTTTCATGGAGAATCACCCAATTCATTATACAGAGAAAAGTGGATATTAAGAATGTTAATGCATTAGATATTAAAAAAGGTAGGCTAATGCATTTCATCTAGATGTTGTGGTTTAACATCTCTGATGTTAAAAAGTATAATTTGTAAATGTGAGGTTATTTGTCAACAAGTCTTCCGTATTTTCCAGTATCGATCTGTCGATATACTACTTGAATTTCAACACTGCAAGATATATTTCACAATTTTATTGAAGAGGATTTTTCTAAATTTTTCTATGTTTATATAATTATTTTTAATAACGGAGAAAATTGTAATTGCCGCATTAATGTGAATTTTTTTAATAATAATAAATTGAAATGTTTCTTTTAAATACATATAAAGAAAACTTATTCTGATTTCATAGTCTTTAACTTAAAATTATTTAATTTAATCTTCTTTTTATATATTTCACAATATATGCAAGAAATAAACTTTGAAGTTAATAAAAAATATTTATTCTAAATCTTAGGTATAAATTTCTAGAAAGAATAAAAATTTAATCAAAAGGATAAATAATTTTACGAAATAATAATGATAATTCTGTCCATTTCAAAAGTTGACCTTATTAATTTTAAATATAATTGATTTTGTGAATTTTATTTAACATACAAATATTATTTAATACATTATTTAACAAATTTTCTCCCAAATGTCAATAACCTAAAATTCTAAGCAGCTAAGGTCCCTTTTGTCGCGGCACGTCACATATAAGAACAGTGACTTACTTTCTTGATATGAATTGTATATGCGTTCCATCGATTAAAGTGTGCGTTACTTTATCAGTATGTTAGGCATTAGATTAGGTTGCGTTGACATTCGACATTGTTTTTTAGTGAAATCAATAATTTCAAATTTTCATCAACTGACTACTAAATTTTAAAAGTCTGGTTCTGTTCCGTGTTCTAATAGTCAGACTACTAAATATTGATACCGTCGCAGTTTTTCCCCACTTTAGAAGTCAATTTACTAAAAACACATAGTGAGTTTATCACAAACTAGTATACAAAGTTTCTCTGTGTAATATTATACATATATATATATTATGTTTTCGCCAGTCTGGACCTTAGCGCGTGAAACGCCATTTGGAACGGCCTGCCAGTGAAGTGGTTAACCAAATTTAATAAAAAAATATTTTTATTAAAGCTTGAAATATCCTTAAAAATTACCGCAATTTATGAAGATGTGTTTTTTGATAATTTTGAGAAATTAATGTTTGAGTTTTTCATAGAAGGAAGTTTAAACTGCTTGCGACTGCTGCCAGGCAAGCCGTATAGCCTGAGCCGAGCAATCAATAATTAAAAAATTAATTTCTCGACAAAATCAAAAAACACTTTTTTACAAATTGCGGTAAACTTTAAGGGCATTATAAGATTTAATAAAAATATTTTTTTATTAAATTTGGTTATTCTCTTTATGAAAAGAACACCTTTAAAAAATAATTGTTTAAACAAATTCGTCGAAAAGTTTAAAAAATTATTTTTTAATAAAATATTATTAAACTTCAATACATTCTCTTTACTTGTTATCTAAAACATTTTTTTCTAGGACCAATATTTTACAAGATAAAAATTCCTGAAAAAGGGACCAAAAAGTCCTTGAGTGTACTTTATAAGCACCCTAAACACAACAAATTAACCAAGTATAAACAAAATCTGTGATTCAAAAATTCTTCTAGCTATGGAACGCCTTCCCTATATTGTAAGTTGATTCATAAAAATTTATTATGTGTTGAAATAAAGAATGTGTCCATACAATAATATATAATGTATGTATAGACAATCCACCGACTCGAATACATGTATGTGCATGTTTCTGACAGAATCAGTGACTGGAAATGATTGATAAACTGTCATAAAAAGGCAGGATTGATATTTTGAATTTCAACTTTATACAGCAACATTCAACTTTTATTGGCAAATATAGGAGAAAATAAATGGAATAAGACATCGCATCTGTGAGAATTTTTTCCAGATGACTGTCAGATATATTGGTAATCGAGAAAATTGTTCTTCAGCGTTTACAATATTTGTATTTAACTATTTCTGACGCATGAAAATTTTCTATATATCAGATAATTGAACAGACTGTCTTCTAACTGATATGCCTGTGACAGAATTAAGGAATTTCAATAAAGAAAAAATGTCAATAAGCATAACAGTAACATAACCGAATTTTCATTTGACAGCCAGGTTATGTAACAAAATGGTAATTTGACAGAACTGCCAAGTAACAGAAGTGTCATTCAACAGCAAAAAATTATTAATGAGATGATACTTAGTCTTACAGGTCTTACATTTGTAAAATACTTTTATAAAATTTGATAATAACTTTCTTTTCATGTAATATTAATTTTTTGTAGGAGGCAAACACAAGCACTCAAAATTTTATTTAATATAAAAAAACAAATAATTTAATTTGTTTCTTAAGAAAAGCACACTACACCAAATAAATTAGATACGTAATGAAATAAGTCAAACGAGAGATAATTGTAGAATAGTTATTATTAACTATACAAAATGAACAATTTTGTAAATAGGTCTCGCACAGATGAATAAAAACTTTAAACGACTCGTTTCTATAGCCAACAATATTTTGTATTAAGTCCAAGACAAGAAAGACTTGTTTCAATCAACTAAAACTAAACATTACGCATATTAGTACCTCGTTTTCAGCTAAAGACCTCAGCAGACTAGTTTTCATATATTATTTGGGATTTGTACTAGTTATCGACTACTTTTTAGTCCAAATTTAAAACTAAACTGTACTAGGTGTAAGACTTTTTCCTGTGCAATATTTGTTTTTGTTCACATTTAGTACACTATTTCGATTTTTAATTGTCTTCATCTTTTTTTCATTTTCATCAACGTACATAATACATAACATTTTCTACAATTTGTACTGTAAATGAGATTTTTATTAAGCATTTCTAATTTCCTAAAACGTCATGGGCAGTTTGCAAACTGCCTAGACATTTCACTAAATGACTAATTGAATTCACTTTAAAACAGTCATTCTGCTAACTGTCTGCTGCGGTTCGCCAACTACCTACTATTGGCTCAAAAAGTATAGTATAGTATAAAAGTATAGTATACTTACATCTCAAGTAAAAAAAATCGCACAATATTTCTACATTACTGTAGAAAATATAGGAAATACAAAAAAATTATTTCGAGAGTTATTAATTTTTAAAGAAAAAATGTTTTTTGACATCATTTTCACTTATATCTACTTTCGGACATTTGTTGAATGTTCAATAAGAAACCTATCGAGTTTTTAAATTTTTTCTACACTTCTTGATCCCATCTGAACAATAATATCAAAACGATTAATAATTATCGTAATAACTATTTGCAATTTTTAAACAAAACAGTAGTCATGTTAACATTGTCGGAAATTGAAGTACAAAGATGAGACAAAGTACACGTCACAGAGAATGCGACACTAATTACAATTCAATGAGAAAATTTTACAAAAAAAATTATTTCCAATAATTATTAGCAAAAGTTTTTTCAGTTTTTTGCTTCATTGAACTATTAGCAGTCAGGTGCATACCGCTGTAAGTCTTTTTGTCCAAGACTCAAAGTTTAGCACTACTGCTTTTTTATAAAAATCTGGTTTCAAAGAATGTACAAAGGTGTGAACACCCAAAATATTTTTCCTGAGTTAAAAGTTGTATGCAGATATCAGTAAAAATGACCTGAAGTCCTCACTGACCTGCTAATGTTCACAAAAATACGGTTTCTAGTGCCGCCTATGGGAAATGGTTTATGACGGTATGCACCTGAATGCTTATAGAGCAATAAAGCGAAAAACTAAAAATGTTTTTGTAAATAATTACTTGAAATAATTTTTTTACAACATTTTTTTAATGAATCATAATCAGTATCGTTTTTTCCGTAACGTGTACTTTGTCTCATCTTTGTATCTTAATTTTTAACTAAAATAACATGACTACTGTTTTGTTTAAAATCTCAAATAGTTATTATAATAATTCTTAACTATATATATATATATATATAATTCTCTATTTCGACTAAGTTAAATCCAATATAAGAGATATAAAACAAAATCAAACAAAGACAATCTTAATTGTTTAAACAACAAGAAATTGTTATGGACAGTTCTTATGGCATATCTCACTACCATATTCATCATTATTATTATAAATAGATTTTTGCCTACAAAATTTTATGTTATTATCGTGACTATACATGAGTATACGTATGAATTGTTAGCAACAAAAATCAACTTATATAATACTTTAATAATTTGCCGAATTTGTATTATATAAGAACGACTCTAAAGAGGGATATCCAACGCATAGTGACTCCACTCAAACCAAAGTTCAATAACCTAGAGCCTGTTCGGTTAAATTTGATTAGTTAACTAAAATAGCTCGGCTCCACATTGGTCTGGAAGACGACATACATTTTTCTAAACATCCGTATTGGCTAGTCATTACTTTGCGCCCTTTTTCCGCAAGTAGGAACTATTGCATAAAAACCGGAAAGCCCTCTTCCGAATCGTCATTATCTTCCTTTCTCTTACCAAAGTAACCAGAGATCTTGTCCCATCAGGCACATGCCCTTTTTATATTATTTTGTAATCGTACTAAAGACATAGTCTGTTAAATTATTCGTGCCGTCGAATTCTGTATTTAACAGAAGTTCTTACGAGTCGAGATACTCAAAATAATCAGGGTCTTGATGTAAAACTCTTGAGTCCGAATACGGTTTTCGATTGTTATGGATCGTTCTAATCCCGTTTTTACTCATTATAAAAGTTTGCCTTTCAAATAAAATATTTGAAAGTAGTATTAAGTATTTGTGCATTATCCAAACTTATACAACAACTGTAAGTAGTTGGTAAGAATATCTGTTTTATACGTGCCTTTATAACCATAACTCTCTTTAAAATAAAAGATTCTTATACTCTAAATCTGTATTTTCTTCTATTCTTCTAAATTGAGAATAACGTCATAACAGCTCCCATAGAGCTGAAGCAATAACGAACTCACAAATAAATAATTTTCGCAAGACTTACCATCTTGCGAGAAAACTGCTAACAACTTCCGAAAGTACATCGCTCGATCTTCAAACCACGATTATTATTGAAATATTATTTTTAATATAAACGTAACATACTAGCCTACAGGCACCATTAAATATTAATTCAAAAAAAAAAAAAAATACGTATCTAATATTTTTCAATTTGTGACAAAATGAGACCTGGAAATGGACAAAATTCCAAAATGTCGTTTTTAACGGTCACCCTAGTGAGTATAGATGTGTATGTGTTGTGTGGATATGTGTGAGTATACATGTGTATGTGGTTTGTGCACATGTGTGAGTATAATTGATAATAAATATATATAAATATATATTTATATATATAACTAAGGTACGACGAGAACGAAGAACGATGAAAGTTCATATTAATATAATAGGAGATTTATATTTTAATGATTGAACGGTTTGTTCAAGAGAAACGGTTCTTGGTTCTGAACTTAAACAATATTAATCCGGGGATTCATTCTGTCAAAAGAAAATGAGTTTTCAGCCAAATCATTGGAGTGCTTAAATCTTTAAAACGAACCTCAAGGAAAAATAAGTTCCAGAAAAGAACCAATTTCCAAGTCTTTTAAACGGGAACTGATAAGGAACAAACTTTAAGATGCTGAACAACGCTCCGGGTACAAGCGTTTTTTCGTTCCCACTCTCCGATTTTGCAAAAAATTTAGAAAGTGGAAAAATTTTAGAAAAAGGGGAAAGTTAGGGTTTCTTATTTGCTAAGAAATAAATAGAGTAACGCTCTTAAACTAAAAAAATTTAAATCATAGTCCGCGTGGACCAGGTATAATATTTATACCACGGTGCTAATATTTAGCAAATATGTGTTTGCGGGGGGAGGGGGTGACCCACACAGAGTTCGGTACCCTAGGTATTTTATTGCAAGGCTTTTCCCTTTCAACAATTTTATTGCACTCTTCTTTTAATTGTAAGTGTAAGTGAATTGAGGAAAAGGACCTTTCCGCTAATTATCCCGAACTGTAAGAGGAAAAACGTAAGGAACTAGATCGTCGATTTTGCATCCTTTTTGTGTAGAAATATAAAAATTATAATATTGAAAACGATAGAAATTTGAAATACAAAAATATAAAATATTTTTAAATAATTAATTAAATGGTTGATAATTAAATTACAATTAGATTATTACTAAACAATATATTAAAATACATTCACAACATACAGTGCCGCCTAACAGGATTTGCCCACCCTGTCACAGTTAAGGGTGTACAAAAAGTTTTATATTTTGATTTCTAATAAAGATATCGGGGTTTTCAATGTTTCATTTTAAAGCTTACATCTTCTACTTTAACGATTTTGTCACCTTTAAAATGCTTTTTTAAAAATTATTCTACGATATTTTTCAGAAAGATATTATTATTTGTTTAGAAAAACAGTCCTTTTTAAATAATTATTATTTTGAACACGGTTTATTTTTTTAGAAAATATCTAAGACAAAAAATGTTCATTTCTGTATGTAGATTAAAGAAAAAAATATTAAAAATGTTTTTGAAACAATTTTTTTTACTACACTGAGAGAAAAGAGGGAACACTATTACAATACATTTGGACGTTGAACATGCCATTGCAAGGTCGGTTCAACTGCGTACTCTGAAAGGGGCTTATAACGCGTCCCCGAGGGCGCGCTGTTGACTCTTTTCTCGCGGTCCCACAAATCAAGTCAACGGCACTTTGTCGAAAAAGTCAGCAGTGCGCTTTGAAGGAGAGTCCATATACAATACATACCAACGCGCTTCTAACTGTTAAAAAACTACAAGTGTTTGAAATCGGAAAAAAAATTGAAATTTTTGTTTTTTCTAAACAGTAATTAAAGAGTGGAAAAATTTTTTTAATTAATTTTTTCAAAATTGTTAAAATAGAAGATGTAAGCTTTAAAATCAGTCCTTAAAAACCTCGATATCTATACTAGATATAAAAATATAGAACTTTTTAGAACACCTTTAACTGTAACAGGGTGGGCAAATAATGCTGGGCGGCACTGTACATTCATACAAGACTATACAAATACATTTTAATCATAATTAAATAAAATGTTAAAAGAAGTATTTTGCATCTACTATTCGTATGAAATTAATCAAAAAGGAAAATTTGACTCTGACATCTCGGGACGTGACATTTTAAAAAAAATTTTTCTTTTTATTTATTTAGTTCTTGATAAACAGCTACAAAACTCCTGTATTAAAATTTTTTTACTATCTGTTAACTTCAAGAAAATTATTTTCTAAGTAAGGAACACATGAGACATTTTTTTCTTTTACCTTTTCTTTCTCCGTTTTCCTTCTGTTTTAGTAATGTCCAAACATACAAATTGATTTTTGCTCTTTTGTTACACAGTGTGCTAATGTAAATTAAAAAGAAGAAAAAATATTTTGCACTGAGACAAAAACTCGATTCAAAAGAAAAATATACTGCGCCAAAAATAAAAAGAAGAGAAGAGTCTGCCTCCTTCACTTGTTTTAAACATTTCGCAGCGGATTTGTCCTGCATTAGGGGGCATCGGGACGTTACCCGCGTGACCTTGGTCCGTTCGGATCATGACGCCTGGCGTTGTTTTGTACAATGCAAGAGCATTGCACCTTACTTTATCACGTAAGCTCTCATTGAACTGAAAGCTTTTTCTTTCTTTTTCTCCCCTCTTTCTCCATCATTTCCTCTCCTAATTTTTTCCTTCTCAGTCATTACATTCTTTTTATATTACATACAAAATAAAAATAATACAGTTTTTTCTGTCTGAGTATAGTTAAAGTTACTTTTTTCTTCTGAGTTTAGAAAAAAATTCTTTATTTAAAATAAATAATGTATAAATGACAAATTCGCCGAAAGTTAATTTTATCTTTCGTCATTGATTTCGAGGTCGTGCTATGAAATGAATTTCTGATGCGCAATTATAGACAGTCTGCAGTTTTTGGTATGGTTCACCATTACACGAGCGTGTTTGGCACAGACAAAGTGCCGTCATTGCCACGGGCGGACAAGAATTCCTGGAATTCTGTCTAGTTCATATGCATCAGCAACGATTATTTTCATTATGTTTTTGTATAATTATATATATATAGTCCAATATGAAAGTATATTTTCAAAAAATGTATTTCTTAATTATTTATTAATTTTGTTAATAATGGTTGACACAAATTTATTTTTTAATTTATCTTTTTTTAATTTTAAATCCAAAGGAAAAATTATTAATTATTAACTAGAATTTTTAATTATACGTAGAATAAAAAAATACTAGTAGTGGGAATATTTGTAATTAAACATTTTAATAGTAAAAAATATGTATACACTGAGAAAAAAATGCTATTGAATTTATAGCACATATTCACAATTGCCCAAAAGCAAATGTCAGTAACTTGATGTGATATGTAGTCTATTTTATAGCACTGCTTTAAAGCAGAAAATGACTTCTTTGATTCAATAGCGATGCTATAAAATAAACTACATATCACATCAATTTAATAACATCTGTTTTTGAACGTATGTAAATATGCGTGCTATGGATTCAATAGCATTTTTTCTTAGTGTAGTAACTAAGTACAAGTATTTCATATAATGGTAATTAAGAATGTCTCATTATATTAAAATGTTTCTTTCATTCACCAAATTTTTCGTTCAATGTTTTCAACAATATGTATATTTACTTAAAGAATATGTGGACGTCTCCATGAAAAGGGACCACTTTGTTCTAAAATAAAAAGAAACACAAGCGCCATTGTAGCTTAGGTCAAAATTTCTATAGCGTAAGCATAAGAATAAATCCTAAGCGACATTGGCGTTTGTGTATTTCCTTACTTTAAACGGCAGTAACTAATTATGAAATAATATATCGAATCTGTTTTTACTAATTTTTTTGTCTGCAGGATCTCACACGTCAAATCATGCATCTTTCATTAATTTATTGATGCTTTAAGTATTTTATTTCGTTGTTAGACAAAAAACGAAAAGGGACCACTTTGTAGGTTTTTTTGCAAAAGTTGTTTCTGTTTAAAATTGCAGGAGGCTAAACAATTGTAAACCTTTAAATTTTCATCTTCCCGTACAGCACAAGATATTCTATAGATATCCAAATAACATCTTCGTTAGATCTATAGA
Organism: Leptopilina drosophilae; assembly: GCA_032873175.1. Lineage (NCBI taxonomy): Eukaryota > Metazoa > Arthropoda > Insecta > Hymenoptera > Figitidae > Leptopilina > Leptopilina drosophilae. The sequence goes on from CM065480.1 coordinate 31,255,599, forward strand.
TATCTCGGATATCTCAGAGAAATTTAAACACATATAGTAAAAAAAGGAACTTTTCACATCCTGAGAATGTCTAGGGGATATTTCTGGATATTTAAAGGACGTTCTGTGAATATCTGTGCACGTAGCACTTATTGTCCCAGTAATATCTCTGGGATGTCTTTGGATATACTTTAAATTTTAATAAACTAACCTCGGAATGTCATAACAGCTGGTCAACAAATTTATGTCATGAGATTTTAATTATTGCAAATAAACATTTTAAAAATAATTAAAATACTTATATTATATTCACTTATTTGTAATATATATATATAGCTAATAATTTTTTTTAATATAAAAAGTAAGCCCTTTTTCAGGTTGTAAGTATAAATATACATTCATTATATACGTTAAAATTATCCAGATAACTGTTGTTATTTATTAATTTCGTAAACAACTCAATCTGATAGTTTAAGGAAAGAAATTAACAGACTCAGTTTACTTAAACTTTAATTGATTTAATTTCATTTTTAAATAAAGTAGAACGGACAGAGTGAATTCAAAAGTGTGAGTTAATAAATTGAGTAGAGCTTACAAATAACGACTAGCTCTCGCAAGAGTGGCTAGATAACTGTCGAATAAGAGATGTAAAAAAGTTTTCAGAGAAGTACAAATGACAAATTTGACAACGCTATATACAATTTGAAAATTTTGAAAAAATGTGAGAAAATTCTGAAGATGGTAGATTTGAAAAAAATCAGAGTTTACTTTCATTGCACTCAATGATCAAAATGTTTCGTCGAGAGTCATAAAGGGCTTAAGACTCAGACTTGAGTAGTATAGAAAAAATTAAGACTACTTGCAGTCATTTCTAGTCCGTTCCCGATGTTTTTCAGCTTTTTCTATTTTACACATGTCAACCAAATGTTCTTAAACTTAACAAAGATAACAAAGATTGCAAAATGATTTATTTAGTGCTAATTTTATAATTAAACATTGAACAATATTTTTATAAAGCAAATATCTTACAAATACCCGTGTAGAAATTTCGCTACGGCCTGCATCAGGGACAAATTGGGTCTTCTCTATTAGGGAATGAAAATTTTTTCACTAGAAGTTTTTAATCACTAAACATTTTTCAGATAAACGGAACTCTTTAACATTAAAAATATTAATTGATACTGTGCTGTAAAACATATTTTTAAAAAGATAAAACTGAAAGGAATACTGAAAAAAGTTGTTTAACAATTTAATTATTTGAATAATAATTTTTAAAAATTAAAATAATTCGGGATTATTGTATGTAATATTTTAATCATACTCTCTAAATCTGAATCAGCGATAAGTATGCCACTATTTCAATAAGCGTATATGCACTGTGAATTAGTGAAATTTCACTGAATAATCAGTGAAATTTCACTGATTAATTAGCGCATATACGCTGATTGAAATTAGTGGCATACTTATCGCTGAGAATCAGTGAAATTTCGCTGTTTCAGATTTAGAGAGTAGTTTTCACTTTGTCTTCATAAGTAACAGAATATACGGCATGGGCATTGATATAGTTGACTACGCAAGATCTCTTGCAGCCTTCAATTTTAATTCGCAGTAAAGAAAATTTGTGGATATTGTTGATAAATACAAAATTGTTGATTCGATTGCAAAAAAGGAGAATTTATTCTCTTATTTATTTTCTATTTATTCTCTTTGTTTTTACATAAATATTTTTTTTATTTTATAAACACGTATTAATAAGAAAAATGTTAAAAATCTTTTGTTTTTATATACTACTATGTTAATGTATAAAAAAATGAGTCACTTTGATTTCGTAAAAAAAGTGTTATCATTATACGACAACAAGTCAAAGACTCTTGTTTTTTTAGAATGAGTAATAATTATTATCGACGATGAAATCGTCGGTGTCATCGTTCCACCATCGTTCACCGGATGCTCGCATTGTTTCCACACACCTCTTCTCGTCATTTGTCTCTCTCTCACTCTCTCAGTAACTCGTTCTTTTTCTGTCATTGAGTCTCGCTTTTAGAAATTCTTTTTTTAGGAAGTGCATTTTTACTTTGATGCAATGTCTTTGCATCAGAGATGATTGAGGTCGATGTCGACACGTCAACGGACGATGTACTTTCGGGGCAAAAAATAAAAAAATATGCGTGGCAGCACTGAGTAAAATTCTCTGAACGTGAGATCACCGACTTTTAAAAAAGAAATCCTCATTGCTTTTAAACATTACTACTTTCGATGACACACGACCCTTCGTTTCGGAACTCTGCTTTCTGTTAAAGTTTCGTATGAAAAAGTTGTTCTTGGATTTTTGAGAGATGAGAAAGCTTTAAATGTGAAATTTACACTGAATTAGAGAAAATAGTTAAGAAAAGAAAATTTTATTTCTGTTACTACTGAAATTTATACGATATTCTGAATGTAGACTAATTTTGAAATAAAATTCGATTTTATACGCAGTAGAGGAAACCGAGGCATAATGGCTAACGGGCGTAATGAATTATTATAATCCTTTCTAAAAAAACAGAAAGCATAGAACTCGAATGAAAGGAAATCGAACTCGAAAACGTAACTCGAACACGTGAAACTCGAAAAATGGACGTTGCTCTTACGCACGCGTGAAACCAAGTTAGAAAGATGGCCACTGTTTGTTTTCTTTTGGAATCTTATTTTATTTTCGGCAAATAATTGTTTTTTATTATAATAATATAAATAAAAGTATATTAAATGTTTTATAATTTTTTATTTTTAGGCTGCGTCTACAATAGAAAAATAATGTGTTGAATGTGTTATGTTGTAGTATTTCTGGTTAGTGCTAAATGTATAAGATATGCACTTTGTAAACAATTGTTCCTAACCTCACTAACTTAGTTACTTAATCGGAACGAAACAAATTTCTATTTTTGTTGTGACAGACTAAAAATACAACAAAATAACCATATATATTATATGTATAAATAATAAATAAACATTTATTTGCTGAAGAATGAGTAAAAATTTTAAAAAAACATACAGTAACAGTTTTTTCATTATTGTTTAAAAACCAGTTTTCGTCCGAAGTGATATTTTAATGTTTTATTATTTCTGAACAAATATAATTTTTGAATTTTGCCACAAACATTTTGTTTCAAAATTTATTTTAGAAAATGAAATTCGTTGTTTTTACATTTTTTTACCACAACAAAATCATAATTTTATACAAAATTTAGCAAAATAAGAAAAAAATAACAGAATAGACTCTTGGAAAAAGTGAAGTTAATGCAAATTTAAAATATTCATTATGTGTGAAAAATAAAAGAAGTATTTACATTTAAGAACTGTATATAATGCCTTTTTTATAATTATACCTATTCGTACATTTTCTAAGCACAAAAAGTATTTTTTATTTTCTATGCTTTCATTTAGTTGTTAAAATATTTTCAATTAACTCAAACTTTAAATTCCAAGTTATTTAACTTAGAATTTTAAAGTTTGAGTTTATTGGAAATATTTTGACAACTATGAAAACATTGAAAATAAAGAATACTTTTTGTACTGAGAATAATTAATTCTCAGTACAAAAAGTATTCTTTATTTTCAATGTTTTCATAATTAGCTCAAAATAGCTAATTTATTTTTTCTTTTTGTTAATGAGTAATTCTTCGCGTAGCGAACAATTTGTATTTTATTATTTTTGAAAATTCTTTTGACAAACTATAAGTTACAGCCCTAATAGAATTTTAAAGTTTAATATTTCTTAATGAATGAAATATCAGTGGTAGATCGGACAAAATAATGAAAATTTTCTTTTTTACAATAAACAACCCTGAAAAATTTATTGCACCATGACTCACAAGGAAAACTATTGTTTTAAGCAAATTATTAGCGATTTTTATTGTTTTATTAATCTTACAATACTAAATTTTATTTGACGTGAAATTTAAATAATGGGGAATCATTATATGAAAAGCAAGTAAAGCTAATCTCATATAGCAGCACCATTGCAAGGTCGTCTAGCGCTTAATTTTTGATTTCGCGAAAAATCACATTTGATTTAAAAACAAATGGGCGAAGTAAATAAATATTTTTTGTGGAATTGTGAAAATAAGTTAAAAATTTAATTACATAAGCGAGAAATTTGTGCCACAGGAAAAAAACGTTTTTGCAAGTCGCAGTATCGTAAATGTATTACATAAAAAAAATTGAGATTGTGTTCATTCAGGAGAATTTATTTGTGCTTTATACTAATATTTAGTGATATTTCGGTTTTTATCTTTTATGTAAATGTAATTTTGAAAACAAGAACTAACAATAAGAGTCTGAAGAAACACGAAGGACATTGACTTATTATTGTTTAAAAAGTGTACAAAATATTGTCGAAAAACAGTAATAAAATTAATGCCTGTGCCATGTCTAAATTAATAACATTTAAATGGAATACAATTGAAAACTTGATCCTTTTATCCAAAATGAAATTACACGGAGAAAAATTATTTTTAATGATTACAATAGTCTACATTACAGCTCGGATATGTGACCACTTTTTGGAATGATTACGAAGACTATGTAATGTGTTAAGAATTTAGTAGGAACGATTACTATAGCTGTTGTAAGGGATACCTTCATGTTTGTACTCCTTACAACAACTATAGTAATCATAACAAAAAGTGGTCACATATCCGAGCACTAATATAGACTATTGTAATCAGTACGAATAAATTTTTCTCCGTGTATGATAGAATGTAATGTAATGTAATTCATCACTTCAATATGGAAAGTATAATTGAATTAATTGACAAGTAGACAAAAGCTTTGGTCAAACGATTATTCACATTCAAAAATTTGTAGAAAAAAACTGATGTTTTGGTACAAGTTGAGTAGTATCCTTAGAGTGTTTCTATGCAATTGATAAATTTTGTTTAACATTGTAAAAAAGCTAAATAATAAGAAACAAAAAATGTTGCTAAAAAACTCACCAAGGTCTAATCAAAGAATATTAATTTGTTACAAATAAAATTAAAAAAAACAAAATACTATCAAACGTAAAAGAACGTAGAAAAGTTTCCAATTATTAAATTAATAATTTTATGTCCACTTGACCGGGAAATGACCGGGAAATTTGATACTAAACCGGAAATTTATTTTTTATTTTTAATTTTATTTTTAAATTGACCCAAAAAAAATATTTTTTCAATTATTACTCGAGAAGTATATTGTACATAAGTAGGTATATTAGAGAATACACAAATTAACAGACTTTAGTTAGTGAGGAAGAGGGATTACTGAGAAAATAATATAGTTACAGGGTGTCTAACGGTCAGGGAAGTCAGGGAATTTTTTTGGTCAGGGAAAAGTCATGGAAAAGTCAGGGAATTTCAGAGAATTTCATTAAAAGTCAGGAAAATTTCTAAAAATGTATACAAACATTAAAATTTCTTATGAATAAAATATTTTTTTAATCTAATAAAACTTAGAAAATTTTTTTTTATGGTTTGTTTCAATCATTAGATAAAAATTTATTGTTAAATATGTCAGTTGCCATATTTTTTGGCCCAAGAAAGCAGAAATAAAATTTGTTAAAAGGGATTAAAAGTCAGGGAATAGTCAGGGAATTTTATTCTCAATCTTTGTTAGACACCCTGAGTTATTAAATTTAACGAAATCTTTTTATTTTAAGCGGATTTTTCTTTTAATGTTTATTCCACAGGATTTTTCTCATAATTTCTATTTGGGACAAAATAAGTTAAACCGGCCACTTGAAAAATTTTGTCTCCAATTTTCAAGTAATTTATGACTTTCGGTAGATATACAAGTACATTTTTACACCCTACAATATTTTTCAAAAAAAGATTTTATTTTGGAAGTAATCACGTGTTAAAGTTTTGGGTCATTTTATTTTCGTTTTCTTACTACTCTAAAACGAAAATAAAATGACCCAAAACTTTAACACGTGTTTACTTTCAAAATAAAATTTTTTGTTGAAAAATATTGTAGGGGGTAAAAATGTACTCGTATATCTACCGAAAATCATAAATTACTTGAAAATTGGAGACAACATTTTTTTAAGTGGCCGATTTCACTTATTTTGGCCCTATTATTTTCCATTCCCGTTTTTCATACGCTTATTTCAGTTTTAAAGAATCAATCTTAAAGTTCATTATGAAAAATTTTAGTTCATTTAAAAAAAAAAGAAATTCGTAAAATAGTAAAAATTTCTTATTCTTTTACAACTTTCATATTATTATCGGTTCGGAAAAATGTCAAAAAAAAGTTATCTCTAAACGAGCTCAATATTGATAAGTTTAAATTTATAATATGTATAATACAGAATAGTTTAAGATTATTTGTTTCGTTTGTTATTAATAATTTAAATTTTTTTATAATTTCTTGGATAAAACAAATTGTCTTGCATAAAATAAAAGGATTTTCTTTGAAAAATAAAAGAAATCTTTTGTTATTTATTTAAACTTTTCGTTTTGTCTATAAATGTAAAACGTTTTGAAACTGAAAAGTTTCCTTTTATTATAAAACTAATTTATTAAATATTATTAAAGGACTGGTTTTAAAAGAAAATAAATTTTTATGTTAAATAGATATTGTTTCAATCTATTTATAATGACCAAAAAATAAATAAAATTTGGCCGGGAAAACTGGGAAAAAACCGGGAATTCAATTTTCTAAAAAAAAGTGGCCACCCTGATTTTCTTCATATATCGACATTGAATATATAATAAAATTTGAATAAAAGTTGAAGTTAATCTGACTTTTTAAAGCTTCATTAATGATTTATTTGCTTAATCTTCAGAGAGAAAAAGAAATTAATTTACATAAGTAAATGTGGAGTATATACTTACAATAAAAAACTTTCATAGATAATTCACGTGTTAAACGAAAATAGCGAAACAACTCGGTGAAATTATCATTTAAAACATATTCATGTACTTGAAAATTTAGTTTTTAGTTTGTATTAAATTGAAAAGATTAAATTTATACAAGGGGAAGAATAACGTAGATATGCAAAATTACATGTTTAAATGTTTATAGGAAAATTACGTGTTGAACGGAAAATGGAAGCAACGTAGTCGACCGCGAAGCGGTCGACGGAGGCGCTAGTGAATAAAAAAAATTCATTATATTTCCACAAAATTTTTTGTTTTGTAAGTGAAAAACAGTTTTTTTCGTTTTTCTTTGTAAATAATAAACCTACGTGCTCGAAATTTTTGGACGTAGTCGCTTTCGGTATTACTAATTTATATATTAAATAAGAAAAAATTCGACTCAGTCATTTCTTAGAAAATTAAAGTGGTTTAATGTAGCCTACTCTCCCCTATTTCTCTTTTAACCACTTATAAGCAATGTCAAAATTACTCCATTTCCCTCTGATTTTTTTTGAAAAACCTACCCTTAAATTTACAAAATAAAATTTTAATGTAAAAAAATGAAAAACCACATTGTTTTTCAAAATAAAACAATAAATTTATGTACTTCTCTTTCAACAACCCCCAAAGCAATGTCAAAATTGCTTCATCACCCTCTGTTTTTTTAAATTGAAAAACCCACCCTTAAATTTACAAAATAAAAGTTTAAAGCAAAAAAATGAAAATCCACATTGTTTTTCAAAACAGAACAAGAAATTTATTTATCTCTTTATTAAAAACTCAAAAGCATTACCAAAATTACTCCATCACCCTTTGTTTTTTCACATTAAAATAACTAGGGGAGAGTGGGGCAAACCGGACCGGTGGGTAAACCGGACCCCCCTCAATATTTCCGAAATGGCGAAATTGTCAAAAGTGCTATTTAGAAATTTGAAACAACCATGTGTAGTATAACTTATTTTTGCTTCCTCGTGAGGAAGCTTTGTAGTCGTTTAATGTACAGAATTTTTAAAAATCCTTTTGACAAATTTTCTTCTATATGGGACTATGTTATATAAGACCCTGAACAATTGTCCGGATGTATGTATGTGTGTGTGTGTGTGTGTGTGTGTGGATCCCGATTTTTGTGAACACGATAACTCGAAGAGGTTTTAACGAATTTGGCTAAAATTTACCAGGTATATTTATCATAAAAATATCTCGAACTGGATTGATAGACTTTAAAAAATTCTCAGAAAAATTTTTTTTTTGACTTTTTTAAGTTGGTTATTGAAGTTAATATATAATAAAATCTTATTCTTTGCATCAAGACGAATCGATTGGTATATAAAAAGAATAAATTGTATGAGAATTTATAGAGTTAATCACAATTAAAGCTGAAAAATTCGCATTTTTCTCAAAAAATGAGTTCTTTCCGCAAAATTATGTTGCTGTATAAGAAAATCTTACTCACTTATTTCTAAAATTTTATTCTTTGCATCAAGATGGATCGATTGGTATATATAAAGTATATATTGTATTTAAATTTATAAAATTAAAACCAATTACAGACACAAAATTTGCATTTTTAATAAAAATTCATTTTTTCTTAAGAATCATGTTGCTGTACAATAAAATGTTATTATTTATTGAAAAATAAATCTAAAATCTTATTCCTTGCATCAAGACGAATCGATTGATGTATGTAAAATATATATTCTATTGAAAATTATAGAATTAATTACAATTAAAGATGAAAAATTCATTTTTTTATTAAAAATTTTATTTTGTTCATTTAGGATTAAAACCAATTTTATAAATATTTTTTTGATTTTATAAATATTAGATCGTATTAGAAATTACTTAAAAATTTAATATACTTAATATACTTAATTATAATTATAATAAATATAACAAATTTTTAAAATTAATTTTTAATTAGATTTGAAGACAACAACATGGAAAATATGTCAATACGTGACAATAAGTTAGTGCTTCCTCCACGAGGAAGCACGAGGATTTTTTTGATGATCGTATAGAGGAAGCAAAATGTTCATGTAATGAACATCTGGATTTAAAACTTGTTTCAATTTGACATTTTTTACTTTTATTTGTGCAACGCTGGGAGCATAAGTTTTTTTTGTAGTTTTTTCTACACTTTTACGAATCTTTTCTTAAGGAAATTCTGAGGAAATCGTGTAATATTTCCAAATATTAGGTTTTGCGTTTGGAAGGTACACACCTCAGGAATATTTACCACCAAAAACTTTCATGAATTTGCAAAGCGTTTCTTTTTGATAAACATTTATTCTCAAAATGAGCCTGTGGGGCAAACCGGACCGTTTTCGGTAGGGCAAACCGGCCATAGGATATTTCCATTGAATTAAAGTTTCATAAAAATTATTTTTAAATAAAATGTTTCTTTCATTAAAATATTTACTTACAATGAAAAATAATTGTCTTCCAATGAGAATTGGACCCTTTAATATTGTTTCTCTGATAATGACAAACATTTTGCTTCCTCGTGAGGAAGCTTTTTATACATTTTGATTTTTACATATTAGGGTTGGTTTTTCAATTTAAAAAAAACAGAGTGTGATGAAGCAATTTTGACATTGCTTTGGAGTTGTTGAAAGAGAAGTACATAAATTTATTGTTCTATTTTGAAAAACAATGTGGTTTTTCATTTTTTTACATTATAATTTTATTTTGTAAATTTAAGGGTAGCTTTTTCAAAAAAAAAATCAGAGGGGGATGGAGTAATTTTGACATTGCTTATAAGTGGCTAAAAGAGAAGTACATAAATTTATTGTTCTTTTTTTAAAAACAATGTGGTTTTTCATTTTTTTTACTTTAAACTTTTATTTTGTAAATTTAAAGGTAGATTTTTCAAAAAAAAAAATCAGAGAGGGATGGAGTAATTTTGACACTGCCTATAAGTGGTTGAAAGAGAAGTACATAAATTTATTGTTCTATTTTGAAAACCAATGTGGTTTTTAATTTTATTTTTATTACACATTTTGAATTTTTACATATTAGGGGTAGTTTTTTCAATATTAAAACACAGTGGATGATTAAGTAATTTTAATATTGCTTTTGATTTATTGAAAGAGAAGTACATAAATTTATTTTGTTGTTTTGAAAACCAATGTGGGTTTTTGTTCTTTAATATTATAATTTTTACATTTTAGGGGTAGGGGAGACCGGGGCTAAACCGGACGGATTTGGTCTTTGACCAGAAAGCTCATACAAAAACATACTCTTTGCTAAAGTTTTGAAGCTTGTATTTTCACCTACAAATCGCACTTGTTCGATTTAAAAAAAGTACAATAGCTTTAGAGATATATTGCTTCGAAGGTGACTACGTTAAAAACCAAAATCCGAAAATTGGTGGGGCTAAACCGGACACCCCATGGGGCTAAATCGGACACGGCCAATTAATTAAAGAATAAGATAGAAATTTTCTTTTTTTGGTAAAAAAGTCAAATCAATTCTTGTTTTTTATTTGTAGATAGTTCTATACAAAGAATATAATATAATATGAAAAATCGGTTATTAATTTCTTCTCTTCTCTTCTTCTCTATAATATTAAAATGTTTCCTAGTCGTTTCATCGTTGGGTCGTTTCGTCGTTTCGTCGGATGCACTAAACACATACACATGTATACTCACACATATACACACAATACATACACATGTATACTCACACATATGCATTTAACACATACACATGAATTCATAATACATTCACATGTATACTCACACATATACACTAAACACATACACATGTATACTCGCATATATAATGTATCAAAAAAAATTGTTTTGGCTTTTTCGAATATAATTTTAATTTAAACATATTTTGTTATTAAATTAATTTAAATTTTTATCAAACGAAATTTACTATGCATTGAATCAAAATTATTATGTTTAAATCAAACATAATTTTTGGTTGACTGTATAACTAAAATAATGATGTTTGATTTAAATATATGTGGGACGCCCGCATGAAAAGGGACCACTTTGGCACTATTAGACTTATCTATGTGGGCGAATTCCTGACAAAATTTTGAATATATTGAGTGGTCTTACAACCTTTTTTGTGAAAAATTCGATGAGTTACAGAATTTTAAAGTTTGGTGTATCAAAAACTTCATTTCGAGAAAAACGAAATCAAAGATTTTAATATGAATATTTTTGGTCCTTCTGGGAAGTTATATAGATAAGAGTTGATCTAAGTCTAGTACGCCCTTAAGAATGAAAATGAATAGGTTTCGAATTCCCCCCCCCCTCATTTTTTAACAATGACAAAATAATGAATCTCCGACAAAGTGGTCCCTTTTCTAAAATTACGGTTATTAATTAATAAAGTCCAATATTTAACGAAGTTAAAGGTTCGGTGTTATTTTTTAGAGTTATTTCAAGCATAGAAAAGAAACGTATCCTAAAAAAAATTTTTTAAGCGACTTTATTACAAAAAATAAAAAATTTTATTTTTAAAAACACGAAATTAATAATTGTAATGCGAATTTCTCCGGCTCTTCTGGGAAGTTATATAGATAAGAGTTTTTTTAAGTCTAGTACACCCTTAAGATTGAAAATCAATAGGTTTCGAATCCCCCCCTCATCTTTTAACAATGTAAAAATAACGCATTTCCGACAAAGCCAACTGAAGCTAGCAGTCGCGCTCAGCACCCTCCTATAGATTTTTTTGAGTAAATTAGAAATAAAAAAATCTGAGTGTCAAGAAAACAATACAACTTTAGAGAATTGTAGTTTATACATCAGTGATGAAGTTTGAAAAATAAGACAAACAAAATTGTTATAAACAATAACCAGCACCCACCAAACGCATAAAGGAGGGTCCTGAGCGTGACTGTTAGCTTCAGCCGTCTTTCCGACAAAGTGGTCTCTTTTCATTTTTTTTCTAACAACGAAATAAAACACTTAGAGAGTCAATAAATTAATGAAAATTGCATGAATCGACGTGTCAGACCCTGTAGATTAAGAAGAAAGAATAAAAAAAATTTCGATATTTTTCTTCAAAATTAGTAAATTGAGAATATCTCAGAATCTAGGACCGACAAAGTGGTCCCTTTTCATGCGAACGTCCACATATTATTTTCTCAGTGAAAATGTTATTTTATTTTTTTTTATAATAGTTAATGCTAAATGAATTTTTTGCAACTTTTTAAACAAAATTTTATTTCTTCTAAATAAATAAACGGATTGAAATAAATCAAGCTTGAATATGAAGGGAATAAGATATACTTTCGTTTAGAATTAAAAACTTTTTAAAGAGTTTATATTTTTTAATAATTATTTAACAAATATGTTATAAACAAATTTTTTTTAATTTTCTGCGCCTTTGAAAAATTTGATAAAAATGTCAACATAATTAAAACTATTAGAAATCAAAATGTATAGTGCAACAAGACTATACTTAGTTTTTAATCAATTTTATGGCTACATAAATGTTAACTGGAGAGTATTTTGTTTATTTCGTAGATGCAAACAATGTTTTAATTCAGAAAAACAGCAAACTCGCATCTCCGCTGCAATATAATTTTGATTGTAACTTTTCAAAAATTGTTCCTTGAATAAATCTTTTCAACGAATTTTGATTTCTTATAGTTTTAATTTTATGTTGGAATTTTCAAAAAAAAATTTTAAAAGACGCAGAACATTAAAAAAATTATTTTTTTATAAAATTAAATAATTATTCAAAAATAAACTCCTTAAGAAGTCTCTAATTCTAAACGAAAGTATAATTATTTTATCCCCTTTATTATATCCCCGCTTGATTCATTTAAATCGGTTCATTCATTTAGGAGAAATAAAATTTTGTTTAAAAACTTGCAAAAAATTCAATTTGCCGTAACTTTTGTAAAAAAATATTTTTATTCGTGTTTTTTAGTAAACACATTCCTAAAGTTAAATAGAAATGTTTTTTCAGCGTTTCGATTTATAAAATATACTTTTTATTTTTAGGAAAAATTTCACGAATTCTGACTACTGTCATGCGCAGCGATTGTAATATATTAAGGTTATATATTGTTATAATCATTTATGCTAATACTCCTAAAGTTCTATATTTCAAAATGTGCAATTTTAGTTTTACAATAAATTATTTATAACATTTATTGAAATAATTCTTTTTTATTTTGTACAAAATGAGAATAAGAAATGTAAGAATAATAATCTAATAATTAAAATAAATAATTTTAAATTAAATATACTGTCCCTTATTATTATTATTATTTTTTTTTTGCTTAGGGAATTTGGGAAATCTGCCTACAGATACCTTGGATTCCGCACTCCAAGGTTATGTGGGGTTGGTATAATAACAAATCAAAATAAAGAAAAAATAAATAATATAGTAAATTTAGAATACTGGCGACCTACTGCCAGCCCGACCTACTAAAACCCGTAACCCTTCTTTTGGAGCCCTTTACCCTCCCTCGGAACTGTCGTAAGACTTTAGCCTTCGAGGGTGGCGCTCCAACTCTGTCGCTGCTGCGACTTTGTTCTTTACCTGCGGTTCTCCTGCGTCAATAGTTAAAATGCCAAACTATTATAATATATAAGCGGAATCAACAGCACAACAATAATAAAAGCAAATGTCAAAAAGAGTAAAATATGCCAAGAGGTAAAATATTTAACAGGTGTAAAATAAAAAACATATAAAATAAACAGATGTATAAAGTCAAAAAGGTAAAAGCTGTATATGGACAAGTAAATCACAGAATAAGTTAAAATTGTATAAGGACATATAAAACACGAATTAAAATAAAAGTGTATAAAGACAAATAAATCACAAAATAAATTAATATAAAAAAACGAACAAACAAATTAAAAGCTGTTTAAATTACGCTTTTTGGCGGCCGTCGAGATCCTTCCTCGACATAACCGAGATTATGAAGTTCTCGACTTGCCGCCAGTTCTCTTCTGATTGGGTCATCAGCGATACCATGTTCTCCGGTGTAACTTGACTGTTTACACCTTCGAACATGGCCTGCATCTCCAGGTCCCATTTCTTGCATGAGAAGAGGGTGTGCTCTGCGTTGTCCACAGCGAACTGGCAGTACGCACACACCTCGTTCTCGCGTAATTTAAAGCGACACAGGTACGAGTTAAAACACCCGTGACCCGTGAGCGCCTGTGTCAAATAATAGGAGACTTCTGCATGCTTTCTGTTTATCCAGGTGGTGAGTGTTGGAATCAGACGGTAAGTCCATCTGCCCTTTTCCTCCCTATCCCATCTGTCCTGCCATGTCTCGATAAGTCTGTTTCTCGCATATTTGCGAATGCTGTCCTTGCTGGTCTTTCCTCCTCGGGGTACTCGGGATTATTTCTTCTTTTAAAAAGAAGAAATACTTCCTCCCTTTCCCTTGCCATAAGATCTGCCGGCGGGACACTTGCAAGGACTTGCACAGCACTCGTCGACACCGTCTTATACGCAGAGACGATACGGGTAGTAACACATCTTTGCGCAGACAGCATATTATCGCAAATGGTTTTGCTTCTTGTTTTAAGTGAGGGAGCCCACGCTGCTGCTGCGTAAAACAGCTTAGCGTGGGCAACACTAACCACCAGTCTCCTTTTCTTTTCGCGCGGTCCGCGAACGTTTGGCATGAGTCGTGCCAAGTCTGACGCACACTCAATCGCTTTCGTCAACGCCGTTGCAATATGGTAATAGAAATTTAACCTTCCATCGAGCTCCGCTCCTAGATACTTAATATGCTTACTCCATTTAACCTCGAATTCGTCTATCGCGATTCGCGGAACAGTATAACCACGTCTATCTGTGACAAGCAGAGCTTCGGTTTTTTCCAGGGCCATTTGAAGACCTCTGGCGTCCAGCCAGCTCTTAACTCGCCGCAGACAATCGTTCACCAATGTCCAAAGGGCTTCCTCGCTTTCGGCTGAGCACACGATTAACGCATCGTCCGCAAAGCCGATGATGATCGCGCCTTCGGGTAAATCGATTCGCAAGAAGTCGTCGTAAGATACATTCCATGCGAATGGTCCCACCCTCGAGCCTTGAGGGGCACCACTTTGCATCTCTTCCTTCAGAGTCCAGGTGTTTCCCCCATAAACCACCCATCTGTCGCTAAGATAATTATCTTATCCAAATAAAATTATTATTAATAATAATATTATTATTATTATTATTATCCATTATCCGCAGCAAGTAGGGCGGTATTCCTTTGCTCATCATCGACTCGATGAGATCTTTCCATCGCACGGAGTTAAACGCGTTGCGTATGTCAATAGACACCAATGCGCAGAAGCCCTTCTTCTTCTTTGGTCCCAATTTGTTTTTTCCCGCTTTGGCTATGTTCACAACTGCCTGAATGGCATCAACCGTGGACCTGCCTTTGCGGAAACCAAACTGGTTATCGGATAGACTATTCTCTCCGGTCAAATGAGCTTGCATTCTTTGCAGAATCATGTCCTCCAAAAGTTTACCCATCGTATCTAGTAGGCATATAGGCCTATACGACGAAAGAGGACTAGCCTCTGTCTTTTCCAGTCACGGAAGAACTCTCCTCTCTCCAGGCAAAGATTGAAGCATCTAAGCAGAATCCGGGGTGAAGTGTCGACTACCAATTTTAGGATCTCGTTACTTATCCCATCAATGCCAGGCGCCTTGCCTGTTTTCAATCTTTTACCTGCATTTCTCAATTCTGTAAGAGTGAAGAGTTCCTCCTCACCGACTTCACAGGTACTCCAGTCTTTCCTAATCCATGGTTCTGCAGGAGGGAATAAAGCTTTTATTATCCTTCTGACCCAATCGGGGTTGTCCAGGCCGGGGGTCTTTTGCCTCGTTCCTAATTTCTTAGTAACGATTTTAAAAGCTAGACCCCATGGGTCCTTTTCGACATCATCAATTAGGTCTTTTCAGCAACGGCGTTGTGACGCTCGAATTTCTTTTTTAAGGCTTTTCTTGGCCTCCTTATAAGCTTCCTTTAGCAAAGGATCTCCCTTTGATCGGGTGTAAGTCCTTCTTGCTGTGAAGCATGCTTTACGTAAGGAGGCCAACACATCCGACCACCAGTACACCGAGCCCTTCCGTGAAGCGGTGCGTTTGCGACGTGGCATAGAAGCATCGCAAGCAACGATGATGGTTTTCCTCACCGCTCGCACCTCCACTTCCAGGACATTTGGCCTCTGCAACCAACCGAGCTCATCAATGAGACGGGATTCTTCCAGGGAACGGACAAATTTTTCCTTGTCAAGCTTTTTCACGTTCCAGGAGGGGCTTTGTCGACACGGAACCTTCTGTTTCTTGTCTCCTCTTGTGTCTCCCACTGAGACTGAAAACTCGAAGTACTGGTGGTCACTTGCGGTATACTCCTCAGAAACTCGCCAGTCGTTTATGCGCCTGAATAGGGCTGCTGATGCGATCGTTAGATCAATGATCGATCCAATTGCAGCTCTCTTAAACGTCCAAGTCCTGTCCCTGTTAACAACCAATAAATTGTTTCTGGAGACCATTTCTCCAATCATTCTTCCTCTTTTATCGAGCCTCGACTCTCCCCACTCCGGTGACTTGGCATTAAAGTCGCCAGTGACGAGTACGTCCAACCTGGACTCTCTAAGACTCGATTCAAGTTCCTCAATGTCGGCTTCGAAGGCTTGCAGTGAATCGTTGGGCGAAAAGTAGCAGCTGTACAAACGCATGCCTGACACCTCTACCCACACGAATCCACTGCTCGTCTCCAGATATTTGCTAACTTGCACTTCAGGATTGCACACCTGCACGGCGGCCCTTCCTAATTTGTCCTGATACCAAGGAGCCTGATCATTTCTTCTGTGTTGCTCACTGCAGAACAGAATATCGATCTCTTTCTCCCTGGCGGTCTGCATCAAGAGAGCTTATGCCTCCCTACAGGTGTGCAGGTTGACCTGCAGAAGTTTTAAAGATTTGCCCTTTTAAGCCTCTGCAGCTCCCCTCTGTAGACAGGGCAGGAGCTTTTGCCTGGATCATGAAAAACGTCTGTCTTGTCCAAATCTGTGCACGTTAAGCACTTGGGATGTTCGACAGAGCAGTTCTTCGAAAGGTGTCCCTCTTCGCCGCATCTACGAGTTTTTTGTTCTGTTAGGTCCTTTGCATGCACGTGTTGCATGACCATACACAAGGCACTTTTGACACCTTGTCACCTCTACATAAGCTCGGACAGACGCACATATAAATCCTACACGGATTTTGACCTCCTTGAGGAGCGTATTGTACTCCATTTCAGGCAACCGTACAACAGCTGCTTTTGTTCCACCAAAGCGAGGAAACAGTGAACAGGACAGCTCTGAACAGTTCTGTCCCGTTATGCTAGTTATGGCTGAAACCACGTCAGCTGGTGTCGTGGTTTCATCTAAATCTCTAATTTCGAAAGATCTCTTGTTTACAATTGCCCTGACGCCGGCTTTGTCTTTCAAGGCACTCGCCAAGGCACTGCAAAAAAAAACTTATCTTTGTAACCTCGATTCCCAGATCTTGTGGGTTAACCGAAATTTTCATTTCCTGCAAGATCCCAGCATAAGTCCTTTCGTCCTTAGCCGAGATCTTAACCGCTTCACTATTTCTAGGCCGAGGTGATTTCTTTTTCTGCCTTTTTCCTTACTTCTGAAGTATTTTTCTTCTTTCTGTCTTTTTTCCTTCTGTTCACCACTTCTTTAAACGTGTTTACATCTTCCTCTCCATCAGCCCCTCTGACAACCGCTGAGAAACTCTTCAAAGACGGCGAGGAACTTTTATTCTGAGTTGTCTTTTGATTTGTTTCCTTAAGAGGACTAGCTTTCTTTGTGGAAATTTCGTCCTCATTCCGCATTTTCTTCTTTAGAAGAGGTCTACGTACTTCCTCAGGTGACTGAAGACCTCTTTTTTCGATTTTTGGGCATCGCGCGCTGCGCGTCATATAGCGTCGGCTGCTAAACGTTTACGATGCTCCTTTCTATAGCCGTGGGCAGCCTCGTTGCACACTATGCTCTCATCATACATGAGGTCCGCCTTATCAGCTTGTTTTTTCTCATGTTTTTTCTTTAACAATGGAAGCCAATCCGTCAAGAATTTGAGACCTTCCTTGATGGTCTGGCTCACATTTTTTTGGACGCCAGTGACCATTTTGTCCACTTGCTGACTAATAAGCGGAAGATATTCCGCTTCTTCTTTTCTTAGCTTGGTGCGCCTTTCGCGATATGCATTGCTGCACGCGATTTCGCGTATGGAGCGACCGCTACAATCGCTCGCCAAGCTTTCCAAACCAATGGCACCGGTCCAGTGTGTGTTTGGCCCCCCTCCAAAATCCGTGGGGCCTGCGCCGACCACCGGGGCTTGCACCCGATCAGAATCGGCGGTAGGATTAGCCTCTTGCGAGGTACCTACTTGGGGTATAGTGTTCTGAACATCACACATTTCCCATACTTGATTCAGTGTTCCGTATCGAGGAACGATCGAGCCTAAACAGGGTACTACCATCTGGCCAGGATGGGCCCTGAATATATGGGTGTGATAAGTGTAGTGTGACCGTGTGTGACAGGCTGTGTAAGTGTTGTAATTGTGTGTAACCCATATATGTGTGGAGAAGTGTATGTGAAGAGAGTTCCCATTGGTTGCCCTTTTGTGGGAAGCCCCGCCACCACGGCAAGGTCTACCGAACATATCCAAAATGACGCTTGAGTGTGGCAGCGGATAGGCATCCCACCCCGGCGCCCCAACGCCGTCAAGAATCACAGCAATGTCTGGCTAAGGATATGCATCCAGACCCAGCAGACCCACGCCATCAAAGACAGCAGTCGCGCCGGGGAGAGGATAATCATCCGCTTCTCCCAGTACGTCAAAGACATCACAGATGTTCGGCAGTGGACAACCAGCGGCGGAGATTATTATTATTAATATTATTTTTTGTAGTCGGAAGTGGAAAATCTGCGAATTCAGATACCTGAGTAATGAATTCCCAGGTTATGTGGGGATGACCGCTCTTGTTCTGGTCGATCCACTAAAAACCACTCCCGTCTTATTCTGGGACATCTAATCCACTTGCGGAACTACCTATTGGCTTTACTTCGCAAGTGGAAGTCCTCTCTCTTAGTCCTCCCTGTCCGTCGTGTTAGACAATTATATACATTAACCACCAGGGGGGGTCGCGGGAGTGGGAGGAGGAACTAAAACTACTTCCTCCTCCCCCTCCCGCAAATCGCCCCCAGCGATTTCTCCAGGTTAACCTCTTCTTTCATCCACATCTTTTGTCTTCATTACCGAAGTAATGAAGAACTCGATGTGGCGCCAAGAGTCCGCGCTTTGGAGCATAACCGAGACCATGTTATCAGCGGTGAATTGAGTTTTCACCGCGTCAAACATGGCCCGTCTCAGCTCACTCCATTGCCCGCAGGAGAAGAGAGTGTGTTCCGCGTCGTCAATTTCAGCGCCGCAATACACACATTTTGCCTCTTCTCTGATCTTAAATCTGTGAAGGTACATCTTGCCTGCCAACTATCGACGAGTCTGATTCTTGCCGCTTTGCGGATAGCCATCTTTAGACTACCGCTGCCCTGTTGTTCCCGCGATACCGCCCGTTCTTTGTTAATCCGAAAGACTTCCTGTCTTTCTTTTGCCAACAAATCCGTTGGCGGTGTACTCGCAAGAACCAGAGCAGCGCAACCAGACACCGTCCTATAGGCTGAGATTACTCTCCGTGAACTCCCTGTTTGTACAGAAAGTAACCTATTCAAGATGCTGCGGGTCGTAAGGGCGTCGGCCCATGCAGGGGCAGCGTAAAGCTGCTTTGCTAGACCCGCTTTGCTAAGCGCCGCTTTTTTTCCCTGGGACCACCAATGTTGGGCATTAACCTCAATAGGTTACCTATACATTCGGTGGCCTTGAGCGCTGTGATATCCACATGTTGGCCAAAATTTAACCTTTGGTCCAACGTTGCTCCCAGGTACTTAAGCCTTTTTCTCCGTGAGACTTCAGTTCCACCTATTTTCACCTTAGGGGCTTCAAAAGCTCTCCGGACTGTAACGAGCAAAGCCTCGGTCTTCTCTAGGGCCATTTGCAGCCCGTGACGATCTAACCAACGCTCTACTCGCCGCAGACTTTCATTGAGCTTTATCTGAAGAAATTTGGTTTCCCGTGCTCTACACACCAGAAGTACGTCATCTGCGAAGGCCTTAAGGGTTGTGTCTTCAGGCAGTTCCATTCTCAGGAGTCCGTCGTACATGACGTTCCACATAAATGGACCCACCTTCAACCCCTGTGGTGCCCCGCAGGTCATTTCTTCCTTGAGATGACACACATTGCTTTCGTACACGACCCATCTGTCGCTAAGATAGTTGTCCATCATTCGCAACAGATAAGTCGGTACTCCTTTTTGTCTTAACGACTCAATTCAGATGTCCCATCTTGCAGAATTAAACGCATTCCGTATGTCGATGGAAACAAGAGCACAGAAACCCTTCTTCTTCCCCTGATTGACTTCCTTTGCCAGGTTCACAACAGAGAGTATTGCGTCAACTGTTGACCGGCCTTTCCGGAAGCCAAACTGGTTCTCCGATAGGCTATTTTCGCCTACCGGGATTCCCTGAAGTCTTTCTAGAACCATAGCCACCAGAAGTTTCCCCATCGTATCCACCAGACAAATTGGTCTGAACGATGAGACTTCATATAGAGGCTTATCGCCTTTCCTAAGAAGGACTAACTTTTGCACTTTCCAGTCACTGAAGAACTCTCCAGCTTTTAAACATGCATTAAAGACGTTGAGAAGCAACTCTGGATACACTGCGATCACCTCTTTTAGGATCTCGCTCGGTATTCCATCATTGCCTGGCGCTTTGCCGTTCTTCAACGTCCTTGCCGCTTTTATAAGTTCTTCCTGCTTGAAGAGTTCCTCCATCTGTACTACGCAAGTATAGTTCTCCTTGGGGCTCGGTTCCACGAGGGGAAATAGTGCTTTTATGATCTTCTGGACCCATATCGGATTGCCTAGACCGGGGGTTTGTTGCCTTGAAACTAATTTATTAGTAACAATTTTAAACGCCAAACCCCATGGATCGGTCTCGGTCGTTCCGATTAGGTCCTTCCAGCACTTACGTTGGCTACTCCTTATAGCCCGCTTGAAGATGCGTCTGGCTTTATGCCATTCTTCTTGCAGCGCGAGGTCTCCCTTAGAATGTGTATATTTCCTTCGCGCCGCGTTGCATTCTCTTCTTAAGCGGGCTAGTTCATCGCTCCACCAGTACAGAGCACCTTTCCTTGCTTTTGTTTGGTGCCGGCGAGGCAAGGAGTGGTTGCAAGCATCCACTATAACTTGCCTCGCCTCTCGCACTATGCCCTTTAAAGAAGTTGGCTCCTTCTGCCAGTTGAGTCTCTTAATAAGGCGAGCCTCAACCAGAGATATTGCCAACTTCTCCCTGTTCAGTCTCCTAAGGTTCCAGGAAGGTCCATTCTTACCCTTTTGTGGGTGAATGTGCCCTCCCGCCTTTTCCTCGGAGACTGAAAACTCAATGTACTGGTGGTCGCTCATGGTGACCTGATCCAGCACCTTCCAGTTTCTTACTCTGCGGGCCAGGCGGGGAGATGCTAATGTCAGGTCAATAATTGATCCTGACGCTCCCCGCCTAAAAGTGAACTCTTTCCCCCGGTTCATCACTACCAGGTCATTCGTCGAGACCATGTCCGTGACCAAGACCCCCCTCCTGTCCTAACGGGTCTCTCCCCATTCCGGCGACTTACTATTGAAGTCTCCCGCAATGAGGACATCCCCGTCGAAAGCATTTATGCTTTCTTCAAGAGAGCTGATCTCGGCATCGAACTTCTTAAGGGGATCATTTGGGGAGAAGTAGCAGCTGTATATACGAACACCCACCACCTCTACCCAAACAAAACCCTTATCGGTCTCCAAGAAATCACTGACAGCGATGTCCGGGTTGAGCACTTGTATCCCGGACCTTCCTAATGCGTCCTGAAACCAGACAGAGAATTCTGGCTTTTTACACTGCTCACTGAAGATCAGTATATCAGCCCCTCTCTGTCTTGCAGTCTGCATCAGGAGGTCCAGCGCGGCTCTTCCTCTTCCGAGGTTAACCTGGAGAACCCCGTATTTTGGTTTTCAAGCCGGACAGGATTCCCCAATAAACTGGGCAAGCCCTGCTTCCCGGGAGGTGGCTTATCTCCTTTGATCCCTTGTCGGAGCAAGTCATGCAACGAGCAGAACCCTTACACAACTTGCTCTTGTGGTCCAGACCACCACACTTCCAACAAGCATTTCTGCGGTCTGGGCCACTGCAGCCTCGTGCCAAGTGGCCGTAGCAAAGGCATCTGAAACACCTATCTACTTCCACTCTGGCTCGGACTCTGCTTTTGACCCAGCCGATCCTGACTCGTCCGGTCCTAAGTAGCGATTCCGCGTCCGCATCTGGCAGACGCAGAATAGCCATCTGCGTTTTACCGTAACGAGTCACCAACTGGCAAGGCACATCCAAATTGGGCTTGCCCAGAGAACCCTGTACGGCTTTAACTACCTTTGATACCACTACGGTTTCGTCGAGGTCTACAATTTCAACTGACCTCGTCGAAACCACAGTGGTCTCTTCCGCCTGACCTTGAAGGGCCGTAGTCAGCTCGTTGCTGAACTTTGTAAGATCCTGTCCTTTCTTAAGAACCAGGAGGATTTCGTCCTTCCTGGATCTACGGACCGACAGGACCTCAACATTACTTTCAGCAGGGCTGACCCCTGTGAACATATTGTCCATAATCTTTATATACTCTCCTCCTTCTCTTGCGCATATTTTTATGGCGTTTGTCTCCTTTCTTTTCTTTTTTCTCTCTGTGGGCTTTTTCGGCCCCCCCACTGAGTCTTCCCCAATTTTTTCTTTCCCCTTTTTCTTTTTCTTCTTCCCTTTAACCTTAACCCAGGCGTCTTTGTCGGGTTCCTCGGTTGTTCGAGCCTCATCAGCAGAAGCTTCTTCAGCAATTTGCTGAGGAGACTCGGACCCCTTTCCCTTTTTAGACCTCCTATCAGGAGGCGTCGTCGAGGCCTCCCTCTTCTTTATGTCTGAAGAGGGGGTCTCCAACTGAATTTCTCCCTTTTGTCTCATTATTCTTCTCGCTTTGAGGGGAGGAGGGAAAGATTTCAATTTTTCAAAAATTTCTCCCCCCTCTTCTCTCAGATCCTTGGCAATGCCGTAGATGCTTTCTCCAAAGTGGAAAGCCTCCACGGCACTGTCCTTCACTGGCTTCGGGTTATTTTTCAGGATTCCCTCCTTAACAACTTTAAGGGCCCTGAACATACCCTCCGAGACTTCACATTGTCTATCCATGAGCTGAAGTATCTTTTTAAATCCCTCCAGCAACAGGGATATTTCTGTCTTCCTGGTAATGGAAGCGAAGGTTTCTACAACCTCCGTCTCCATTACGTCTCCGACGTTATGGTCGAACAGACCAGTGTGCTGTTGGCCCCCCCCCAAAATCCGTGGGCCTTGCGCCGACCACCGGGGCTTTCACCCGATCGGAATCGGCGGCAGGATTACCCTCGTTCGAGGTACCTGCTTGGGGGATAACGTTTTTGTCATCACACATGTTCATTAAAAAAATTTTTCCAGGTTTCGATATGGGTGTGATAATTGTCAGTGTAAGTGTATGTGTGTTCTGTTATATAGGTGGGTGTACCCATATCAGTGTAAAAGAAGTGTATTTGTGTTAATGTTGTCTGAAGAGCCCCCAAGGCCAAGACTAGCCGGAGATCCCCTTTCTCGCACTACAACCAAGGGAATAACGCGTTTACAGCGCATCCCACACACGTACTCAAGAAGAAGCCTCTCCGGAGGGTTCCCCTTTCATTTCGCAGGCATGAAAAGCGTCGTTTATAGACCTAAACCTTTCAGATTCGCACACCAGTTCCTGTTATCCCGCAAGTTGAATCCCCCCAATCTGCGTCCCGAGCGCATGACTTAACATGATCAGACGTGCCGGTAGGGATGACCAGCGTGGATAACAGGAGCTGCCCATTCATGGAAGATGCCGTTTATAGACTATTTCTTCCACAGTCACAAGACATAACAAAACAAAAATTTCATACTGAACCCACCGGTTCAGAATCTTCCTGCCCATTCAGAGGGATATTGCGTTTATAGCCATACCCTCCATTTACACAATAATTTTCTACTATACAGATCTCCAACTGGTCTCCACCCCAAAGGCTCCCCAGACTACCCTCCTCCTCCAAACCACCTCGCCCACATACGCACATTCGCATAACATAATATACAAACGGGCGCAGATGAGCAAAGCGGATGAAGTCCCGGGCTTGGGACCGGCGTAGCGGAGTTATTATTATTATTTATTTCTTTTTATTCACGGGGGTGAAAAAGAAATGCATTTACGCATGCCCTGGAAGATCCCACTTGCCTGGGGTATGTCGGGCTCGCACAAAATGCAAGGAAAAAAGAGAAACCTCACATACCTGCATTTTACGGCAGTCACAATACCGACTAAAACCTCTTCTTGCTTCTCCTGGGTTTCGAACCTTCTGCCCACCTACGGAACTACCTAGTAGCTTCAGGCTTCGCAGATGGAGGTCCCATTTAGTCGCTGACGCGACTCTTCCGTGCCGCTCTTGTTCTGGCCTATTTCCTTCTTGTTCTTGACAGGGTCTTCTTAGCTTCCTCTAAGGCAGTCCTGAAGACCCTGCACCGACCTGATCCGGCGACGTGTTGGATGTCCTCCTTCTCGCCGAACTTCGCCTGGCATAAGAAGCAGCATGAGCTCTTCTTACAATCTGCTGCTTTATGGCCAGCTTCTCCGCACTTGAAGCACGCAGCTGACCTATCTAATCCTTGGTAATCTGTGCCTGTATGGCCATAGTCAAGGCACTTGTGACACCTTGTGACCATCACTCTCCTGCTAATTCTGCAGGACACAAAACCGATTTTAATGTGCCCCATCTTCTCCAATCTGGCAGCGTCCTCTTGGGTAGTGACCACGACAGCGAGCTTCATACCTCGCTTATTTGGTCCGAGGACCGTCACCTTCCTGCTTCCTGCTGGTACCGTAGAAACTTGCTCCAAGGCACCCAAGACGTCTTCTTTCTCAGTAAGGCTGTCCATATCGCGGATTTCCAGCGTAGTTTGCCGGTCCGCCATCTACACCTTACCCAGGTCACCGATCACCTTAGTCACCTCCTCGGTGAACAGCTTCTTGTTTGAAGACCTTCTAATTTTAATGAGAAGGTCTCCCTTCTTAGTGGGTAAAGCTCCCACAACCCTTGTCTGGCTGTCCTCCAGGTCAGCTTCTCTTCGAACTTTCGCCAGCACGTCGGCGAAAGTATTTCCTTCGGACACTTTGACGATGACTGCGGCTCTTTCCTTCTTTTCTGGAACTGGCTTTGGTACCGTTTTGGTCCCCTTGCCTGCAGTCTTTTTATGAGGTCTCTCCTCCTTCTTCCTTTTTGGATCCTTCGTAAGCTCAGGATCGCTTCTCTTCCGCTTCTGAGCATCCAAGACAACGTTTCTTAACATTGCTGCGTTGAAACGGTCACGTCTCGTCCTTCGGTCTTGCCGTGCTTCTTCTGACCAAGTTAATCCTTGGTAGAATTTCTCATCTTTTCTGGCGGCTGCTGCGTGCTTTTCCTTCACATCCCGTATGAGCGACGTCAGACTTCTCAGTCCATCCTTGATCGTCATGTTGACATTCTTCTGGACATTACATGATTTCAGCATCTTGCTGATCTCTTCCTCCATTTTTTGAATGCTTGCTGTCTCTTCCTTCCGCAGCTTAATGCATTCATCCTGATCTTCATTGCAGCCAGCAATGTCAATCGCAGAAGCATTACTGAAGACATAAATGCAGCTGGCTTGACTGGTCACGCTGCTCGTGCTTCCTCTTCTCTCCACCTTGTCCACGATGATCTGTGGCACCTTCAATGCGTTGTTGCCCTCCTGCATCCTTGGGCCACTGGCCACCGCCCGCACGCTCGAAAGCGCTTGACGATCGCAACCAGTGAGGGATTTAGCCGAAGCATTACCCCGCAGGTACTCTTCTATGTTTTTACAATCGCTCATAATGGATGTTTCCTTTTTTGCTGGTTTCGGTCCGCGTCGTGATTTCCTCGATACCACCTATTCCTCGAAGGAAATAGGAAGCGTTTACCTATCCGCGACCTGGCACGCGTCCGATAGAGGACCAGCAACCCCACGCATAGAACAAGTTCCATGCGCCCCGGTGAAACCGAAATTCCAGCCGGGCACGGATTATTATTATTATCGTCTTAGATGCTCAGAAGCGGAAGAGTTGTAGGAGCTTTACTCACTAAAAAGGGAGACCTTATCATTAAGATTGGTGGGTCTTCAAACAAGAAGTTGTTCGCCGAAGAGGTGACTAAGGTTATCGGCGATCTGGGAAAAGTGCAGGTGGCGGACAGGCAGACTGTGGTGGAGATCCGCGACATGGACACCCTCACCGTACAGCAGGATGTCAAGGAGGCCCTAGACAAAGTATCTACGGTACCAGCAGGAAGCAGGAAGGCGACGGTCCTCAGACCAAATAAACGAGGTATGAAACTCGCTGTCGTGGTCACCACCCAGGAAGACGCTACCAGATTGGAGAAGATAGGGCACATCAAAATCGGTTTTGTGTCTTGCAGAATCAGTAAGAGAGTTATGGTCACAAGGTGTCACAAGTGCCTTGACTATGGCCATATAGGCAGAGATTGCCAAGGATTAGATAGGTCAGCTGCGTGCTTCAAGTGCGGAGAAACTGGCCATAAAGCAGCAGATTGTAAGAAAAGCTCATGCTGCTTCTTATGCCAGGCGAAGTTCGGCGAGAAGGAGGACATCCAACACGTCGCCGGATCAGGTCGGTGCAGGGTCTTTAGGACTGCCTTAGAGGAAGCTAAGAAGAGCCTGTCAAGAACAAGAAGGAAATGGGCCAGAACAAGAGCGGCACGGAAGAGTCGCGTCAGCGACTAAACGGGACCTCCATCTACGAAGTCTGAAGCCACTAGGTAGTTCCGTAGGTGGGCAGAAGGTTCGAAACCCAGGGGAAGCAAGAAGAGGTTTTAGTCGGTATTGTGACTGCCGTAAAAAGCAGGTATGTGAGGTTTATTTTTTTCCTTGCATTTTGTGCGAGCCCCGTGAATAAAAAAAATTATTATTATTATTCCCCCCGATGGCTGGCACCTTGTCGTGGTGGGTGGGCTTTAGGGCAAACTGAAGGACCTTCTCTTCCCCTTTTTTTGGGCAGCGAAGCTTTACCGGTTTTCCTCTATCTAAGAGCAACTACTGACATGGAGTACTGATCAGTAAACAAAAAGGTATTAAATAGTGGACTGTTCGGGGACCATTCTTCTCTGCGGCCTATACAATTCTTGATAACTTTGCCTTTCCTTGCTTCTGCATTTCTTAGTACGGATGAGGATGGATTTGCTAATCTGTGCGGAGAATCTTGAGTTTTACTCGATTCCCAAACGGAGGCGATGACTGCTTGCCCGGGTTAATCCCCGTTGTCCTTGTGGTTCCAGCAACCTTAGAAAGGAATGATCGTTTGTTGGTTCTTCCGGACTTGGGACGCTGGTCATTTAACTCCTAGGAAAAGAATCTCGGACTCTCGGATGGGTGGAGCGCCAGGTTTTTGTTCTGCGGTCGATAAGAAATGGCAACCTGAGTAACTTTATAAGTTACTCCAAAAGACACGACACGGAGATACAATTTGTTTTTCATACACGCATGTGAGTTACACACAAGGACACAAAACACACACGAGATCACTGCGCACCCTGCAAAAAGCAGTATATTGCAATGATCTCACAGTACACTTAACACACTCACACATATTACATACTCACATGCTAAGGGAAGGAACCCCGAAAGTAAATACACAAAATTCAAAAAATATGGATAGCACAAATTTAGAAGAAAAAGTTACCCATCAGGGGAATTCGGAAGCCCTAGAGGCGGCGGCTAAGGGTGCGCAAGCAGGCCCGAAGCTGTCGAGATCCCGCGACCGGCGTGGTCGAATTGCGTAAGGCGGTCAAAAGAGGACCGAAAATTTTCCGAATTGCGGAAGGCGGTAAGTTAAAGGGCCCCATTACTCCTCCGTTCCTTCTTTCCCCTTCTACTCTGCAGTCGGTTTCAGGAGTTGCTAGAAAGGCGGGACGATACAGCGGTTTTCCCTCAAGTATAGACGATTGAGAAAGGGGTTTCCCTGTCTCACACTTTTTCCTTCACACTTTGTACAGGCTTAGGACTGTCAGCATTTGACCGAAATTAGCAATTCATATTAATTAGCTGGCGTGTTTAAAAAAATGGGTGTATACAGTAAATCTATGTATATTTATGTATAATATATATATATATATATATATATATACACATTTTTTGTATTCACCATTTTTTTTCTAAAATTGATAGTTTTCGAGAAAAATGCAAAAAACCATGAAATTCCATAAAATGTGGTTAAAATATACTCTCACCTAAAAGGACATCTAATTATAAAAAAATAAAGTCTTATAATGTTTTTTGGTGCGTAATTACGAAAATCATAGTAAAAATAGTCGAATAGTTCAGCTTCATAGTAAAAACCATAAAAAACACCATAAAAGTCTGATTTTTTGCATTTAACTCGTAAAAACGCAAAAATTTCAAAAAATGTTATATACAAATATTGACTTTCTAGTTGGTACTAGAAGGTACTTAGAACCCAGAACCAATCCCCCTTACAACAAAAAAAAAAATTTTGACAGGTGTCCCTTGAAGAGACCACTCAGAGGCGGGCGAAGCCCGCCGCACCTAGTTCCGCTTCACGTTTAGAGAGAAGTCCTCTTGCTTTTCTATGTAGAAAGGGAGTCAAATTGACTTTCTAGTTGGTACTAGAAGGTACTTAGAACCCAGAACCAATCCCCCTTACAACAAAAAAAAAAATTTTTGACAGGTGTCCCTTGAAGAGACCACTCAGAGGCGGGCGAAGCCCGCCGCACCTAGTTCCGCTTCACGTTTAGAGAGAAGTCCTCCTGCTTTTCTATGTAGAAAGGGAGTCAAATTGACTTTCTAGTTGGTACTAAAAGGTACTTAGAACCCAGAACCAATCCCCCTTACAACAAAAAAAAAAATTTTGACAACACCAGTGTTTACTACGAGCCCGATCCGTGAGAAATGTCTGGCCGTCTAGATGCAACTATGTACCGCTGTGTTATTAGCAAAAATTAGATGTACTGGGGGTAGAGGTGTGACCTAATGAACTCATTAGTCGATCACTCCTCCTTCTCGGCAGCCCCTCCTTCTACAGTCATGGCAAAAGAGTGGGAGAAGGGCTTGAGATTTGACCATTTTACGCAACTCGGAAAAATAAAAGAAGATCCTTTCCGCAATTCGGAAAATATTTGACCATTTTACGCAATTCGACCCCAGCCCCCGCGACTGCAGTGATTCATCGGTGGCCCGCTTGGCCGATGAATCATTTAGGACTACAAGTGCTAGCGAGATGATGGAGGTAGAGGGGGCAACCTCTTATGCTTCCGTCACAAAAATGGGCAAGGAGACTTTGGATCATCGGACTGTTTCGCAAATGGTCGAAGAGTGGGGAGTTATACTCGGCCTTTTGGAGAAGCAGTCCGGGGTGATTGATCATCTTGTCGAATCACAGAAGATAGTGAGGGACGAGATGCTGAAGAACAACGCGAAGGAGGTAAAAATCAGTGCCAGAGTGGCATATCAATATGGTGAGGGTCTCAAAGGCATCACAAAAGGTTTAATGGAGGAGGGGGCCAGCTTTTTTCAAAATTTGAAAAGGGCTGAGTGCCTCTCTGAAAAGAGAGTTCGAAGCCGGCAGGGAATAACACCCTTGGTGACTCCGACCTCAGATCGAAAAGGGAAAAAGAGAGATGCCTCTGGGACTCCACCAGAGAAAGCCGAAAATAAAAAGGGAAAGACAGGCGAGCTGTCCCCAGGGGAAAGCAAGCCTGTCGACGAAGCAAATGAAAAATTGAACTCTCTCCAGGAGAATGAAAATTGGAGAGAGATCAAGAAGAAAAAAAAGAAAAAGAATATAGAGAAAAAGGAGGAAGAAAAAGAGAGGGATTCGAACAGAGAGACTGGTCGACCCCCCCGCAAAAGAAAAGAGAGGACGACCGATGCGATAATTATATCCACGAAAGATCCGGATATAATGAAAACCATGAAGGCAGCGGTCAGGCCTGAAGAAACGCAAACGGAGATACTGTCCGTTCGGACAAGAGAAATGATCTCCTTTTGGTTCTCAAGAGGGGACAGGGCCTCTCGAATTTCAGCAGTGCCCTGACCACTGCGCTCATGGGAAAAGCGGAGGTGAGGACTGTTGTCTCGACGAGGTCGATGGAAAGAGGTCAAAGAGGAAGTGATAGAGGCGGTCCGGAGTGCACTGGACAGGCCTGACTTGGAAGTTCCATGTCAAGTCTTTACCCGCTATGGAAATTCGAAAATGGCGATTCTGCGGCTTCCGGAAACAGAGGCGGAATCGCTGTTGAAGGCCAAGCGGGTTAAGATCGAATTGGTCAGCTGCAG